>OZ007597.1:300881361-302081361 GCA_963931845.1 Maratus michaelseni
TATTGATCAAAATTTTTAGATATCTGTCGCAGAATGAACTTGGACAAATTGCAAGGTATATAAAATTCATTTCAAATGTTCTTATTCAAGTATTATTCATAAAATGGGTATTCAAAACAGATTTCCTTTAATTAACTTAAAACAAAAATTTTATTTCAAGCTTAATATCAAGTAGAATCAGACGCAAAAAAGAAACACCTATACATTTTTATCACTAATTTGTCCCAGAAGCAAGAAAAAACCCAACAACATTTAACTGGAAATTATGTACTCTTTCTATGTATGTTTAAAAAAAGAAAGCTGGGGGGGGGGGGTCGTCTTCATAGTGAAATTGTACCATACTCTGACATTTTGGATGTGAACACCTAATTCTGACTTCATATTTCAGTTTTTCAGTACATTTTATGTATGGATATCAAATGGGAAGTCATTCGTTCAGATAGTTTAGAAATTAACAAGTTTTAAAGTTTGGATCTTTTAATGTTAATTACTTTAGTGATCATTGCAAATCATATAGCAATCCATCTATTTTTATAAGCATAACTTAATAATTACTTAGCGAAATGAACTGTGATTTCAGATTTTCATGTTTGACAATTACAGAATTGATTTTAGTTACAGAATTTGAATGTTACATTACCTAATTGTTTTAAAAATTTATTTAAAACATATTTAAAAAAATAAATTTTGGAGAAAATTATGAATTCTAATCAATGAATTTTTAAACAGAAATTGATTTTTAGAAGTTTAAAATATGCAAATCTAAAATTAAATCTAATTTTGTCAAGTAGTTTTTGATTTAGCTTTTAAAAACTACACACTTTGCAATCAATACCAATGACATTAGGAGCTCTTGATTTTACACTTTGATAGTTCATAAACTATTAATTAAATATATAGAAAAATATTCTAAAATTGGAACAAAATTCACCTTTATGTATCAATTAAAATATGAAACCATTAAAATGGATCACAATTTGTGTAATTACTAAAATAGGTGTAAAAATAAAAAGGTTCTAAAACATTAAAACCATGTTAAGATGTCAAAAACATTCATCGGAGTCCTGAGTGCTTTCGACCAGAACCTCGCCATTATCAAAGGTATAATGATAGGGTCCATAAACTACTTCACCTAATGACTTCCCGTTTAGTATCTGAATGTAAAATTTACAGAAAAAAAAATATGATGCCAAATTAAGGTGTTGGTATTGGAAATATCAGAGTTTGATATAATTTCACATTGAAGACGTCCCTTAAGCATATTTTTAAAACATAAATTTAAAGAAGACATAATTTTCAGTTGAATGGCTTTTTCTGTCTGTTTCTGTAACAATTCGTAATTAAAATATATGTTTCATTTTTTTAGAGGACTGTACATAAAATTTAAACAAGGTATTTAAAAATATTGTAAAAATTTCCAACAAATAATGCTGCAATTGTCACCTGTCATCCTTGTATTCATAGCAATTTTCTATTAGGTTTATTATTTTATTTTTTTAATATAAATCCATACGAATGTTTTATGGAACCCATTTAAAGTAATTTTTTTTTAAGGTAAAAGAAATTGAATATGTTTTTTTAAACATGTTATATGTAACATAACATTTAAAATATGGCTTTATTATTATTATTATTTAGAGAAAAAATACAATTTTATTGTATTTCATTTTATATATTTCTTTTACAACACATTTACTTTAAAATGGAAAAAGTCACTATGTTACTAACATTCTATTTCAACATGGGACATTTTAAACAGTCATATTCAATAAAGCAATATTTCATTTACACATTTTTGTACTTGGGCACATCCGTTCTTGTATAGTGATAAATTCGTATGTTTATATGGCACAAGAACTATTAATACCACTTATATATTATTTTCATTGAAAATTTTTGAGTTTGGTAGGATAATGTTTGTTATTTTGTAGTTTATGTCTTTTTGTGATTGTTTTAATACTATAATGACTTGAAGTGAAATAATTGATCGCCAAAAGTATTAAACATACTACCTGTTCAAATTCTGCTGCTTGATGTCTTTGTATTATCAAATTTAGCTTTTATTTTTTACCAGTAGGAACTTTCGAGATTGAATCTGCTGCTACTGCTCTAAGCTAGTGTTGAAAAGGAAGGGACTTCTGTTGAACGTGTGCTCATCAGAGGTCCCTTTTTTCTTCAGCACTGAGTAGTATGGCAACAGTAGGCCTAATCATGGAAGATACCACTTAAAAAATTTAAATCCACAATTTTAATGCTTCAGCCAGCGTGTTCGAGAGGCCAGGATGTTTACTATTTCAGACGACTGCTGCATCTTTGAGAGCATTATAACTCTTTGCAGCAGTTGGGGTGATGTTTTCATGCTTTCTCCATCACCCTGCCTGTTAGTGCATTTGCAGTAGTTTGAAGTAAATAAAGTTAGAATACATATATAGAATAGTCACACTTTATTAAGAGCATCCTATAAACACATCACAACATTATTTACAAAGATGATATCAACCTTTCAACACAGTTATGGTTACAATTCCACAAGTGAAGTTAACAGTGATGAAACAGATATGGTTACAGTCAGTTAACATCATATGAAACACCTTCTCTCCTCAAAAATAATTCATTATTGTTATGGCACTGAATTATTATTCTATTAAGTTATATATAAAGATATGCATTAGAGTCCTGCATGAGTCGAGTTCAACCCAGCCAAAACCTGAAAAAACATTTTCAACAGCTTGCAACCCAATTTGAACCTGACAAAATAATTTTTGTCGACCTGCAACCCAACCTGAACATGACATATTTCATTCGAACCTGACCTGCAAGCTGAAATACTTCAAAACGATTTCGACTTGCAACCCAAAATGAAAGGAAATCAATTGATGTTTTATTGCAAATTTGAAAAAGTAATCTTCAGTTATATCTGTAATACTAATTTTATCTTTGATACAGAAAAATTGACATATCTATATTCTTTAATATAGTGAAACCTCTGAATGGCAGACACCTTGGGATTGTTAAATAGAGTCCTGCATTGGGTCGTTCCTAATGTCTTTTGTAGTGAGTCTGATTTCCTTTCTGCTGGTCGAGTTTACTCTAGAATGTTTCTTGTGAGTCAGATTTCTGCTTTTACAGGTTATGTAGTTATGATTTTCACAAAAACATTTCAGCAGAACTATGTTTCAGATTAAAATAAATACATATTTGAATATGAATAAGAAAAAAATATATATTGTATTTACTCAATGAGAAATGTAATGTAAGAAATGTGATCATAGATATTCTTTCTTTATGGTACATTTAAGAACCCTTTTTCCTTCTCTTGGAATATGAAAAATATTACCAGCTTTTAATTTATGATACACACAAACACATATGTATCTTAATTGTGATAGTTTATGTACACACATACACACATCATGTCTACTATTCAAAGGAATTCAGAGGATATAAATATATAAGTGTTAAGAATTGAAAAAGTTCTCTAAATAGTGGTGCCTGCTATTCGGGAGTGTCCAATTTGGAAGTTTTATTACATATAGATTTTTCACCTAAAAGTTTTTTTTTTTGGAAATTCTTCTGAAAAATTTGATAATACAAACCTGGCCTGCAAAAGTCAAAACCCAAACAAAACCAAACAATGAAAGTCAACCTAACCCAAAGCAAAAAAGGTATATGTCAACCTGACCTGCAATAAAACACTATAGCGCCGACCAGATCCAAACCATGGGTCGAGTTAGGGTAAAACAGATAAACTGACCCGATGCAACACTCTAATATGCATTGAAAATAAAGCTTTTTAACACTTTCTAACCTAGTTGAAAAGTGTTTATGACTTTGGTTTGTCTGTCTGTCTGTCCATGCTCTAACTCACATAAATATACTCAGATCACCCTGAAAATTATGTATGTTATTGTTGTTTACTATAGCATGTTCCCAATTTCAACTGAAGTGTGTAGCACTTATAGTTTTTTTACAGGGACAGTCAATGGGAAATAATCGTTTCAAGTGCATTTTGATGATGCTACGTCATTTAAAACACTATAAAATTGATATACAATTATGAAGCACATTAAAACATGCTTTTTGTAGGATATGGAGTGCAAAGCATTAATTATTCATTTACAGAGTCAAACAAAAGAATTCTGTTACACATTGATCTGAGGGGAAAAAACGTTTGCAGTGTAATTTAGCGATATTTCCCTATTTCAAACATAATGAAAATTATATACATTACTGAGGTTCACTATAATAAATTTCTATCTTGAAAGGATGGTGTATGTTGCATTTATTTACAGGGACACACAAAAAATATCGATTACAGTACATGTGCGATATTTACAGTTTATGTATGATAAGTGCATTTTCCACTTTGGTTTGCATTTTTAAGTTTAACTAAATTTTTCCATAGTATGTGCATGTTTATAAACTTGGTTGATCATATACAGAGCTACACAAGGGAATCCTTAAGTATTTCAGACTGTAAGAGTGAATTGCTCAAGGGTAGTTTTTAATTGTGTTATGCATTTTCTTGCTGAACTATAATATATTTAGTATACTAATTTAAGCTTGTAGAATATAAATAATTCATACACAGGGCTACGCAAAGAAAAAGATACATTGTCGTTTATGGTTGGTAATTGCTGCATGTGAGTTTTAAGTTGCCTTATAGCTTAATATGTGGTGTGTGTACAATTATTCAGATAATATAAAGGGCTGTACAAAGAATTTCGAGTGCATTTCTATCGATTGGAGAAAATTGCTAAATGTGTATATTGTAATTAAACTAAACTGCACAAAATAATTCAACTACATTTTTGACACTGGATGGTAATTTCAAAAACTGTATATGTGGTATATGTTTTCTAAACTTTTTACTTATATATCTTCTTTCACCTTATTTAACATTGAATTTCTTTACAGTTTTCTAGCTGTGTTGGAAAGTGTTTCATAATCTATGCTTGATGCATGATTTTTCGTTCTTGTTTTATATTATACCCCTTTTCTCTATATACTCATACATACACATTTTTATTTACGTTTGTGTGTATCTATGATGTTATTAAGAAATCGTTTTTATTTTGCTTTTTTAAATTTCATTTATAAATTACTCCATAAAGCAAAAAGTGGGTAGAGTTTTTCCATGAATTGGAAAAATTTCACAAAAAACTATTTGGAGAGTTAATTGGTAGATAATTTAACCAATGAAACAAGAGTTTGTAAAACATTACTTAAATTTCTCTGACATGTAATTTTAAATATTGACTGTTCAAAAGAGATTCTTTTCCTCAGTATCAATCAGATTAAATTTCTCTTGAAATAATTTTTATGAATTTTAACAGCAAAATTAACTCTGGTTGAAAATTACTATGCATTAAAAAAATTATTATTTTACGTTGATTTTTGATACCAACTTCTGATTTCTATATTCTGTTACTTGAAACTCTTTCTCCATAAATGTACCTGACTATGATGTCTAGTATTTTGAACTGTTTTATAGAAAACCTTCATTTGTAACTATTGTAAAAGTAGATTGTAATACGGATATTTATCTCTATAAAGTATATTATATAGTTAGATGATATAGCAGATTGCATTATACAGTATGCAGGATACATTACATTGTATGCATTTGACCCGTACTGTAGTTGAAAAAAAATATTTGTGGGAACTCACCTTGAGTAGATGTTGATGTTACCGGATTTTTGCTAAGCCAAAAGCCAATTTAAAACATTGAGCCAAAAGCCTAAGAAGTACCCAAAGAAATGCATCTTTTTTTTAGTTAGCAGTTATAATTATTATATTCTAGTTTTTATAGTATTGCATATGTATAGCATTCGTCTAAAAGCAATATTTAATCAATCTCATAGTAGCATTTTCCATTATGAATCAAAATTTAATTGAAACAACAGAAATAAATCCATATATAACCTATTGGCACATCTATCCTAGAAGTTTCTATAAAGAACGATAATGAGAGGTGTTTTCTGTGCTCTCTAATTTACGACAAGCTGTCTCGTCTGATAATCTTTTTCCTGATCGCAACCAATATTACACGTATGATTCAGGACAAAATTCTTTTAAGAGAGGTCCTTACACGGCTTATGAATATAAGTAAACTGGCTCTTTCAATAAGGAGTGAATTTATTTTTTGCATCAGTCATGATTTATTCATACAGCTGAATGATCTTTTGCATTCAGACATTGAAATGAGTATAGTTTTTACAGTCTGGAGAAAAAAAAACAGGCTTGCGGTCCTACATGATATTTTTTTTTTACAGTAACAAACCAAATATTTCTGGGAATGGCGTTCCCATGCATTCCCACCCAACTACAGCACTGCGATTTGTCAGTGAAGTTGTGTCAGCTGTACTCTCAAACACATAAAATTTTTGTATTTACTGTTCTGCATTCTTTAATTACAAAAAAAAGTTCAATTATTAAAAGGATTTATATTCTCTAAAATAGATGCAAGGTCCTACAAATAAAGAATTAAATACCAGTGCCATTTTATTGCTATCATAAAGAAAATGATGTGAAATACATAGATTTTAAAATAGCATTATTTTTTCAGATATCTTAAGAAAATAAATATATGAATTATAAATATTGTTTATTTCTTTGATTTTGAAAATAGTGCAATATAAAACTTAATTTATGGTATCAAGTGCACGTACAAGCAGGCATCTTCATGTTTACACTTTTTTCTTATTACAGAGTGTGCAGAAGATGGCAAGTGTCGACAAGAAATGCAGCTTTATGGAAACGAGTAAATGTGAAATTGTCCCCATCTCGTGGATCCCAAAATACTGTAGCAAATTGTTTTGTGAACCTTTTACCACCATCTGTTACTTGCATCAAATTAGATTTTATAGGTCGTAGATACTGGACTGAATTATTGCATTTTGAGGAACTTTGTGTAAAGCTGCAAAAAAGGTGTCCCCATCTCAAAATATTAACTTTGGTTTGGTCTAAATTATCAATTAGTCTGCCCTCAGTTACAGATTTATGTGCTCAATTTTTACAAAATATTCAAATAATGGTATTTCGTAATTCTGAATTTGCCATCTGTTCTGCAAGATGTAAATGGGATGGAACTTCAAAAATCGAAATTTTAGATCCCTCTAATTCTTTTCTGGGACATTTCAGTAAGTCCCCATTTTCAAGAATGATGCATTTGAAACAATTATATTTAACTAATACAAATGTAGACTATTCCTGGTTTGAAGTTGACATTTCTTTTTTGAAACATCTAGAAGTGCTGGATATGGGAGAGACACGGATTCACTCCAGAACATTTCAAGCAATACGGAATCATGCACTTAATTTGAAAACATTACACCTGTGTTTTGCAACTTTGGAAAACAATGATTTAATTTTTGATAATTCAGTGTTTCCTAACCTAGAGACAATCTGCCTTAGATATTTTAATGTGACATCTGATAGTGTTGTTTCCCTCATTCACTCATGTCGGTCCTTGCAAAATGTTTATGTTGATAAAGATCTGGCAGCAACTTATGCTGCACATCCTTTTGTTATTGCCAATAAATGTAAGTTAGGAATAGTAAAAATTATTGATTGTTGTTACATCCATCAAAAACTAGATTATTCAAGTATATGATATAGTCTGAAATTTTGTATCTGTGGAACTGTGTTCTAAATAAACTTTCATGTCATTAAATTATGTACATTAACGTTTTTCTATTTTCTTTAATGTATCTTCTAAATGTGGAAGCAATCACATCTGTTAAGCTAAAAATTTCTTATAGAAAAAAATATGAATTTTCTATCAAAACTATTTTTATTCCTGTGTGCATAAAATTTTTAGATCTTACTCACAGGCCAAAAAATTAAAGTAGATTTTTCTCTTCTTTTACAAATGTTTTTACACATTCAGTTATAGAAGATTACTTATTGATGATTTCCTATATGCAATGTTCAGGTTTTAAAATAATTTTAAAACAGAAAATTTAAAAGCATCTTCCAAAATATTCAGTTTAAATATATTAAGAGAGATGTAAAATTTTTAATAGTTAGGAATTTGAATGAGAATATCTGCAAATTTTATGCAGACATGTGTATTACATGCAAGTTTGTAAACGTGCCAACAACCAGATACCTAATATACTTTATAGATAATAAAGTCTTTAAAAATCATCATCGGATATTATTCCAGAAATATAGTTTTAACCAAGAAAAACTAGACATCCAATGACGAAGTAATGCTTTTTAATAACTGTCACCCTCAATTTAAAGTATTTTCACAAGAAATTTTGAAAAATATATAGCAGAAAAAAATATTAACGGAGGAAGGCCTGCATTGGTGAGACATCCCAATAAAATGAAAGTGTCTTCCACTATCAAAGATTTTTCAGTAAACAATGTCATTTTACAATGTATCTATTCATAAGAATCATATTGGAAAATGTTTGTCTGTCTGTATGTACATGATATAAATTTTGTGGGTGCTCTATCTCTAAAACTAATGCATCAAATTTATCATGTCACTTTCTGTGAGATCTTGACATAAATTCACACTTATTATGCTTGGGTGTATATAGCTCAACAGATGACACTGCTATGTTGTGTTTGCTTTACAATTTTCCTGATTTTTAATCCTGGTATCTATAGAATATGATTTCATTAAACATCCTATTCATTTAGACTTTGGCACATATAGGTGCTGATCAGGTTTTGGTGTACTCTTTAAAAATGCTTCACAAAACTTATTTAAGTCTGTTCAAACATTCAAACTGGATACTATTCTAAATTTCACAGAGGTAGCTTCATTCATAAATGCATAATATTTGCTTTATTATTATTTATATCTTTTGATATCAAGAAATCAAATAGTGTTTCCATTTTTTCTATAAAGGAAAAGAATTTTTTAAAACATGTAAAGTTAGTGTTTTAAGTAGAATTTCGGGAATGCACAGACATAGGAATGGTCTTCATCAGGCAGTAACACACTACAAATGAAGATAAATCTCTTTTATAGGAAAATGAAAAACACTCTCCGATTGTTAAACACTTCAATAATACAATCTTCTATTTCAAATAATCCTAAAATTAGTTCATGGATGTGTCAAAAAGTTTTGTGTTGTTGAGCTTGGGAAAAATGAGAACATTTTGTACACTGTAAATCATTCAAGATCAAGAGAGACTGCAAGTGAACAAAAACATGGTAAATTTATGCCAGGGAGTTTCAGTTTTGCATTTTTATCAATGATTTTGTGTTTTTTTTTTTTTTTTTAATAACAATATATGCCAGTGCAATTTATTTGTGGCAAAGATTGTTGATATCTGCATGCTTTTGTTTATTTTCAGTCTCTGTTAATTTTCAATAGTTTATAGTCTTAAATATGTTTTTTATTGAAAAACGTAATTTTAAGAAAACATTTCTTTGCAATCATGCTCATTCCATAGCACCTAATACTGCAGTTATTTTAAGTGAAGCAAATGCAGGGTGTCCCTAAATGATTGTTCCGGTTGCCTTATCTCATAACTTTAGTTTTAAGAATACAACAAAAAATATTACTACATATTCGTAAATTAAAACTCTAAAAGTTTTTTTAATAACACAATTCAAGTTACATATGCATAATGTTGCAACTGAAAATGTTATTAAACAAATAACGATTATAATCAAATGATAATTAATATTAAACTTTCATCAAATTTATTAAAAAATTATTAATGAATTATGTATTATCTATCTATCTAACTTTGTACACATAATTCATTAACAGCTTTTTGATAAAATTTTAATATTAATTATTATTTGATTATAATCGTTAATTGATTAATAGATTTTGAGTTGCAACTTTTACCCGTAACTTTCTTTGTGTTATTAAAAAATTTTTGAGTTGTAATTTACGAATATATAATAATATTTTTTGCCATATTCTTAAAAGTTATGAGGTCAGAAAGCCGGGGCAATCATTTATGGACACCCTGTATTTTGAACCAAAAATTTTATTGAAGAAATGAAATCTAATAACAGGTATAAAAAGTGCAAGCACTCAGAAAAAGAAGAAGATAAGGAAGGTTTAAGCAAAATATACATGTCCATTTTTATTTATTAATATTTTTTAAGATGGCAGAATAAACACCCCAGATTGTATTTATTCTCCTCACTTTCAAAAATCTTCTGTGTTTAATCAAACTTACTCAATAAAGAACAGAGAGAAGAGTGTAGTAATGAAATTTAACTTCCATTTTACATCACAATGAAAAGTGATATATCCAAAATATTGCATGTTTTGTTATTTTTAGGCTTCAAATTTTACTGAAGTATAATGCAAATGCTAACACTCATAGTGGATGGAGAAGGATTGAACATAGGAAATCATAGTAGGTGCAAAGTGAAATACTTAAAAATAGTATCAATTTTCAAAATGAACAAACAGAAAATATATTTTAAAATTTAGACTACATAATTTGTAATACCCTTGCCTTATAAAATTAATTTTTTTCAAATTTTTATTCTTTAATTTCTGTGGTGTATTAAAGATGTAATACAATAGTAGAAAATTATCACTTTGCCCCAAAGTGAAATATAAACAAGTTTAATTCTTTAAATGATTTTTTTTTGCAGTTCTGTGATAGTTATGCTAATCCACATAAGAAACGAATTTGTCCATGTCTGAGTTCTTTTACTTTATCCAATTTTCCCAGTATTTTGGTATAGTATACAAGACTTGTATCATAAGTTATAGGCCATACATAAATATAATTTTTTTGTCTCTATGGCTGCATGAACTTAACTGAAAGAAAATGTTATCCATCTTGCAAGGGAAACGAAATCACTTTACTAACAATCTGCTTCTTAGTACCTGGACTTTTATCTGAGTGCAACTCTATCATTAGAAATTCCACATTTATTTTACTAAATTCCTCTTTTTCTGTAACAAGTTGACCCTACCATTATACACCTGATGTATAATACACCTTATGTCCTTATCCTTATACACCTGAATATATAAACAAAATGATTTTACACTTTTATAAAATTATTAATATGTTGTAGGTACAAAGTGAAATACAATATTTCATTTTGCCCCATCACTAAAAGTCTTTTTCACTTTGTCCCGCATGTACATAACAAATGTTTATAAAAAATTTAAACCAAAAGTAGGCCTAATATTAAATAAACAAATACTTCACTAAGCAGCAGAAGACTCTTAATTTATATTTTCAATATTAATAGTGAGCAGTTTTTTAATTCAAAAAATGTTATTTCCTTACCTAATAATATTACAATATATTCATCCAATTTGAAAAATGGTCACCAACATAATGTATTGATCTCTTGGGGTGATTGTTGCCTGACAGTAAGCAAGTAGATGTGAAATAACATAATTAAAATATCGGCTAATAGATGGCACTGCATACAGACAAAATATTTAACCATTTCACTTTGCCCCAAGTTCCCCTTCAGCTTTTGGCAACAGATCTTAGGGAAATTTTGAATTTCTTTCAGAATAATAAAAAATTGGGGGAAATATAATATATTGTGAAGCACATAGTCAGGAGTTAGTCTGAAAGTCAGACATCTTCTGTCAAAATCAATAATGGGGCATCTTTTCTGCCAATTAATTTCACAGGTGAAAATTCTTAGAAAAAACTGCGAAAAAATTATCAAAAAAGTGGAAGAAAAAAATTTTTATAAAAATAATAAATTTTGTGGATTTGCAGAAAATTTTCATCTCAGAAATGTTGACCACATTGAAACAAGATACATTTTAGTATAAAAATGTTCTAATTCAAAATAAGCTTTTTTGACTTGAAAAGAAGACAAGAGAAGGTTCGAAACTGTTATCTCTACATGTATAATTTCCATATATCCTGTTTCATATTTAAATAAATGAATGTGAAGTTTTATCTTAATTACCTAGAAATATGAAACAGGCTTGTTTTATAGTTGACCAAGACATTTTCCTGCTTTTCATTCATAAAAAATTGTTAACTTGTAATGGATTTAGGTTTGAAAATTGCTCTTTTCAAATCTTAGGTTTTTCTAACTGTAAGAATAAACATTCATGCTATAAAATGCAAAGAAACAAAACAAAATGACAAAATTAAGCACATATACAAAGCATTCTTAAAAGATTATTGTTCTACAATCTAGACTGTCTACTTTCTGATACATTCACAAAACCTTCATTTTTAAATGCATAAAATGTGCATATATTGCTCTTTAGATATTCAGAAATCGAATAGCATTTTCCATTTTCTCATAAAGGCAGAGAACCTTGCAGAAAACGGCCTTAAAAGTCCTGATAATTGGCTTGATGTTTTCAGGATGTGACAGGCCTAGAATATCATCAGAGAGCAATCGATTATAAATCAACATAAATATCACATGCAGGAAAATGAAAAACGCTATTCGTTTTTAGGAATTAACCCGTTCGCGACGGCGTACGCATTCTGAAGTGTGCATCTGAGGACGGAGCGGGAAATTCGATTTCTCCTTCTGGGCCGAAGGATTTTGTGCAGTTAAGCCTAACGTTTGTAAAATATTCCTTAAAAACTTATAACAAAATAAGTATTCCATTAAACTTTTTTAAATTCACGTATATGGAATAAGTTGTTATTATATATATATTTATTAAAAAATGAGGTATATTCTCTGATATTGTAATAAAAAAATGAATTTTTAAATAGATTTAATGCTTATGTTTATCTACGTTTTTAGTTAAAACAATAATATAATATAATAGAAAAATACTTACATGTCTTTAAAATATCAATATATCAAACATTTTCTTCTAAACGTAACAATTTTGTTACTAAATAAATTTTAACACTCCCAGTAAGCAAAATAAATGTTTTAAACAAGACGATTTATTCAAAAATGAAAATAATTAAATAAAGCTTGCAAACAACCTGCGAATGTTACCTCATAACATTTAACGTACATAAAAACAGACACAAAAAACTTGTTTTAATTTTAAAATATTTTAAAAATAATATATATATATATATATATATATATAAACATATTATTAAACATATCGTATATAGTGTTGTATAATAAGCAGTAATAATGAGTAAAATAGAAGTAAATTTTAAAATATGCATTTCTTTTTGGAAATGTTTTTCAAAACATATATATATATATATATATATTAACATACAATAAAGCAGCTAAAATAAGAAGCGTTGGATAATTATCAGTAAAATTTAATGATAACTTAAAATATATATTTCAAAAATATTGTTGATCTTAAAATTATTTCAAATTATAATAAGCATTAGTTTCTTTTGTAATAATTTTCACAATTTCATCATCAACAAAAACTCTGAAAAAATCAATCTCAGAAGAAAATGATTGATTAACTTTTATACCTGGAGATGCACAAAACGACATAGGAGTAACTGGATTTATATTAGATGACCATAGCCATGAACACTGTCCAGAAGGTCCTGGAGTTGGTAGGTCTAAATTATCCTTTTCACTTTCAGATTCATCAGCTGACTTATCAAAATAATCTGAGTCAATGATTGTGTTAGAATCACTTTCACTCTCAGAAATTTCACTTTCTGAAGACGAATTTTTATTCATAATTTCCGCTATTTCCTCAGCAGTTAAATACCGACGTCTTTTAGACATTTTAATTAGTTAATTGATATTGATACAAAATTATAAATAATTTAATTTAAAACAAATTCATTTGAAACGTTATGAAAAATTACTAACGGAAAATATCAAAATAAGTACCAAAGAAAAGAACAGAAAATCCATCTTAACTTTACTGTGCGAAAAAAAATATGATGCTTTTAGCAACCACAATCTGTATTTCTTTTTCATTACTGCGCAATAAGTTTCGCAACAATAAAATAAAGTATAAAAAAAGAGTTCCCCTTTCCTTCTCAAAGAACGAAAATCCGAATAATAATAATAATAATGTTGCCGACGTAGGAATAAATATTTCTCAATCGAGAAAAAAGTAAAAAAAGAATAAATGAAACATGCATAAACTCTTAGTCAGCAGGCACCAGGTTGAAGTATACGTCATATGTTGATCAGCTGACTGATTCATTACATCCATTCATACCAGACATCCTCTTTTCCAAGAGATCTAGAAAATTTCCCGATAAGATTTATTAGGCGCAATAAAAAAAGTCATGATAGAAATGAGCCACTATTTAAACACATAAATACAGTGTGAAGAAACTCAATTTTATTTTATTGCAGTAATTGTTTAAAAAATTAAATTATCATGGATTAAAAAAATATTAATTGATTCCATTTATTTACCTAGTTAAAATGAAATGTGTTCTACCGTGATACTTATTCAAATATGATTATTATAAAAATGTGTACGTTAAATTAAAAAAATAAAAACGTTCCAAGTCTGAGTCACGAATTTGTGTCGCTCGGGATCTGAATACCGCAAGCTCAGTCACGTATTCCGGTCACGCGGGATCTGAAAACCACAAGCCTCGTCACATACACGGGGGGCACTCGTCCCGAAGGGGTTAAAATAGTAATATCTTAAAAGTGCTGCATGTACATGCAAAAAAAATAATAATAATGTGTCAGAAAGTTTCATGTTGTAGAGTGGGAAAAATAGTCAATTTGAGAATGCTGTTAAGGTTATTCTTATATATGCCTCTTAATAGCCTTAAATGTGTAATAAATGAAGTTTGGAATGAAAAATCCTCTCCTACATGAAGTCTTTTCATCCATATGTGTATAATAGTTTGAGATATCTGTTCCAAATTCTAAATAAGTGACTTCGATAAATATTCTGATTTCAGTTCATTGGGCCCCATATCAATCCTAACATGATTTGTCCCAATAAAGTGGCTGTCACAATTATCAGGATAAAGTTAATGATATTTTTTTATTTTGTTGATGACATTTTGTTCTAATTAAGTTGCTGCCCCAATTAGATTTACAAATAACTATTGAGATCTATTGGAATTGCAACAGTACACAGTAACAGTCTGCTTGCTAATTTTCTATGACTAATGTTTCAATGACCAACATATGTTATATAGATTTGTTAAAAAAATAATTGTTATGTACTACTTCCTAGGAGAAAGTATGCAACTGTTATTTTATTGAACATAATCATACCTTGTTATTAAGTGAAGAAATAATGCAGCATATGTATTATATTGGAACTGAAATACTGTAAGTAATCAGACTGAAGGTATATGATCTGTAACAGAGTTAAATGAGTAACTTTCAGGTTTAAAAATTACCTTCATTCAATTACATTGAAATAAAACAACATTTACACTTGAAATTTAGTTGGTGAACACTCCAGAATCATTGAACCGTGTAATATCTAGCAGTACAAATACAAACTTCATTTTAAAATGATTCTCTAATGCACAGGATAAAATGTCTCATTGTGTAGGACTCTCTTCTATATTTGATTATAAAATTTCTGAAGGAATATTCTGTTATATGTCACAATTGTACATTTTATATGTCTAAAAAATCACTATCACAAGCACATTGTTTCTATGAGGATCTTATTTTTGAAGACGTAAAACTTTAATTACTACTTTGTAACAGACTTTTTTTTTCAATTATTCTAATTCTGTCGACTAAAAGCACATATGTATCAAATTAAAATAATTTTCTATTGCAGATCCAAAAATAAAACAAGAATCAAATGTGAACCAAAAGTAAAACAAGAAACTTTTTTGCACTTGCAAAATGATATATGTTAACACTTTCAATTAATTACACTTGAAACTATTTTCTTTTCTTATGTACAAATGCTGTCATAAACACTTACAAATTAAAACAAAATAATTTTATTTTTCTGAACAAACACAAATTCTTTTCTAAGAAGCATGGCACAAGTAACATCGGTAAGATATATACTACTATTTATTAAATAAAAATTAAATGATAAATAAAAGCATAAATAAAGTTGGGCAAAGACAGAATCAAATAATGTTATAACATTTTACATTGCCCAATTATGAAATAAAGATTTAAATGACATAGTACAGATAATATTTATTTTTTAAAGCTTTAATTGAAAGCCCTACTAAATCTTAAAAGCATATGTTAAATTCTGTAAAAAAATGAATTTTTCTCTTAGAGATGTAGGCATCATTCTTTCAGAAAAATATTTAAAAAATACTTTTTAAAAGAATATATATAAAAGCATTATTTCTGTCTGTATAAATGTGAAATTAGATTTTTTTAAAACAACATTTTTAAAAAATTGTATGTTTCACAAATAAATATCTGTTATTTTATATGATTTTTACTATGTTTGTTTAGATTTGCATGCTTAGAAAAGGCTTTGCAGCATACACCACAAATGAATGGTTTTTCATTTGTATGAGAGCAATAATGTGTTTTGAAATGAATATTTAAAAAAAACTTTGAAGCATATATCACAAGTGAAAAGCTTTTCATTTGTATGAGTAAGTTTATGGTCGTTTACCTCCATTACTCGAAAACGTTTGAAAACATATTTGACAATGAAATGGTCTTTCACCTGTGTGAATGCAATAATGAATCTTCAGATTTACAGGTCTCACGGTATTCTGTATATATATATATATATATAACTGCCGCAGAATTCGTAGAGTGCGGCGTTTCATGTAATAATCCTTTGCTACTGAGACACTTGTCAAAGCCAGGAAGAAAGGGGAAAAATCTGAAAATTGAAACAGGGCAAATTTAAAAGGAAAAATGAACAAATTAAACACCTTGAAATGCAGGAAGGGTTGCACCCGCGGCTCTGCAGCAATCAACGAACCCCTACTGCATCGAGCTCTATGTTCATCTTGAGTGGCAGTCAGGTGGGTGACCTGAGAGACCATCGCAGAAAAAGTGAGTATTAGAATACTGGTATGAAGGTTAAATTAAATTGCATTAAAAATGGCAACTTTGACATTCATTAATAGATTTTTCTAAAATATTGAACATGAATTTTTCTGTTTTTCAATTGGATGTATATTTCTTGAGTTATTCGACAATTTCCAGACAATTCAATCGAAACGATTCTCACTGCATTTTATCACAACGCCATCTGCAATTTTCCAAAGGAAATGTTACTTACAAGAGTTATGTATTTTTTCTGGTAGAATCTGAATCTGTAATGAAAAAAGGGGGTTATCATTTAAGATTACAAAGTCGCCCCCCCCCCTTTGCCCCCAGAGGGACAGAGTTGAGGGGATAACTTTAATATCCCTAAATAGATTTTTCAAAACTATTGAACATGATTTTTTCTGTTTTTCAATCCGATGTATATTTCTCGAGTTATTCGACCGTTTCCAGACTTTTCAATGGAAACGATTCTCACTGCATTTTATTCAATTACAGCACCATGTACGATTTTCTGAAGAAAATATTAAATACAAAAGTTGTGTATTTTGACCTATAGAATCCAAATCGTAATAAAAAAGGGAGGCTATCATTTAAGCTTTCGAAGCTGCCCCACTATCCCCCTAGGGAGCAGAGTTGGATGGGCAACTTTGATATCCCTAAATACATTTTTCAAAAATATTGGACAAGCATTTTTCTGTTTTTCAATCTGATGTATATTTCTCAAGTTATTTGACCGTTTCCAGACTTTTCAGATATATAATTTGTAGTAAAAGCGATTTTATTTGCAACATACATTATGCCTAGTTTTTAATAAACAAAAGTTATTTTAATAAATTAAGATGATTTAATCATTTACTAACTTCTAAGTTTATTATAAATACATATTAAGGTAAAATACTACCTGAATGCACGTATGCATGTTTATTACCGAGATACAATCTGCCGATGTGGTGTTCAGGTTAAAGTTACAGTTAGTTACTACAATTCCTTAGCTGTTGCCAATAATTAACAATATAAATAATATATTACAATACTTTCCCTTTAAAAAGTTTGAATGTCCAGATATTTATAAGTCCATGTAAGGTGTAAGTTTGAATGTCCAGATATTTATAAGTCCAGACGAAGAGGTTTCTTACGAGTGCGTGGTGGGTTACGACGAACATTTGTGACACTTTTATTTTCTTGTTCAACAGCTGGTGTATCGTTTGTGGTATCATCTGACTGTTTCTCAGGATGTATGGTGGTTGGTATTTTCTCATTCCTTACACTAGCATCCGTTTCGGAGATTTCAGGATTACCTGGGATGGTAGTATTCCTCTCCACTGGGCAAATTTCTGCTGGCCTTTCATCTGTATCAATGGTTTCAAAGATGTCAACATTACTGTGGCAACTCTGACTGACCAAATTATCGAGGTTTGTAGACTCTTGGTCATATTTACTGTACTCATGACGAAGCTGATCAACATGTGCAAGATACATCTTGTTGTTGATGTTAACAACCCAAGTTTTATTACCTTGTGGTCTGATTAAAGTTCCTCTGCTCCATTCTTGGTTTTTATGGGAGCGAACCAAAACTTTTTCATCGGACATAAAACTTCTATTACTAGTATGGCTTCTGTCATAATATTTTTTCTGAGCACATTGTTTCTGTTCAACACGAGCCTGAGTGCTGGGATGTACAAGTGCTAACGGTGTGCGAATTGGTCTAGATAAAAACAATTCAGCAGGAGAAAGTCCAGTCGTAGAGTGAGGCGTTGAGCGATAGCTCATAAGGAAACGAGAAATTTTTCTGCTCAGTGAGCTATGATCTGTAGCATCACTGTTCATTTTGCTTAATGCTTCTTTGAATGTCTGCACAGTTCTTTCGACTAAGCCGTTAGATTGTGGATGGTACGTTGGAATGGGAGTATGTTTTATTCCGTTCGACTTCAAAAACCATTCAAATTCTTCTGATATTAGCTGAGGACCATTATCAGACACTAATTCCAATGGCAATCCATATCGTGAAAAAATCTGCTGCAGAGCTTCAATGGTATGTGAAGAAGTCGTGGAAGGCATCCGCATTACCTCTAACCATTTAGAGTGGCTATCAACAAGTAACAGATAGTTGTTCTTGTCTTTCTGTGCATAGTCAATATGCACTCTATCCCAAGGATGTTTAGACCAAGTCCATGGTTGAAGTGGTGTGCCAGGAGGAGAACGACTATTCTTCTGACAAGCAGGACAGTATTTTGCAACTTTTTCAATGTCTTCATCCAATTTTGGCCACCATATATGGCTACGAGCTATGGCTTTCATCTTCGAAATTCCTGAGTGAGTATCATGTAGCTGATCCAGGAGTCTCTTCATTCCCCACAGAAGACAATTATTATCAACTGACAGTTGATCTTGACGGTTAAAAAATGGCTTAAGTGCTTCATTGTTTATCTTCCATGGCCAACCATTTTGAACGTACTTCAGAGCTTGTCCCAAAACGGCATCATTGCGAGTTGCTTTTGCAATTTCAATGCTGGTTACTGGTAAGTCTTCACAATATGATATTTTAAATATCTCTGATGACGTTTCCACTTCAGATTCAACAGGAGCACGTGACAAGGCATCAGCATTGCAGTGTTCTGAGCCTTTTTTATACTCAATGCTGTAGTTGAAAGAAGATAACAGCACTGCCCATCTTTGAAGTCTAGCTGCTGCAATGGCAGGAACAGCTTTGTTAGGTGCAAAAATACTTATTAATGGCTGATGGTCTGTAACCAATGTAAATTTTCTACCAAAGAGATACTGCTGAAATTTCTTTATTCCAAAGATAATTGCTGCTGCTTCTTTCTCAATTTGCGAGTAATTTTGTTCAGCTTTGGAAAGAGTTCTTGAGGCATAAGCAATTGGACGTTCATCATTGCCAATGATGTGGGATAAGACAACACCCAGACCCAAAGGCGAAGCATCACAGAATACTCTCAAAGGCAATTTGTCATCGTAATGCACTAAAATAGCATCTGATGTAAGAAGATTTTTACACTTCTGAAAAGTTTCTTCACATTCTGATGACCACATCCAAGGAGTGTCCTTATGGAGTAATTTGTAAAGGGGAGCAAGCAGCATGGCAGAATTACGTATAAATTTTGAATAATAATTCAAAAGACCCAAAAATGATTTTAGTTCTGTTACATTTGAAGGAGCATTTATTTTCTTAATGCATTTTACTTTCTCATCTGTAGGATGAATACCCTCGCTATCAATTACATGGCCTAAAAATTCCACACTTTTTTGTAAAAAACTACACTTTGATAGGTTGAGCTTAACATTATATTCAATAAATCGCTGAAACACTTTTTCCAGAATGCTTAGGTGCTCTTCATATGTGGCACCGGTAATAAGTATATCATCTTGAAAACAAACCACCAATTCTATACCCTGAAGAATTTTTTCAATTGATGACTGAAAAATAGCTGATGCACTGTTTATGCCATATAATAATCTTAAGGGGCGTACTAAACCAAGATGGGTATTCAGAGTAAGATACTCTTGTGAAGATTCATCTAATTCAATCTGTTGATAAGCATGACGCAAATTTAATTTTGAAAAGTACTGTCCACCATTAAAAGTTGCAAATAAATCTTGTTGAGTTGGCAAAGGGTACTGATTTTGATCAATAACTTGGTTAACAGTAACTTTAAAGTCACCACACAAGCGTACATCACCATTTTTCTTGGGAACAATCACAAGTGGAGTTGCCCAACTGGAATGTTGCACAAAGTCCCAAACACCTCTCTGCTTGGAATTTAGAATTTCTTCAGCAACTTTACTCTTTAAAGAATATGGCACTGGACGTGCTTTAAAAAACACAGGTTGAGTTTCCTGTTTCATTTTTAATGAAGCCTTTATATGTTTAATAGGTTCAGAACTTTCCTCAAAAAGTTTGCTATATTTATTTGTCAATGCATTTATAGAATCAACTTTAACAGACATGTCCTTAAGTATTTTATGTACAGAGAAAATTTTGTGCCAATTTAACTTAAATTTTCTAATCCAATCCTTTCCAAATAAGGATGGTCGGTCACCTTTTACTACAATAGCTTGTAAATCACACACTTGATTTTCATACACCACACTGACTGACACTTCCCCAGCTATTGCAATGGGTTGTTGATTATAATCTTTGAGTGTAACTGGTATACTTTTAGGTACTATGTGTGGTAAATTTTGTTTTAACCACGTTTCAGAAATTATACTAACATCTGCAGCAGTATCTAATTCCATATCTAGTAATTTGTTACAAATTTTCACTTGAACTATATAGTTAGAATAATTACTTAATTTATTTACATTTATGGAAAATAGATTATACTCTTCAGAATTACTCTGTTCACAATTAGCTGATACTTTTTTAGCAGAAGGATTAGTACTTTTGTCTTTAGATTTACACACAGGTGAAATATGGCCTATCTTGTGGCAAGCATGGCATTTAGCAGTTTTATATTTACACTTGTTTGCATCGTGTGCTGCACCACAGCGATAGCATTTCTGAGGATTATTTTTAGCATTTTTATAGGACTTACTTTGATATTTGCTCACTTTGTTGACATTGGAAAGTGCAGGTACTGTCACTTTGATGTTGCTGGCACCTTGCTCCGCCAATTCCATCGCCAAGGCAATTTCACAAGCATCCTCAAGCTTGAGATCCTTTTTCGCAAGCAAGCGTTTTTGAGTAGCTTCACAACGAATGCCGCAGACGAAACGATCCCGTAGAGCTTCCTGCAGAAAGGTTCCAAAGTCACACGTGGATGCCAAACGCTTTAATTCTACTAAATACTCGGAAATACTTTCCCGATCGATTTGGTTCCTTCGATGAAAACGAAATCGTTCTGCAATTGTAATAGGAGCCGGGCGAAAATGGTCTTGCAGCTTCTTGATAATCACGTCATACGTTGAATCTTTCGGTAGTTGCGGAGTCAACAAGTTGCGCAAAAGTTTGTATGTTTTAGGTCCCAATACTGATATCAACACAGGTACTCGCTTTGTTTCATCAAGATCATTTGCTAAAAAATATTGTTCTAGTCTCTCCACATAGAGAGAAAAGTCCTCATTACTATCGTCAAATACTGACAATTGACCAACTAGGCCTAACTTCGACATGATCGATACGATTTAGAAAACTATAATAAATATACGGTACAATTACTATTCGTCAGTTACAGTTAGTTACTACAATTCCTTAGCTGTTGCCAATAATTAACAATATAAATAATATATTACAGTTATTTTTTTTATTTTATTTTCACAACAAAATATATTTTGATGATACTCTTAATTCCTGCTTATCCGGATTACTTCCAGAACTCAATTCAGATAGTTGGAGTTTGAGTCTATTAACTTAATATTAGACATTGAGTTAACTCATTATTAATGTTACCAGAATGGCGTTTGTACAGCTCACATGTGCAATATTTGTAATTATTGAAATACAATTTACCTTACACAATATTTGGTTCTTTTACATAAAGTCAAAAATGAGTTTTCTTTCTGCATACATATACCAAATATTCCAGTGTATGACATGCACTTTTGATTGAAAAAAAAAAACTGATCGAAAATTACATGTGCACATATACGATGGTTATAATAATGAAATATTAAAAATTAAGAAAATTAAAAGATTATTATAAATTTTATTATTTTGAGTTTAATGAAGATGCTACTTCTTTACAAAAAAAAATCATGTTCGTTATCAGATTACATGAAAAATAAAAGTTACTTTACTTTACAACAATTTTTTATTTATTGTGATTATGTATCTGATGAAGGTTTTTTTTACAAAGAAAGGGTTATACGATGAATATATCTAAATATTGAAAAATAAAGTCTGAAATTTTAGGTGTTCATTAAGGATAACCTCACAGTTAAGATAAATGGCTAAATTTTCAAGAAATTCTTATTCTGAAGGAATATTGGCATTAAAGATAATTTTAGCATTTTGTAAATTAAAACTATGGCCAGTAACCCAAGAATGCTTGGCAATAGAAGATTTAGAAATTTCTTGGTTAAAAACGTACCCGGAATGTACTTTTAAGCTGGTTAAGGTATTTCTTTTAGTTTGACCTATATAAGATAAATGGCAACCATTGCAAGGAACATTATAGATTCCCCATTTGGAAAGCTGAGAAACGGGAGACTTAGTGGAGGGGAACTTAAATTTATTGACAGGTTTAAAGATAAAACTAAAGTTAACATGTTTTGAAACTTTAGCTAATTTGAAACATAAATGAGGATAAAAAGGCAGAAAGATAAAATTATCATGTTTGTTTTTAACAGAATTAGAAAGAGTAGATTTACTAGAGGCTCTATTGAATGTATTCACAGCATTATCGATAACAGAAGGGTTGAAACCTCTTTTGGCAGCAATACATTTTAAGTAATTAAGTTCATCATTAACAGAAGCAGAATATGAACAAATTTTGAAGGCACAGTTTACATAAGTGTAAAAGAGACCGATTTTCCGGATGGTTGGGAGATTTGAGAGAGCATGAGAAGAGTAGAGTTAGATAATTTTTTTTGTAAACACATGTTTTGAAAAAAGAATCAAATCTGGCAACTAAAACATCAAGGAAGAAATGTAATACAAGTTTCTAACTCAAAACTAAACTGAATATGTCAGTTGATAGAATTGATATTTTGAAAAATGGTAGAAATATCAAAAGGATCATCCACACAATGCATTCAACATTTATAATTTTATAGATTCTATAATTTTTCTTCAAAATAATTCATATAAATGTCCCAGAGAATTGGTCATAAAGGATTTCTCATGCTTAAGCCGTCCGTTTGTTCATAAAATTTACTATTAAATTCAAAAGTAGTATGAGTAATGCAAAGTTTAGTAAAGTTAATAAAATATTTGACTTCAGTATCAGAATAATGAAATTCACATAATTTAGTTTCTAAACATGAAAGAGCACCTTCAACTGGAACATTAGTAAATAACGATATCACATCAAGTGATTACAGAACAATTGACAGGATTGACATTTTATAATTTACTGACAAAATCGTTTATTTTTTATTTTTTATGATATATACATATAAGTAATGCATAAAGAATAAAAAATGGAACTTAAAAACTTGAAAATGAGTGGGTAGCGGTACTAATGTTAGAAACAATAGATCTTGCAGAAATTACGGTTTTATGAACTTTAGGTAGAGCATAAAAATGAGCACTGATGGCTCAAGAAAGAAAAACACAATCTTTAGTGTAATCATATAATACAGCAGTAATCTTAACACCGTTTTCACACAGGAAAGATGCGAATTAGTAGGAACTTTTTTAACTTCAACGTAAAAACTTCTGCATAAAAGTGTATAAACTTTATCAGAATAATCTTGTTTATCCATCAGAACTATTTGGCCAAGTTTATCTGCTTTAGTTATAAAGATTATCATTGGACTTATGTTCATTTAGAGCAGCATGTTGAGAGCGTGAAAAATTAGGTTTAGAATTTAAATTATAAGAAGAAATAATATCATCAAGGATGTGACGAAAAATGAACTTTAATAGAAGGAGGGGGAGCATTTAAAATTATTTAAAGATTTCTCAATTTCTTTTTAAGGAGTGGCTTTAATATTTTTAAAGAAAGACTCAATAGCAGTAATCAGTTTGGAGAGAGAAGGTTTGCAAGACTGGGAAAAATTTAAACAAAGTTCTAAAATGCTTTTTTGCTCAGGAATATAAAGAGAAATCCCTCCTGAGCAAAAAAGCATTTTAGAACTTTGTTTAAATTTTCTCACTCTTGCAAACCTTCTTTCTCTAAATTGTTTGCTCCTATTGAGTCTTCCTTTAAATAGTATATAGTAAAGTCACTCATTCTCAAAGGGAAACTGATAAGTCATTAAATAGTTTTAAACGCTCCCCCTTCCTCTATTGAAATGCAAATATGATAAACTTGCAAGAAGCGTTTCTGGTGCAACACAATAGATATCTGTGAAGTTACTGAGGGAAAAAAAAAGCTGGCAAATTCGCAAAAACACTTCCAGATTTTTTTGACATAGTAAATATTAATATACTTTTTAATCAATTACAACATTAGAATCAGAAAGCACCAGCAATAAGTGGGTAGTTTTCATTGTTTTTAATCAGAAAATATTTTTTTGATTGAGTAAATATTTTTGAAAATAGAGAAATCGTTAGAATTTGAAAAGTACCAGCAGTAAGTGGTTATGTTTCATTTTTTTTATATTTTGATCTGAAAAGCGGATGCAGATTTTTAAATCTGCACCAAAAACAAAACACACAATCTGCAATGGTAAATATATATATATATTAACCAAGAAGTCATTAGAAAAAAAAGATGTGCATATTAAGGTTTTCAATTTGTGTTATGTATTTTACTTTGAAAAGAAGAGGAAGATATTAAAAAAATGCAGTGAAAACGAAAAACACCAATTCTACACAGGCATCGTTGGCTCATGGCTCAGCATTCACGAGATGCACAACAGTAATGTTAGGAATTTTCCTATCAGACCAACTGTACAACATTCTTGAAGGTTCAAATATTATAAAAATAATATCAAACATTACAACTTCTCATCATTTCAAACTGTTTTGTATCCTTAACTTACATCTGAAAAAAAATTGATCGGACGTTGTATGTTGCTCCTTGTACAAAAAGTTTACTTTATTATTGACATACACAATTCCTTTTATCAAATAAATTTTTAAAGAATTACAGCAGTTTTTACTGATGTTTCTTGAAGGAGTATCTTCCAATTTCGGATGTTTTCAGTCTGATCTTACAAATTGACTGGGAAAAGAAAAAAACATCTAAGATTTGTTTAGAAAGCAATTAATAGCCTGCTTCACAAATAAAAAGTGTACTTCTCCCTATACGATAGTAGAATGATGTTTTTTAAAGCCACTTCATGAGAAATAAATTACTTTTGTATTGTTTCAGAATGTCTCCAGAGTCCACTATTATCACAAAATCACTTCAAGCATACTTCACAAAGGAATGTTTTTCACTTGTATGTGTACAGTGATATACATTTAAACTTGATTAACAAATAAATTTCTTTTCTTATACATGAGTTTTGAAATGTCTCTTTAGTGAATTATTATGAGAAAATTCTTTCGAGCATACTTCACAAATGAATGGTTTTTCACCTGTATGTGTACGGAGGTGTACATTTAGATCTGATTTACGAGAGTATCCTTTAGAACACACTTCACAAATAAATGGCTTGTCCCCAGTATGTGTACGGAGATGTACATTTAGATAACATTTTTGAGAAAATCCTCTAGAACATATTTCACAACTAAATGGCTTTTCATTAGTATGAGTGCGATAATGTACATTTAGATGTGATTTATCAGAGAATCCTCTAGAACACACTTTGCAAGTAAATGGTTTTTCCCCAGTATGGGTGCGTAGGTGTCTCTTTAGATCATTACTATCGGTAAATCCTTTGGAGCATGAATCACAAACAAATGGTTTTTCACCTGTATGGATGCGAAGATGTACCTTTAGATATCCCTTTTGAGAAAATCTTTTAAAACACACTTCACAAATGAATGGTTTTTCTCCTGTATGGATACTAAGGTGTCGCATTAGACGTTCTTTTCGAGAAAACCCTTTAAAACACACTTCACAAAAAAATGGTTTTTCTCCTGTATGGATTTTGAGATGTCTCTTTAGATGACTGCTATTAGAAAACACTTTGGAGCATGTTTCACAAATAAAGGTCTTTCCTTTTGTATGATTTGGCAGATCACCATCATGAAAATATTTTAAAGAGCCAATATTACTAATAACTGGCTTTTCTTCACTGTCAGAAGAGACGCTTTCTTTTGTCAGGCACTCTGCTTTTGAACTTTTTACAGACATGCTACAGAAATATTTCACTATATAGATATTTGTATAAGAATAAAGTATTAGTTTTTTAGTGTTGTATTAATAGTTGGAGAAGATCTTGGAAGATGGTGCAGAAGAAATACTGAGTAGAAAAAAAATATTCACCAGTTTTGATGTGAAATAAATCAGAGAAATTTAAAAAAGAAAGTAAAATGATTTACTCCAAAGTTACTTTTTCACAGGTATATTTACTTTTTACTAGCATATGTACAGTGAAATATTTCTGTACCTTGCTTCTAAAAAATATTTTGTAACCTTCAATGATGACCGAGTTCTCCTTTTCCTTTTATATCTGAAATTTAAAAAATGTTTTTTAATAAGTCTTTGTAATGTAATTATTAATTTACTTTAATTCCACATTTGATTAATTTTGTAGAAAAATTTAAAATAATAAAAAAATACATCAAACTGTTTGTACACTGACTGTAATAACAATATAAAAAATATACAATTTAAATATCCAAACTATTGCAAAGATGGGAATTATGTTTTCAAATAATATATGTTAATAAAATATGCTTAGGGGATCTCCATATTGGAATTGTAACAAACGTGAAAAATTTCGGCACATGTTTACTTTCCCATCTAAAATTTACAGTCAATAAATCTGCTGCCAGACATTGTGATTATTATCAACAATGAATAAGAACTATGGTATTCACTGGTGTTTTACTGTGCACATAATATGAAGTATACAGTCATAAAAAAAAGAGAGAGAGAACATCCTATATGCACATTTTAATCAAAAGAAATGTATCGTGAAAAACAAAAAATAACCATTCGACTGGACATTATGTCTTTTTTCAAATTGTGTTAAAAAAGGCTTAAGTTGTTGTCTTCCTATTGAAATTGCACCATATTCTGTATTTTTTTGCTTGAACACTTAATTCTGACATCATACCTGTTTTTATCTTGTTAAATTTTACATTGGAATATCAAACAGGAACTGATTCAATCAAGTAGTTTTGAATTATGCTGCTATAAAGTTTGAAATCCCTAATCTTAAATTCACTTTTTATCATTGATTGTAATAGAGTAATTGTTTTAAGCACAACTAAAAACTACTTGTGGAATGAGCTGAAATAACTGATTTGCATATTTGAAGCTTATAAAAATTGATTTATGTTAAATAAATTCATTTCGATTTTATATATATTTTGAAGTTATTTTTCCAAAAAGTATGAACCTATAAATTATTTAACAGAAATCGATTCTAAAAGTATTAAATATGCAAATCAAGTTGAACAGGTCTGCCAAGTAGTTTTTGAGATCTGCATAAAATACTAATCACTTTTAAATTTGTTTTGCAACGATTGCATATTAATTTAACACTTTTAGTTTCAAAATTTAAACCTCTATAATTCCTAAGCTTCTCGATCAAATGACTCCCTTTTTGTATCTAATCCAAGATAAAATTTACCACAAAATCCAAATATGAAGACAAAATTATGTGTACTTACGGAAAATTTCAGAGTTTGAAACAATTTCTTTTTTAAACACAAATTGAATGAAAACTTAATTTCCGTTTGAATGGCTAATTTTTTTTTTGCGACTTTTTTGGTCAATTGTATATATTCTTTTTTATTTATTTTTTTAATAAGTCAGTTTAGATTTTGTAATGAAGGATTTTAATTAATTAACACAATTCAAACAGAAAAAGTCCCCCAGCACTTTTCCTATGAAAATATGATTAGAAAAAAAAACTGAAATTTTTTTTCACAAACATAGCTTTACTCCTTCAATCTCCTTACAAAAACATAAAAAAACAAATGTTCATTCGCAGTCTACCAAACTAATTCTCTGGGAAAATTAACCCCTTTCACATAGGAAAGTTTCATGAGATGATGATAAACACACCATATCTTGATCTAAACTACAAGAACAATCTCCTTGAAAGCAAATGTATTGTACTATTTATTTACTGCTGACATTTTGAATGAAACTTCTATGAATGTCCAATCAACTTTCCTTTTGGTTTCTAGAACACAGTATGCAGATATGAAGCACAGACACAAATGACAGAATGAACCACAATTGCATCAAACAGTAATGCCATCTCATGTCATGCTTAATTCCTTAGGTTTGTAAGAAATTAAGTAAAGTATGTTTGTGTAAGGCAAGATTTTATCTGGCATAAAAGCATTTCATTTAAAAATGACATTTAAATCTAATTTAATTCCTTTAAATAATCATTCATTCTTTTATATAAAATTAGCATAGCAAGTAAAATAAATTTCTGCTAGTAAAAGAATAAATAGCCAATACCATATTTTCTCATTCCACTTTTGCAATGATAAATTTATAGCAAATTGAAGCTAAAGAAAAAGGAATGAATGAGATTAGTTCAACAGTTATTGTAAAAGAATATAAAAGAGAAAAAGAACTTAATTTTGGTATAAAAATATTAAGCACAGAAAGAACTTCTTCAATAGACATTAAGTAATTTTTTTTTTTTTTTTTTTTTTTTTTAAACGCATGTACACCAAATGAAAAAATTAGATATAAAATACAGAATTTCTCTGAAAAAGGTTTTGTATGAATGCTCTGTATATTTGTAATCTTACGGCTGCATAAGAGAATAAAAAAGGTTTGAATTTATTAGAATGTCCAGTTCATCCATTGAGTCATAGACAATGTTACAGAGATGATAGCTTACCCTCTCCCACTTTACCCCATGGATTTTTAAATTACCCCATGGTTTATTCATTTAGTATACATCTAAGCCTACTTACCTGTATCTCTGTCTGGTTGAAGACAACTTTCAAGTTCACATCTTTTACGATCATCTTTATTCACCCCTCCCACAAAGTAGTTTACTTGCAATGAAAGTAAAGAGAGTCAAGTGATAAAGCAATTGCCTACACCTGCAAAGGGACAAATAACAGAGATTTGCTTCCAAAATTTGAGGTGCTTGTTTAGAAAAATGAGTAAAACTGGGGTTCGAACATATGCAGTTCAGCAAAAAAATGGAAGATAAAATAAAAATTTCTTTTTTTTTTCTTTTCTTGTAAATTTTAGCATTGAATGCAAATTTTAAAGAATCAAGGGAATCATGTAGAATTTTTTTATTTTAATATGTGTCTTAAATTACAATTGATTTTTATCTGATAACTAACTTTTAGAGAAATATGAAAGATCATCAATGGTTAATCTTAATAAAAAAAATAAATTACAAAATATAGTTTTATCATTTTTCAGTTTAGTTATTTAGACTAAATAAATCATTAATAAAATCTGGCATCTATTTCACATGGTTCTAAAAAAATATTTTTTAACTTTATAACACATTTATGGATTCATTTTTAAAAGTAAAAAAATAACATTTCAAGTGATTTGGAATCAAATGAATTATTACTTGAGTTATTAGTGCTAGATGGACGATCTTTAGCGGCTGTTGCTTCCAGAAATTTAGCACATAATGCCATATTTGAGAGCATTTTCGGAAAAACCTTCTGCTGTATCAAAAAACAGAAACAAATTGTGTGATTATATAGGATCTGAATAACAGCACATACCAATTTCGTGTTTTTCAGAACAAAAATGCACTTAGGATTAGAACTTTAATAATCAGAAATTAACTAGTTTGGATTTGAAGCCTTCAGTCTCTTTGTACGTATATGCAGACCTTTTTTTGAAACAGAAATTTACACATCTATTTCAAGACTAACATTTTTGATAGATTCTAGAAAACACAAAATGCATTAATAGCTTTTTCTGTTTTTTCCGTACATTTTATACTACCAAAAATTCTAGTTTATTATTGTCATCTAATGAAGCTGGGACAAATTTCGAATGTACTACTAAGACTAAAGTTTTGCATGTTGTGCAAATAATTTTCTGCTTCTAAGAATTCCCTTAAAAACATTTAAAAATCAGAAATCAAAATAGCAAAGATTTTAAAATAGTGTTTAAAAAAAGCTCTGGAAAAATACATTGGTTTAGTTCAGAAAATATAGGAAATATTTATTTATTTATTTATAGATACTGATGAAATCAAGGTAAACACATACGTAATTTTAAAGTTCCACTGTATTTTTTCATATTTACACTTTTATTTTGCAGATAAAAGAATTCTTCTAATAATCTCACTTAAAATAACTCTATTTTTCAAACATCACACTTAAAATTTTAGTTTGGCCTCATCTGGAGTCCTGTGCAGATAGGGTTGTCGTGAACCAAACCCAAAAATTCCACTGGAAGTCAAACCAAAGCCCAACCTGAACTCAACAAAAAAAATTTCCCCAACCGAGAACAAAATGATAGAAGATTAATCCTTATTTTAATGGAAACATAAAATGTAGTCTACAATTATATCTAATATTAATTTTATCTATTATATAGAAAAGTAAACAACTAGTATATACTTTGTAATATTATAGTACTATAAAACCTCTAACTGGTCAATTCACCACCAACCTTCAACTTCCCGTTCAACTCTCAGTTGAGTAATCCCAGGTTCGCGAATCTAACTGCCGGTTGATATTTCCGAATTCTTCGTTAACTTCAGGGGCATGGTTATTCGACTCTGGGTTAGTCGACGGCAGGTTGAAATGTGTATATCTCATTGGCCAAAGGGATCACATGACGTAGCAATAGTCTTTATCAGTTCTGTCCTCCCTTGAATCAGTTTTCAATAACGAATCAAAACAGAGTATTGAAAGAGCATAATTGGAGTGTTTGCTTTTTGATAAATAAATTTACAAATAAATTTTTAATTAACATTTTGATTTGGTGGTTTAGAAATATTGTCACAGTCATAAAATGCTCATTTTTACAAAAATTTACAGTATTTATTTAAAAGTTTTTTGATTAAAGAAAAAAAAATATATATATATTATCTACGTTTAATAAACAATTTTATGACCAGGCTAACACTAATAAGTAGAATAAAAGCAAATAGCGAGCTAGATTTATTTATTTTGCAAGAATATTATATAAAAAGATATTTTCATATATTTATTTCAAATGTATGTTTTTTATTTAACTAAAATAATTGATTACAGATTCAATTAAATTATCTTGGATGAAAGTGCATGCTTGGTAGCATTTATCCCTTATACTAGACCCAAAAAAGTTTTTTATGTGTAAATTATTATAATTACCGTATTTACCCGCATATAGGTCGAGAAATTTTGGACAAAAAGAGACTTTAAAGGTGGGGGGGTCGACTTATGCGAGGGTCCTTAATTTTTTTTTTCAGAGTGGATTTCATCCGGTTGTCCAACATTAACAAAGGGCGGTAATATTAGAAAGTCCGACATTGTATTAGCCCCACCAGTGGCTGAGAGGTTGTGCTCTCGAAGCTGGTAGACGGGAGGTGCTGGGTTCGATCCCAATCGTGCCCGTCGGCCTAATCGTTCGGAGTTTTCGTGGTTTTCTTCGAGCCATGGATTTATCCATGCGTAAATACGGGTTAGGTTCCCTTAGAAAGACCCCCACGAAGGGCACTCCCCCCGGGCCTATATCCCAAGTGCAGATAATTGGCCGTCAATAATCAACCCTCAACCCTCATCCCGACATTGCATTAATTGCCCAGTGGTTTAAAGATGCATGGAATCAAATTCCTTCCGAAATGATTATAAAATCGTTCAAGAATTGCTGCATAAGCAACGAACTAGACGGCACAGAAGATGATGTCATTTGAGAAAGTAATAACGACGAGGAAGAATGTTCCGATACAGAGATTGAAAACGTGTATCATGATGAGCCGATGACGACGAAGGACTTATGTGAAGGGTTTGGCGAGTCCGATATTGAATCGGACCTCGAATCAGTTTAACTTTGTATATTATTATCTTCATTATTGTATATTTAGTACTTTTTCTTTCAGATGATTTCGAATAAATGTACAAAAAAAAATAAAAATAATAAAGTTCCTTTATTATTGTATATTTAGTATACTTTCTTTTTTTTCCAGGTGATTTTGAATAATCTATTTTGAAAAAAAAATCAAATTTATTGATCAAAAAAGTGGGGGGTCGACTTATACGCAGGATTTATAAAAATTCAAATTTCTTGATCGGGAAAGTGGGGATCGACGTATACGCGGGTAAATATGGTAATATATATATATATATATATTTTAATTTCATATATAATAATTTTAGAAGCTGCTTGAAAAAATTCTCATGAACTGCGAAAATTTTCAAATAATCCTCTTAAAAATGCTTCTTTCAAACAAAAATAATTATTTTTAACTAGCAAGTCTCTTTTTTCTTTTTTTTTTAGTTACTTGATTAAAGGGATATATATATATATATATATATATATATATATATTATCTAAGTTTAATAAACAATTTTATGTCCAGGCTAACAGTAATAAGTGGCATAAAAGCAAATAACGAGCTATGCTTATTTTGCAAAAATATTAAATATTTAAAAAAAAAAAAAAAAAAAAAAAAAAGCATTTTCATACATTTATTTCTAATATATATATTTGTTATTTAACTAAAATAATTGATTAGATTCAATAAATTTATCTCGGATAAAATTGCATGCTTGGTAGTCTATCTCTTATACCAGATGTAAGAAAGTTTTTTTTTTTTTAAATTTCATGTGTAAATTATTATGATAAATATATATATATATATATATATATATATTAATTCCTTGTATAATAATTTTAGAAGCTGTTTGAAAAAATTCTCGTAAAGTGCGAAAAGTTTCAAGAAATCCTCTGAAAAATGTTTCTTTCAAACAAAAATAATGATTTTTAACTAACAAGTATATATTAGTTCAAATTATTTATCTACTATAAATGGATAAACATATGCGATATTTTAACAGAAAATTCCATCTTCTATGATTTTATTCTTTAAACAAACATAAAGTGTAGGAGTAAATCTGAAATTAAAAAAACAAAAAAAAAACAAGCTTTTCTTTATTTTTCAAAAGAAAAAAAAATTGAATCATACAACAATATTTGAGGTGTAACAACATTTGATTTTGAATTCGATAGATGGCGTTACCAAATATTCACAGTAATTATTTTACGCCTTGAAAACTTTGTCAAAAATCACTATAATCTTGACATCACAGAGTTGAAATATCCTAAAAGGGCTAAGAATTAAAAGTAAAACATTCTTTCACATTCATTTTTTTTAAAATTAACATTTCGTTTGCTTATTGCATCACAAATAGCGTTGATTACAAAATAAACGTCAAACCCCTCGTCCTCCTATTCAAAGCGACCGCCATCTTTGTTTCAACTGCACATGCGCACGTCGACTAACGTGAGCTCAATACCTTAGTTCAGTTACTCGACTCAACTATGGTTTTTCGATCACATTTCTCCAAAAGTTATCACATTTCATCCAAAGATCACATTTCTCCAGGTTGAGTTAGCGGAGAATTGGATTTCAGAATCAATCGAGAGTTACAGCTTAATTCGCCAGTTGAGGTTCACGGTGAGTTAGGGGGTAAATAACAGACACCTTTGTGCCACCGAATTTGTCTCTCATTCAGAGGTGTACACTATTCAGAGACAAAAATATGCAAATATTTAAGTTAGAAATTGAAAACTGTTTTCTAAATAGAGGTGTCTGTTATTCAAAAGTGTCTGTACAGATGTTTTACTGTAAATGCTTTTACTTCTGAATAGCAGACAAATTTAATGGTTCCAAGGGGTTCAAGAGTTTTCTACATAAAAGATTAAAACTACTCCCTAAATAAAGATTTCTGCTATTTAGGAGTGTCTGTAAAGGAGCTTTTACTGTATAAAGTTTTTATAATGAAAAATCAGGTCAACCTAACTCGCAAGAGTGAAAAATCAATCTGAAACTGAAATAATGTAATTCAACCTGATCCACAGCCAAAAAGTAGAAATCATCCTGACTCGCAGCAAAAGAGTAGAAGTTAACACAACAAGCCATGAAACAATTAGCCCCAATCTCAACAATAGGTCAGATTGGAAATTTTTAATTTCTCTCCTTCCTCTTGAAGACCATCCAGATTCAACCTTGACTTGTACTACTTCTCATGATATTATTAAATTTTCTAATCCTGGAAAAAAAACACCTACCAATTTCATAAAGTCAACAAAAATTAAACTGAAAAGTGTGAAAAAAATGAAAATTAATTTAAAATCTCACTATTTGGATTTTTGTGAAGTTGGTTGTTTTGAAGTAACTGTAAATTAAGTGAAGCTTGTTATTTAGTTGTCTGGACTGATATTGACACACATTTCTTTAGATGGAAAACAAAAATAATCATGCTATTCTGTAACTGTAAAGAGGCATTCAGATCACTAGCTGCAGTGGAGAAAAAGAATATATATATCAAACAAGTGAAAACATAAATTTCTGTAACTATGTATTATACTATAGACAGTTGTTTATGAATCATTAAGCTGCAGAAAGAATGAATAATTTACTATATTTCAGAGAAATTTTACAAAAAAGCAAGAAGAGCAATAAAATAAAATTGGTATTTACAATTATCAAGACAGTTTTGCAATAAAATAAATTATCAACATTAAAAAAGCTTATCAGTTTCATAAAAGTAAATGATGTAAGCCTAATCAAATAAAAATAACAATAAAATAAGCATAGATATTTCAATATACAAATCCAAATGCATATTCATTTCTGATTAATTTCAATTTTCTGAAACACTGATGTGTATGGCAGGCCCTTATTATTGCATGGGCAAATCGGGACTTTGCCCAGGGGTCAACAAACCCATATATTAATTTATAAAATATTTACTTTTTTTTCCAATTCCAACTCTGAAAAATTTCAAATACAAATTTCATCTCTAAAAGATTCTACTAAACTTTCTGAAATTTTTTTTTTATTTTGAACTCTCAGAGCTTAGTGCTAAGAATTTTCTTCTATGTAAAATCTGTTATTAAATTCATCTTAAAGAAATGTAGCAAGTTGCTAAAGTTAAATAAAAGAGTTTTGTTCTGTACTAAGAAAAAAAGGATATTTTTATTAATTAAGGTATTTAATTTAGAATTGACGGAACTAAGAATTTTCTTTTTATTTAAAATCCATGGTGCGAAAATATTATTTATGCATTCATTACACATATGACTGACCAACCGTTCTATTTGAATAATGCTGCAACGATTTGAATGGGGCCCCCTAATTTATCCTTGCCCGGGGCCCCAATTAGTCATGATCGGGGCCTGGTGTGTGTAGTTTGTGTCAATAGGCTTAATTTTGGAATTTTTTTCTTGAAATTTATACAAAAATGTAACTTATGGTTCAGAAATGAAATACTAATAAAATGTCAATACTATTCTTTTTAATTATTTCTATTATTATGATTAATGATATTTATTTGATTCTATCCCTTTAAGACCCGAAACATTTTCACCATTAAATATTACATTCTTCTGGTTATTAACACTATACTAACCCTAATGACACTTAAAAAAATAGTAAAAAAAAATTTCCTCCCCCCCTTGAGCGTGGAGAGTACCCGCACGAACGTGCGGGTTGGGCTTTTTCTGTGAAAGCCACACCTGCACGATTGTGCGGATTGGGCTTTTCCTGTGAAATCATTACTTATTACATGTTAAGATTTATACATTTTCTGGCTCTAACTGGATACAAGAGACAAACTGAAACAAAAAAACTTTTACAAATAAGGTAATTATTGATGTATTATTTTTTATTTTATGAACTGGTTAGTTTTTTACAATGGAAATCTTTAAAACAAGTTTTTGTTTTTGATATGCACAAATAAACGTTGCATTTTTCACAACGTGTTTTTGAACTGCTTTCGCAGTTTTCAAACCTGCACTTGCGAGGCCTTGAAATGTCATCAACACATGGGAAATGGTTGTACAAATCATACCTTTTATCCAAGCTTGGTTTTTTTGCAGGCGGGTTATAATATTTAGATCTTTTCACGGGAGGAATTACAACATCATCGTCTTCATCTTCGCTTACTACACGTCTGTTAGCAGATGGAGATGACAAAAGAGCTTCAGCCACTTCTAACTTAAATTTTAAGAGATCCATTTGATTTTTTGGGGGAATTTTATTAGATAGTACATCCTGTTTGTACTGAAACCAAGAATTCGTTACTGCTAAATCAATGAAATGTAAAATGACCTTCCATGTCCATTTTCTTGTCTTGAACCACGTTCTGTAACACTCCATCTGCTGATCACAAACATCTACTCCTCCCATGCACTGGTTATATGTTTTCACAATAGAAGGACATGATACTTTAATATATTTACCTGTGGTTTTTGACCAGCGTTCCACTTTTTCCAGTGGTTCAGTACCACAACAATTTGATGCCATGATAACTTTCTTACTGTCCTTCCATTCCACAATCACAATTTTCTTGTCTTTCATAACATGTTCTATACATGTTCCGCGTTCCATTTTTTCTCCATTAGCTTTTCCAAAACCACTAAAGCGATTTGGCAAAATAGTGCCGGTTGCATAAATATTCAACTCATTTAATTTTTCTAACAATGGTAATGTTGTAAAATATCTGTCGAAATACAAAAAACTTTTGGGGGGGACAGTTTCTGCTAGTCTAAGTATGACCGATGGTCCAAGTCCGAGTTCAGGATGAACCAATCGAGTTGATTGTCCTTGATATATCTCAAAATCGAGTACTAAGCCAGTTGATGTACACAGTACAAAGTTTTTCAGTCCAACAGGCCTAGGTTTGTTTTTCACAAATTGTCTGACTGGACAACGACCTGTGAATGGAATCATTTGCTCATCTATAGAGTATGACACATGATCCCGTGGCAAACTTAAACATACTTTTCTGAAGGCATCCAGAATGGATTGAACTTTCCACAATTTATTTTCATTTAAGTTTGCAGGAGGTTTAGTAATGTCCACAACATGGAAAGCATTCCTCAACTCCAAAAATCTGTTTCGCGAAATTAAATCAGCTACTGGTGGATACTTATTTTCTGTTTGCCAATACATTCGTAATCGTGGAAATGATACACATCCCATAATCAAATTGGAAGCCACAAATGATTTTAATTCCAATCCATTAGTTTTCAGGGATTTTCCTGTTTTAATGACAGAGTATTGATTAGTAAAGACAGCAGCGTCTTCAAAAAAATGATTTGGGAAGTATTGGCTGAAATACTGCAACGGAGTCCTTACTGGCTCTAAAGCCTAAAAAAGAAGGAAAAAAATAATATTGGAGATGTACTTATCGACTTAAAAAATCATATTTTAATTAATTTAAAAATGTTTGTCTTATTTTTAAAGCTTTTTTTTTATGATATCGATTTTATTTCTTCTATAAGTCTATAACTTTATTTAATTACAATTTAAGAAATGAAAAACATACCTGCAATTGCGTGAAATCTAAAGGTCCGGGATGAGGTACAGAAATGAACTTTTTAACAGTCCACTTGTATTGTTTTTTTTCTTTTTTTATTCTCTTAGTATTTTCAGAAACTGGCATGGAGGTAGAACTTTGGGGGATGAGTTCAGGGGACTTTGAGGAGGAAGAATGATCCAAAATTGTCATTTTTTCTTCATCGAGCTCATCTGAACTTGACTGTCCTTCTAATAAATTTGCTTCAAATGTTTTGTCCGTAACATCGTCATCATCCGAGATATCACTAAATTCAGAGTCTGATTTATTCATCAATTGAAATATTTCTTCTTGAGTGAGAATTCTTTTCCGTTTAGACATCTGAAAAAGTATTTTATTTCGCTTTATTAAAAGTTAACAAAGTATTCCATAAAAAATTAGAAAAAGTATTAGAAAATTTTATTAATTAAAAAGAAAAAAAAAAGTAAAAATTAATTGAAAAAAGAAAAGAAAAAGGAATTCATCCATGACAACACCCAAGAAAATAATATGGCATTAATTATGTAACAGCATACTTCGTTTTATTTTGGCTGTCATCAAAATTGTTGAAACAGAAAACAAAATGAACATTGAAAAACATTTACCTTTACAGTAGCACTGACCAACGTAACGCCCAAGTTGCACGATCGTGCGGGTGACGAAATCTTGAGTCCTAAGAGCAACATAAATAGCGTATAATTAATGTTTTGTATTATATTACACTTATTTAGACATTAAAGCAAAAATATTTATCTAAGCAATTAGAAATATACTGATAATTACCTTTTTACGATAGATAAAATGATGAGCTATATCCGTTGTACTTGTAAACAAAGCTAGACATGCCGCCTGAAAGTAAAACATGGACTACAACCGCCATCTGTTGATAAAAAATGATACTCTGCTCTTTCTGCTAACCAGAACGATCGTTCGATTCGGGTTTTTATTACATACGACTGTTTCAGAAGCAAAAATTTAAATGAATGTCTAACCCGCACGATCGTGCGCGCTGGGTCTTAAAGGGCTATGGTTATGGGAGAATCAAGAATTAGACTTAAAATTCAATTAATACAATTCTGAAAAAAAGAAAAATAACTTTCTGTAAAAAAAAAAAAAAAATTGTTCTTTAATTTTTTTGAAATTTTAACTCTCAATTTCATTGTTTACATCCAAATACTTAATACCATTAAAGGTTTTTCAAGATTTATTTAATTGACTCCATTTACAATAATTTTGAAGCTATATAGCTTCACTGAGCTTCTTCAAATTAAAAGGACATTCAGAAAAGATGAAAGTTACAAAATCAGTATAATGACTAAACAATGTTTTGAAATTTCACATGGAACAAGAATGGGACAAGCTTAAGTTTTAAGGATACTTGATAAACCTTTATAATAGCATTCAGAAAGAAGATAAATGAACTTTAATGATAAAAAATCAGGTTATATGTATTTGATTTGAATAGGAAAAATTCGGTTTCAAATATTCACGAACATTACTTACAAAAAACGGTACTGCTCCATTATCCTGTTGACCATTTTTCATAAAAAAATCTATCGCCAAACTGTAATGCCAAATAAACAAATGGAAGAATGTTTCCATTGGAATAGCAAAATAAATAAATAAAATACAAGATATTCAGAAAAGACACGCTCACCAAAGTGTCAACAAGCAGTCAGTTGAAACATAAAAAATTATAATATATTAATGAAAACAGAAAAAAGTAATCTTGAATATTTAGTTATTTACATCATTTTTCTTAATTATGCCTCTCGGCTAATGAATAAATGTTTGTGACATCAGCTGAAATTGATCTATTGCACGTAACTATGCATCGTAATATTTTTTCAATGCTTTTTCTGTTTTAAGATCATGGCACCGACGTTTAAAGACACAATTGTTATTTTAATTAACAAAATAACTAATAAATCACTAAAACATATTGAAAAATACAGATAAATGTGAAATTTAATAAACACTTGATGACATAACAAACACGTGAAATGCTTCTGACGTCAAGTGAATGAGATTGCATTTTTGCATTAAATGCAGTGTTGAATTCAGACACTTTTCTCTGGGAGGGATTTCTGGGGCTCTGGGGGGGGGGGGGAATTTCACTTTTTGACGATTGAAAGCATAAAATAAAAAATTTTCCAGGGGGCACATTTCAATGCTTCGGGGGGAATATCCAACCCAGGCCCCTCCCCCTTGAATTCAACACTGATTAAATCGATAGTTTGGCAATAGTTTTTTGTTATGAAAAGTAGCCGATGGGATAGTGGAGAAGCACCCCAAAAACATATAAAAGTGTGAAATATCTCAAAATGAATACTAAAAAGTCAAGTAATCTAACACTATACCCTGTTTCAAGAAAATGCTAGATTTATGTCTACACCAGTTAAAGATGATTTCAAAATGGACAAGAAATGAAGAAAAACAAAGATTGAATTATAGAAATACAAAATGACAGAATGAAGTTATTTAACTGAATCCTTTGTAAAACAATATCAAATAATAGAATACAAAGAAAATTTGATTAAGAAGATCTTGAAGACATATGCAATTTTCTAACAATGTTGTTATCAAATAGACCAAATGAGACAATGTAGCAAAAGTGACTCAATTGGTTTTGTTGTTGTTGGATTTAAAGAACATATACATGAGATACAGCAATCGTGTTGATAATGAAGTTCATGCATTTTGGGATTACTGTAGAACAAAGTAGCTGAATTTATGAGCTTTCTTTCTTTCATTGGTGTAAAGCACATATACAATATGTGATAGAGTGATCCTGCTTCTAACAAATTTCATGCATTTTGAGATTGAAAAATGGCAAGTTAACTTAGTAGACCTAATAATTTTGAAAAATAACAATGGAATAACCCTACGCCCCTATCTGCCACATTTTTTTAATCTAATGTCATCTAAAATTTCATCAATAAAAATAGTACGTATTTCTTAAACTTTTGAAAAACTACTGCAAAAGTGCCACTGTCTCATGTAATATATACAGTACTGTAAGGGAATCGTATTATCATTATTTCTTATGGCAAAATTAATTCTATCAATTCTTTCAAACAAAATGTGTTTCAAAACTAAAGTACCATTTTACTCACTAGATGAAAGGGTGGTTTTAAGGTACTGCTTGATAATGGATATCATTATCATGCACTAATTAACACTGGTTTGAATTTATCATCAATTATATAAAATCATTCTGAAACAAGAAATCACTTTCAGTAATGTATAAATGTAAAACTAGGTCAATTTAATAAATAAATGGATAGTAAATATCAGTATATAAATTCCATTAAAATAAAGTCTAAAAAAACTGTTCAAAGTTTATAAGGTTTTGTGCATAAGCATTATGTCTTCAGGAGGAGTTGAACAAAAATAAATCAAAACAAAACACAATTTATGCAACGAAAGTATCTCCTATTCATATATATACCAATTTAAAAAAAACAAAAACAGAAATGCACTTTATGCACATGGAATTGGAATTGGAAATATGTGATAAAAATAGATGCATATTGCATTAAAACAGTAATAAGAAAATACAATAAACAGATACACAAAATCATACCTTTAAATAAATTACCTTAAAAAAAATGTCATTTAAATGATCATCAATGGGACTAACCCAACTACATTATAACTAGCAACTTTCTGTTAATCTACTTTGTTGGGAATAAAAAGAGAAAGAAAGTAAGTAAGATAAAGAAATATTCTTCTAACACTGAAAATAATAAAAATACCACTTGAAAGTTGCCATATAACACAAAAGCAGAAAATTTTGTATCAAGCTAGGTAACACCATTAAGGATTAAATTCCGGATAGACGCGATGTCAGGAAACATTTCGATTAAAGATCCTAGTTCGATTATTAAAGCTGCTTGGTCCTAATAAAATTTCAGAAATTAGTTGTATTGTATGAATTGCTGTTTTACCATCAATGTAGAAAGACCTCCGTTCATGACCGAAACATAAAATACCAGAAAAAGTGAATTTTTATTTTGATTCAGTTACATATCATTTCTATGTTTATTATACAAAAAGCTTTATTGAAGTGTTTCAGCAATTTCGTTTAAAACATAGACATCTTATAAATACCTCGTCTATGGATTTTATACGTTGAATATCATATCAAGATATATTAGTTGGCAAGAAGTAAAAAAAACAAGCAGATAAAACTCTCTTTGGACAGGAGACGGCAGCATGAATGAAAATAAATAAATCGAACAAGGATTTTTAATCGAAGGTATTTTTAGTTTCATTTCGCCATTTTGCTAAGCGTAAAGAAGTAGTGTGCGGTAAGTTCTGTTCATATGAGTCCAAATATTGTGTTAATTTAGTTAGTATATTCAGACAAATAGATGATGATTTGATTATTTATTAAGTATTATTATTGTGAATATGAGTTACTTCCGCTCAATTATAAAATGAATCCATCTTCACATTGCTTGAATATTAGATTAGCATTTAGTAACTCAAATCCATAGATTTCTGTATTTCATGCTAAATTAACAAAATACAGTAGTTAAAGAATATCTTTAGAGTTTAATCTGCGAAATCTATTGTAATATTTCTTATATGTTACATCTAATGAATAGTATATTCAAATGATGACCAAATATCATTCAGCTTTCATGAAGATATGCTTAGATTTTATTTTTAAGTCTCAGAACTTAAGTTTAAGCTTCTAAAAAGCAATCAAGCGCTTTCTGTTCCATGTACCTGTTGAATAAATTATATTTTCTAAAATTAAGGAATAAAATAATTCAGTACATATATTATTTACTTTTGTTTAATTTATTTGTATATGTTTTCTGAATTTAATAAAATAGTTGCCAGTGACCATTAAATTTTTTTTATTTGTTCGTGAACACAGGAAATTGGCATAAATTTATCTCATGGAGCTGTTCCAGTCTGCTGTCTTGTTGCAGTTCATTTGGAGTTGAAGCCCACAAAACTCAATCGAATTCCGTTCTTGGCACCTCAAATATATAAATCCCAAAGCATTAACCCGGGAGAGCTCGCGCCGGGCTTCGTAGGCCCGGAGTGGATTTTTGCTTAGGAAAGCAGTAAAATGAAATTAAAAAAAATAGTTTTATTAAGTTATGCAGGCAATTAATGTTACATTATGAACAATTAAAAAATCCTGAAGTATTTTTCAACTAAATAATATTTATTACACTTATTATAATTAAAACCAAACTTACATTTCACTGGCATATTCTGCATATAACAGTGCTATGCTCACTGCATACATTTTTGGAACATTTAGCACAAGAAATTTGTGATTTTCTGTCAATTTTGCTGGGACAGATATGGCACAATATTTTTGAACATCTTTGTTTTTTTGCAGGTGGTGCTGCAATCTTTTCATTGCGGTCACTATCTAATTTTTCACGCAATTCACGTGGAAGCGTCGGCTGCAAACTTCTGTTTTCCACATGCTCCTTCAGAAGCTCTAACGCCAGATCTTTCAAATATAAACTCCTTTTCCTGTATTGGAGCTATGGTGATTTCACAAATAATGGTAAAATTTGGGCATGTATGGCTGCAGTATTCAAAATACTGTTTTCGGCCATCTGTTGCTTATTCTCGCAATAGAATAATTAGCTGACATTTCATCTACAACATCTACAACTCCTTTCGTTAGGTTATGAAATGTTATTATCTCTGGTTTCTTGGCTTCTGCAGTTGAAACATCAATAGCACCATCGTTGTGCATGGCAGATAAAAGTAAAACACATTTATTTTTTGGGGTACGTAGGATACCAAAGTCATATTCTTTTGGAATCCAAATAACGAGGAATACACTTCTCGTTTCTTCCCAGAAATGAATGCTTCTGGTAATTCTCTTTTATCTTTCCTCACAGTTCTAACAAGTGTAATGTTTATTTGAAAGAGATCTTTAGCTAATGCATAACTGGTATACCAATTATCAACTGTGAGATTACGTCCATAGTTGTAAATTGGTTCCACTAACCTCTTGACAATTTTATATGGAGCATTTTCTACTTTATAAGGACCTTCCGGTTGAGCTCCTGCATAAATTTCAAGATTCTGAGTATAAAATGTTCTAGAATCAACTAAAGCAAATATTTTTATCCCGTATTTTGCAGGTTTACTTGGAATATACTGACGAAAGGAACATTTACCTCTAAAAGGTTCTAACTTTTCATCTATAGTCACAAATTCTCCGAAACTATATACATGCTGACAATTTGTAACAAATTTTTCAAAAACAGATCTTATGGGAGCCAATTTATCCAGTTCTCTTCTAGAAGGACGATCAGTTATATCATCGAATCTTATGTATCTCATAAGAAAAAAAAAGCGATTATATGACATAGTTCGATGAAAAATTTCATGCCCTGTGCCATCAGTGTTCCAAATATCACGAACATTTACATGTGAGGATTTATGAATACCTCCTAAGTAAAGAAGGCCAATAAATGCTTTTATTTCTGCTATATTTGTCTGACGTGCATCTCTTTCTCTTTGAAAATTGGTTGCAATTGATTTTATAAAAATATTTGTGTATTCCACAATACTCGTTATTATTGCTTCGTCAATAAGCAATTGCCAAGAATCCATAGGGCAGGATACGTTCCTTGCATCACTAACGTTTCCAGGCAATTTTGATACAATATTGTGAGCAGGTGTTCTGACATTTTGTCTTGGTTCTATTTTATTCCATTTCATTATTTTATCTTTGCCAATATAGCAGTCTACGAATTCCATAATATCCGATTCACTTGATGAATCTAAATCTTCTTCTGAACTTGACTGATGGTCACTATATTCTTCTGCGTCATCTGCTTCTTCATCTTCCTTATTAATAGATTCTTCATAACTTGAAACCTCAGCTAACAAGGTCTGCAATCTCTTCATTTCATCGTCATAGCTTAAACAGTGATACATTTTTCAACCTCTTCCTTGACATTCACAATTTGAAATTAAAAGCGCGAGCGCTCGCTCCGGGCCTCTGGGGCCTGAACCGGTATTTTCTCAGAAAAGGGGGGATCCTACATTCCTGAAATGCCTGTGCTCAGTATGCAGGTGATCTTCAACGCAGCTACCGTGGAACAGGTCCATTTTCGGTGAAGGGGTGATTTCGCTGCAGTATAGTTTTGTAATGACCGGGCCTGAGAGGCCCGATGCGAGTCTTTGCGGGTTACGGAAAGGTAATTGTGAGGCTTGAAACCATGTTTTCTTTTGTATTCCTATGCTTTCTCAGTATAATCGTAAGCTAAATCTTCATTGCGAATAAAATTCCAAACTCATCTATAATTTCATTTGATTTTTTTTTTCTAAAAACAATTATATTTATGCATAGTTTTATAGTCTTGAAACAATTTTATTGTAGCCTTCTCATCAGCAGATAACTGACAAATTATAAATTCCATCTCAACATCAGCTAAAAATGTAAGTTATAACTTAATAAAAAGTATTTTAGATTATAAATATAAAAAATTAAGATGTTTTGCATAGTTATGATTAAATTTTTAAAAATGATCTTGTTTGAATTTACACAACAACAATACTACACAATTTTCCAAAACATGTCTTGTGATATTCGAAAATTCCAGAAAGTTGAACACAGGTTACCTTGTAATAGATTAACTGTAGGCTAGGACTTTCAAATTATATTCTTTTGTCAATTGTTTTCTACCTTAGAGCAGTCAGGGAATCAAAGTGATCAATCCTACTGATTTTTCTGAAAATAATGTATAAAAAAATATATAGATACCAATTAATTGGAAATAATATCTACTATTAAATTATATTCATACATTTTGTTTTGGAAATTGTCTACTTATAAAAATTGCACAAATGTTGATTTTTCAAATGATAACACCTACTTTTGACACTCTCTTTGAGTTCCCTGGATCAAGGCAACCTGGAAATATACGCTTCTCTTAAACCTTCATAGAGTTATAAAAGAAAATGTGTCAGGGCTTTACCAAAAAATTTCAGAAAATAAAATTAAAATCTTACAAGAAAAAGTACTGAAAACACTCATTTAGGCTCCACTAAAATTATACAGGAATTTTAAATTTATTACTAGCTTTCTTTATATATTGCAAAATATTTCTGGTAATTTCTGCAATTTATGTTCTTTGGATACTTTGAAAACCAGAAGACGGTCCAATTATATTTAGACTGTTGGAAGATTCTCTATATCTTGAAAAATCAATGAGCTGTAAACCTACACACCAATATTTTTTATGATTGGGTTTTTTTATACAATAATAATGTAGGTCATAATTCATAAATTTTTAATATAAATTTATTAATGATTTTCGTAAATAAAAAATGTCTGAATACAAAAAAGTCTGAAATATGTTGAGGTCTATTAAATGAATTTCATTAAAAAAAATAATAAATATTCAACTGGATGATTTTTATAAGTTTGTGAATTTAATATTAGCATCCCCAAACTTTAAACTCTTTTAATTCTATGAAGATTTAAGATAAAGTATATAAACTATACCTTTTCGCAGGCTGTCTCGATCCAAAGAACTGAAATCGGGTATCAAAAATTCGTGTTGATTTTGAAAATTCAAAGTTGGTATAATTTTTAATAAGTAGACGACTCTTGATACGTAATTTATGCATAACATTAATTAGTAGACACTATTTCCAATAAATTGGTACCTATAATTTTTTTGCATTTATTTTTAGAAGAATTAGTAGGGGTGATAACTTTTGTTGTCTGGGACTGTAAATTAAGACATTAGTCTAACTTAATATATCCATCATTGTGTCTATTAATGCAAAAAAAAATCGTCCTTTACATTCTTTGCAATTTCAGGCTTTATTGCAAGCGTGACGATGTTTATGATATTTTTAACCGTAATCGTACTATAAGATATGACTTGACTAAATCTTCCCTTATTTATACAATTTTTTTTTACTCGAGCAACACAGAATTGTTAGAATATCATTAGTCCATTGTTTTTGAGCTTCATTGGGCAACGATTGAATTTGGCTCTCTCGCCTACATTGACCAAACATTTGTCTCTTAGTTGGACTAACATCTAATACAGCATCTAAGCCGACGGTTGGCTGATCGTTTTGTCTAAAGATATTAGTTGCCATTTGACAAACAGTTATGTTTACTGGCAAAACTGTGCTAATAATAATGATAAAATATACAAATGATTTATCCAATTTTAATTAAAAATTTCAATTAATTTGATAATTTTTTCACTGATTAAAATTGCTTATAATTTGGTTTCATTAGTTTGAAAAATATTTCACCATTTACCATTTGTATTTTATTAAATGTTGCTAAAACTCTTATGCAAATAAATTTTACCTTTATGACTATTAAGATGCAAGAATATCAGTGCTAAGAGCTCTAATCTCTTTTTTAAAATATATTTATTTGACGTAATATAAATTAGTTATCAATTCAGTTATTAATGTGGTATAGATTCAATTTCTGATATAATCTGACAGCAAATGCTGTTTGTTTACTACAGCTTTTTTTCTTTAGCAAAGTAGCATCTTTAAATGGGGCCTCTGTAGAGTCTGCCTCACACCAAAAAAGATTCTGTATGCAAAATTTGTTCAAAAATATTTTTATTGAAATTTTTTTTAATTTTTCATATGGAAATTGAAATTTTGAAACTAAAACTTATAAAAAAGTATTGAATTGAAGAAAAAATTCGAAATCCGGTTTTCGACAGATTTCTTTTTTAGAAGGTCCTGAACATGATTTGACTGTTTTCAGAAAATATTTGTCTGCATCTGTCTGTATGTGACAAAACTTTTTTGTGCTCTATCTGAAGGGCTAATGCACAGAATTTAATAAAACTTTAGATTCAGTTAGCCCCTGATATAAATTATTCCTGATTAGTTTTTGGTGTAAACCGCCCATTAGATGTCGCTACGATGCTACATTTTTCACGATTTTCATGATAGCTGTATCTTAAAAACTAATGCACAGAATTTCATCAACCTTCTGATTCTGTTAGAGCTTGACATAAATAGACGAGTATTACGTTTCGGTGTAAATTTCACAGCAGGTGGCACTTCAAATGTTATTATATTTCAAATAAAGTGGAGAGTCAAAATACGTCCATTAGAATTAACTTTTAAATCATAAGAGACGGTAGTTTCTTGAGTGACGCAGCGAAAAACCGAAAACCGAAAGCCCTAAACCGAAGATTTCCGTCACTCTATATATACACGTAGTTTGAGTTCAAAGGAAAAGCGAAAAGCCGACATTTAATATCTCAGCAAATATGAGGCACATCGTTTTGATTTTTTGACAGTTGTCTTATATCTCCGGTCTAACTCTATCCTGAAATTTATAGATTTCTACATGCAGTAGATTTTAAGATCTGGAAATCAATTTTTAAGTAAAATGGGAAGTTTTTCGCTCTGCATGTAATGGTGTCATGGTGTAAGAATCGTATCTCGAAATCCGCCCGAAGGAATATTTTTAAATTAATATATGATACTAATCGGTTTTATATGAAGTGATTCCCCCTATCCACTTAAATAGGAAAACTCTAGTTTTTTATATAATCCACTTTTAAAATCGGACTATTTTCCTACGAGATTTCTCATAGGAATACATGGGACCGAATCACCTCTTTTGACTGCTCAAAGATAAGGTTAAAAATTGGTCTCGGTATACAGTTAAGCTCGGAATAAATTTTAGCATGTAGCTGATGAATTATTTCGACTCATTTTTTCATACGAAAATATATTTTTAATTTATAATATATATTGTATTAAATTAAATTGTCGCTTATATATTTTTCTTTTTTGTTCAGAATATATTTCGCATTTTATATATCTGTATTTCGTTGTGAAACTATTTAGATTCATTCTTTAAATAGGGGAAATATTTTTTTAATTATATGCATTCAATTTTACTGTTATTTATAACAAGGTTTTAATTTTTTAAGGATAATATATTTCTCGTTCCTAAACGGAAGTCTGTCTGACAACCAACCAACTGTTCTTTGGGCTTGTTTTCATATATTCATACGCGTGCCGTGCATTCCCAGTACGTTGAATTGAAACAGACAAAGTTTTAAAAGATTTCATTCATGAAATCAACAGTAAAAAGAACTCCAGTTCAACATGAATTGCATAAGATCATCAGTAATAAGCAGTATAGATTTAAAAGAAATAGTCTAATCTATGTTTAATCTGCATAAACATTTGTAAACAAAAGAGGAAAACCATTACTTTTTTTTCACAGGTAAATTTTATTTTTTTCGGTGTTTCGTTAAAAATCTGAATTTTTGATATGTCTGTGTAGTTTTAACCATTGTAATACGCAAAAGAAGCATTAATTATAGTGATTTTAAAACTTTTTTGTCTGTTTATTTATTTATTTTTAAAAGAATTTTATTTGTATTATACGTTAAGTGAAATTAGTAGTCAGATGAGTCTTTAAATAAAAATACTAAAGTGATCATTTTCGCTTTCGAAGTTTTTATTTTATTATTGATAAATGAAAAAAAAAAAAAAGAATGTAATATCGCAGAATGTCTTAAATGTATTTTAAAATTAATTTAATGTGAAAGCATGAAGTTAAAATAAATAGTCATAGATATTATTTTATATTTTTTAAAATTATAATAAATAATAATAATTGTTACTTATATTTAACTTCATTTAGGTTAATATTTATATTTAAATGAAGAAAATCTGACTCACTGGATCATTCTGCTGTCATATATTAAATTATAATCTATAAATCTAACCTCATATGAATTTTTCATACCTTAAAAAAAAAAAAAAAAAGACTATTATTAACCATACTTCTGTGGATAGAACTTTAATGGCATTTATTTCCCCCCTCAAATTTGTTTGAATAACTTGAAAACGGAGCGACTAAATTTAATCTAAATATTTTTTAATGTAACATCTTTTTCGCAAAAAAAAAAAAAAAAAAAAAAAAAAGTTTTGTTCTAAAATTAAAAATGTGATTATTTTTTGTATTACAATAATTAAAAACTAAACAAATCAAAAGAATTCAGATTACAGAGCACTGAAAAACATATTTATAAAATTTGCCCTTGAATAAAAATAAAAATAGTTTTCCTATTTTTGTTTACAAGTTTTATTGACAGATTTAAAACAGACTCGGGTTATTCATTTCTTTAAAAAAATTATCCTACTCAGTGATGATCTTGTCATATAAATAAAGGGGGTGGGTGTAAACAATAAAACATACAATTCTAAAGTGTTAATCTAGTGTATGCAAAATACAATTTTTAACAGCTTACATTTTCCACTAATACCAAAAAACAATTTTCTTACTTAACCTTAGAACTTCAAAAGTGATGTTTGTAAAAAAGGGGGAAGGTTGCCAAAGCTGTGGATAGAAGTGAATAATGAGGGGGGGGGGGGGCTCATACTTTTTCTCTCTCGTGACACATGCACGTACAAACACACAGATATACAGGGGCCGCGCTTGTCATTCGCCTATGCGCCAAATACAAATACATCATGAAATTGGCGAATAAAAAATTACTATGGTGAAAAGACTAGCGAATAATTTATCGGAAGCTTTTCATTCTTGTAATCATGCTTTTAAACATGGATGATTTTTTTAAAAAGTTTGTAGTGAATAATATGCATGCTATGCCCAAAAAGAAACAATAATAAAACGGTACTGAGTTAAAATTTAATCAGCAGTTTTTTGGGGTTTTTTTAGTTGGCAACAGTTTAATTTTAATCTTTACTTTAAGGCAGAACTACCTATTCTTCCGATTTTTGGATACTACTAAAATTTAATAGAAATTTTTGCCTTATTTAACCATAGCATTTCGAGGATTAAATAAGGCAAAAACTTCTGTTAAATTTCAGTGGTATGCAAAAATTGGAACAGTTGGCAGCCATGCTTTAACCTTTTGCTTACGGGGGGATTACCGTAATCCCAAGAAAAATATTGCTGAAAAATACGGGGTCGGGATTGCCGTTATCCCGAAAATTTTCACCCCTCAAGCATGGCGCGCAGGAAATAATCAAAAGCGTTCAGCTCAACAGGGGTCTGACTGCGTATCGGAGAAGGGAAATAATGTAGGGAAGATATTATTTATACTAGGAAAACGCAGGGAAAATTTCCGCAGTAAAGAAAGTAATAGTTTACTCAGACGTCTTCAAGCTTTTTCTCATACTTTTTTCACTTTTTTTGTTCTTAAAGTGTAAAGTAACTTAATTTTTTTTTTTATGACAATAATATACTAGATATCTTAAAATTATTTAGGAAACTTTATTTATTAAACTGAGCGAAAACCAAATGATTATATACATATTAATACTTAAATAAAAATACAAATTATTTTGAAATTTTTCTTAATATAGAATTAATAAAATAAAATAATTGTTTTTGCTCAGTACAAACATATTATGAAATGTTTAATTTTATGCTCAAACAAGACAAAATAACTATGTTTATCGTCTTTATATGCAAATGCATTTTGCCTGTTTAAGAATGGCATTAACAATTAATCGAATTCTAGAGCTATTTGCAAGTAATTTATTCCGAAATCGTCTGATTCGAATAAAATATTAGTTTTTATTCAGAAAATAATAAATGTTACATTAATAATTCCTTATGTATTTTTCAAATACATGATTATTTAAAAAATAAATGTAAATGAACAGGCGAATAAAAACCCTAAGAACGTCCCAGTTAAGTTTAAGAAGGCAACAGCTATTTCCAAATCTTACAAGGAGCAACTATGTTATTGGCGTACGTTTTTTCTCGAAAACAACTGAAGCGATTTCAATATTTTATTTTATTTTATTATTATACAAATTTTTCTGGAAAATTCATTAGTTCTCAAGTAATAAAGTAAAACACAAAATATTTAATTTGCGAAATTGCGTAGCGATTACATTTTTTATTTTTTGCGAAGGATCAATTTATAGTTTTAAAAATGCCAAAGAATGCTTTTTTTTTTTGTTATTGTTTTAGTAATTTTCGAGTATTGAAATTCAACAGAGCGCTATTACATTCCACGTCTTAAGGGAAAAATTACATTGAGTTATTGAAAAATAGCACAGCACACGCATAAAAATGTACATCTTTAGCCCTATTTTCATTTGAATATGGTTTTGAAAACACTTTCATATGTCTTTTAATATTTAGTTTACCACACCAATGGATTTTAGGTAGATTGAGTAAGAAATACTACCTGTTACATTCTCTTCAGGGTCATTTCTTCCACAATTCCCAACAAATAGGCGCCCCACGGTCTGCGTCTTCGAAATCTACCTGTGCCTGTCGGCCGAGCCGTCAGGGATTTTTTAGTTATCTACTCTCATGTTTTCTATTAGAATTAGTTTTTTGAATCCATGTCTGGCCTTAGAGGGGGCGAGGTCAAGTGACTGCATGGGACAATAAAAACAAAGGGGTGGAAAATTCACAAAATAAAATACTTAGTGATAACTTGATATATATTTAGGAATATGTCATTTGTTGAGGTGCAGAACAAAATCTCACTCAGGGTGAAATTGCTTGTAAAACCGCCACTGCTTTTACCCTCCCCTCCCCTAACACCACCTAATATAATTTTCCCTCTCATTATGTCATTTCTAAAACTGAAAAATTACGCCATTTTTTTTTCTTATCCAGATACGGCCGTAGAAACTGCGTGGTAGGACGACTGCACGAAAAAATAAAAACTAAGGTGTGGGAAAATTCACTAACTGAAAAGTTATAACTTAAGGTAGTTCTCAATTTTCTTGCTGAACAACGTGAAACTTTCTGATTCATTTTTAAACGTAAACAAAATAAAATTGGCAGGTCTGACTTTGGAGATGATTGGAAATCGTACATAAATTTCTTATCGAGTTAAAACGATTGTTGTCACATGACGACCATTTTTCCCCTTTCCCGCGTTGCCGTGTCCGGAAATTCTATTTAAACCGCCAACTTTGACAGTATTTTCTCAAAGAAATTTCTGTCTTTACCAAAAAAAAAAAAAAAAAAAAATAGAAAAAACATTCGATTACATAATTTCTGAATAAGAACATCTGCCAATTTCATGCGTTTCCGAGCAAAATTTAATTCAGAGATGTTTCAGGAAGTAGCTACTTTGGATTTGAGAACAGTCTTAATAGGTTTTTTTTTTTTTTTTTTTTTTTGATTTACACATAATTTTGAAAATTAGCGTTAGGTTCAGGAAAGTCTCTAAAGACATAACAATGTATAAATAGGAAGTGCGGTAGAAGTGATAGTTCCAGGAAACTGCTATAGATAGTACACAGAGATATTTTACGGTATTGAAATTCACAGTGATGCATGCAATAAATCTTGTTTTTTTGAGTTCTTAAGACAATGTGACTCATATCACTACGACTTTAAATGCATCAATTGTAAAAATTTGCAATACTACAACTAGAGTAAAATCTGAGAAAATAAAAACTCTCTTCAATGGAATCTAGTCTTAAATGAAAATATTACATGGTCCCAACAGAAAGAATACCAACAATTTTACCTGCTAAGACGGAAAATTCTATAAAGTGGACTGTTTGCGGTACTTCTCGATTCTGTCTCACAGTTTTTAATGAATAAATATTTAAAGGATGATTACGTATTTCAATATTATGTATTTTATGAATATAGATTTTTAATTTTAAAATAAGTCGGCAGTTAGAAACTTAGTAAAATTATCTTTGTAAATTTACTTTGCGGAGGAAGGGGAACGGGGTATGAAAATCCATGTTTGCCCCGGCAGTGTTGCCTGTGGGCTGGCTGCTTTTTGTAATTCAGATTTCTTGATTAGCGCTACCTTTTTTAAACGGTATATTTCGCCCTATTTTTGCCTTTATAATGGGTTATAAATTAGGTGAATTTTAATTTATCAAAAAACTGGTGGCAATCAAGAAAATTGAATTAAAAAAGAAAAAAAGCCCACTGGCACCACTGTGCCCCGAGTGAAAAAAAGGCTAGTTTCGGCCTTGTGTCGAACTGGGTGTTTTGCCGTTTAAGACAGAACTCTTAGCTACGGAATTCGTTTTTGCAGGTATTACTCTATCTTTATATATATATATATATATATATATATATATTATTCATTTAAAACAAATAAACACGCAATTAAAAAAACAAAATAAGGAAATAACTTACGATTTAGAAAGAACAGCGTCTTAGCAGATATGACATCACTTTTATTTGAATGTATTTCAAAACCTGTGAAAAAGGAATTTGTCTATACAACCGAATCTAACCTTAAACAGAAAATTTTTATCGTAAATTAGAGTTGCAAGTTTCGATAGAAACAGTCCGCCATCTTCAGACCAAGCAAGTAGTAATTCTTTTTTTTTTTTTTTTTTTTTTCTAAAATATACATTATTTTAGATTATTTGACAGCGTATGAAATTCTGTAGTAAAACAATTCTAAATTAAACTTTGCGATTTAAAACTTATTAGGTAAAGGAAATATAAGAGACCTCGAATTACTAAATAACATTAAAAAAAATATTAATTTTCAGGAGAAAGTTAAGAGAACAATAAGTTATAAACACAACTATACATAATCAAATATTACTTCAACAAAATTTACTAAATTCTATGATACATATTTCATTCAGTCATGAGATTTGAACACGTTTTTATATTCAGATACCTGCCACTATTTCCGAATAGTAATATACAATTGATCAATTTACAGATTAAATTATAATGCTATTCGCAAATAATGGGTGTAAACATACTTAAAAACCAAGGCTCAACTGCGAACTTTGATTCCATTAGGTATCATTTTATTATTCTCTACTGTATTGTTTATGGATTTCTAAGTGTTTATTTCTACATTCTTTTCTTGCAATTTCTTTATATATATATATATATAATCTGATGCGTAATGATAATAATAGTAATAAAATGCTTATTTAATGAAATCAATTTTGTATTACTTATTTAATTATCTGAAAGTTCAACGCCTTTTTTATATAAGGATTATAATCGCATACAATTTTATTTATTTTGCTATCACATAACGTTTTTATATATACTCTACATTTCAAGAAATTAAATATTAAAACATTCAATGAAATTAATTTTTCTGATTTATTTTAAAGATATTTTAAAATTTTTAAATACGTTTCATATTCGCATACAATTTTAGTTATTAAAAAATATCGATTTATTATTATTTGATTTACACTCAATTACTATTTAACCAAATCACTAGAATTTAATTACATTTACTTCACAGAAAGAAAGATAATTCACAACGCTGTATTTTTAAAATAAGGTTCATATTTGCATACAAATTTAGTTACTAAAAGTGATCAATTTATTATTATTTGATTTACACTCAATTACTGCAAAACGTAATCACTGAAAAATATTATTTCAAAATCATGATAGAAAAAGATAATTTCCATCGCAGTATATCATTTAAAACTTATTTACAAACAAGGATTACTTCGTTCAGGTAAACAGGGTCATCAGGTAATCAGGTCCTTTCAGGGAAAATAAAATCCCCAACGCTCCCACGACCCACTAATGATTACCAGATGTGCTTACCTTAGAGCAAAAGTGCCTACTGATTGCAACATTAGTCTGATCACCTGCAGTGAGTAATCATTAAAAAAGGGGGTGGAAATTTTGAGATTCTCCCGTAGTTAACGCATATGTAAGGAATTCAGTCCCCGTAAGCTAAACGTTAAGGTAATACTTTTATTTTTGGATGCACTATAACTCAAAAAAATTAAAAAAGAAAAAAAATGGGCACAATATTTGGACATGCAGCAAATGTAAAGCAGTGAGAAAATGCTTTTTTACCCATTCAATAAAGTCAGGGCTGAAAGAGTTAATGATAAAAAATGTATTATATACTTTCGGCTAATTATAGATAAATTTGGCTAAAAATATTTTAATTTGGCTAATTTACTGGCTAGCATTTTGTAAATCTTAGCACAGCCCCTGGATACATATGGTCAAAGTATTATATAGAAAGATAAAATAGTGCATTTTCATATTGTTGGCACTATGTTTCTTATTAAACTGTTTATAATAACTTTATTTATACTAAGAAAAGAAAAAGCCGCAGAAAAAAAATTTCCTGTGTATAACTTCTGAATAAAGTGAATAAGTGAAACTGTGAAATAAGTGATATCAACAAGTAAATGAAAAGCTTACAGGGTTAAATCCTAGAACAAGCCAGACAGTTGATGGCATTCTTCCATTTATTTATTAGGCATTGCTATCTGATGATAGTTTTTTTAATGGAAAATAGTCGACAGAATAATAAAGAAATACCTATATTAGTAGTTTTAGAAGCACCACTGTGTGCATAAAGTTGTAAAAAATGAGCATCAGGAACTTTACTCTGCCAAATTGACACTTTAAAATCAATCAACAATTTCTTCATCAACACTATTTTAAAAGAAATATGCCCATAACAAGAGTTCCATATCCTGTACCGTAGATTTGACAATTTTTTGTTAAGTGATCAGTTGCAGCCTTCAGCCTTTTGGGTTGCTTTTTTGAAATAATATTTTTTCTGTAGATGAACAAACATTATTGAAACCACAGCATATGTTTACATTAGCAAATTCACGCAAAATTTTTCTAAATATATTAACATTTCTTTTAAACGGCTTGTTCTGGAATGAACTAATGTTATGTAAATATATTTTTGTGCGTTTTTAACACTTTCCAACCTAGTTTAAAAGTGTTTATGACTTCGGTTTGTCTGCACGTGCTCTAACTAGCATAAATATACTTGGATTGCCCTGAAATTTTTGCGTGTTATTGTCGTTTACTATTGCATGTTCCCTATTTCAACCAGGACCGTAGCTAGGGGGGGGGAGGGGTCAGAACCCCCTGAAAAATTTTGAGCACCCCTCCCCCCTAGGAAAGTTGGCAAGGCTGCCAAATGAAATTCTGTTTCAAAAATCCAAATGAAACTTTAAAAAATTGAACTTAGTTTTGGGGGCTCTTTACAGTTTTGCATAAATACTAAATTGTAGTATTTGTTTAAAAACTGCAAATAAGTGCTTCAAAAGGCGCACATCCTATCTGCACATGCTCAGAATTTGCAACCTTTTGCTGGTGCAAACATTGACTTTTGCATTTGTTATATACTGAAATTTTTCATTTTGCAGCATTTTCCATTATTAGCACAAAACAAAGTTATTCTAATGAGTTATAGCCAGTTTAAATACAAGTGATTTTAACTTTTGACTCGACCCAAAATAATTTTAAAATGCAAAATACACCCTTGATTATACCACCCTTGATATTCACCCATGAAACGTAACAGGCAGTCTGTTTTTGCCGCTAACTGAGTGTGGCTAGCTATCTTGTCGTGCCAGTCGAATCTCATCACTTACTTGTTTTCTTAAATAATTATATGTTTTTGTTAAAGTTTAACCTGTGTGTTCCTACTTGATTCTTCGCCATACACACGCACAGTCTGTTCTTTTCATAACATGACAGCATGATTCTTCAAATATGAGTGGCTAGCAAACCAAGCCGCCATAATGTCAACAAGTAAAAGAAAAGCTTACAGGGTTAAATCATAGAATAAGCGAGATAGTTGGTGGCGTCAAATTTCGGGAAGCGATAAATGAATTTTTCTTGCTACCAGTTTGTTTACAAAATTACTTGTTTTTTTGCATTCAAATTCGTATTGGTGGCACAATGTTCCTTATTAAACTGTTTATAATAACTTTATTTATACTAAGAAAAGAAAAGGCCACAGAATGCAAAAATTGGAACAGTTGGCAGCCATGCTTTAAGGTAATACTTTTATTTTTGGATGCAGTATAACTCAAAAAAATTAAAAAAGAAAAAAATGGGCACAATGTTTGGACATGCAGCAAATGTAAAGCAGTGAGAAAATGCTTTTTTACCCATTCAATAAAGTCAGAGCTGAAAGAGTTAATGATAAAAAATGCATTATATACTTTCGGCTAATTATAGATAAATTTGGCTAAAAATATTTTAATTTGGCTAATTTACTGGCTAGCATTTTGTAAATCTTAGCACAGCCCCTGGATACATATGATCAAAGTATTATATAGAAAGATAAATTAGTGCATTTTCATATTGTTGGCACTATGTTTCTTATTAAACTGTTTATAATAACTTTATTTATACTAAGAAAAGAAAAAGCCGCAGAAAAAAAATTTCCTGTGTATAACTTCTGAATAAAGTGAGTAAGTGAAACTGTGAAATAAGTGATATCAACAAGTAAATGAAAAGCTTACAGGGTTAAATCCTAGAACAAGCCAGACAGTTGATGGCATTCTTCCATTTGTTTATTAGGCATTGCTATCTGATGATAGTTTTTTTAATGGAAAATAGTCGACAGAATAATAAAGAAATACCTATATTAGTAGTTTTAGAAGCACCACTGTGTGCATAAAGTTGTAAAAAATGAGCATCAGGAACTGTACTCTGCCAAATTGACACTTTAAAATCAATCAACAATTTCTTCATCAACACTATTTTAAAAGAAATATGCCCATAACAAGAGTTCCATATCCTGTACCGTAGATTTGACAATTTTTTGTTAAGTGATCAGTTGCAGCCTTCAGCCTTTTGGGTTGCTTTTTTGAAATAATATTTTTTCTGTAGATGAACAAACATTATTGAAACCACAGCATATGTTTACATTAGCAAATTCACGCAAAATTTTTCTAAATATATTAACATTTCTTTTAAACGGCTTGTTCTGGAATGAACTAATGTTATGTAAATATATTTTTGTGCGTTTTTAACACTTTCCAACCTAGTTTAAAAGTGTTTATGACTTCGGTTTGTCTGCACGTGCTCTAACTAACATAAATATACTTGGATTGCCCTGAAATTTTTGCGTGTTATTGTCGTTTACTATTGCATGTTCCCTATTTCAACCAGGACCGTAGCTAGGGGGGGGGAGGGGTCAGAACCCCCTGAAAAATTTTGAGCACCCCTCCCCCCTAGGAAAGTTGGCAAGGCTGCCAAATGAAATTCTGTTTCAAAAATCCAAATGAAACTTTAAAAAATTGAACTTAGTTTTGGGGGCTCTTTACAGTTTTGCATAAATACTAAATTGTAGTATTTGTTTAAAAACTGCAAATAAGTGCTTCAAAAGGCGCACATCCTATCTGCACATGCTCAGAATTTGCAACCTTTTGCTGGTGCAAACATTGACTTTTGCATTTGTTATATACTGAAATTTTTCATTTTGCAGCATTTTCCATTATTAGCACAAAACAAAGTTATTCTAATGAGTTATAGCCAGTTTAAATACAAGTGATTTTAACTTTTGACTCGACCCAAAATAATTTTAAAATGCAAAATACACCCTTGATTATACCACCCTTGATATTCACCCATGAAACGTAACAGGCAGTCTGTTTTTGCCGCTAACTGAGTGTGGCTAGCTATCTTGTCGTGCCAGTCGAATCTCATCACTTACTTGTTTTCTTAAATAATTATATGTTTTTGTTAAAGTTTAACCTGTGTGTTCCTACTTGATTCTTCGCCATACACACGCACAGTCTGTTCTTTTCATAACATGACAGCATGATTCTTCAAATATGAGTGGCTAGCAAACCAAGCCGCCATAATGTCAACAAGTAAAAGAAAAGCTTACAGGGTTAAATCATAGAATAAGCGAGATAGTTGGTGGCGTCAAATTTCGGGAAGCGATAAATGAATTTTTCTTGCTACCAGTTTGTTTACAAAATTACTTGTTTTTTTGCATTCAAATTCGTATTGGTGGCACAATGTTCCTTATTAAACTGTTTATAATAACTTTATTTATACTAAGAAAAGAAAAGGCCACAGAATGCAAAAATTGGAACAGTTGGCAGCCATGCTTTAAGGTAATACTTTTATTTTTGGATGCAGTATAACTCAAAAAAATTAAAAAAGAAAAAAATGGGCACAATGTTTGGACATGCAGCAAATGTAAAGCAGTGAGAAAATGCTTTTTTACCCATTCAATAAAGTCAGAGCTGAAAGAGTTATTGATAAAAAATGCATTATATACTTTCGGCTAATTATAGATAAATTTGGCTAAAAATATTTTAATTTGGCTAATTTACTGGCTAGCATTTTGTAAATCTTAGCACAGCCCCTGGATACATATGATCAAAGTATTATATAGAAAGATAAATTAGTGCATTTTCATATTGTTGGCACTATGTTTCTTATTAAACTGTTTATAATAACTTTATTTATACTAAGAAAAGAAAAAGCCGCAGAAAAAAAATTTCCTGTGTATAACTTCTGAATAAAGTGAGTAAGTGAAACTGTGAAATAAGTGATATCAACAAGTAAATGAAAAGCTTACAGGGTTAAATCCTAGAACAAGCCAGACAGTTGATGGCATTCTTCCATTTGTTTATTAGGCATTGCTATCTGATGATAGTTTTTTTAATGGAAAATAGTCGACAGAATAATAAAGAAATACCTATATTAGTAGTTTTAGAAGCAGCACTGTGTGCATAAAGTTGTAAAAAATGAGCATCAGGAACTGTACTCTGCCAAATTGACACTTTAAAATAAATCAACAATTTCTTCATCAACACTATTTTAAAAGAAATATGCCCATAACAAGAGTTCCATATCCTGTACCGTAGATTTGACAATTTTTTGTTAAGTGATCAGTTGCAGTCTTCAGCCTTTTGGGTTGCTTTTTTGAAATAATATTTTTTCTGTAGATGAACAAACATTATTGAAACCACAGCATATGTTTACATTAGCAAATTCACGCAAAATTTTTCTAAATATATTAACATTTCTTTTAAATGGCTTGTTCTGGAATGAACTAATATTATGTAAATATATTTTTGTGCGTTTTTAACACTTTCCAACCTAGTTTAAAAGTGTTTATGACTTCGGTTTGTCTGCACGTGCTCTAACTAGCATAAATATACTTGGATTGGACTGAAATTTTTGCGTGTTATTGTCGTTTACTATTGCATGTTCTCTATTTCAACCAGGGCCGTAGCTAGGGGGGGGAGGGATCAAAACCCCCTGAAAAATTTTGAGCACCCCTCCCCCCTGGGAAAGTTGGCAAGGCCGCCAAATGAAATTCTGTTTCAAAAATACAAATGAAACTTTAAAAAATTGAACTTAGTTTTGGGGGCTCTTTACAGTTTTGCATAAATACTAAATTGTAGTATTTGTTTAAAAACTGCAAATAACTGCTTCAACAGGCGCACATCCTATCTGCACATACTCAGAATTTGCAACCTTTTGCTGATGCAAACATTGACTTTTGCATTTGTTATATACTGAAATTTTTCATTTTGCAGCATTTTCCATTATTAGCACAAAACAAAGTTATTCTAATGAGTTATAGCCAGTTTAAATGCAAGTGATTTTAACTTTTGACTCGATCCAAAATAATTTTAAAATTCAAAATACAACCTTGATTATACCACCCTTGATATTCACCCATGAAATATAACAGGCAGTCTGTTTTTACCGCTAACTGAGTGTGGCTGGCTATCTTGTCGTGCCAGTCGAATCTCATCACTTACTTGTTTTTCTTAAATAATTATATGTTTTTGTTAAAGTTTAACCTGTGTGTTCCTACTTGATTCTTCGCCATACACACGCACAGTCTGTTCTTTTCATAAGATGACAGCATGATTCTTCAAATATGAGTGGCTAGCAAACCAAGCCGCCATAATGTCAACAAGTAAATGAAAAGATTACAGGGTTAAATCATAGAAAAAGCGAGATAGTTGGTGGCGTCAAATTTGGCGAAGCGATAAATGAATTTTTTTTGCTACCAGTTTGTTTACAAAATTCCTTGTTTTTTTCGCATGCAAATTCATATTGTTGGCACAATGTTCCTTATTAAACTGTTAATAATAACTTTATTTATACTAAGAAAAGAAAAGGCCACTGACTAAAAATTTCCAGTGTGTAACTAGAGCATAATTATGCTCGTGAAATAAGTGATGATGTTGTAGCGGGTTAACTGTATCCTGAACTGTTTATCCATAAACTGTAACTCCATGTTAAGCAGGAACTATATTAACTGTAATTTTCACTTTAATTTTATTGTATGACGTTTTTCATACAACTCAACGTGTAATGAGTTACTTTTAGCTGTAACCGCATTGTAACAGGCAGTCGGTTTTTGCCGCTAACTGAGTGTGGCTGGCTATCTTGTTGTGCCAGTCGAATCTCATCATTTAATTGTTTTTCTTAAATAATTATATGTTTTTGTTAAAGTGTAACCTGTGTGTTCCTACTTGATTCTTCGCCATACACACACACCGTCTGTTCCTTTTCATAAGATGACAGCATGATTCTTCAAATATGAGTGGCTAGCAAACCAAGCCGCCATAATGTCAACAAGTAAATGAAAAGCTTACAGGGTTAAATCATAGAACAAGCGAGATAGTTGGTGGTGTCAAATTTGGCGAAGCGATAAATGAATTTTTCTTGCTACCAGTTTGTTTACAAAATTTCTTGTTTTTTTCGCATGCAAATTCGTATTGTTGGCACAATGTTCCTTATTAAACTGTTAATAATAACTTTATTTATACTAAGAAAAGAAAAGGCCACAGAATAAAAATTTCCAGTGTGTTAACTAGAGCATAATTATGCTCGTGAAATAAGTGATGATGTTGTTGCGGGTTAGCTGTATCCTGAACTGTTTATCATAAACTTTAACTCCATGTTAAACAGGAACTATATTAACTGTAATTGGAACTTAAATTTTATTGTATGACGTTTTTCATACAACTCAACGTGTAATGAGTTACTTTTAGCTGTAACCGCATTGTAACAGGCAGTCTGTTTTTGCCTCTAACTGAGTGTGGCTGGCTATCTTGTCGTGCCAGTCGAATCTCATCACTTACTTGTTTTTCTTAAATAATTATATGTTTTTGTTAAAGTTTAACCTGTGTGTTCCTACTTGATTCTTCGCCATACACACGCACAGTCTGTTCTTTTCATAAGATGACAGCATGATTCTTCAAATATGAGTGGCTAGCAAACCAAGCCGCCATAATGTCAACAAGTAAATGAAAAGATTACAGGGTTAAATCATAGAACAAGCGAGATAGTTGGTGGCGTCAAATTTGGCGAAGCGATAAAGGAATTTTTCTTGCTACCAGTTTGTTTACAAAATTTCTTGTGTTTTTTGCATTTATATTCGTATTATTGGCACAATGTTCCTTATTAAACTGTTTATAATAACTTTATTTATACTAAGAAAAGAAAAGTCTGCAGAATAAAAATGTCCAGTGTATAGCTAGAGCATAATTATACTTGTGAAATAAGTGATAATGTCAACAAGTAAATGAAAAGCTTACAGGGTTAAATCATAGAACAAGCGAAATAGTTGGTGGTGTCGAATTTGGCGAAGCAATAAATGAATTTTTCTTGCTTTTTCCATGCCCAATTCACGAAATTCATGATTTTCTATGCTTGTCGACAAAATTCATAATTTTACAGACTTAATAGACATAATTCATGATGTTTTCCTACAATCTATGGACCAATTGCAAATTTTTTCTTTGTCTGTTCGTTGTAATTTGTGATTTTTCCACGCCCATTCGATGAAATTCGTTGTTTGTCCATGCTTGATCAATGAAATTCATAATTTTACGTGCCTTATCGACAAAATTTGCGTGTTTTTTCCAGTCGTTTACAAAATTCCAAGATTTTTTTATTTTTTTGAGTGATTGACGAAATTCACAACTCCGGAATTTCTGATTTTGGCATCTCTGGTTTCTGTCAATCGATTATTGAAATTTGCGTTTTTTTTTCTTGCGACAAACTGGTGAAATTTGTGATTTTTTCCATGCCCATTCAACAAAATTCGCATCCAGTCAACGCAATTCATAATTTTATAGACCCGATAGACATAATTCATGATGTTTTTCTATGATCTATGGACAAATTGCAAACTCTTTCCGTGACTGTTTGTTGTAATTTGCGATTTTTCCACGCCCATTCGATGAAATTCGCAGTTAGTCTGTGCTCGATCCATGAAATTCATGATTTTACATGCTTTATCGACGAAATTTGCACGGTTTTTTCTGTGGTTTACAAAATTCAAGATATTTTTACATTTTTTTGAATGATTGAGAAAATTCACAACTCCGGAATTTCCGATTTTGGCATATCTGGTTTCTGTCGATCGATTATTGAAATTTGCGGGTTTTTTTTCCCTTGCGACAAAATAGAGAAATTTTTGATTTTGTCATGCCCATTGAACAAAATTTGCATCCAGTCGACGCAATTCATGATTTCATGCACCCGATTGACGAAATTCATGATGTTTTCCTACAATGGACAAAATTTGCAATTTTTCAAGAATTATTAAGGAAATCGAAATTTCTGGATATGTTGGCATGTATGGTCTCCGTGGGCAACAAGTTACCCATCACAATTTATGTAAATGATTATTTTGCGTCATATTATCCACTTGCATACATTTCCCTTTGTTTGGATAATATGACGCAAAATAATCATTTACATAAATTTTACTTATGATTTTGGATAGCGTGGCACAAAACATAAATCATTTTATTGAAATAAATACATTTCAATACATAATATAGGCTCAGTGAAAGTAATATATTTAACAGTGTGTTGAAAAATTAAAAGTATTGTTTGTATGTGTAAATATACTTTAGAAGACAAACGAAAAATAATTTAAATTGAATTTTAAAACAATCCTACTAAATTCACGTCAAGGTGTCACTCAAATTTTGATATCATTTCTTTTAAAACCCATATTTTGAATTCCTGAGAGATCTGAATGAAAAAGCATCAGCGAATAAATTTTATATATTTTTTCATGTTAAAATAATAATTGCACCTGTGAATACAAATAAAACTAAAAAGAAAATGATGATTTTTAAAAATATTATTAACATAGCGTCACTCAAATTCGATATCATTGCTTTTAAGACCCATATTTAAAATTCTTAGAGCCAAAAGAAAATGCTGCGTCACAACTTTTAACCCGTTAAGGGTTTTTGTACTGATATACACTAAAAATACTTTTTATTTTGCTTAAAAGACGTCAACATAAACCTTAAAGATGTTAAAATTTAAAATTTACATGTTTCGATTTGTTCATCAAATCGTCATCAGAATATATACAAACCACAAATACAATGTACATAAAAAACGAGAGATTAAATTAATTAAAACCAGAGAGTCTGAACAGTCACTATGTGAAAGAAGGTATAACGCCCTCTATACTTTTAAATTTAACACCGTTCTTAGATTCATCTACAGACCGCATCACACTATTATTCAACCACTCAACCCAAATCTTCGGAATATTAAATGACAACGTATCATTTTATTTTGCTTTAAAGACGTCAACATAAACCTTAAAGATTTTAAAATTTACAAGTTTCGGTTTGTTCATCAAATCGTCATCAGAATATATACAAACCACAAATACAATGTACATAAAAAACGAGAGATTAAATTAATTAAAAACCAGAGTGTCTGAACAGTCTTCTTCGGACCCAAATCTTCGGAATATTAAATGACAACATATCATTTATTTTGCTTAGAAGATGTCAACATAAACCTTAAAGATTTTAAAATTTACATGTTTCGATTTGTTCATCAATTCGTCATCAGAATATATACAAACCACAAATACAATGTACATAAAAAACGATTGACAAGGAGTGAACGACAACAACGAGTGGTTGAATAATAGTGGGATGCGGTCTGTAGATCAATCTAAGAGCAGTATTAAAACTAAAAGTATAGAGGGTGTTGTACCTTCTTTTACATAGTGACTGTTCAGACTCTCTGGTTTTTAATTAATTTAATCTCTCTTTTTTTATGTACATTGTATTTGTGGTTTGTATATATTCTGATGACGATTTGATAAACAAATCGAAACGTAAATTTTAAATTTTAACATCTTTAAGGTTTATGTTGACGTCTTTTAAGCAAAATAAAAGTGTTTTTAGTGTATATTTAAAAGGTGGCACTTCTATACTCCTCTTTCACGTAGCTATATCTCAAGAAATAATGCACAGAATTTCATCAAATTTCAGATTCACTTAGACGTTGACATAAGTTGTTGTTCATTAGGATTTGGTGTACATCTCCCTACAGATGGTGCTGCTATACTGCATTGTTCAGGAGTTTTAGCGATAGTCATATCTCAAGAAAAAATGTACGGAATTTAATAAAAGGTTAGATTCAAATAGACCTTAACATAAATTGCTGCTGATTCGTTTTTGGTGTATCTAAAACTTGTATGAGACAGAAGAATTTTTTGGATTAGCACATCTGACTAGTTTTTTTTAAAAAAGGTACCACATATTATAACAGTATTTGACTGTCCTAATATGGGGTATTTGAATGGGAAAATAACACTTGCTTGTGTAAGTAATATTACACATGCAGCATTTGGGATAAATAGAGGCAGGAGGGGACAGTGATATTTTGCATGCTTATAAATGACTTTATGCATCGTTAAAATGCTAAATTGATATTGCAGTATAAAAAGGAAAAAATAGTGATATGTGGCCATAAATCACTAAAATAATTGAATAAATTTTTCTCTTCTCAGCACACTATTACCATAATTTGTAAATTTCTTGTCATAATTTGAGATCAAGGGAAACATTTAAGTTTCTATAATTGAAAGAAATCATCCAGTGTTTGTAATGCAGCAACCCGCTTTTTTTTCATTTAAAAAACCTACAGTAGTTTCTGAATAGTAATCATTGCTTTATTTAATGATGGATTTTTCTACAATTAAATAAAACAATTTTTTATTGAAAATTCATACTAGAATATCCGAATAGTTATTTAATTACGGAAAGGCTGACATTAAATAAAACTAAGATATCTATCAGAAAATTATGATACTTTTTTTTATGAAAAAAATGCGAGCTGTGGTTTCTGACAGCTTACACTATTGCAATCCAGAAGTATCATCAAGGTTGTATTCCATGAAAGAAAAGTTCCTATAAGTTCCAGTGAACAACAAAATCCACACAAAAATTTTTTGAATTCTAATGTTTATCTTTTTCTATTTTCAAGTTCTTTTTCGAAGAGCATGGTTTCAATTATAGGCACATATTGGGCAGGCTTTAAATGGGCTCAATGTCGGACGACCGCCCTGGGTACTTACAGCTAAAGGATGGAAAATATGCAAAATATTTTATCTATGACGTAAAGGATATTCTATGAACTGAAGGAAAAATCTCTTTTAGGGTGCAGGAGTAGTATCTGGGCGTAGTAGTAGAGCTTTAGTAGCCAGGGCTATTAAAACTTTCTGTAGGTGCATGTTTTGTCCTTCAGTCATACGCAAACGCATCAGCTTTGGTATCCAATTCTGCAAATTCCTTTGATGTACCTTTCATTTCTTTATGATAATAAAAATCCCTCTTGTTCGCTATCTGTCTATTAATTGATTATTATTCCTAAGCAAATTTTCAAAAATTCAGTACACTTATCAGTATGTATGCATATAGCCAGTAGAAAATATTGGAGTGGCTTAAGGGTGGGGAATTGTCCCTGGCTGAGGGCACACTGGCGCTCGGGCCGATGAGGCGGCAGACCAGTCTAAGTTTGCGTTTGTCTGATGTCTCAAAAGTCCTCCATCACAATTATTTTATAGTGGCTCAAAGTCAGTATAATGGATTTTCTTTCTCAGAGAGCTCTACAGCTTTACTCTTCAGTGATTTTTATGCTACTTCTGCCTATTGGTTGATTTGTTTTTAATCAGAAGATGTTATTTATGACTTTTCCTATTCCATGTGTTTCGGAAATGAGAATTGTCTTTTAATACTATGTTATAAAATTTATTTGAATTCAGTTTTCTACAGTGATTTTAATTTCTGATGAAAAACTCATTTGCAGTTATATATGTTATTATTTATTATAAAATATGACGGAATAATATAGTTTTATTTATTGCAGATACATAAAGCCATAAAGGTAGTTAAACAGAAAAGGTCACTCTGATATCTTTGATATCATTCAAAGCAGACAAAAGTATTTAAAGTGTGAAATATGGAACAAAGCATTTCTTTACAAGAGCATCTTGGATCTTCTAACTTGCACAAAGGAAAATCCTTTGTTTGTGAGGAATGCAACAAGAAATTCTCTAAAAAGCGTAATTTAAACAGGCATCTGTTGGTTCATATGGGTCCTAAACCTTTTGTTTGTGAGATATGCAGCAAAACATTTTCTAACAAGAGTAATTTAAAAATACATTTGTTTATTCATACTGGTGAGAAAACTATTGTGTGTGAGATATGCAAAAAGTCATTTTTTGATAAAAGTACTTTGAAAAAGCATCTGTTAATTCACACCGGGGAGAAACTTTTTGTGTGTGAGATATGCAACAAGAAATTCTCTCTTAAGTGTAATTTAAACAGCCATCTATTAATTCATACGGGTGAGAAACCTTTTATATGTGAGATATGCAACAAAAAATTTTCTCAAAAGGTCCATTTAAGCAAGCATCTCCTGATTCATACTGGCGAGAAACCTTTTGTTTGTGAGATATGCAACAAGAAATTCTGTGATAAGAATGTTTTAAGCAATCACCAGCTGATTCATACTGGTGACAAATCTTTGGAGTGTGAGATATGCAACAAGAAATTCTCTGTTAAGTGTAATTTGAAACGCCATCTATTAATTCATGCGGGTGTTAAAACTTTTATGTGTGAAATATGCAACAAGAAATTCTCGAGAAAGGCTGATTTAAGCAAGCATCTGTTAATCCATACTGGTGAGAAACCTTTTGTGTGTGAAACATGCAACAAGAAATTTACCCAAAAGTGTAATCTAAATGCTCACCTTCGCTCTCATAAGTTGTGGCTTGCTGCCAACTAATTTTGGTACTTTCTCTCTTTTTATAGGTACCTTCGCATAAGTTTGCCTTGAGTCAGTGTGATATCTTTCCAAACATAAACAGTCTCCTAAAGGAAGTTGTGGTTAATTAAAAGAACTCCAATTTTATACTCATTTATATAACAAAGTCACATATCTTATGTTTCAATTTTGTATAGATTAAATATAAATTATGTCTCAAAAATGTAATATTTAAATATTAAAAACATTGCTTGTGTGTTTGATGCATTGAGTGTTATTTCATATGGTAATAACAGTCTGATGAGGTTTTGAAATGTACATAAATGTAGCTACAAAGAACTTTTCTCTTCAGGCTTTTATGAAAAGGAAGTATCCTCTAATTTAGTTATGATTTCACTAGTAGGGTGTCAACGATTTTTAATAGATGATTTTCTCAGTGATTAAATCATGATTTTATCAACTGATTCTTTTAAAAACTCATTGAGTAAAGTCAAAAATTTTCTAAATGTTCAAAATGACATGAAAAGTAATAAAATCTAAGATGATTATTATTTGGAAAGTTTCTATAGGTATTTTGCCTTAAGAATAATCAACAACAAAAAAATTTTAAACAATTATTTCTAAATTCAATTCCTTAGTCTTGTAAAAATTTAAGTACAGTAAGTTTGTAAAATGTGAGTTTTAACTGGCATAAATAGCATTTTATTTAAAAATGATATTTCAATCTAATTTGTAATGTCATGATTTCCTTTAAGTTATCAAATAATTGATTTTTTTATAGATAGAAGAAGCATAGTAAGTGTAATAGATTTCTGCTAGCAAAATAATAAATACCTAGTACATTATTTTCTCATTCTACTTTTGCAATAATAAATTTATAGCAAATTGGAGCTAATTTAAAAATGAAAAAATGACAATTGCTAGAATATATAACATAAAAAGGACCAATTCGTTTTAAAATGTGAAGCACAGCAAAAGCTTCTTCCTTGGAAGTTTGATATTTTTTTTTCTTTTACTTTTGACTTATGTACATCAAATAAATGTAGTAAAACTGTCTTTAAAAAAAAATAATGTCAAAAATCTCCACTGACTGTAAATAATTTTGCTAGTTAAATCTCTAAGCATTTCAGATATAACTGTCTGTTCTTATATTTACTATGTATGTGTATATGAATAGGTGCATAGAAGAAGAAAATATAAGATAGAAGGAAGATGAGGGGTATTTTCGCTGATCAATTGCATCGGGGGTTAGGGAAGGTATTCAAACAGAATGTTCGCAACCCCACCGATATTGCCGAAAACTTGGCTATTATCTTGGCATAGACGTTCCTACTAACCGTCGCCTCATATGATGGGTTTCCGGTGAATGTTTTATGAAATATTTATACAATAAAGTATTTTAACGTATTTAGTTTCCTTATTTGTAAATATATAAACACCAGTGGACCCATGCAAATATTTCACACTGCAGTCTAATATTTTTTAGATGCAGGTTTAAACTTAAAAATAAATAACGACTAAAAGTATCTTCTAAACAACATTAGTCAAGTCCGAATATCATCAAATTTATTCAACCAAAGTTACAGTAAAATCTGGCCGAGGATAGCAAAAGAAAAAAAGTAATTAATTGTATTTTAACTGCATTAGAGGGTGAAAACATCTGTTTTGGAAAAAACATGGGAGAAAAAAAATTGAGCATTTGAATTTAAATTTTGCTTTTTAATCATAAATAGAATATAAACTTTTAAGACCTAAAACGGCTGTATACGGCTCTGTGAGTTAACTCCTAACTTGGCCGGATTGGGGCGGCAGTGCAGAAAAAAGGGGTGGTAGGTATACAAAGAGATTCGTTTTTCCCTGTGCTATGGAGTTCCTATTTATTTCCACAGGTCGCTTTGTCTGATGACAGTGATGGAATACTTTGTTATTACCTTTCCATCACCTAAAGTGATTCTATTCAGATTAACCCTTTTTTCTCACCCTCATATTAGTTTCTTACTTCAAGAAAAGGTTGTCATTGTTTGTATAGATATTTTGCCGCTAGTATTGAGATTTTAAAATAAAAATAACCTTGTTTCGTATTTTAGTATCTTATTTGTTTTTTTTTAATTATTTCCAAAAATGATAACAAGCAAAAAAAAGGTTATCAACAATTTAGATTCGAATACTAAATACCTTTTAATAGGAGATATTTTTTAATTTCCCCTTGCTTAATAGCGTGAAATATTCTAACAATTAGCGAGCCCGTGTTTGAAAAAAAAATTAAATTTGCAAACATTATTATTCAAATATCTATGAAGCGAATAATACTTTTTATATCCACGCAAAAGGGTTACATCTCTATACATTATAATCATTTACTGCGCAATGATATATATTTTGTTTTACTGTAACGTTCCAAAAATCGACTTAAAACGTGATTTATGTCACCATATTCCAGGAAAACCTTTTTTCTGTACAAGTAAATTGGAAACACATATTCTTCTTTTTTTTAATAGGGAATGCTGGATTATATTCCCAAATTATATTCCAAATAACTCCATGAATGTGTAAAAAAATAGCAGTTTGGATTTGAGAATAATTTTAATATTGCTTATTAAATAATAATTATTAGGGCTATTCTAAAATTCTAAATAGCTACTCTACCTCATGAAGCCATTTTAAAACTTAGGCACATAAAATGTTTAGTGCTTTTATTCAGAAACCATGAAAACAAATAGCTTTTTCCATTTCTCGATAGAAGCACACGTTCTTTCTTCAAATACTGTCAAATTTAACGTTTTGAACAAATATTCTCGACGAAAAGCCATAGAAAAGTCGTCATGAGACAACAATCGAATATAATTCAAGATGTAAAGCATTTATCGAAAAAAAGGATGAATATAAAAGAATCATTCAAGAGCCATAACTGAAATTTTGTGATTTTACTTAAAAAAATAAATTCAGAAATATCACAGAAAATTTCATAATTTTTAGCAGGGAAGAATACTTTTTGAGAATCTTCTTAAAAGTATTTGCTCTTAGATTGCAGCCTAAAAGCTTTAGAGGAGGATCTTTAAAAAAATCTCTTTGAAAATTTCGGAATTTTAAATCATATTGAGTATGAGCGCTCTCCTAAATAAGCAAATTTTCTATTTTTTCATCTCATACTCTAATAGATGCAGGTTTTTTCTCTCTTGGGGCCCATTTTGTGAAAAATAAGTTACTTTTGTGAAATGTATCATATTTTGTGAAAAATACATTTTGTAATGAAAAAAGAAATACTGTTACTCAAATTTGAACTATGTATTAATTAACACTAATAATTTCTTTAAGTCTTTCTAGATTTGCTTTTTGATGAATTTGTTTTGTTTAAAAACTGCATATTTTAAAATCTAACAAAATAAAAATAGTAAATGAAGAGTGTATTTTTTTTTAAATGGAATTTTGTGAAGGGATTTATTTTTTAAAAATTTTTTTGTGAAGGAACCTGCTTTATTAAATTGATTTTTGTGAAGGAACCTGCTTTATTAAATTGATTTTTGTGAAGGAGCTCTAAATAGGCCCCAAATTTTGCCTGTATCAACACCTGAGATTGAACCATAATATTATAATGAAAATAATGAGGTACAAATAAACTGAATTATTCTGGCATTTTCATTTTATTCCACGTATAGCATGTATGCCGAATATTATTTCCCGATTATAATTTTTTAGGGATATCAGGTTTTCTGTATCATTCTTACTAGTTTTTGCTATTCTGTAAATATTACCATTTTTTGTTATACGCATACGTTATTTGCTGTATGAGGAGGGTCGGGGAAAAACCTTTTTGCACAAAAGCGATTGTAAGAGAACAATAGTAGAATCCTTTCTTCCATGTCTTATAATTTATAAACAGACCTTTTCGATAAAATATGAGTAAGAATGCAGTATAAACACTTCTTACTACAGGTGAAAAGGGATACATAAGAATTAACACTCCAAACAAATAAACACATCACTATCTTCCCTTACTTGTTCCCAGCAAAAGTATGTGGGGTAAGGGTAAACATACATCAACATGACATTTCAACCACGCCTGCCCCATTTACATGTATAGGAAACTCAAATGAGAGAATTGGACGATTCCATTTTCCCAAATTGTTCCTCTCACAGATCAGGTTTTAAAGGTAGTAATTTTTTCGTCTCTACCGGTGTTAAAGAGTTAAATGTGTGCAACAACTTTGTCCCACTTTATCTTTATTGGAACATATATTTTTTATTTTAATAATCATTGATGCGTTTTTTTTGTGGCAACACTGATTTGAGAAAAACTTTTCATTTCATTTATGAAAACAATGCTGATTTAATTTTTAATTAAATGTAATTTTCATCAAACATGTTTTAACGAAATATGAGTAGAATATGTCAGAAACTTGTTCAAAATTTTTTCATATGGTATCTCATTTATCGTTTTCCTTTTTTTATTTGCTTAGAAAAAGAGATGTTGACAACAGAAATAATAAATATGAGACATTTTATTAGTATTTCCTAATTTCATAAAATGAAACGATTACTTTAAATCCTTTTAACTAAATATATATATATTATCCTACTGTTTAATTATTCAGTCCTTTATGAAGAATAAATTTTACTTTTTTTCCCCATCAAAAGAAAAGGGATTTTAGTTCAATTTAAATAAGGGTTTGGTTTAAAATTTTAAAATCAGGTGAATACAATCAATCCTTAGTTGATATTACGAAGGTGAAAAGGGGGGTGGGTGGAAATGTATGTGTTTATTTTATAAGTAGCCAGCGACTGATTTACAAATTTGGGGGCCCTAGGCACAGATGCTTTAATAATTTTGTGATATTTAATAATGATTCTTCTCAATTTTTTAGCAGTAAAAGTTTTTATAACATATTCATAATCTTAAGTGTTCTATCTCGCTGACGATTTTTTAATCTTTCGTCGATTTTAAATATCCAATGGTAAAATTTATTTTTAAATATTGAAATGAAAATGAGATATTTTAAAAATTTTCTCCCGTATGATTAACATTAGCGAGCAGGCGTTTTCGCGTGAGCGATGGAGCCCTTAAAAATTATTTTTACATGAAAAAAATTTAAAAAAAAAACTTTCCATATTAATTTTGTTTTTAATAGTTAAAACTTCGTCACATTTTGGCTAATAATTTAAAAATCTTCAGTAGCATTTGCGGGCCCCGGAAAATCGGGGGCCCTGGGACCGTGCCCCGAATGCCCTGCCATAAATCAGGCGCTGTAAGTAGCTGCATTACGTAAGAAAGCGTAATAAAGTTTTAAAATATATCGAATTTAAACTGATTCTTGAACAAAGTTCTTTTTTTATGAGTTATTTAAAGAAATTAGATCGGAGTTCTTTATTGTCATAAAAATAAAGATATCAAATATCGGAAAATTGAAAATATCAAATTAAATATTAGTTATAAAAGCAACCAATTATTGTTTTTAAGTATTATTTTATTGGTATTTAGGAAAAACATACCTCCCCCCCTTAACAAAAAGAAAATATAAGTAACTTAAATCAACACAATCTTATCAAACATTTAAATAAATAAGAAAATATCGAGGGCCCTGGGCACAGATGCTTTAATAATTTTGTGATATTTAATGATGTTTCTTCTCAATTTTTTAGCAGTAAAAGTTTTTATAACATATTCATAATCTTAAGTGTTCTATCTCGCTGACGATTTTTTAATCTTTCGTCGATTTTAAATATCCAATGGTAAAATTTATTTTTAAATATTGAAATGAAAATGAGATATTTTAAAAATTTTCTCCCGTATGATTAACATTAGCGAGCAGGCGTTTTCGCGTGAGCGATGGAGCCCTTAAAAATTATTTTTACATGAAAAAAATTAAAAAAAAACTTTCCATATTAATTTTGTTTTTTAATAGTTAAAACTTCGTCAGATTTTGGCTAATAATTTAAAAATCTTCAGTAGCATTTGCGGGCCCCGGAAAATCGGGGCCCTGGGACCGTGCCCCGAATGCCCTGCCATAAATCAGGCGCTGTAAGTAGCTGCATTACGTAAGAAAGTGTAATAAAGTTTTAAAATATATCGAATTTAAACTGATTCTTGAACAAAGTTCTTTTTTTATGAGTTATTTAAAGAAATTAGATCGGAGTTCTTTATTGTCATAAAAATAAAGATATCAAATATCGGAAAATTGAAAATATCAAATTAAATATTAGTTATAAAAGCAACCAATTATTGTTTTTAAGTATTATTTTATTGGTATTTAGGAAAAACATACCCCCCTCAACAAAAAGAAAATATAAGTAACTTTAAAAACAAAGCTTTAAATAGATTGCATTATGTTTACACTCCTTAGATAACATATCCTTCGCATAACAGACGTAGCAAAAATCAACACAATCTTATCAAACGTTTAAATAAATAAGAAAATATCGAGGAAAAAAAGTGCCAAGGCAGTGATAACTACGACATACTATTCCCCTGCTTTGAAATAGTTTAAAAAAAAGGCGTAAATGAAAAAATCTGTGGCAAACCGCGAAAGGGGAAGTTGGGCGAAAACACCCCAAATCTTCCTTCTATCTTATATTTCCTTCTTCTATGAATGGGTGTAACTCATTTTCATAATTTTTTTGCTTACCATACAGTGTAATTTTAGATTGAAGTGATTATCAGAAATTTTTCAAAAAATAAAAAAATGAGTTGCAAATAATATGCGTTTGTTTTCTTATTTGTGCTATTATTTAAGGAAATTTCTTATTTGCAGTTTTATGAATTCTGTAATTACTTACTCTTTCCTCTAGGCCATTTTTTAAAAGTGCAGCACCCTGCCTTTTTTTAAATTGTCAAAATGCACACTGCTTTTCCTTTAAGAAGGGGAAATTCACGTTTAGTCATACCCATAGATTTTCTTGTAAATAACTTCTACATACCATAGCATTTCTAAATCCGTGTGCTGATGACCTTGTAAAAGAAATTGAACTTAATTGTTTTTTAGAAAATAAACTAGAGATTATTAAATCATGTTTTAATTTAATTACATTTTTCAATTTGTAATTCATAAAATCATTTAAAACTTAATGTCACTTTATTTGTCATATTAAAAAAATTATATACTTCTTATAGTTACTAAACACATTACAAATATACTTACTTATGAAATAATTCCGTTTTCTACTGAACTAATGTTTTTATTGGGAACCAACACCCTCCTTTTTTTCTTTCTAGAATGAATACTAAATTATTATTTTTCATTTTGGTAATTAAAGCATAAAAATGTATATTATTTTCTTAATTAGAGTTAATTGTTTAATAAATATTAATTTTATGCATTGTTAACAATTTAAAATTAAATGCAGTTATTACGAGTTTTAATAAATGTAAATATCAATAGTATTTAATATAGTTGTACATAATCGTTATAAAGTAATAATGTATGCAACATGACTACTAATGAAATTACTAATTTGGAGTTTTTATAATTTCTGTAATTACTAACTAATAACAATAATTTTATTAATTCAACCATGAAAACATAGACAATGTCAGTAATTAGAGGGTTAATAGTTTTGGAAACCTAACATTCATGGTAGCTATTCTGAATTTTAATGTAGGGAAAAAAATCATAAAAATCTTATTTAAATCAAAAAATCTTTTTTTCATTAAAACAAATCAATTTTTTTTATTATTCCAAAATTATATTAAAAACTTAATTATATACTAGATGGAACCTGTCAAAACTTGATGGAAAAAATATTCAATAACAATATCAGTAAAATAAGCTTCTTTATTATTTAAGAAGGGGGTGCGTATGAAACAGTCTTTCAAACATTTTATTTTAAAAGATTTTTCCCCAGTGAAATACAGTTACTATTTCCGATGCAACCTCAAAACAAACAATCCGTAAGCAACTGCGTAATGCAAATCTGTTTGACATTATCGCTATATTCCCCACGGCAAGATAGATAATTTCATGAAAATATGAAGTATCATACAAATACTAAATTCCTATGTTAATCTTATATTCAGAAAATAAACGAACGTAGTAAATAAAGCACACATCTACCCCCTCCCCTTTACTGTGATAATGCAACCGAATGAGCTCCTATGCGTATGTGCATTGCATCTGCTCGAAACTTGACGTTAAAAAAATTTAAATGTTTAAATTAAACGTTTGAAAATGTCCTCTTTAATCTTTGTTCATTTCAAATTCATATCTTCTAAAATGCATCCATTGTTAATCCAATAAGCGACATATAAGAACAACAAACATTTTATGAAAATTTTTTTCTGATAGAAATTAGTTCATCTGATGCGGAAAAAAAGTGTAAAGATTAGCAGCTATGCATATGTATTAATAAGGTGCTTTAGCAATGTTTTGATGTCACTGGGAACTTTTTGTTTTTAATATTCACAAGAACATGCCAGGACCATGGTTGAATGGCCTTAGTTTAAAAGTTTGAAATGTTTGCATTTAATAGCAAGCAGACAAAAATTGCTCTAAAAATTTAATAAACAATAGAATAATAAAACAATAGATATAACCATGTTTTCCACATATATGTTTTTCTCATATTTCTTTATTTTGCTATCAGAAAACTGTAATTTTTTTAATTACAAGCAATAAAAAAGACGAAATCCAGGAAAAAAACTAAAGAGTAAAAGTCAGTAAAATGTGGAGTTAAATAATTTTATTAAGAACATACTAATATGCAAACTACATATCAATAACAATAAAATGTTACAAAAACTGGATCAAACACAATACAACATAAAAACTAATTCTTAAAACATGACAAGAACACAGTAACAGAAATAAACAAAAGTAAATAAAACATCAATAAATGAGTAAGTAAAACAACACTTTTTTGTGTTTTAAGAATTTTTTCTCTTTATAGTACATGAAAATTCGTGTTAAAAGCAACTTTTATAATATATTGATAGAAGATTATGCAACAAATCTCGGATTTTTTTCTTAATAGTTTTATAGAATGATTACATGGATCAGAACAGTCAACTTCAAAAGACGGAAATATTTCTGTTCCCCATTCCCTAAATAAATAAGATATTTTTTGCTTTTCCAAAAATATCGGTTTTCTAGACCTTAAAAAGGAATAAAACATATACACAGATTTTAAAAAAAACATTCAGAGACTCAATTTTGGTGTAGTCGGATAACTGAAACCGGTAGAAAACAGGCAGAAATACAACCACTTGCTGAAGTAATATAGCAGAGTAGAGATTTTGCCAGTAGGAGAGAATTGCTTTTCATCAGAGATTTACCGAATGCATATCGAAATCACAGTAGAAGAATTTGGGATATTTTTTACTTAGGGGAAATTTTATAATGTTGAAGGATAGAAATAGGTCATATTCTTTAGATTACAAAATGTTATTATCTTACATATGACTCATTCACAGATCTTTAATAAGTTCTCAAACTCAGAAGTCTGTGTTCTTTAGATAATGGTAAGAAATTGAAAATATTTTATCTGCAATTTTAAATAACACACACATATATATATATATATATATATATATATATATATATATATATATATATATATTCAGACTTTCAATTTACAATGAGAGAGGTTTATTTGAATAGCAACGCCACCTGTTGGGCCATATAATCATAACCTAATAAGAATTTTCTTGTATAAAAGCCTAAGATAACATGCAAATTTTTGAAATTCCATGCACGAGTCCTTCAAAAAGACCAGCCACAACACTCTGTTAAACATATACTAAGAGACACTTTATAAAAATAGTATTTTAATAATGTTCAGGCTATCCCAAAATGTGCAAATTCATCAAAAAATAAAAGTTGGCAATTTTTGCAATTGATACTTTATGCTTTTGTATATAAAAGAAAATAAAAACGAAAGCAAGACTGTAGTTAACTGGAAGAAAATTTGTAATGACAAAACATAAAAAGTATACTATTAATAAACCAATTCCAAATGCAAATAATAAAGTATTCCAAATGCTGGAAATATTCTTTTCATTGATGCATCAAAAAACTATATCATATCTAGTCTGCTCTTTAGTAGGGGAATGAAAAAAATTTGCCATAAATTAATCGGATATCCTTGAATTGCAATTGATTCAGGTGCGATAATTATTTCAAAATACAAATTTTTATGGTATAAAAAAGATTTTATGAACTAATTAAGACCAGAAATGCTGTTTTCTTACATATGACTCATTCACAGATCTTTTAAAAGTTCTTTAACTGAGAAGTCTGTTATTTTAATGGTAAAAAATTACAAATATTTCAGCTATAATTTTCATTAAAATATGTATAAAAATTGAGAGACTTTTAAGTTACACAGAACGAATTGCGGCTCCACCACCTATTGGGTGATACACATGAAAATCTAGCCAGCTTGTATTCGTTTCAAGAACTAAGATAATACGCCGTTTTCTGAAATTCCTTGCAATAGTTCTTGATACAGAACAGTGACAAAAATGGTTAAAAACACACTGACTGACAGATTTTTGTTCAAAATATTTTTTTATTCATGTTCAAGCTATCCCAAAATGTATAAATCCATGAAAAATGAAAATTAGTAATTTGTGCGATTTCAATACTTTCTGCCATTATGTATATAGAACAAAGTAAAAACGAATTGGAGAATGTAGTGAATTAGCAGAAAATTTGTAATCACAAAAAAATATATTTTGGAAACCAATTTTAAATGAATGATAAAGAATCCCAAATTCTGGAAAGAATTAAAAAGTTATTATCATCTATGCGTAAAAAAAAAAAATACACCATATCCAGTCTGCCTTTTAGTTGGGACATGGCTAAAACTAGTCATCAATTAATTTAATACCCTCAAATTTCAATTGAATCGGCTCTAATAACAATTTCAAACGTTTTACAGTGTAAAACATGTTATACAAACTAATTATGTCTAGAAATACTATTTCAGATGCAGTATAAAAAGAAAAATATATTTAAATATAGAAATGGAGTTCACTCTAATTCATACAATCATTATTGGAAACTCATAGATTCTGTTTTTAATAATTATGCAAATATATTATTTATCATGCACATTTGCTTTTGTAGCATTTTAAGTTGTGATTATTAATTCAATGTTACGGAAAATAACAAATACGGCATACATAGTGAAAATCTAAGACTGTTAATTTTTTTTCTACTTTTTGTGCTGTAGAGTGGGGAAGCTGGAATTTCTGGGGTGGGGAAGGGAATGAAAATTTTGAAAATAATTCTTTGGAAGCTGAGAATATTTTTGCTCCTTATATGATGGCCTAATACAACATACGAAATCCAGCGAAATGAATGTAGTCAAGTGCCTGGTATAAATTTCAGAGTGGGTGGATGGTTATTCTAATTTTCAATGGTAGTGATCCAGAAGGAAGTGAATAATGCAAGCTCCGAAGTACAAAAAGGGTGGTGTGACTGGTGTGCCTGCACTTGAGCTAAATTAAATCGGCACTTCATTGTTGCTATCACTTCTTATGTGATACACTAATAAAGGATAGAAACAAAGTTTTTTGTTTAAGGTGCCAAACAAACACCGGTTAAGTAACTATGTGAAATATTATACGTCAAAAGCCGATTAAAGAAAATAATTTTTTATTAAGAGTTGAATCTTTATAAAGCGATTTTTTGCTAATCTTTATCAGTGATGGATTACTTACCAGATTGCCAGCTGTTTAAAAGTACGCTTAACAAAGATAAATATACACTTCTGACAAAAAACAAAGCAAAACCTATTTAGATTATTGCAATCTAACTACTTTTTACTAACATACATAATCAGGATGCCTCCAAAGAATGCTTATATGAACTACATTAGATAATAAAAGTTTTAACAGTATTTTAGAAAAAAAGGTTTTTATTTGCAGAATAAATGATTGTATAACTGCTCTAACCATTTTTCTATATCATGCATGGTTACATTTCAAACAAAATATTTAAAAAAGGATACTGCATTACTGTCTTTACAAATGAATTTTTTTAATATGATTAACCGTGTTTAAATACAAATTTCACTTATAAAGTCTGCAAATGACACATATAACTTTCGTTAGACATGAAAATGATAGATAAATTGAATTGTCTATGACATATGCCCAAGTCTCAAAATTGAAATTGATACAATGTTGCTAATTTCAGTTATGCTTTTTAGAAATACTTTTCATACATACCTTAGACAGTTTTCACTTTAATATGAATAAGTATGTGGGTATTTAAATTACATTTTTGAGAAAAACCTTTGTTACACACCTCACAACTGAAAGGTTTATCTTTAGTATGAACACGCCTGTGGGTATTTAAATAAGATTTTTTGAAAAACCCTTTGCTACACACCTCATAAATGAAAGATTTCACTTTAGTATGAACACGCAGGTGGTCATTTAAATGAGATTTATCGGAAAACCCTTTGTTACACACCTCACAACTGTATGGTTTCTCTGCAGTATGAACACGCAAGTGAAGATTTAAGTAAGATTTTCTAGAAAACGTTTTGTTACACACCTCACAACTGAAAGGTTTTTCCTTAGTATGAACACGTATGTGACAATTTAATGAAGATTTCTGAGAAAACCCTTTGTTACACACCTCGCAAGAGAAAGGCTTCTCTTCAGTATGAACACGCAGGTGGTCATTTAAAATAGATTTCAGAGAAAACCTTTTGTTACACACTTCACAACTGAATGGTTTATCTTCAGTATGAACATGCTTGTGGGTATTTAAATTAGATTTTTGGGAAAACCCTTTGTTACACACCTCACAAATGAAAGGTTTCTGAGTAGTATGGATACGCATGTGGATATTTAAAGCAGATTTATAAGAAAAACTTTTTCTACATACATCACAAGTAAAAGGTTTCTTTTTACTGTGAATAGGCAGATGAACATTTAAACTAGATCTTTGAGAATACATTTTGTTACAAACCTCACAAATGAATGGTTCTCTTTGATATCAATTTGCTAGTGGTCATTTAAATTAGTTTTAAGAAAATCCTTTACTAAAATGTCACAAGTGAAAAGTTTCTCAATTTTATGAACACTGTGATGCCAGTATAAATTATAAATTTGAGCAAATGCTTTTGTTAGAAAACTTTACAAATAAGTTTCTCTTTCGTATTCTGACACAAATGGTGATTTAAATAAAATTTTGAGCAAATATTTTGTTACACACCTCACAAAAGAATGGTGATGATTGAAGATAATATTTAATTTATATTTAACAAAGATCTCTTATTGTAAACTTAGCAAATGAAATGTTTTCCCCCACTGGCTTAGTGTTTTTTAAAACTAAATTTCTGAGTAGATGTTTTGCTGCAAAATTCACTGGTTTGAAGTTAAATTAGATTTTTAATTATACACTTTCATTTGCACCTCATTTGTTTAGCAATTAGAAGAGGTTCATAACCACTATAAACACAAATTACGTTTCTTTCCTATGAAAAGAGACGCCTATCTTAATGTGGTGTATAGAAGATTTCCCATTAATTGCATTATGAAATTTTTAAAATACACCGAAATATACACATATACCATTTAAGTTACTTTTCTTTTCAGCAGAAATGAAACGAATTTAATGGAATGAGCCATTCATTGCAATGATATATAATAGACATTCCAATAAGAATTTCTGAGAACTTTTCTACTTAGAACATTGGAGTTATAAATTAAGATAGAGATAGCAACAGTGATGTAGTATCATATAAGTAGTCAAATTCTTTATTCATGCTTAAAAAAGGATAGTTTACTTACTGAGAAAACACACTGAAAATATATATCTGTGAACTTTTCCCAGTAATATATTTTTTATTAAAAAAACTTGTTAGCAAAACAAATGGTTGTCTAAATTATAACCAATAATTTGCATTTGGAAATGAGATAAATATGCTATTGCCCAATAGCTCAGAAACTTATACAGCTCCTTATTGAACAGTTTTTTATGGGACAATTTATTGAATACAAAAAATATGTAGTGTTTGGGCAAAATTAATCTTCACAAGTCTTTTCACTATAAGTTAAAAATAGACTTCACAAACAACTGCACCTGTAATATAAATAAAAATGTATACACATCATATAGGAATTATGAATTTTCAAATGTTTATATAACAAATGGCACTAACATATTATTAATAAAATAAGAATAATGATTAAATAGATAAATTTTTGGTACATTTGAATTTAGCTTTTTAAATTAGATACAATACAATCATATGCAAAGTAATTTTATAAAGCTGTTAAGTGAAGGCAAATAATCTTTAATCTTTATTTCATAGTTCTTTTGCCATTTTTTATAAAAAGAAATGAGAAATGTCTAAAGTGCACAAGTTATAATGTTTAAAGAAATAACTAAGCCTCATTATTAGATTTTACAAAGATAAAATATTCTAATTAGATGTATTTACAATGTCTGGAATCATACTTTATTTGTATTTACCAAAAATTAAAACTATTAAAATGTAAAATATTTTAATTGGCTTTATTTACATCAAGAGCTCAATGCATTAATATGCAAAGAACAAAGATGCTAGGGAAAGGCCAAATGATGTATATACTTTTATTTTTTATAATTATTCTGTTATTTTATAAAAAGGGATTTAGAATGCATCTTATGACACGATTTATCGCTATATTTACATTAACTGTATCTTCAGTAGACTTCACAATCTCTGTGCCTGCAATCTATACTAATATTATAAAGAAATAACGTTTGTTTGGGTATTTTTAGGGGGGTAATCTCTGGAACCACTGAACAGATTTCAAATGTGATGGTGTCAAATTAATTGTGACAATCCCTGCTCTAACATAGGCTGTAATTTTTATCGGTGCTACTACCCGCAGGAGGGTGCGATAAAGGAAAACGTTCTGAAATTGCAGTTTTTGTGATAATGATTGGGCTAGAAATTTTAAATGGTAGTTACTTATAAGGTGTACATGGTCTTTAAGTACAATTTCTAAAACATTCGAAATTTAAAAGTGTGAAATGAGCAAAAGGTGTTCTATAAACATTCTAAATTACATTTTCTATGGAATCTCTGGAACTACTGAACCAATTTCAAATGTGATGGTGACAAATTGATCAGGACAATCTCAGCTCTAAAATAGACTATAATAAATGTCAGTGTCAAAACTTGAGGAGGATTACAGAAGCAAATAACGTTCTAAAATTACAATTTTTGTGATACTAAAGAGTTAGAAACTTGAAATTTGGCAAGGTAGTTACTTGAGATAGTTATAAGATGTAAATGCTCTCTCAGAACAGTTTTTAAAAAAATTTGAAATTAAAAAAGGGTTACATAGAGGTGAGGAAAAAGTGTTCTGATAACGTTCTAAATTACGATTTCTATGGAATTGTTAAGGACAGAAACTTGAAATGGCTGCCACTTTTTAAGATGCAAATGCACACACAGAACAGTTTTTTTAATGGAAATTAAAAAGGGTGAGGCAAACAAAAACTTTCTAAATTACTATTTTTGTGATACTGAAAAGCTAGAAACTTGAAATTTGGCATGGGAGTTACTTTTAAGTTACAAATACTCATTAACAATGGTGTGTAAAGACATTCAAAACTTAAAAGTGTGAAATGAGAGAAAAGCGTTCTAAATACGTTCTAAATGATGATTTTATTGAAATTGTTAGGAATAGAAACTAGAAATTTGAATTACTTTTAAAACAAATATGGTCGTACAGAACAGTTTTTTAAAATATTAAAATTTAAAAGTGTGAAAGCGCGAAAAGCATTTTAAAAACGTTCTAAATTACGATTTATTTGGAACTGTTGAGGCTAGAAATTTGAAATATGGCATGGCTGTTACTCTACAGATGCAAATGCTCGCCCAGAACAGTTTTCTAAAAATAAGAAATTCAAAAGCGTGCAGGAGCAAAAAAGTTCTAAAATTGTGATTTATGTGGTACAGTTGCTATAGGAGCTTGGTATTTGGTATGGTGGTTACTTTTAAAATGCAAATGCTCGCTAACGGTTTCTATAATATTCAAAATTTACAAGGGTGACATGAGCGGAAAACAATCTATAATATGATGTAATTGGATTTATTAGAGTTAGAAACATGCAATTTAGTATAGTAGTAACTTTAAAATGCAGACACTTGGTTAAAAACAGCTTAATAAAAATTGAAAATTTAAAGGTGCAAAATGAACAAAAAACTTCCTAAATTATGGTTAATTCTGAATTGTTAAGGACAGAAACTTAAAATTTGAAATGTTTGTTATTTTTCAGACGTAAATGCTCGCACAGAACAGTTTTTACAAAATTCAAAAAGGTGCAGAAGCAAAAAACATTCTAAATTTGCGATTTTGCTGGTCTAGAAACTTCAAATTTGGCATGCTGGCTATTTTTAAGATTTCATTGCTCGCTAAGAACGGTTTCTAAAACAATTCGAAATTTGCAAAGGAGATATGAGCATGAAATATTCTAAAAACCTTCCAAACCAGGCTTTATCTGAAATTGTTAGGGATAGAAACTTGAAATTTTATATAGCTGTTACGACAAATTCATCCACAGAAGTATTTAGAAAATTTAGAAATTTTAATGTGTGCAGGAACAAAAATACTCTAAAATTTAGAGTTCTGTAATATAGTTGTTATAGGAGTTTTCTTAATTAGAAGTTTGAAATCGGGCATGGGGTTGACTTTCAAAATGGAAATACTCCCTTAGTACAGTTTCTAAAAATTTCTAAACTTCAAATTAAAAATGAAATGTGCAGAAAACTTTTAAAATACATTCTAAATTACCATTTATTTGGAAATAATTTTAGCTCTCCTCATTCATTTAAGTCTCATGTTCATCTAATGCAGTATAAGAATGAAGTTTACTCAAAATCTAGCCTAATTAGCAATTTTAGAATTATCTGTAGCAGTAGATTTTCTCTAACAAAAATAAACCCATGAATATCATTTGGTATATTTCAACAATTACGCAAGCAAAGCTGCAGGTTTTGCTAGTATAACAGTAAATGGGTATTTTTACAATTAGCACAATTACAATCTCATGCAGAGTTTTTACAAAGCTGTTAAAAAAAAAAGCCAAACTATATTTAAAAGTTTATTTCTTGTAGTTCTTTGGCAATTTTTCTAAAAAAAAATTAGAAATGTATAAAATTCAATAGTTATTTTGGTAATATTAAAAATGAAATCTGATTATTAGATGTTCCAACTATAAAATATTCTATCTAGATATGGATATTAGATTATCTGGGATCACTCTGTCATTTTCATTTACCAAAAATTAAAACTATTAAAATGTAAAATATTTTAAATTGTTTTAATTGCATAAAGGGATCAACAAATACATTACATCCAGTTCTCAGGCTTAAGAATTCTTTCTGGATGACCAGAAAGTGTTGTGAATGATAGAAATGTTAACATTGTGTGGCCAATCTTGAAAGAAAATTGGCAAATTACATGTGAGGAGATAGTGCCATCCACTAGCAATTTGAATACGTCGATATTTCACATTCTACACAACAATTTACAGCTTCGCTATGTTTGTTCCAGATGGGCTCCTCAACAACTTACTAAAGAATAAATGCAAACAAGATTTCACCAATGTTGTGAGTTGAAACAGATGCTTCAAAATGATCCAATTTCCTAAAGACAGTAATAACAGGTGATGAAACTTGGGTGCTCATTTTGATCCCCTTACAAAATCCGATTCTGAAGTTATTTCCGCAGTCTAGGGTTCTTTCAAGCAGCTTCCAGAAACAGGCTTCTCTACTTGTTTTGAAAAGTGGGTTGAATGATGGAACCGTTGCATATCATTTGAGGGAAGGTACTTCGAAAAAGAATGATTTTTTTGTGGTAAATATATTTCCTGAAGTTTTATGATTTTACTCAGTTTTTATGGAACACCCTTTGTATTACGCATAGTACTAACCAAAGTAACAACTTTTAATTTTTGGAACAGTAAGGGACAATGGTTGCTTTTTCTTGAAATCAGAATAATGTAGAATACAAAGTACGATTTTTCAGATTTGGTAAGTTTGGTCGTAACAGAATCAGATATTTTTTTAAATATCCCTCTTAGACATAGACCATTATTTTTCTAAATCTGTGGTAGATACAAACAAAATTTGAGACTATTTAGGACCCATTCTCAATAATTCAAATAATAAAACAGACACAAAAATTCTCTTAATAAAATAAACGGCTTCATAAAATTCTATTCCATTAAAACATATTCTATATATTTTATTGGGTTTTAAAATGTATAGTTTGCAAACAAAACTTATTCACCAGAAATGAAAACTTTAGCAGCAGGACTTAAAAGAAATTATTAATAAAGATTCAATTTTGATTTGAGTAACTGGATTTAATCTTTCAGTACAAAATGTTATTTTCACAAAAAAATAACAAATTCTCAAAAATAACTTTTATTTTCACAACAAGTGCTCCAAGAAAAAAATCCTGCAATAATTTATATGAAAAGAAAAATTTATATATAAAATGTATACAGTCTTTTTTGAAACAGATGCAACATCTAATTGATTGATTAATTATAATTGATTCATATACTTTTTGTAATTGGAAGTATATTTCTACAAAATCAGTGGTTTAAGAGATAAGTTCACCAGAACTTCAATTTTGAATTGCTTGGTACATGTTTGTCATGGAAATTTCTTGAAGCAATATTTAGTACTGCTTCTGATTTACTGAATCTCAGCTGAGAAGCTACAGGGAAAGTAGCGTACAAAAGGGACATGCTCAGCAATCACTACTAAAAAAACATTGTATCTTTTCTTGCTAAATAATTTGCTGGAAAAAATGGGACTTAAGACTGATCTCAAATCTAAAGCAATTTTCTGACACATTTTTGAATTCATTTTTGTTTGTGAATGCATTAGACTGGTTGTTGTTCTTATTCAGAAATTATGGAATCAAACAGTTTCTCCATTTTTCTATAAAGGCAGAGGATTTGTCAGAAGATGCTGTCAAAGTAAGTGTTTTGAACTGAATTTCCAGAAGTGACAGTGCAGGAAATAGAAAAACTGATGTCATGAGACAACAATCACTTATAAAACTCAAGATTTAAAATAAAAATAGAAAATAATACTCTATTCAAAATCAGTTGAACAGTCATGCCTGTACTTTTAAGAAAGAGTCTACAAATGTGTCATACAGTTTACAATTGTTAAGCTGCAAAAAGCATATTTTTGCAGCTGTCAAAAAAGCATTTTATACCACTGAACAATGCAAAATCTTTTGACACATTTAAGGTCTCATTTTTAAATATTAAATCATGGCTTTTGTAAGATTATTGAAGTGATTTGCAATCTTTTTTTTTTTTTTGATAAATGGATTTAAAAAACCCTGGAAAAGTGCAATGGATTTTTTTCAGGAAAGACTTACTTGTGAATAACTTGCCGTTTTATGCATCCATGGAGCATTTTCATTATTCAGAATTAATCAGTAAGTCAATTGCATTTTTTATCAAACAATTTTTCATATAGTCATGGTAGCTATATGGTTCTGTTCTCAAAGCTGGTAGATGGTAGGTGCTGGGATCAAAATCCATGTTGTGCACGTTGGCCTAATTGTTCAGGGCTTTCTTCTAACCTTCTGAAATACAGGTTAGGATCCCTTAGAAAGACCACCCACTGAGAGCACTCCCCCTATGACCCATATCAATTGTGCAGATAATCAGTCATAACCAAATCATCCCACACATGACCATAACAAAATCACTGCACACTGTGTAGTTATGATACCAATCCAATATGTTTTCTAAACATAATTTAGTGACTATATTAGCAAATACAATACATATATATGTATGTGTAACTGAAGATTTTTAAAGATTAAATTTAAGCTAGGATTAAATTTAAGCTAAAATTCAGCTAGGGTCAGAAAAGTTTTTTACTGCAGCAAATTAGAACTACAACTACTTTATGAAAAATGTAGTTAACTACAACTACAACTATTTGTTGAAAAAAGTAGCTACTACAATCTACTTTACAGAAGTAGTCACAACTTTGCAACTTCCAGATTTTGTCAAAGAATTCAATTTATGCTTGAAATTGAAGACATGCATTAAATAATAAAGTGACTCCTTGTTCTATTGCATCTGAGGGGATACAATTAATTAAATGTGATATAACCAAGGGCATTAAATTCTTAAGGAAGGTAACATACAATAAAATGTTTTATGTTTGTCTCCAAAATGTTAGTTTATACACACATTAGAAATTTCTTAGCAAAATTAGGAGATATATGTATAATACAATCAATATTTACATACAGTTACATGAAAAATTCCGGAGTGTCTTCACTTGACATTCTGAACACGTTGCAGAATACTGTGGATTCAAATAAATAATAATATAGCAATAAATACAAAACTTAGGTCCTAATTTTATAAAGGTCGACTCTAGGGAGAAGAAAATGTGAAGAATTTTTAATATATATGTATATATATCTATACACACATATGGATTCATTGTAAAAATATAGAAAATGAATTCAGGGAACCTAAAAATGTAAAAATATAATCAATATTTCCAAAATCTGGTTTTAATCAAGAATACAATACTTTCCTTAACCTGTATGGGTAACTGAAAGTAAAAATGCAATTATATTACAGCTCATTTCTCTTTTAGGGAGGCATGAAAACAGAGCTATATATATGACTCAGCAATATAACAAAGGGCTACTCTTATATATATAACATACTTATGTACAATTATAAATGGCAAAAATTTTATTTGCTATTCTTAAAGTTATTATTGCATTAGGATATAGAATTACCATTAATCTGTATTTACTAATATATTTTTTTATATTCAGTTGTCTAATTTTTTTATGTAGAAAAATTACAGAAAGTTAACTCTAAATGTAAACAAAATAAATCTGTGATTAAATCAATGCCAAATAGTAAAGAATCTGACTTTAAAACATAAGAAACTAATAACGAGCAAGTAGACAAATGTTGCCAGAAAGAAAATTAATTTCTTTGGTGGATTTGTACTTGATTTTACCAGCAAGTGTCAAAGAGAAAAGTTGATGACTTCATGTGATGCATTGCCATACATCATTTCTGAGATTAGTAAATTGTTGAGTAGAAAAAATTTTGCATAATAGAAGAAAGTTATGGTCACATGATTTGTAGAAAAGCACAATTTATCTCCTCAGATGTAGAACTACTGTCGCTTGACTTTTTGCTACAAATTACTGATTTTTTGTGCTGTGCAACTTGTTACAATGTTAAAAATATAGCACACTATACCAGAAAGTAATATAAAAAGTAGCTACTACTGTAATTTTCTTACTAGTAGCAAACTACTTCTGACCATTGATAACAGCTAATTACATATAAATTACAATAAAAAATAAAAACTGTATTTTAGCAATCAGAAATGATATTATTAACTGGAGATGAGAACTGACCAAAACTGGACCATTTTAATTTACATAATGAATAGAGAAAATAGTTTCAACAGCAATTAATTATTGACTCTTTTCACCAGATGATTAGTACATGTGAGTAGTTAACTTGACAAGAAAATAGGTACTATATGGAGAAAAAAGATTTTTTCAGTACTTCTCCATTATCTAATTGACCACTTTCCTTAAAAAAAGCATCACCAAATTATGAAGCCCAATAAACATAGAAGAATTTTGCCATTGGAATCACAAAAAAACACAAGAAATTCGGAAAAGCCCCACTTGCTAAAATGTCAACTATCAGTAGTTTTAAACAAATATATAATATATTAATAATAACAGAAAAATAATAATTTTGGATATTTATTTATTTACAATATTAGTCTTAATTATCCCTCTCGGCTGATAGATAAATATTTGTGATGTCGTATCAGTTGAAACTGATCACATAACTATGTATCGCAGCATTTTTTCTTATAATATAATGATGTCACTGTTTATTGATGTAAATTTTATTTTAATTAATTAAATAACTAATAAATCAATAAAACATCATTAAAATTACAAATAAAAATTGTATTAAATATCCCTTGATGACATAACAAACATGTGTATTGCATCTGACATCAAGTTAATCTGATGATTATGTAGTTTCAGTGTTAAATCGTACAGTTTGGCGATAGTTTTTTTTATGGAAATTGATTGACAGGATAATGCAGAAGTACCTCTTTTATGTATATGTAGTACAGTAAATTGAATGCTTCACCTAATATACAGGGTGTTCTGGAAGTCTATACACAAACTTGAAGGTGAAGTAGAGCACACCACAACAAAAAAAATATCTATAGGAAACTACAGTGGCAATTTATTTACTGAATGGAAAATAGATGTCTCACCTATTAAATATATATTCATAATTTTAACAATAGTGACATTAAAGTAAAAATAAAATACAACGTTAAAACACCAGTATAATTGAATCTACAGCATACTGGTTTCGGTAGCATATAGCATACCCTCCTCAGTGCTGAAGAAAATGGAAATTTGCTCATATATATAGAAATGATAGATGATTCAAGTGACAGGTTTATTAACCAATAGGAAAACGGCAACATCCAATAGGAAATTCGATTTTCCTATTGGATGTTGCCTAGAACCCTCCGTTTTCCTATTGGCTAATAAATCTGTCACTTGAATCCTCCATTATTCCATTTCCTATCTATTTTCCTATTGGCTGTTTGCCTGGAACCCTCCGTTTTCCTATTGGTTAATAAACCTGTCACTTGAATCCTCTATCATTTCTATATATATGAGCAAATTTCCATTTTCTTCAGCACTGAGGAGGGTATGCTATATGCTACCGAAACTGGTATGCTGTAGATTCAATTATACTGGTGTTTTAACGTTGTATTTTATTTTTACTTTAATTATATCGCACCAAGCTCCAAATAAATATTTAATAGTGACATTATTTTAATGAAAATTTCAAGAAACATTGCTTTGTTTGAAAAACAATAACATTATAAAAAGTGCTGGAAGAACCAGTAATTTGTTTGGTGGCACCCTAAGTAATGTGAACTACATTCTGAAACACTGTCAGTCCAGTTCAGCACTGTTTGGGTGCAGATGGTAACCATGTCCACTACTTCTCATGATATCATTATAGTTTTTAAGCTTGGAAAAAGTGCACCTGCAAATTTCATACAGTTTACAACAAAATTAAATTCAGAAATGCATCAGAAAGAGGACAGTTTAAAACTTAAAAAAGTGGAAAAAATAAAAGAAAATTTATTTTAAAACTCACCTTTTGGATTTTTGTGAAATGGTTGTTTTTAAATGAACTGAAAATCATGTGAAACTTGTTTTGTAGTTGTCTGCATTGGCATTTACATATATTTCTTAAAATGGACAACAAAAACAATCATGATGTTCTGTCACTGTAACGTGTTGTATTCAGCTCACTAACTGCATAGTAAAAGAAAAGAAAGCAATAAATATAAAAAAAGGGAAAATGATAATTTCTGTAAATAGGTCTCATTCTACTAACGGTTTTGGTACATCTCTATTAACCCGTCAACCACTTTTCATAACAAAAAAGTATTGCCAAACTGTAAGATTAAACGCCAAAAATGCAGTCCCATTTACTTGATGTCAGAAGCATTATAAATGTTTGTTATGTCATCGAGTGGTTTTTAATTCGACATTTGCATGTATTTTTCATTATGTTTTACTGATTTATCAGTTATTTCATTAATTAAAATAACAATTGTGCCCTTAAATTCTTATATTTTATTTATTTATTTATTTTGATATTCCAATGGCAACGTTCGCACGTTTATTGGATGTTACAGTTTGGCAATAGTTTTTTGTTATGAAAAGTGGTTGACAGGATAATAAAGAAGTACCACAGTTTTTATTGAATCATTGTGTTTCAGTCACAAGCAATAATTTACATTTTTTCAGATAAATTTTACATAAAAGCAGTAGTTATAAAATAAAATGGACATTTACAATTTTCAAGATAGTTTATGATTTTCAACCAAATTTTATAATAAAATAGCTCTTCAACATTGAAAAAGCTTCTCAATTTCATAAAAGTAAATAATGTAAGCATAATCAAATAAACATATAGCATTAAAATAAACATATATATATGTAAATATACCTACTTAAATGCATATTCATCACTAATTAGTTTAATTTTTCTGAAACATTAATTTAATTTTTGTTTGAATCAAAACCTTAGATTTATTTTTGCAAATTTTATCTTGTGAGCTAGGCAAGAATGTAATTTCCAGTTTAGGAATGAAAGACTGTTTTGGAAAAAAAAAATTTATATAATTATTTCAATTACTAGACTATCAACATGAATGTATGAGCTACGCTTGCCACCACAGGCTCTAAAAATGTGCTATGTCATTCTGTTTTAAAAAAGATTACGGGTGATTCCACAGTATTCGCCTTCAGAGCTTTGAAAAATTATTTTTTAAAAATAATTATGTATTAAACATCATTTCAAAACTAGAAATCTCTTTTATCAAAATGTATTAATAAAATTTTTTTATTATCAATAAACAAAGTTTTAGAGCATTTTATTTGTTACATCACAAACAAATCTGTCAGGTACGGGACATTTGTTTTTTGACAATAACTTGAAAAATATTTTGTTTAATTTAAAAAATTTTAGGGCATTGTTATTTCCTTAAATAACAACATGTTAAATTGTAAAAACTTTTTTGAATAATCAAATCTTAAAAAATTTCATTAACTATTTTTGTCTTGACCCGTATGTGACAGTTTTGGAGGTTTTTCTTCTTTTTATATAAATAATACTGATGATAATTGCACAGTTTTCTGTTTTCTCTTACTCTATAATACAAGCAGGCTGAAGCACAAAATATTATTATTAAATCTTTTAATTAATGAGCTGACTTAAATGAATAAAAATGTGTCACGTACAGGACAATTCCGTTGCGTATGGGACAAACTTTTGTATATTCATTTAAAATTGCGTAAAAATTTATTTTTAAGATAATGTTTGTTATTTTTCTCATAGAGGACAGCATTGTTTCAAAATATCTGTACTATTTATAGTTAAGGGCAATAAATACAGTCATTTCATGCATTGTATGCTTAAAAAACAACATCCTAAATCATCTGCTGTTTTTAATATTGTAGTTTTGCAAAGCATAGTGTTTTACTATTAGGAATTGAGAATATATTTTGAAGATTTTAAAATAGTTACTTTAGTTTTTCTTTTGAAAATTGTTATGTGAATTATCTGTGTGTAATTTGCTTCTAGCAAAAGAAGAGCTGATCAGTCAATTACTTCTCTTTGCATTGCATGTTTATCTGCACATACACAGTATGCAGGATTTAAATATTTAAAAGAACATTTACAAGCTGGTCAGATTATAGTTCCTGAAGATTTTGCCAAAAACTATTTGCTGATATACCAAGGAGAAATAATGGTGCACATTGGAGCTCCGTACAAGTGGCATTATTTACATGTATTGTGTATAGAGATCGACCGAAACAGGTTTTAAGATCGAAACCTAAACCTAAACCGGATTTCGGTGATCTTCCCACTTTCGGCCGAAACCGAAAGTGTCAAAAAATTTAAAAACTGATTAATACATACATAACTGCATATAATTATTAATTATTTAATTAATTAATAATTACTTAATAATAACTAATTACGTTACTAATTAATTGATTAATTATACGTTCATTGAACCACATTTCTAACAAACAAACGTACATATATATGTGTGTGTTTAAGTTTCAAACACAAATCAAACATGAGTACTGTAATTTCGGGTATATGCGCCGCACCCATTGTAAGCGCCGCATCATTGAAAAATCGGTAAAAAAAACAAATATACACGTAAGCGCCGCACCCATTAGAAGCGCAGCATCATTGAAAAATCGGTAAAAATTAAAAATAGTCACAATAAAAAACGTTCGGCAAAATTGGATTAAAAGTAACAAGAATAGTGATAAAATCTTACCAGATATATGAATTAACAATAAAACACAGGTTATCTTAAAATACAATAGGAAAAAAAAACGTACTACGCCAATCGATTATCGTTTTAATCGAATATCGTCGTATGCGGTGTGCTTATGAAATAAATATAATTTATCAACTATTGTAAAGTATACAATAAATACTCTTAAAGAGTGAGCTATTAATATTGAAACACAGGTTATCTTAAAATACAATAGGAAAAAAAATACGTACTACGCCAATCGATTATTCGATTATCGTTTTAATCGAATATCGCCGTATGCGGTGTGCTTATGAAATAAATATAATTTATCAATTATTGTAAAGTATACAATAAATACTTTAAAGATTGAGCTATTAATAGTGAACAGAAAATAGAGAAATATGGGTAATTTAAATATATTTTGACTATAGTAATTACGTTTTTATAATAAAGATATATTGTGATACTATGTACTGTTTATGAACTTTATACTGAGATTAAATGAATGTAAATAAAGGTGAAATATGAATGAATGTTAATGAATCCATGTGTTTAAAAGTGTATTTGAGGCAGTAAGACTAAAAAAAACCTGAAGTGAAGGCTTGTTTTTCACAATATCTAGATTTTGCTATGTTGAGGGAAAAAAAAAATCATCGTACCCGCCGCCCTGGCGTATGCGCCGCGTCGCCGATATTTTGAACTTTCAAACACGTATGCGCAGCGGCGCTTACTCCCGAAATTACGTAATACAACTTTTATATTTTATTATTTTATAACAACCAATAATTATAAGCATTTATCAATAATTAATTAACAATGTAGTTAAATAATGTAAAACAAATTTAATAATGAATATTTATTTTTTAAATATATTCATATTTTCTGTTTGTTAATATTTTGCATTTAAATTGTTTAAGTATAGAGTTAAGTATTGGTTAAGTAGAAGTAATTGTTTAAGTAAAAGTATAAGTAAAGGGCACAAAAGCTAAATTAATTTGTTTAATTTGACTAAAAAAGGAAAATTAGCATTAAGACAACATTTTAAGCCTAGAAATTATTAAATATAAACTTTATTTTCCATTTCAATATTCTCAAAGTGAGACATGTTTAACACCATTTTGTACTTTAGCTAATTTAAATATATATATATATAAGGATAAAAATGTAACAGTTGTCAATTTTCTTTTAGGATGTGCACAATAAGATCAAGATAAATCTTTGCTCACTCATCCCCCCCCCCCTTTCCAAAAAAAAAACGTTGCCATTCCCTGCCTCCCTAAGAAAGTATTGAAATGGCACCCCTGTTAGAAAATTTTATCTCCGGTGCCAAGTTGACTCTCTGTGCCTCTATCCAAAACAATTTTTTGTTCATATAAAATGAAATGCAGTTAATTTAGCAATAAGACAGAAATGATTTCCAATTATACGAATTTCATCTAATAAAAAATTATTTTAAGTATACATACCTCGATATATCTTTTATAATAAATTTCGTAAATCTTTATATGTTTTAACAGCACCTTTCTCATAAAGCATTCGAAACAATCTGGAGTTATAAAGTAAAACAATTATATTACTGTTACGTTTTCAGCTTTTAAAGATCAAGTGATAAACATCTTTTAAGTTTAGTCATATATGCTTTATAATTTACACTCGCATCAGGGATCAGTCATGACCGATAATGATAAACAGTAGAGTTCGCAGCAATAAACAGTGTCTCATTTGAGCCGATACAACTCATATCAATGAGTAAAGTTGAAAATTTTCGAAAGAAGGAACGAGATTTTGAAATACAGATAGTTTCAGTCAGGCTGAAATTTTGGCAGCAGTTTCGTCGAAAACGAATATTCGGCGAAACTCCGATTTTGCGCCGAAACCGAAACCGAAATTTCGGTCGATCTCTAATTGTGTATTATAGAGTTGACAAGACAAAACTTTAGAATTAGGACATGATAATTTTGTCATTGTCTCTGATGACTTAAATCATACAAAGGAAGCTAATTAGGACATGATAATTTTGTCATTGTCTCTGATGACTTAAATCATACAAAGGAAGCTGTGTATGCATTTAACTTTTCAATACTGCAAGACATGAAAAAACAACAGCAATAAGTGTGCTCATTTCTGGTCTGACGGCTGATGGCTGTGGTGCACAATTTAGAAACAGATATAACATGCATAATTCGATGTTACATAAAGATCATCACAATATTGATGCTAATTGGTGTTTTTTTGGAACAGCTCATGGGTAAGAGGTTATTGTTGGCGTTGGGGCAGTAGTAAAGAGAAGTGTTTGGTTTGCAACACTGCACAGAAAATATACACTAAGCTCAAAGCCGGGGGGATCTTTCGATAACCTCAGGGCCCCGAGCCTAGCCCTTCCAGCTTTTTGAGGTGTTTAATTTGTTCATTTTTCTTTTTAAATTTGTCTGGTTAAAATTTTCAGAAATTTTTTTTCCTTTCTTACTGGCTTCTGCTAGTGTCTCGGCATAAAGGACGTATATAAGGACCCATGCGAAACGCCACACTCTGCGAATTCTGCGATGGTATAAATTCTGCAGAAGAATTCGCTAACGCTTCTGAAAAAGAAACCTTTAATATTAAGATTAAATATATAAGTTCAGAAGAAATAAAAAATCTTGTAAATACAATGGGATTAACAGAGCAGTGGAAAAAAGTGACTTCAGGTCAAGGCATCCTTCGTGTTTTTAATGTATAAAACTTTTATTTAAATTTTTACATTGTTGTGTAAAATTCCTTTATTTACTTGTTTTTATATGCCTTTTTCAACTTTTAATAAGTGAATTAACTAATTTTTTTAGTTAAATTATCTTTTTTATTGATACTTGGTAGATTAATGAACATTTCACTAGGTAATGCACTTTTGAATCAGAGGTCTTGTACGTTACTAAATGCCATGTCCCGTATGTGATGCATGAAATTAATTATTTACTAATTAATGGGGGAAATTCCGAAATTATTTTAAGTATGTAAGGTAAATTTAACTTATCCTTTAACCAACTGTGCAATTTAATTATAAAAAAGTAAAATAAAATTAGAGAAAATGCAACTTTATTTTGGGACTAAAAATTTTTTTTTTTTTTTTGTGATGTCCCGTATGTTACAAAACATTATTTATGTATTTCTTAATTTTAATATCGACCTAATTAAAATTAAATTTTAGATTAATGTAGGCCAAAGATGCAAAATGTTTTTAAAAAGGTTCATAAACTTTTTATTATAATTTTTTACCATAAGAAAACAATAAATATATCATAAAAATGGTGTGAATCATCCTGTACATGACATCTAAATACTGTGGAATCATACTTACCCATTTAAGAAAGATTCAATCATATAATCAGAAGCTTTGGCAATCTTCTGTAATCAGGTTACCATTCATGTTACTTTGACTGGAGGTTTATTTATTTCCAAAGCTGCATCTGCCGCTAAAAATATTTTCCCCAATTGAAAGATGTTTGAAAATTTTATAATTTGTGCTTTTTTTAAAGCAGGCAAAAGTAGGTAAAAAAAAATGATTTTTTCAAAAATTAGTAATAAATCTCTATTAAAAAAGTAAAATTTTAAATAAAAAATTACTATAAAAAAATATTAGGCATTTTAAAAACTTATTGGATGGTACACATTACAATCTCATCAAATATGTGCTGTGAAACATGGTTAAATTGCTCAGCACAGTTCTTGATCTTTATTGATTCAGATCTTAAACAAAATTTAAAATAATTCACCAGTTTAAAATCTGTCATTTTTCAGACAAATTTTATATAAAAGCAGGAGTTATAAAATAAAATTTCCATTTACAATTTTCAAGATAGTTTTGCTTTTTCAACTAAGTTTTGAAATGAAATATCTCTTCAGCATTGAAAAAGCTTAACAATTTCATAAATATAAATAATGTATGCATAATCAAATAAACTTGGCAATAATATAAGCTGAGCTATTTAAATATATAAAATCTAAATGCACATTCATCCCTGATTAATTTTAATTTTCTGAAAGAATGGTTTGTATGTACTTTGTTTCAATAAGCTTAGTTATGGAAATTTTATTTTGCAATTTATGCAAAAATGTATGGTTCAGACAGAAGAAAAAAATTAAACTGAAAATTTTATTAAATTAAAGTAAAAAAAAAAAAAAAAAAAAAAGTAATGCTCTGCAAAAATATGAAAAATAAGAAAGTTTTGCTATTGAATTTTGAATCTTAGCAATAAATTTTAGTTTTTACATCCAAATATATATGACACATAAAAGATTTAGCAGATTGTAAGAAGTTGACTGCATTTACAATACTGATGAAGCTATATATTTTTATCAAGCTTCTTCTAATAGATGTTTTACTTCGGATGTTTTACAAGATACAGGAATGGAGAAAGCTGCTAATCTTTACATAATTGGACAAATTGTTGCTATTATAAAGATCTACCTGTAATTATAAACAATCATATTACAAATATTTGATAAAATTATGCAAGAATTTTGAAAAAGAAAAATTCAAAAAGACTGTATACAAAAAACTTCTGAAAAACTGAAAATGAATAGCATAAAGATGAGGAGTCTAACCAAGTTTGAAAGAAAACACTAGATTCATGTCCATGAGAGTTGTACATGAAATTATAATTTTCTATATTTTATTTAACTGGAAATATTTTTCATGAAGTTATAATTTACATTTTTAGCTGATGCTGAGATGGACATGGTTATCTGCTAATGAGAAAGCTGTAATAACACTGATTCAGCACTATGGAACTATAAATTAAGAAAGTTTTTATACAAAAAATCAAAAGAAATTATAGATGAGTTAGGAATTTTAACCGCAATCTAGATTTAGCATACAATCATACTGGGAAAGCATAGGATTCCCCCCCCCCCCCCCCCAAAAAAAAAAACATGGTTTGAAGCATCCCAATTGCTTTTTCTTAATGCCTTGAAAATTATATGTTTGTGGTATTAAGAGCTGCTTTCAATTAAGTTTCCTGAGCTTCAACTATAAATGAACCACAATATGACAGTAGCTGGAACAGCTAAATGAGATAAGTTTGTGCCTATTTTTTGTGTTCACGATCAGATGATGAAAATTAATGGCCCTTTGGTTTTAACTATTATGTTTGGTGACAGTGGTGTTGGCCTAACAGAAAAATACCAACTATTTTATAAAATTTAGAAGGTACATACAAATGAATTAAACAAAAGGAAAAAATATATTACTGAATTATTTTTAATAATTTTAACAAAGTAATAAAAAGGGATATCGAACAGGAAAAAAAAAAAAAAAAACATTATTTCCTAGGAACTAAAACACCATTAAATGTAAATTGTAAATTATGTTACATAAAAATTAAAACTAAGCATACTTACAGAAAATACAAAGGTATTTGGTCATCATTTGAATTATAATATTCATTAGATGTAACATCGAAGAAAGATTAAAATAAATTTCACATATTAAACTTTAATAGAATTCTTTGAAAATCTTTACTTTGCTAATTTAATCTGAAATGCAAGTGACTTAAATTGCTAAAGGCAACAATGTAAGGGGCGACCATTTTATAATTGGGCTGAAAACACTCATATTCACAATAATAATACTTAATAAATAATCAAAATATCATCTGTTCATCTTCATATCAACCAATACCAAGATACAACTAACGTAATATTTATATGGATGGAAGGAATTCTTACCACACCCTACTTTATTCTCAGCAAAATGGATAAAGGACGCTAAAAAATACTTCGATTAACAATCCCTTTTCGATTAATAATGACTCATGCAGCTATCCGAACTGGGAGTTTATCAACTTGTTTTAAGACTTTTAGCTTCTTTTTGAACTAATCTAATATATTGATATAATTTACAACACATAAAAAGCAAGTTGCTGAAATACTTAATGCTCCCTGTATAATCAGAGGTATAAGGTTTTTCAACTGCGTAGAATTGTTTATCGATATGCCACTTTACAATTCCATTTTCCTTACTTAGTAGCAAGTTGTTTTTCATATTTCGGTCATACATAAATAAAGATTGTTCATTCTCCTTAACTTAAAACTTAATGTGCAACATACAAAAAACAAATTTATAAAATTTTGTTTGGATGATAGACGGTAACATAGCACATTATTAATCAAACTAGGTTTTTCATTCGAAAAATTTTCTGGTATCATCGCGTCAAGTGGGAATTTCATCGTAAAATGGTGCTGCCTGGCTTGTTACTTAATTTTGTATCTTTGTTTTATACCGCAACATTAAAGTGGTATTTTTATGATTTTCACTGTTAAAAGAATATTTCTTTATCTGATTTACTTTTTTTCTGTTTTGCTTCCCAACAATGCAGAGAAAATAATGTAGTTGGGTTAGGCCTATTAATCACCATAAACATTTCGTTTAATATATAGTTATTTAAAGGTATGTTTTTTAAGTACTGTTTTAATACAATAGTCGTCTATTTTAACGACATATTTGTAATTATTATAAAATTTTAATTCTTCGTACATAAAATTCATTTTTACTTTTTTAAAACAAATTGGTATTATATACATATGATTTATGGATATTTTCGTTGGATAAATTACATTATGTTTTGTTAATGATTTATTTTTAATAATCTTTTTAATACGTAAAATATTTGAGCTCATTGATCAGTTTTTTAGACTTTCTTTTAATGAAATTTATTTACTGGTATTTAATATCCTTTTATTGATTAACCTGTAACTGATGTGACTAAAATTTGTCACTCAACTGATGTGATGTGGTCTCTCAGACCGCTCCTATAAAATTTATTAAAAAATAACTGGAATGGTTGAATTTTTTTTTAATGTAGTTCTAACGAGATCGATGTACTTCTTTTAAGAGAATATGAATTAAATTGTATGAAAAAGCATTTTATTCATCTTATTTTATGTCAGAACAAAAAAAAAAAAAAAAAAAAAAAAAAATCTTTTTTTTTTTTTTTTTTCAAAATAAATGGTAGTTTGTTAATTTTCCTAATTAAATATAAAAATTAATCGTGTACAAATTCTTTTACAAATTATCGATGCAACAAAGTATGAAAATTGAAATGCACTTTTTATATTACAAAAAAAGTATATTTACATTACAAATATGCAAGAGTCAAAGTGCATCATTACTGCAGTCAACACATATTTTTCGTGTACATTCAAGACATACTGGTTTTTTGCATGAGAGATACTTATAAGATGTTTTTCTCCTTTTTTCAACATTGCATGTGAAACATGTTTTTCGGGGAATCAGTATATTTACATTTTCATCATTGGAAAGTTCGAAATTCGTATTGTGATCACTTTCAATAGTAAAATCTGCATCCTCAGAAATTTCAATATCAGAAAATTCTTGATCTGACCAGTTGTTCATAATAGCCTCTATTTCTTTCTGGCTGAGGAAAGTAGGACGTTTTCGAGGTTGTGACATCATAACACAAAAAAAACCCCTAAAGAAATGCAAAAGAAATAAAATATAACTAATGTCGAGTAGTATATTACATTTTCAAATAATAACACAACTGATGTGATGCGGTCTGGCAGACCCCAGAGTCACGAATAAAACATTTAAAATCAACTCACAGAATTCTCGCTTTGTGTGTGACCTTGGCAAGTTGCCAGAGGAAGGTACTGGTACGGGCAAGTAATAGTGGTACTTTAAAGGGGTGGAAGTGTGTATAGCTAGGAGCCGCAAAGTCTGTAAGACTGTGTGACATCAGTTAAAGGTTAAATTCAATTAGTTTTGAAACATTTATACATGCCTGAAAGTGTTTCCTTATTTCAGAATGAATTTATGTAATAGATAATAAACTGAACACATTGTTAAATCACATATAATAAATTTAAATTCGTTCGAAAAAATTGTTCCAATTGAATTAATTTTATCATAAGAAATAATGAAAATATTATTTATTGGTAGCCACCTCTTAAATTACTCCTTGTATTCACACTTTAAAAACTTTGAACTGTATGATAAGTAAAAGATAGCAATGCATTACTGTAAGGTATGTTACATTATACTTTGACAATTTTGTAGCATTTTATTAAAAGTTTTAAAGCAGTATGTACTGATCTTTATGAATGAAATTTTCGATGACAATAGATTGAAAAAATGGTGTGTGGGGAGTTCCATTGTTATTTTTCAATATTATTTGGAATACTAAGTTAATTTGCAGTTTTTCAGTCTTAAAACACATGAACTTTATTATCTTCATGATCACTGTATCTCATGCATATGTGCTTTGCATCCAAGAATGAAAAAAAAAATCAATTTGATCATTTTTACTAAATTTTTTCATTCATTCCATTTGATGGCGACAATATTTGAGAACTGCTCGTCTCTTCAAAAACTTATTCCAATTTCACTTGAGTTTTCTGTTTGACAACTGGTACATTTAAAAGAGAAGTTTTCTGTATAAATATTGCAGCTACTTCCTTTCCCTACTGCCCAAATGAAATATTGAATGGTCACAGTGAAATTGCAATATTGCATATAATTTTGCTAAAATTGATTTATTGATATTATTATATTAATGTACACTATTTAGTAATACTTTACTATAAAAATCATTGTTAATAAAAATAGTATTTAGATTTTAATAATACTTTTGATTAAATGTGTGCAAAAAAAAATCAGTTATGTAGGAAAGTGAAGTATAATGTCTGCTTTGCTTTTATCTGGTGAAGGATTTAGATTTTACACTTTAAATTTCTAAATGTTTTAAAACTAATTTTAAGGCTTTTATAAAGTTTGAAACTAATAACATTTCTTAATTAGCCAAACACAAACATTGACACAACCCATACATACTAGTGATTCGCAAAAAAATTAGCTAAATTTTAAAAAGTCATACCAGTCACTTTACTTGATTTACATTGTCCCTTTTTGCACTTTTTAAATTTTATTACTGTTATTAAATATTTTACTTTAGGATAGTAATTGCTTAATAATATATTTTATTTCTTAGCGAATTTTAAGGACTATTTTGATAAGTAATTACACTTAAAAAAAATAATAATAAAAGCTTGCAAAAGACATTTAATAAAAAAACTATTTCTCACTGCTGAAAACAGCATTAAGAATTACGTAGAATCAATAACAGTTTTGAGTTGCAAGAAGCTTTTCAAAAATTTATTTTGAGATGTTCTAAATTCATTTTTTATATTGTTCTCAACTTAGATGTACCTAAATCTCCTTAACCCTCCAACCGCGGGCCGTTTTTTACACTTTCTTGAAAAAACTGCCTATTATTTTTATTTGCTATGTATAATAGTTATGAGGATTGTATCAATGGAATGTATAAACAAAGCCAAAAATTATAAGTGCAAAATCGAAATTTTAAGATAGAAAAAATAAGCCAAAAATAGCGGTCCTCGCAGAATTGTATAGATTAAGTGAAACATGATACAGGCATTTCCCGCGGCTGGAGGGTTAAATATTTTCCCCACCCCAATTCTTTTTCCAACATTGAACATTCTCAACAGTACCTAAGTAGACCGAGCATAGCTCAGTGGGTTTTTTTCTTTCATGTTGTATTAAATATATATATATATTATTTATTTATTATTTAAATGTATTTATTTCTTCATAAAAATGTCATTTCTTGTTTCTAAAAGTAATAAGAAGAAATACAAGCAATATGTTGTTTGAGCTTTTTTTGTTCATCTCAGTTTAAAACTGCTTAGGAAATTTCTATTTGACAGTAAAAAATTTGAAATTGTTTATAAATTATAAAATTTGTGATAAAAATGAATTGTTGCCACGGTTGTTATAACATCACTGTTACTCACAGCCTTTACAGTATTGGCGAGAACTTTGATTACAAGAGATTACTCAAAAAGAAAAAAATTGTTTAAATCTATTAAAATGCATATTTTTGAAATTGAGACCCAGTTAGATGGTTTTCCTATGCTCGAATTACTGTATAATGTTCATGTCATGAAAATCATCCAAACCATTTTCAGTATAACAGCAATTTGAGATGTGATCTGAGTTCATTCTAGCCTGTTAAAGTGAATTTTATCAACTTCAGTATTTAGATAGACGATTTTCTCATGCTTGATTTAGCATAGAAGTCTAATCATTAGTGCTGTCTTCAAGGTCATCCTTAATTGTGTTCAGGATCAATGACCAATAGTACTGTTGAGAATTTTGATTATGGAAGATTGATTATAATAAAAATTGCTCAAACCTATCAAAATTAATTTTTTGAAGTCAAGACATAGTTGGATAATTTTCTCTTATTCGAATAAGGCTTATTTCATAAAAATCATTGGAATTGTTTTCAATTTATAGCACCATTTTTAATACTGAGTATGTTTTATGCTGTCAAAATTTTCTCTTCCCAAATTAGAGACCTAGCTAGATTGTTTTACCTTGTTTGAATTCGTATCAGAGCCAAGTTTTGTGAAAATTGTTCCAGCAGTTTTTGATATATAGCTGCATTTTTAGTGTGGAGTGCTTTTAGAAAGCTATTTCTGTTAAAATATTTACAATATTTCTGACACGTGCTTTTTACATAATTGAATATCATTTTGAATTATTCGAAAAAATATATATGTAGTAACCTGTAAATTTTTTAACAGAAATCGATTTCTAGAAATTCCAAATACATTAATCTACATTTATAACTCATTCCACCAAATAATTTTCAAGTTATACCTAAAAAACTGCACTCATTGCAATTTGGGTTGACAACTATTAAAACTGAATTTAATCTTACAAGTTCAAAATTTTACATTAAACTTCTCCACCAAATGAGTTCTCAACTGGTATTCGAAAGCAAAATTTATTTTAGAATCCAAAATTGAAGTAAAATGAATCTGATGTTCATATAAACACCATGGTCAACCACTTTCCATGAAATTAATAGGAAAGGCTTAACAAATCTGATTAAATCTGGCAGCCAGCAAAAAATTGTAGTTACCAGTAAATAATATTTATTTATCTCCCTCATCATTGATTTTCAAAAAGAACAAAAGCTTTTTTATGAATTTAATGAGAAAAACTATAACAGGCATAGTTTAGAGTTATTAGTTACATAGTTTAGAATAATACATAATTTAGAAAGATAATATAAACTAAGTTTTCTAATAAAACTTATCAAAATTATGTATCTCTGAAACACATACTGTAAAGGCTGGATTAATCAGCATCTTCAAGAAATGCTGATTGTCGAATGCTTCAAATGTTCAGATAGTTATGTGCTACAAAATCTATGCATATCTCATGAGGGGGAGGGGGGGAATTGATGAAATAGTGAAGCAGGAAAACAATTTTTTGCCTACTTTCCTGTCAAAATCATTCAAATATTTTTTATTGTATTGCTATAAAATTTGCATGTCACGTACTTGTTTTTGCAAAAATAAAAATAATTTTTTTAAAAATAATTTCTAAGTTTATTTTATAATATTTTGTATCTTTGCAACTTCTATAATGAGACAACTTATGAGAATTTTAATTTAACATTGTGACTATTATAAGTAACAGATGCTGCTTTTGGTAGAAATTGTAGGCAACTAATTGCCGTAAACTTATTGATTGTAAAAAAAAAAGCTTATTTATATACATAATCTGGCTCTAATAATAAAAATCTTTATGTGCTTATAAAATAAATACCAATATCAGAAATATCAAAACTAACTACATTTGCAAAAAAATGAACCGTACTTCCATACTGGGTTACTTTAATCCAACAATCTACGATAAGAATTTAAGAATAAATAAAAAAAATACCTTTTCTGATGTGCAATGAATGATTTTTTATTTTAAATTCACTGCAGATTCAAACACATATAATTTTGAAATATTCTTGAGTAAATAATGTGGTTACATAATTAAAAAATTTTTCTCACCCATCTCTTTCAACTACAAACCGAACCCTTTCATGAAAAACATTGGAAAACAATCCAGTACCAGACACTTGTCTCCTAACCAGATTGGCGCCAACCTGTTGTGCAATGTGTGCTGTGCAGGCAGGCGCCATAATAATAAAGGCATCAACCATTGAAGCATGTAGAAATATTTAAAAAATACATATTATTCTTTAATATTATTTAAATTACTTATTCTTGCTATTTAATTAAGTTTTAGAGATTTATTTCAAATGAATTACTTAGAATCACTTCTATGTTATTATTCTTTAAAATGAATGTGATAGACTAAGAAGTTTTAATTCTGAACACAAAAATCTGATTTGGACTTGTGCCACTGTATCCAATTTTAGATGCTGCAGAGGTTGGATTGACAGAATTTCTTACTGTTTTATTCACAACTTCCCTCTACATTCTAATCATGTGGCATGCTAACTGGCTAGAACGGAAGAGAATGGTGTTTTCTGTGCATGATATGGAAAATGTTTTTTAACTTTGTTATTCCATTAAATGTATGAGAGAAGAGGTGTGTTTCTCGTGCATGAGTAGGTCTGAGGGAGAAAGAAAAAAGGCCGTTTGTGCTCATTTCTTGGGTTAACAAAAGAAAAATTGATATCTAATTAACTTGGTCGTCAGTGGCAAATTGGCGACTGCATTTATCAGTAGGGATAAGCATGATGTCAAAACATGCACGTAAAATGTTTCCTTCATTTCATGAATCCAGACTAATTTTCCAAAATCCAATATTTATAGGATTCTGATTGATGTGCTGATATTAATGAAACTCTGTCACCAAACACTATGATTTAACTGAGATAATGACAGAAGTTTGAAGGAAGATATTATTCTGTATTTGGCCAGCAAATGAACAAAGTACAATGTAAATGATTTGTACAATGTAAATTTATGTAAATGATTATTTTGCGTCATAGTATCCAAACAAAGGGAAATGTATGCAAGTGGATACTATGACGCAAAATAATCATTTACATAAATTTTACTTATGATTTTGGATAGCGTGGCACAGAAGATAAATCAATTTATTGAAATAAATACATTTCAATACATAATATAGGCTCAGTGAAAGTAATATATTTAAAAGTGTATTGAAAAATTAAAAGTATTGTTTGTATGTGTAAATATACTTTAGAAGACAAACCAAAAATAATTTAAATTGAATTTTAAAGGAGTCCTATTAAATTAACGTCAAGGTGTCACTCAAATTTTGATATCATTTCTTTTAAAACCCATATTTTGAATTCATGAGAGATGTGAATGAAAAAGCATCAGCGAATAAATTTTATATATTTTTTCATATTAAGATAATAATTGCACCTGTGAACATAAATAAAACTAAAAAGAAAATTATGATTTAAAAAAAAATTATTAACATAGCGTCACTTAAATTTGATATCATTGCTTTTAAGACCCATATTTAAAATTCATAGAGCCAAAAGAAAGTGCTGCGTCAACACTTTTAACCCGTTAAGGGTTTTTGTACTGATATCATTACTTTTTTAAGGTTATTGATGAAAATGTCAATTAGTCAAAATTAAGTATAGGGTATAAATTAATCATTAGTATAAAATTTTAAAGAAATGCTAAAAAAGACCCCTTGGACCCCAATAAAATATGAGGGTGGTGGCCCAGGGAGAGGAATCCAAGACTCAACTTTTAAATTATACAGCGAGAGAGTAACACAATTAGAAGGATGAAAATGCATGGCAAAACCCGTTTGTTCCATCTTCCTCCGCCAAAGGGCGCAATCTTTTCTATACAAACATAGCTGAAAATTTTCAGGCTGTCGATTCCGAGTCAAATGAGCCATACATCGTCGTGATCGGTCCCATAGAACCCGATAGGGAAGTGCCCCTGGTGGTGAAACTTGGAACTAAAATCAATATATCCTGTCAATGTCGAGTCGAATGAATCAAACTGCATTGTGATGGGACCCATAGGACTTGAGATAGCAGCAAAATCCGTTAGTTCCATCTTTCACCACCAGGAGGCGGACTCTGTTCCATGCAAACATAGTTGAAATCTTTGAGGCTGTCGATTTCGAGTCGAATGAGCCATACCTCGTCGTGATGGGGCGCATAGGACCCGAGATAAGAAAGCGCCCCCTGGTGGTGAGACTTGTAACTAAAATCTATATATCCTGTCGATGTCGAGTCGAATGAATCAAACTGCATTGTGATGGGACCCATGGAACTCGAGTTAGCAGCAAAATCCGTTAGTTCCATCTTCCACCACCAGGGGGCGCTCTCTGTTCTATACAAACATAGCTGAAATCTTTCAGGCTGTCGATTTCAAGTCGAATGAGCCATACCTCGTCGTGATCAGGCCCATAGAACACAAGATAGGAAAGCGCCCCCTGGTGGTGAAACTTGTAACTAAAATCTATATATCCTGTCGATGTCCAGTTGAATAAATCAAACTGCATTGTGATGGGACCCATAGAACTCGAGTTAGCTGCAAAATCCGTTAGTTCCATCTTCCACCACCAGGGGGCGCACTCTGTTCTATACAAACATAGCTGAAATCTTTCAGGCTGTCGATTTCGAGTCGAATGAGCCATACCTCATCGTAATCGGGCCCATAGAACACGAGATAGGATAGTGTCCCCTAGTGGTGAAACTTGGAACTAAAATCGATATATCCTGTCGATGACGAGTCAAATGAATCAAACTGCATTGTGATGGGACCCATACAACTCAAGTTAGCTGCAAAATCCGTTAGTTCCATGTTCCACCACCAGGGGGTGCACTCTGTTCTATACAAACAGCTGAAATTGTTGAGGCTGTCGATTTCGAGTTGAGTGAGCCATACCTTGTCATGATCGGGGCCATAGAACCTGAGATAGGAATGCACCCCCTGGTGGTCAAACTTGAAACTAAAATTAATATATCCTGTCAATGTCAAATTGAATGAATCAAACTGCATTGTGATGGGACCCATAGAACTCGAGTTAGCTGCAAAATCCGTTAGTTCCATCTTCCACCACCAGGGGGCGCACTCTGTTCTATACAAACATAGCTGAAATCTTTCAGGCTGTCGATTTCGAGTCGAATGAGCCATACCTCATCGTAATCGGGAACATAGAACACGACATAGGATAGTGTCCCCTAGTGATGAAACTTGGAACTAAAATCGATATATCCTGTCGATGTCGAGTCAAATGAATCAAACTGCATTGTGATGGGACCCATAGAACTCAAGTTAGCTGCAAAATCTGTTAGTTCCATCTTCCACCACCAGGGGGCGCACTTTGTTCTGTACAAACAGCTGAAATTGTTGAGGCTGTCGATTTTGAGTTGAGTGAGCCATACCTTGTCATGATCGGGGCCATAGAACCTGAGATAGGAATGCACACCCTGGTGGTTAAACTTGAAACTAAAATTGATATATCCTGTCAATGTCAAATTGAATGAATCAAACCATGTTGTGATGGGACCCATAGAACTCGAGTTAGTTCCAAAATCCATTAATTTCCCCTTCCACTGCCAGGGGTGCACTCTGTTCTATATGAACATAACTGCCCCTGGTGGTGAAACTAAAATCAGTAAGTTCTATCGAGGTCGAGTCGAATGAGCTAAACTGCATCACGATTAGGAATGCACAACCTGTGGCTCGTGATGGGTAACTGGTGGCCCGCAGAGAACATACATGCCAACCTATCCAAAAATTTCGAATTTCCTTAATAATTCGTGAGAAAAATGCGCAAATTTTGTCCATAGATCGTAGGAAAGTATGAATTTCATCGATCAGGTGCATAAAATTATGAATTGCATCGACTGGATGCAAATTTTGTCGAATGGGCATGGAAAAATCACAAATTTCGCCATTTTGTCGCTAGAAAAAAAAACGCAAATTTCAATAATCGGTCAACAGAAACCAGAGATGCCAAAATCGGTAATTCTGGAGTTGTAAATTTCGTCAATTTTGTAAATCAGTTGAAAAAACCTGCAAATTTTGTCGATAAGGCACTTAAAATCGCAAATTTCATGGATCGAGCAACGAATTTCATCGAATGGCATGGAAAGATCGCGAATTTCAACGAACAGTCGTGGAAAAAATTTGCAAATTGTCCATAGATTGTGGGAAAACATTATGAATTTTGTCTATTGGTTCTGCAAAATTATGAATTTTGTCGATAGGCACAGAAAATCGCAAATTTCGTATATTGGGCGTGGAAAAATCAAGAATTCCATCGAATGTTTGTGAAAAAATTGTAAATTTCAACAAACGGTAAAAAAAAATGAAAAATTTGCCATTGTCTAGAGAAGAAAAATTGTGAATTTCATTAAATGGCCGACGGAAAGCATATCAGTTGAAAATCACGAATTTTGTCAATCAGGCACAGTAAAAACATGAATTTTGTGGATCGGGAGAAGGAAAATCATAAATTTTGTTGAACGCATGCATAAAAATCATGAATTTTGTTTATCGGGCATATAAAAATCATTAATTTCGTCAAACGGATCCATAAAAATCAAGAAAGTCATCAATCGGGTGCGTAAAAATCTTGAATTTCATCGATCAGGCGTGTAAAAATATAGGACAAAATTGCCATTCGCCAATCGGCGAGTAATACTGAAAATTTGGCGACTGACTTTACTGCCACCACTGGTCAAACTTAATAGTCCCAATTGCGATGATTGAATGGAAAAAGATTTTTTCCCCGCTGTCGCTTGACAAATTTCGAAACCATTTGGCGAATTTCATGATTTTTTTCCCCGAAATTATTTGACGGATTGTGACTTTTTTTCTTCTCGAAGCCATTCGACGATATTCGAAAAATTTTCCCCTGAAACCAGTTGATGAATTTTGTGATTTTTCCACTATCAATGAATTTTGTGATTTTTCTGCTATCGATTGATGAATTTCGTGATTTATCGACTATCGATTAATGAATTTCACGACATTTTCCATGAACGAACAAATTGTGCACTTTTTTCCCACTGCTATTCGACGAATTTTGCAATTCTGTTCCGCGATTGTTAGACAAATTTCACTATTTTTCTCCCGAGATCATTTGATGAATTTTGTGATTTTTTTCCCCCGAACGTATTTGACGAATTTCTCTAATTTTTTCACGACAGTTAGACATAATTAATTTTTTTCCTGCAATGCCTGATTTCTTTCCCGAGACCATTTGACGAATGTCGCGATTTCTTTCCCAACACTATTTGACAAATTTCGCCGTTTATTCCACAATCGTTTGACAAATTTCTTAAATTTTTTATCAAGTATTTGTAAATTTGTTATTGGTCATTGCTGAAAAACAGGAGTAAAAAAATCCATGTACTGGCCAGTGGTCACTGAGAAAAAAGTTGAAACCTATACATAAAAGTTGAACCTATACATAAAAATCATGAATTTTTTAGAACGGGCACATAAAAATCACAATTTTGTCAAGTAGCCGCATAAAAATCACAAATCCATCTAGTGGGTGCATTCTTCCAAATTTGCAACCGAACAGTGCTGTATGTATGGATAATGCTAATTATCCCCCCCCCCTACCCAACATCTCCTCGAAACAAAATTCTCTCTGTGCTACTGATGGTGATCCTCGACAACCCAACAATTTTTTAAGTGGCCCTTCGCCTAAAAAGATTGGGCACCTCTACTATCAATTAACAATAAATTAACCTATCGCTTGTGTCATGTATTCATGAGCGGTGATTGCAATGCAAATTCTTGTTTACAAGAATAAGGCTTATATTAGGTATTTTATTATTTATTTATTGTTTGTTTACTTATTTTGATTTGATTTTCTTGTCCTTTTAGAAATTGACTTTAGATTGTTACTTAAATGGTGAGATGATTGTCAATTACCTGTTTTATCGATAAAAATGATACAAGGTAAGGAAATTGCATCGTGTCGAGTGAATATTTAGGAAGTATTTTAAAACCCGCAGACTAAAGAAGATTTATGTTTTACTTGTTAGCTATATTTTGCAACTCTTCAAATTACTGCAATGTAAATATAGTATGAAAATAACTTTCCTCTGTTGTATAGCTAATTTTATTGGAAAAAAACCCTGAAAATGCATTGTTGTAGTAATCAGTTATTTTTGCAGTTGTGTAAATTCTGTCATAACAATTTTCAACTAAGGGAAATCTTATATTGGACATTTAATCACAGTATTTTAAATAAGAAAACTTAAAATATTTGCAAATTAAAGAAATGAAAAGAGATTTTGTTTAAAATTACATCTAAAGATTTTTTTTTTTACAAAAAATGCAAAATTCGCCAGTCATTCCGGAAATTATCACAAAATTCTACTAATAAAATGGGACTGTAAACAAACCGGTTCAAAATGTGTCCTTTTTAAAAATTAAATTCCATCCCAGCAGCCCTGTTGTTATGTTAGTCGAGCACTAGCTGATCGACAAAATTTTTTAATCTCGCCAACCTTTATTTTCTGACCAATCTTTAACATAAGCTAATAAAGTATAGCCAACATTTTAACATTGCTATATAGTATCTTAAAAAACTTACTTAAAAATAGCTGAAATATAATCTTGATAAAATACGTAAACACAAACATATCAATACAAATAACAAAATCTCATGTAATCGGGTAGGGGAGACCGGTACACAGTGGACCACTTTTTCAGTTAATTTTTTTTTTCTCTTTAACAGACTGACCAATCTGTATGAAAATATTTTTGAATATTCCTTAAACCTTCTTACATCCATCATAATTTTCTCACAACATAGTTTTCAATACATTAAAAAAAAATATATATATATACACTGGTCCACCCACCAGGGTACAGTGGACCACTATTAGGTATTATCTAAAATATAATATAAATCTATTTTTCATTAATCTAATTCTTTTTTGTTGCCTCTTCATTCGCAAAATAACATAGTAATATAAATTTTGAAACAAAAACAAAAAATTAATTATATTTTGAAAATAATAACAGATTAATACAGGAACAATTGCAATTTAGTTGAAGTTATTACTTAAGTACAAAAAAAATCAGCTCACAATAAAATTTGCAAATGAAATTCCAAAATACTTATCAGTAAGATTGAGCCTGGAATTTTCAAGAAATAATTTTGGGTCTGCGAGCAACATTATGAAATCATTGACATCAACAGCAGATTCATCTACAGTTTCGGGAGAAATAAATTGATTTCCATTCAATTTGCATCTCATGAATCTTACTTGAATAGAATCATCAACAATTAGACTACAGTTATATTTATCAAAGGCAGTAAATACAAAACAAAATATTTCTTACTATGTTAAAAAAATTGTTATTTTTATTTGTTTACTTTATTTTACAGTTAATTCTACTTTAAAACAATCTTTCTTTATAGAAAACAATTACTATTACATATTTTGAACATTCTGCATTAGAGGAGCAGAGTGGATTGTGGACCACTGTGCCCCAGGAGTGGGTGGTCCACTGTACCCTATGTTGAAGTTCAATAAATAATCATATTAATATTGTTTATAGCTTTCTTTTAAACATAATAACTTTAAAGTAAAATAAAAACAAGTATCTTAGCTTTTCAAAAAAGCTGTTTTATTTTATTTATCTACAACCTTTAATTACTAAAAAATTAAAAATATGATGATGAAAAATTTTACTTTTAGAAGCTCAAAACAACAAAGCAGGATAAAATAGTTCAATCTGAGCTAAACATACTTTCTGAAGGGTATAAATAATCATTGCAGTGCTGTTGTCTATTAGGATAGAAGAGAAGCTTAAAAAAAATTTAAATAAATAAAATATTAGGGGGTGGTCTACTGTGTCCATAGGTTCACTGTGTACCAGTCTCCCCTATATTAATGATAGGCTTAGTCAATAAAAAAAATGTTAAAGTAAGCCATAACATAAATTAGAAACATTGTATTTCATAATGAAAACATCGTATCTAATTTTATATACATAAAAGTGAAAACTTACGTTATATAAATTCCCTATATAATATACCAAAGTTTCATCACAATTAAACGTATTTCAATCACACTGAAATAAAAAGTTTTAGTTATTAAATTTGTGTGAGGTGAATGATGGGAAAGTTTGATTTGGAGAGTTGGAAAATGTAGCTAACAAGTAAAAAACCAATCTTCTATCATCATCAGATTTTTAAAAGACTTCTTTAAAAGATTCACTGGTTATTTTTAACGATAAAACAGGTAATACTATTGACAATTATCTCACCATTTACGCCACTAAATCAAAAAACAATTTCTAAAAGGACAATCTAATCAAAATAAGTAAACAAACAATAAATAAATAAATAAATAATAAAATACCTCATATGAGTGTTTGAACTTTGAAAGGGGGGGGGGGGCTATGAGACCTATAGCGGCAGGGCTGTCGTCTCGAATGATCCAAACCATCAACATTCGAGACTCGTTGAAAACAAACAGATGATTGATTTGTTGATTAGAGGCTGTTTCAAATTAACTGATAAAAAAAAAAAAATCTGAATCTTTTTTTCCTTTAAAAAATGACAAATTAAATATATAAATAACAATTAAATTGTATATATATAATTATAAAATATTTCAATATTTTAATCAAGGAATCTAAATATTTTTCGACTTAATGAAGATTTTGAAATAAGAAATTCTTTATTATAACAAAAAAGAAAAATATACAAACAATAATTTAATTTAATACATATATATTACATATTAAAAATTGCATTAAAAACTGTTTTCGTATTAAAAAAAAAAAAAGAATCTAAATAGTTTTTCAGCGATATGGATATGCTTTAACGTTTAACTGTAACCGTAATAGGCAAGAGCTTCCTTATTGCGCAGTAATAAAAAGCAGTGAAAAGGCTGAAGATCTGTAATGTTAGTCTACCAGAAAAAGCATAAGAAAATAGTCCAATTTTAAAAGTGGATTATATTGAAAACAAGAGTTTTCCTACGTTAGCTCAAAATCTTACTCTCTTCATCTAAAAGCGATTAATATAATATATTAATTTTAAAAAAATCGTTCGATCCATTTTCGAGATAACACCTCTGTGCCCATTACACCATTACATTTTCCATTTTCGCTTAAAAATTGGTTTCCAGATCTCAAAATCTACTGCATGTAGAAATCTATAAATTTCAGGATAGAGTTAGGCCATAGATATAAGACTAATGTGAAAAAATCGAAACGGTATGCCTCATATTTACTGAGATATTAAATGTCGGCATTTCGATTTTCCTTTGATGTCCTGCTAGCTGTATATATGAGAGTGACGGAATCTTCGGTTTTGGGCTTACGGTTTTCGGTTTTTCGCTGCGTCACTCAAGAGACTACCGTCTCTTATGATATATAACCACACGCATACACACAAGATTTGCTCGTATTCGAATATATTATTATTCATATTTTTTGAAATTTAATTTTTTTGAAATTTTCTTTCAAAAGTAATGCATTTTTCAAAAATGTGAAACAGTGTGTCTGCAGTAGATTTTTTAGAAATCTCACAGTTATTGTAATGTTGCTATCAGTTTGTAATAAAGTATGTTTTACATTTATTTAAACATAAGAAATCCCTATCTTTTTTTTTAATCTGTATTACACCAAGCATCAGAATTTCATGCAAGTAAGAATTGAACAGAATTTTTAAATTGTACCCTATTGAAGTTTTCGAGGAGAGCAAAATAAAGCTTTTATAAATAAATGTTTCTCACATACACATTCTCTCTTTATCCAAATTTAAATGAATTTTTGAACCTCCCTGTACATAATTTGATAATAGTATTTTTTTATGTATTCATGGAGTTATTTTAATGAAATGAATATATGGATTATTAACATTTCAGATTTCTAAAATAATTAGTTTGCAACTCACATTTTTTTTTGTATCAAGTATATGTACAAATTGTCATTTCTGTCCTTACATTTTTTTTTCTAATTACAGAGTGTGCCAAAAATGGAATATGCTGACAAAAAACCCAATATTATGGAAAAAAGTAGCTGCAAATTTTTTGTCAGTAGATCATCAGTTCCAAACAGCAGAATGTTTTATCAACCTGTTACCACCTTGTGTCATGTACCTCACATTAAAATTTAATGGATATTTTGGTGGGGCTGCACCATTGAGTTTTGAAGCATTTTCTGTGAAACTCAAAGAAAAATGTCCTCATCTTCAAATGTTAGAATTGTATGATACTAAATTATCTGATACTCTTCCATCAGTCATAAATTTGTGTTCTCAGCTTTTAGAAAATGTTCGAATATTGTTATTTCGCCTTTGTGAATTTCCTAAACGATCTGTAAGAGATGAATGTGTTGATATTTCTGAAATTGAGATTTTAGAACTGATTGACTGCAATGCTGGACGTATCAATAAACCCCCATTTTCAAGAATGCCCCATTTGAAACGCTTAAGATTTGTTAGAATGATTGTACATGATTCCTGGTTTTTAGATGATGCTTCTTTTTTGAACCAGTTGCATGTATTAGATCTGGGAAGCACAAACTTTGGATCAAGGATATTTCAAGCAATATGGAATCATGCATTTAATTTACAAGAATTGTATTTGTGTTGCACACGTTTAGAAGCTGATGATTTAGATTTTAATAATCCAGTGTTTTCTAAGCTAGAGACAATCTGCCTTTCAAATTGTTGGAAAGTAACTTGGGCTGAAATTGTCTCCCTCGTACGGTCATGCCAATCTCTGAAAAATGTCTATGTTAATGAAGGTATGTTCAAATTTGTTCATGATCCTTCTTTTGTTGTTGGCAATATATGTATATCAGAAATTCTAAAAGTCAACAGTAATGTACATTTTCATGTTAATTTAAGGTATTTGTCAATTGTGTATTAAATAAATTTGTTTCATTAGCTAATGTTCATTTGTATGTTTTATTTATTTAAAATTTGAAGTATGTATTCCAAAGTCATGCTTGTTGCTTATTTTATTTGATATCTGATTGATAAAAAAATGTGCAAAACAGCTTAATTTTATATTATTGCCAGTGTACCTTTCAAATTTGCAATTGAAGTAAAAATGATATTTCATTCCTGCATGCCACAAATTTTAAAGTATTTTTATCATGTAACAATGATTTTGGGACAACATATTTTATTTTCATACAAAGCTATACAATACATCTCTATGCATAAAATTGTTGATAACTGATGAAATTTTTTTCTACTACCATGATTTAAAATCTGTTTGAAATGCCAAATTGAATTACATTCTGTTAAGTTTTTGAATAAATCTGCAATTTTTTTGCATATAGGTGGATACAAATGACTGTAAATATGTCAGATTATAGAAAGTTTAGATTCATTAAAAAATTACTTAAACAAATACTCCTAGTTAAATAAGAAGAAATTATCAATTGTGCATATCATATTACATTATGAACAAATCTTGTGTCTATGTGTGTGTGTACATGTAAATTTCATCTAAAAATAGCTCTAACGATTTTGTATCCTACCATTTTGGTGTACACAAAGACCATTGGGCCCGGTTACTTGTTTGAGAAAATTCAATTAGTGGGTCATTTTGGAGTCACTCTGGGTCAAAGCATGTCAATAGGAATTAAGGTTGAAACAGTATTTGAAAACAGCTAGCAGTAAACAACAATGCAAAGTTGCAGGGATGGGAAATATAGTTACTTTTGGTTAACAGGTTGCATTGTTCCACAGTTGGATAGACAACTGGTTCCAGCAACCTGTTATTTTTATAACGTATAACTAATCGCTATGTATGCTGCCAATGGACATTTTAATTAAAAGACATTTAAACAGAATGTTTGAAATAATTTTGGAAGTAGGTATAGATGCTGTTTACTGTTGAGATGAATCCACATCATTAAAATAGTTTACTACATGATTAAACTCCATATTTGCCAATAAAAATTTTCCTTGTTTTGATGTTTTGAATTTTATGCATTTTAAGCTGTTCTGCTACTAAAAACACATTTTACCATTTTTAGTGAACTCAAATATTAAAAATTCATAAAATTTTAAGTATCATAACTCTGTAAGTTTTGGTCTTTGAAGAATACATTTGTATTGTTTTATTTTTTAAAATATTTAGATACTTTTCTAAATAAAACTTATAGAACCCAGGCATTGTATACATTTTTTTAATTTCTTAACTATATAAAAAGTAACCCTTTTAATGTAAATCGATTTTTATATGATTCAAAACAAAGTTTGAGGCATTTTTGCATTTAGAACTGTACCTCTAAAACTACCGGTTTAGAAATTAGCTGTTCGTAAACAATAAGAAGAGACACCCTGTATAAGAAAAACACATTTTTAACAACATGATTTGTAAAAAATTAAACTTGATTCCAATTCATTGCAGTCGTATCTGTCAACGCATATCCAAAATGAATCCCATAAATATTATTTATACACTTATAATCAAATTCAATTCATCCTAACAAATTTTCAATATGATTTTCAAAATAATCACAATCATATTAAAATTAAGTTAATTTGTCACATACTGCACAACTTATACTATGTGATTTTCTTTTCTTCTTCTTTCATCTATTTTCAGTAAAATAAAATCGCACAAAAAAAAGTTTTCCAGTTCTCACCTTCTTTCTTTCTAAGTTTATTCCTCCCCTTCCCTCAAACATCATTAAGCTTCCTATGTCCAAGTTCGTAATGTATTTGGATGTAAAAAAAGAAATTTAATTCTTAAAAAATGTGAATTTTTTAAAATTTAAATTTTGTTTACTTATATTATTTGAATGTATTAGATTTCTTCTAAAAAATATTTAGAGACATTCACAGTTTCACTCAAGAATATTGCAATCCTGAAGGCCTGTCTTTGACAGATTTCCTCTGATAACAAATGTAAACATCTCTCTTGTCAGTCAATTAAACATTTTTTTTTTGCTGAATGGTTTTTCAGGATGTTTAGATAGGGTGTGAATGATTTAAATGAGTCATTAAATCTTTTTAAATAAAATGCTTATTAATTATAAATCATTGATTAAATTGATATTTTAATCAAATGTTTTTATTTTTAAATCATTGATTTAAATTTTATTAATAGACATAACATTATTGTATGCTTCTAACTAATGAAATTGGCTAATTTTCAGTTTTTATAATTTCTGTAATTACTAATTATAATTTTATTAATTAAAGCATAAAAACATAAGTTATGTCAGTTATTAGAGGGTTAAATGTATTGTAAACAGGCAATTCGTGATAGCCATTCAGTATTTAATATAGGGAAGAAATCATAAAAATCCAATTAAAATCAAAATAATCTGATTTTAATATTTTTTTTAAAATACAATGTTTTTGAATTTTTGAAAAATATATATGGTTTTTTTAAATCTTTGTTTAACCCTTACAGGGGCAAAGCACTTCAACTGCTAAAATGTTGAAATGAATGAATGGCTCTGGAATTGACGAACAAATTTATTTGGAAACATGAAAAAAAGCTATATTTCACAAACATAATAAACGCAAAATTTTATAACAAAATTCTGGTGTTATTGTGGCATTTGTGAATTAAAATTAAGTGGTTTCATAAACGTACCAGCACACTTGAAAGGGTTAAATATATGCATGAAAAAAGTCCTTAATAAGATCTTGAATCTCTTTAATTTTTAGTGAAGCTAATTTATATTATTTTTCATAATACATTGAAAATGGTGATGAATTCAGGGGTGGAATTGGAACTCATCCGTTTCCCACCCATGTTGCACCAAAATGTTCCCACAGAAGATTTAAAATTTTGTATTTGGTTATAGTCTAAAAGTTCAAATTTCTCCCTTCCCCAGAACTCCATACTACCCCACTTCTTCTCCCAGAGGTTCAAAATATCTTCTAAGAAAAAAAAATGTGGGAATTTAACACTCATCATAAAGCAATGATTAGAGAATTGTTTTCCTTTACTTTTCTTAATTTTTATTTAGTGTATTTTATTTTCTGTTATTTCTTCTTTTAAATTCTACTTATGTAATAACAGGTATTTCTGACAATTACAGATAATTGCAATTTAAGAATTTTAAAATGAAATTGTTTGGAAACTAAATATTCTGGAATAGTAAACAATTGAAATAATATATAAATATGTATATAAATATATATATATATATAAATTCATATTTAACACCTAATTTATTTATATATTGATATCTTTATTTTTAACCCATACATTTAAAAAGCAATAATATATTCAATGAAATGGAACACTTATAGAAGTAAATATATTTTCTTCATATAATAATTAATCATTAATTGACCATTTTAAGGGAAATAAGAAGTTTTACTTCCATCTATAATTTAATAATATAAATTTATATTAAATATACATGAAGGAAATTTTATAGAAAATGTAAGTATGCTTTACAGGGATAGGAAAGTTTGTTGCTCATTGGACTCAAGCTCTCCCTATTCAAATGAAGAAAAAATTTCTAAAGTCGTATTCAGTTTCCTAAAGACTATTTTTTTCTGCCATGTTTGATAATTCATCTCTTACAAAAACAACTCTGGCCTGAAAGCTTTATAAATATTGATTATACACTACAACCTGTAAAAATGGAATTGCTAAGGACTGGGGGGAAATCCATGTTACTACATTTTACGTATCAATTTGCTAATAAGGTTTCTCAATTTCATTTCTCCACGATGTATTTTTATTTTTAACTTATTCCATGTAACATTTGAAACTTTAAACATGCACTTTCATTTCTTTGATATAACTTTCAGTGTTAGGAGTTTCAGGAAATTTAATTCTCACGGTAGGACAGTTTATTCTCTGTAAAATTTTTTATCTTATATATCCAGGAGGAGGGGTACATTTGACAATCATAACTTGCTAGAATTCAGTATATTAAATCTTTTACCTAAAATAATTACTTTCTGATATGGCATTAATAATAATTACTATGATTATTGTTTCATTTTCACATTTTACCTTCAAACTATTTCAAAATAACAATGGGTGTAGATTTTAGAATAACACATAATTATTATTAGGAAAATTAACATAAAAGAAATATTTACATGAGATTAATGTATTTATAATGTTATTTTTAAAAAATGTGACAAAAATCCAATATTTGATTTTTTTTTTTTTTGTAATAAGAAATGAGCGATATATCAAAAAATGTTTCATGATTAAGGGCTGCTATATTTTATTAAGTGAAGTTAAATATTAGTTAAACACATAACTAATCTTTCAGAGATCTATTGAATGAAACTGGAATAAAATTAACTAAACAAATTGGACATGATCTCTCTCCCACCCCTCCCTCCCTCTTCTGATATCTTATTAAGCCAAATGAAATTTGTATAAACAAATTTTAAAATTCCTAATCATTTCTTGCTATTTAGATTGAAAATACTGATTGTGGTGGTGTAGTTTGATTTGAGAATAACCTCCATTAATTTCTTAATCAAGATATCACCTTTTTTATAATATTTTAGCATGTATTCCAGTAGCATATCCAGGATTTAGGGGTTTTTTGTGATGGGGATGTTCTGACTTAAATTTTATTAATGTTCCGAGTCTTATGTTATGAAACACAATGAATTGTGTCGTTAACAGAAATATGCCAGAAGGAAGGGGGGGGGATGTACAGGAATAAATTGTAGCTAAAGTCTATAAAATCGAACCCCCTCTTATTAAATATAAAGTAATTTCTGGCTACAATTCTTATTTAACAATAAATTAATATTGCTCAGGGCAATCTCAAACAAAAATATTTTCTTCATCAATTATTTTTCTATTTTTGGACCAATTCCCTATTACTGGCAAGGCATGCAGGGCACTTTCCGAGACACCACAGATTTAAGGGGCCCAAAAATTTTTGGTGTTTCAAATAAATTTTATTGTAAAGAATTTTAATGGAATAAGAAATTAAAAATTTCTAGATTCATTACACAATTTATGCAAGTTAAAATTGTTAGTGACATCTTAAATGTATTTATAATTTTTCTGCACATTTATCAATTTGCACTTAAAATATTCCTGCTTCTTTATATATGTTTTACACTTTCAGATGGATGTACTGGACTTTTTGTTTTAAAACCTAAAACGAAAATGCGCCAAAATTTTGAATAAAGCAGAATAATTAAAAAAAATGAATTATGTCCGAAATTAGCAACAACTTTTTTTGACCACACATGCCTAAAAACATTCCCAGAAGCATATGCTTTAAAACAAAAACAAATAAACACTAACAAAAAATGAATTGAAATAATGAATAAAATCCAACCGCTTCTCGAATCAGAACTTTAAAATAGTTATTCTGCACAAATGAAGGAACAATATGAGAAACAATAATTTATGAATTTTTTTACTGCACATATTTCTATTGATAGAAACCTATTTATTAATTTGGAGATCCTAGGAATACTTCATTTTTAGAGCCTCTTCAAACACATTATATATTTTTTATTATTTAGATCAATGAGATATGCTCTCGAAAAACCCACCAATCTGGAATCACCTTTCGTATACGTAGTAGATGGATGATGATGAAAACAAAACTAAAAGTATCATGCACTGACGAGGAACTAGTACTATGTAGTAACTAGCCTAGTATGATGATGAAATATTGACCATGTACAATTCAAGAAAATAAGTTTCCAAGATAGAATTAAGGATAAAATGAAAGCTGCAAACCAGCTGTAAGATAGATAAAACTAGCTGCAAGAGTGTAAATGAAAATAAAGATTTTTAATAGAGGTTTAAAATAAATATATGCAAATAAACTAATAAGGCTGTTAATTCTTAATATTAAGTAAATCTAATTATATATTTTCTTCAATAAAATTAAATGTACATAATTGGAATAAATAAACATTTCCATAAATGTATTTAACAAATGCAACACACACAATACAGTCACATATTGATAAAAATAAATTAATCTGAGAAATAAAATTTAACATTTTGATATTTTTTATCAAAAAATAATGTATATATATATATATATACAATGTTATTTAATACACAATGGTTTCTTTTAAACCTCTAACTATTAGCAATGTTTGATTTATTTTTCTGTACTTTATAGTTACACTGTGATTGTATAGCATGGAATTTTAAATATCTGTCTATGTTAGGAAATAACAGCCCTGTTGGATTACCTTATCACTTTGCATATGGTTATATTTAATTACAAGCATGCTTTATCCCATTTTAACTTACAGCTGGAATATTTTTCATTTTAGCTTCATGCCAGTCATATTTATTATTACACTGCTCAGTCTCGGAAACTTATTTTTCTTGAGCAGCACATAGTCAAAGTTTAATCATCATACTGTGTGGTGTTCTGGTAGGCAACTAGATGGTGTACCTCAGCCGTCTTGTTACTTCGTTTTGTTTCATCAACATAAGTCATGTATGTGCAATTCGATAGGTGATTCTAGAATGGAAGACGTTTACCCATTATCACAACAGATATGAGACTTTACTGCATCAAATAATACTGTTCATTTCTACTTTTACTAAGCATTTGGATTACAAAGCTAAGGGAACTGATAACTCATTAACACTTGTAATTGAAACTATACATGTTTTCTTTAATGGTAGTGATGAACAGTCTGTCTTCAAATCAATTTTTCCATTTGGTATTCCAGTTAACTTTATTTTCATGATAAGTGCTATATAAAATATCTTGAACAACTTTTACTTTATTGAATTAATTTTTCTTTTATGGTAGTTTATCATCTTTTACTTATGCAATAGTAGATAAGTTTAACAATCTGCTAAAGGAACTATGTAATTACATATTTATTTTTACCATATTCTAGTTAAAGAGTTGAAGCTGAAGTTTTTCTGATCTGAAAGGAACTGTTATGGTTTTTAAAGTGTGGAACATTTGAAACTCATTTTTGTTCTACATACTATCTTAATCATCATTTTAGAAAAAAAAATTACATATTTATTTTAGCCTAGAAAAGAAACTTGCATATTTTTGTATTTAAACTTGTTGCATAATTCAAAAAGTGCTAAATCCCACATGCTATTTTTAATAGTTATCAAAAACTTAGCTTGATTAGAAAAAAAGTTGCACAAATGTGATTACAGTACCATTATGAAACACAACATTAGGCAATGACTACTAATAATTGAAAAACTTAATGCATGTGTTTTTAATTTTGTTCCAGTTATTTGGCTAAGAGTATAAGAACACCCACTTTTTTCATGCAACTTATATTTTGAATATAAATACCAAATTAAATTTGTCTGCAGTTGGAGAATTCAACTGTATTAAAATATCATTGATATTTTTATAATTAATCAAATTGGAAAAAAGCACAAAAAAAAAATATATATATATAAATAATTTGTGGGGAAGATCGTTTAATACCATAATCAAACCCAATTTAAAACAGAATATATGAACTGTACTAATACCATACTAATAAGACAATTAGATTAAATAAAATATTACAACTCATTAGTAACCTTTAAATTTCTTTTATTAAACATGAGACAAGTGTTTACAAAATATGGCCCTGAGATTATCCACCTGGTGACTAGCTTAACCATGGTCAAAAATTAAAACTCATTCAAGGAAGATAATTCCAATCAATTGGTTTCTTGTTATATTTCTTTAAATACTCATTGGCCTTAGAAAAGTGACGACAACCAAAGAAACCTCTGTTAGCAGAGAATGGGGATGGATGAGGGGCAACCAAAATTAAATGCTTGTCCTGCAAAATATATAAAATATTATTAAATAAGAAATACATAAAATAATTGTTTGAAAATTTAAAAGAAAAAAGATTTACTTTGGTAATCAGTGACATTTGTTCTTGAGCATTCTTCCCCCACAACATAAACACAGAATTTGGTAAATTCTGATCAATCCATTGTATGACAGCATTTGTTAAATGATTCCACTTTGAATCCTTGTGTGAATTTGGGCACCCAGCTCTAACAGTTAAAGTTGCATTCAGAAGTAGCACACCTGGAAAAATTATGAATTAAAAATATTATCTTAATGACAAATTTTAAGATGAATAGCAATGTATAGCTCAGTGATAATTGCGTCTCATACTACATGACTAACATCCAGATTTGGATAAGGTTCCTTCAACCCTATATACCTTCATGGTATAGGTGCAGATTCACGGTCGCCAGTCGCCACGTGGCGACTAAATTTTTTGCTGTGGCCACTAACTTTCAGTGTTTAAGTCGCCATGTGATTTAAAGGCAATCAATTTCTGATATTCCCAGTCATCATCATGTAATTTTGATTTTTTTTTTTTTTAAAGATTAAGAACAAAACACATAACAAACTTTATTATTACCTTTTAATAACATTTTTGAATTATGTGTTGAACACAGCAAACTATTACATATATTCGAATAGCAATGTTATTCGTAACAGTTTGAGTCTGATAATTTTACATAGTCAGTCTGTGATTTAAAAAAATAATAATAATATTTTTCTTATAGAAAAACAAATGTTTGAAGTGTTTTGATTTTTATAGTGCAAAATAATCCCACACAATCAGATTTTCTTTTATATGTACTTTAGTATGGCAAAATCAAAATAAGAAATATTGTTTTTCTAATATTACCCGCTATCATGATTGCTTAGCTTATACAATTTTTTTTTCTATTTTAAGATTTCTTGCCCAACTTTATCTTCTGACTGTACATGATTTAAGATTTATAGTACACTTAATATTCAAATTTTGTTTACATGTGTGTATATTAAACAAATTACTTTACACTTTGAATTCCCAAGTTTTTTGTTTAGCATTTTACCACATATAAACACTATTGTTTTTATGCGTTTGTTTCACAATTGTGGCCACTGAATTTTTTGGGTTTAGGAGCCACTGGCTCCTTGCAAATTTTGGGAATCTGCACCTATACTTCATGGTCGATAAAATGAGTGTCAAGGCTTGGGAACTAAACACTGAGAGTTCTATGGCAAGTTGATCACTTGACTGGAACACGTACTATATATAGTACCTCAGGGCCTGTGGTCAAGAAAGCAGAGTTTGACATTGCAGGAAATGATCCTTCATTGGGTTGTAGCACCACAGAGTGTAGTTTTTTATTAATGCATATGGCTAAACATTGAAAACTGAAACCACTTTTGAAGGTCTAGTGCAGTCATATACAAATGCTCCCATTAAAAAGAAAATAATGAATTTTCTCTAGAATTTGTTACTTTATATTTTAAATATAGACATTAAAAAAACAATACATTTTTCCAATTTAAAAAAAGTTAAACAAAATGAAAAGCCGCAAGTAATAACATAATTTTGAGCCAATTTCATGTATTATAGATTTCAGGTAACATAGATAGCAATGCTGTTTGATGATGTGAAATTTTCTGCTTTATCGACAGTAAAGAATGTAACTTTTGTCAGTAGAAATATTTCATAAATGTTCAAATAATGGCTTTAAAAAAAGAAATTGTGTAAATCTTAGATACAGTAAGAATATTTTATTATTCAAAATTATACATTCAGATCATTTGCATTAATTCAAAAAAGTCCTTCCGGCCTATACCGGGAGGAAAAGGTAGCTTTCCTATATCTTCGTTTTAAAATTTTAGCTAATGTTACTCGAAAACAGCAAGCTAAAATGCAAACAAACCATTTACAAAAGATTCGTTAATACTGAATTTGAATACGAAATTCGCCAAATTATTGAGCTATAATAGCCAAGTTGGCTTCATTTCTGAAGACTTATTTTGGTCGCCATATTTGGCAATATTTCGCCAATTGTCGCCAAGTTTGGTGAGAATTTGGCGCTAACGGATATGAATATATAGTTTTATGCGTATGATTGGGAAAATGATTACAACAATGAAAGAAAATAATTTGCGAGAAATTGCGTTCACTAAAACTCATAAATTAATCGTTGGTTTTTTGTAATGTGCTGTCTTGTTTCAAAATGTCAGCCACCCTAGAACTTCCAACAGCTCTATCTCAGCCATTTTTTAAGATAGATGTAAAACAAAAAATGCTCTGGAATCCTTGTATCAAGGCCTAATACTTAAGCAAAAAATAATTTTGAACTTTTTTGTATATTTATTTTAGTTTTAAAATTTTCAGTGGCCACCATCTTGAAACAAAATGGCAGATCAAGCTGGCCAACGAACTCGGTCGAGGCATTGGTGAACTTAATACACACAATTAGTTTCATCAAAATTAATTTATAAATACAAGCATTATCGTATGACATAGATCAGATATATATATATGTCTCGGGCCACCTTTTCTGTGTGGCCCGAGACATATAATCACTAAACCATATTTTAAAAATTAATTAATGTACATAAAAATATTTAATACCTGCATATATATATATATATATAAATATATAATCAACATTTGAACGGAGGGTGGTTTTGGGGTCTGGGGGTCATGATCGGTGAAAATATATCAAAATTTCCGGAATTTGCTTTCATTCGAACGGCTGCAACAGGTAGCTTTAAACTTTTTTGTATTGAAAGCTACCTAATAAGGGGGAGGGAAGTGACTGGCACATTTCTTATGATATTTCAACCATGTCTTATAATGCAATGGGTAAAAGGCATAAAGAGAATTGGAAGGTAGTATAATATGGCAAGTTAGGGAAATTTTAACATTATTATCCAAATAAAAACAAGTCAGAATTACAATGCATGTTAAGCAAGTAATTGGATCACAAAGACAGAAAAATGTCATAGCCTCATATGATTTTAACAAGATATTATAACAAAATTCATAACTGCATGAATTGATGTGATCCTACACGAGACCCATTCCAACTGAAAATCTATTATAAATACACACGGGCTACTTCAAAGGCCACAGCATACCTGTTAACTAAATTCAGAAGATTTTGGATTAAAAAAAAATCAGAAAGTTTTTAAAATATTGTATAAAAACTTTATAAAGCTATGAGCTCAACTTGAGCTAAACATTCTCTAATTATCGGATTATTCCCATTACAAAAGCATCGTTCAACATTGAATGGATTTTGGAGAGGAAACATATTCAAATTCTCGCTATCTTCCCCTCTCTCCACTGAAATCTGTAAAGTACCAAGTATATATACACAGGTAGAATCATCTAGAACAGCCATACTCAACCTGCGGGCTGCATAAGGCCCAGCGACCTTTTATGTGCAGCCTGAGACATATAATCACTAAACCATATTTTAAAAATTAATTAATGTACATAAAAACATTTAATACCTGCAATGTTAGGTTTTGTTTTATATATTTTAATTAGTTTATATATTATAGTTTTATTATGTTTTGTTTTATATAGAGCAAAATCTGCTCTGTTATTTGCATATAATTTTAAAATATCTTACATCCATTTTATTAGGTCAAAATTTCTTTTTACATTTAGTCCTATTTGTGCTACCTTGTTATATACATTTCTCAGTCTTTTAATTAAACATTGTACCAAATTAATTAAATTTGCATCATATATACATTTTTAAAATGTTTATCGTGAGAAAAGAATGGCGCCAAAAACTTTTTACACCACTATTTCCAAACAGAAATCTTCACGGAATATTTCTACAAGATTTACAATAAAAATCTATCACGAAATATATTATTTCAAAATAGTGATGTTAAAATTTTTCATAACATTTCTTCCTCGACAAACTTTCAACCCTACTAATAATATTAACTTCTTTGCAATGCTTTGTTATCTTATAATTTAATTACCCCTTTTTTACATTATTAAATAAGTGTGTTGTGGTCTGCATAATGTCATTAACATATGTTTGTGGCCCGCAAGAATAAAAGATTGAGTATGGCTGATGTAGAACTAAGACATTTGCATATGAATAGGGCTACACTACATACCGGCTTGCTCATTCATTATCAGGACGTCACAAATTGTGGCTGCCCACGACGAAAAACATACAGCGATTGGCACAAAACAATGGGCGCGTCGCTAATTGCTGGTCGCAGCCAGTCACTATTTTTGACGTCATGAGAATGGATGAGCAAACCCAGTATCTAGTGTTGCCTTGATATGAACCATGAAAGGAACAGTTGGTTATCTGGACAAATCACAATGCAGCATACATCATAAAAAGTAAGACGTCACATAACCGTGGAACACCAGTGCCACCTATATGCTATGCAAAAACAATTTATTGCACGATGAAGCAATCGTGAGACAACTAAACTTAGAAAAAGTGTCAAAAAAGGTAAACAAGCAATGTTGCTGAAATTTTAAAAAAAAAAAAACGTTTCTGAGAAGGTGGACGAACACATAGTACATGAGGACAATATTTGAGCAAATGATAAGATAAACTTAATGCTAAAACAAAATATTTCCAACATTAGCGAAAAAGGTCATGACGGCTCTAAATTCTTTCTAATATCACAAGGGTACAGTGCTTATTAATGGGTGCACGGAAAACAATAATTTTTAACATGAGAGCAGGTGAGACCAACATTTTTCACCCCACTGATTGCTCAAAAATAAATAACTTTTCATGGACATCCTAAGTTGGTAGACATTTTCTAGTGTTTCGGTACCAACTTGAGAGCATGTGACAATTGATCAAAGAAGAAAAAAATGACATCGTAAGATATCGGTTGGATTTTTTTTTTATTATAAGACATCCCTATGAAAAAAAAAATCATCGTATGTGCTGCCCTGGCATAAGTGCTGCACTTAGAATATTTTATACATTTAAACTCTTATGTGCCACAGCTCATATGTCCGAAAATATGGTAATTTAATCTATTTTTTTTAGAAAGTTACTTAAGGAGCCTCTTGGAAGTTTTCATCTTTCACACTATTTTAATGTGTTTTTAAGTAATAATTATTGACTTGAAATCTTGGAGATAATTAGCTTGGAGAATGGGAAAGGGGGAATTTAGCTGTTTTTTAAATCACTAAGTAAACATATTTTGAAATGCAAAATGTTTAAATTTTTATCACGAGAAGTAAATGTTAGCAAGGTGACTGAAACATGACAACACTTACATGTTCAAAAGAAAGTTTGAAGAATTGACACTTTGTAAGAATAAATGTGGTATTTTCACTCAAAAGAAAAAAAAAGTAACATTTGTTGAAATGGCATTGAATACTATATTCATTTAAAAAATAGTTCTAATAATTTACATCTCTAAAGCTAAATTACCTTGTGATGCCCAACCATACAGGAATCCATGAGAAGGAGCAGTAAATCCAGGAATATCCTCAGCCAACTCCTTATAAATATTCTTCAAGCTGTAAACAAAACAAAACAAAAAATTATTACACAAATATGTAATAAATAAAATAATTCTTTCATTCTTTTTTTTTCGCATTATACCTTGGTGGGCATGTCACTCCCTTGCGAACACTGAATGCTAATCCTGAAATAAATTATCTCAAGTTAAACTTTATTTACATAATATTACATAAAGACACACAGATAGAATGAAAAGAAATTTTAGGTATATGTCATTAAAAATTAATAAAAAAAAATTAAGTTCTTAACAGCTACACTATTAGCACATTTGAAAGCAGCCTGTTTCAAAGCTTATTAAAGATCAATAAATCAATGGAGTGAATGATAAAATAAAAACTGATTCAACAAAATCAAGTAGCTGAGAATTTCATACATTTATTAACACAAAGCAACTACAATTTAATTCTAAAGAATTATATAACATAGTAGTAAAAGGAAAACTTTTATAAAGGAATTATCAGATAATAGTCAATTTCTATAACATTGTTTAGAGCTGCTTCAGAACTTTCTTGGGTAAAGTGATCTGAATTTCAACTGAGTAAGCAAAATCCTTTAAACCTTTCACAGTTATTGATTGTGCCATTTGAACAGGTATAATGTAGCCAAAATGGAACATATACTTTCATTATAAGTCTGCAGTGTTACTTAATAGAATCTTAACAGAGACAGAATCCCTATATTATTTTTCACACATATTTACATACAAACTAAAAAAGCATGTATAGTTAAAAAACAATGTTTTATACGCCAATAAAGTATAAAACCACTACAAACTGGTTTCAACAGTGAATAAGCTTGTCTTTGTCAGTACGAATGAAATGGTGCAAGAGTTCGCTAAAAACAAATGGACTAGACACAGTAACAGGTCACAAGAAAAAATGGGAACAATCAAGGCTTAATTTCTAACAAAAAACTACCGGAGCCCTAATAATCTGCAGTACTAATAACCGTAGCGTGCCCCTCACCCCCCCCCCCCCTCCACTGTCACTCCAATCTGCATATTTATATTTCATACATTATATGCATTTGCAAAATTTAAAGCAATTTTTTTCTTTAGCAAAATAAAAATTTTGAATAAATCTATCTGCATTCACTTAGCTGTCAATTATTTCACTTTTTAGCTATCACTCCGCCCGAATAGAAATCTTTGCCTAATTTTAATGTTAATTAATCGCAAAATTCTGCGATTAAATAAAGTAAGGATTGTGGTTCGGAAATAGTGTTAACAAAAAAAAAGAATAGTTTGCAACTATGCATTTTTATGAAAAAATGAATAAATTTTTCAAAAATTAATATTTATATGCTGAAGAATAAAGTGCATATCTTAAACTATAATTGATTACTTCCCTATAACAGTCTTTCGTGATGAGCTCTGTATAACAGTTTTTCGTGATGAGCTCCGTATAACAGTCTTTCTTGACATAATTTTTTTTTTAATTTCCTGCTTTCAACACGTGATCATTTAATTATTATTTTAAACTTTCATTATTGTTTTTAATAGTCTCGTGCAAATACATTTTTTATTTGAGATAAAACATAATTCTTTGCGCTGATTTAGAAATTGGCAACAATATCAAAAAATGACTTTTTCAATAAAATATTTTTTACTCGATTTTTAGGAATTTTTTGAGTTTTTATTGTCTGACAGTGATAATTTTTTGAATTTCTGAAAGCTTGTTATATTTCGCATCTCATGGTAAGATTTTGTAATCCATAGGATGGCTACAGAAAAAAGTAATTTCTCCTCAAAAAAGTCCCTAGTAAAAAAGCGATGAGAATAACACGGAATATCTATGCAGATTTTCATTGGTCCATTTCCATTTTTGTGAAAACAGAAAATAAATCAATAATTTCTTAATTATGATACATATCGAATCCGTTTAAAGTTATTATTACTTCTAGGAAAAGGGCTGAAAATTTATGTATGACAGATTTTTGATATCATTAAAATGGCCCCAAGGGGGGAAAAGAGGGGGTTTTAGAAGAAAAAAATTCATAACTTCGTCAATTCACAAGATATCGAATCTGTTTACATTTATTATAAATCCTCTTAATATTATCTAAAACTTTTATACTGACAATTTTTTTATAGGACCAACACTTATAGCAAAAAAATTAAAAACAAAACAAATCCCTGTCGGCTCTGTCTGCAAACAAGTTAGGTTTTGAAGTGGGCAGTTCCATGTGCCGCATCATGGCAAAAAGGTCATTTCTTCCGTAATTCGCAAAAAACAGATGTCCCACGGTCTTCATCTTCAAAATCTACCTGTGCCTGTAGGCCGAGCCATCAGGGATTTTTATTGTTGGCCAAGATTTTTGCTCTCATCTTGAAAATGATGAGATCCATGCTAATTGAAATTGACCAATAAGAGAAAGGAGTTAAGATATGCATACTTATTCTGCTAATCCTAACAATCGAACATGAACTATAAATATATTATTGAAGTTTTCATTTGCTCATTGTCTGATGAAACTATGTGAACATGCTGTCCATAATGGTCTGTTTATATTTTCTATAAGTGGTAATGCTTTAAGATTTTGAATTATCAATTCTAAATGAAAATTTATGAGCTTTGATATACCTTCAGCAAATCTGATTGAAGGTACTGCATTAGGAACTGTTGCCACTCAAGCAGTTTTTTCTGTTGATTAAATATTAGATATTTAGGTTAAGTAAACTGGAACAAATAGTAATTAAATTTCAGCCTTTGAGTAAAATTCTGAAACACTGCACTTAGAAAGTACAAATTAAAATAAAGCACTATGAGATGAGAAATCTAATTTTTCTTTCTTTTTTTTTACCATGAGCTTGATTTGGTCCATGATATGGATCTTGTCCTAGTATAATAACTTTGACCTAAAAAAAGAAAAAAAATAGCATAAGATAAGGCTCACTCTCATCATCACTTTAATACAATTCAACTTATTTGAGATACATAATGAAAACTAGCCATTAAGAACCATAGAAACTTAGTTTAAAAAAAAAATCTTATATTTGGTGGCTTGAAGATCATACTTATTAAAATGTTATCAAATTCCCAGACTTTCTGGACAAAATATTGAAATTTCCTGACTTGTTAGGTCAATTTTCACATTCCCTGACTTTTCCAGGTAGTGTAGCAACCCTGTTTAATAACAGAAAAAGAATTCAAATATTTATGCTTTCAAAAGTTATCACACAGTTCTTTCTTCATCTGGATCAGCATTGTCACTTTTTAATTTTTGAAGAATACATGATATGTTTGAAGAAACCCCATATAATGATAATTATACAAATATGTGTTTGTGTATGCTTATAATGAATATATTTATCATTTCTAGTCACTCCTGCCAGCAAACCTGTATGCTATATGCAAATATTGTTGATTGATTCAATCTGCTGTAGAAAATGTCTGATGACTTTATTATGCAAACTAATATATAAACCCCGTCAAAAATGACGGATTGCTGATCTGCGTTCATTTTCATAAGACTTCATACAAACAGCATGAAGATTTTATTACTGAACGATTTGTATTGTAGAAAAGTACATTTTAAAGTCGGTAGATGGTGCCAAAACAATATAGGTGTCAACCATTTTAATCAGATGAGTTAAATTGGTGATTAAATCATGATTTAAATCAACTGATTTTTTTTTAAATCATTGATTTAAATCAACTGATTTTTTTTAAATCACTGATTTAAAAGTCAACTGTTTTTTTTAAATCATATAAATTTACTAAATATTTAAAATGACAAAAAAATAATAATAAAATCTAAGATTAACATAATTTGGAAAGTTTCTATGGATATTTTACCTTATGAATAAACAAAAAAAAGTTTCGAATAATTGTTTCTAAATTTAATTTTTTATGCTTGTAAAAATTAAATATAGTAAGTTTGTAAAAAGCTAGTATATAACTCCCATAAAAAATGACGAATTGTTGATCTGTGTTCCATTTTCCTAAGACTTCATACAAACAGCATGAAGATTTTACTATTTAAAGGTTTGTATTGCAGTAAAGTACTTTTTAAAGCCGGTAGATGGTGCCAAAACATTATTCTTCACAACAGTGTTCGTTTGTTTATATCTTGGTTCTGATGTTTAATCTGGATTTTTAATTAAGAACTTAAAATATTATAATAGGTTATGATATACATGTTTTATAGGAAAAATATGCTGAACAGACATGATTTCAAGTAGAACATATTACCATTTAGCTGTTATATGTTACCATAGGTTTTTCATTAAGCCTAACATGGCATTTAACTATGGTCAATTCGCAGACCACAGTCGTCCTGCCCAGAATGGTTACAGACAATTTCTTGCCTTCAGATTTTATTATAAGTAGATAGACAATCTTTGGCTTCTATAAGGAAATAGGTTTTTGATATTTGTCCTTTAATATTCACATCATATCATCATATCAATAGTGGTCAATCATATGGTAGGTAAACTGTTGCCAGTGTTAGATTACGAAATAGACAGTAAAAACAAGCTAATGGCCTCAAAACTTATAAGGTTCCTGTGGCCTGCGAAATTCAAATAAATCTGATTTCCCATTCAGGTTATGTTTTACAAAAAAAATAACCAAATAGATGTTATAGGTAAAAAAGCAAAATGTAATGTTTATCAAAGTTATGTGTTTTGAAGTCCAAGAAATCTTTCCAGGCTATTTTTAGATGGAAGATAGAACACGCAGATCAAGGTCTGTGTGTACTTTGTAATTTTTATAGCATTTTACCTGATGAATATTTTTCTTGAAACTTGTTTATACACGTTACTGAAATATTTCCCTAAATATGACTCACAATCAATGCACTGTTTTTTAGACTTTTTTTTGTCTTAATATGAGTTACTTGAGCACTTGATATGTAAGTATTTAATTAAAATTGTTGTAAGTTAAAATCTGATTTTGAAAGTCAGAGATTGGCAAGGAGGAGATCCCAAGGAAAAGAGGTAGGAGATCCCTGTGCTTAAAGGAAATATCTCGCAAAAATATTTAAAAAATTTTTTAATTTTTTTTTTTACATTTTTAAAACTTTTAACGTGTTTAAAATATGTCCTCAAAACAGTTTTTTGCTTCACCCAATATTTAAGTCATGACAACCAGTTTAACGGACCAGTGTAAAGTTTGACAAAAAGGCTGATCAAAACATTAAACATGTTTTCCTTGAAAGAATTCAGGTACAACCTCACAGGATAAAACATTTAAGCTATCAACATACTGTTTTTTGCAAATTAAACTAGACTTTACATAATATGGAGGAAAAACCTTCAAAAATTTTAAAAAATTAATTTCAATTTTTTAAATAACTTTGAAAGTGAAAACTTAGTGCCAAAAATTGACCTCAAGCAGATGCAATTTTATGAAATCTTGATTTTTTTTATCAATTTGATGTTAGGCATTCAACTAATTTAATATATTTTAAGAATCTGTGTGAATATTTTGTTGCAGATAATTATTAGAGTGCAATCTCTTACACTGATTTACTGTGCATGCAGTACATAATGAACTTTAAAGGAATTTAGATTGATTAAAATATCAACATTTTTATATGATGATATTCATGTAGTACTTAGATGAAATTACAATAAATTCAATGCTGGAAACCTTTTTCTTGTATGTGCATTATATGTAAAAGCATAAATATGCCCTAATATTCAATCTGCGTTGAGAGAACCTCCCCTTAAATCTGACACTGACTTCTGCAGTTCTGTAACAGGAAAGGAATGAAAATTAAGTTTTGGGAAAAAGTCACCTTCATAAAAATTAGCCTAACACTAGTGATGGGCGACATCGATCTTTTTAATCGATTTAATCGATACTATGGCCAGATCGATTTAATCGATGTTATCAAATTTATATCGATGTCAATCTTTTTTATCGATACTATGGCCAGATCGATTTAATCGATGTTATCAAATTTATATCGATGTCGATCTTTTTAACACTTTCCAACCTAGTTGAAAAGTGACTTCGGTTGACTTCGGTTTGTCTGGCCGTGCTCTAACTCCCGTAAATATGCTCGGATTGCTCTGCAATTTTTATACGTTATTGTCGTTATCTATAGCATGCTCCCTATTTCAACGGAAGTGTGTAGCACTTATAGTTTTTTTACAGGGACGCTCAAAAGAATTCCGTTACATTGCGGTCTATGGGGAAAAATCATTTGCGGTTTATTTAAATAATGTTTCACTATTTTAAATGCATTGAAATTTATATATATCATTAAGGTGCATTAGACGAAGCTTAATATGGAATAGGGTGTGCATAGAACTTATAGTTACTTTACAGGGACAGTCAAAAGAGTTCCGTTACATTACATCTATGGAGAAAAATCGTCTGCGCTTTATTTAAATAATGTTTCACTATTTTAAACGCATTGAAATTTATATATTTCACTAAGGTGCATTACAAGAGGCTTACAACAGAATATTGTGTGTATAGCAGTCATCGTTCATTTACAGGGACACACAAAAGAATTCTCAACTGTCTGTTAACAATAATTCCTGGAAGTGCGTTTTAAGTTACTGAACAGGATTTTAACTTGCTTTTTGTCTATTACGTGATGTGTATAAATTCTGTAGATCCTATACAGGGAAGCACAAAAGTTCACGGACACATTTCCGTTTAGTGACAAACTCCAGACGGAGAATTTTAAACTGTGCTACGCGTTTCCTAACTGAACTAAAATTTAGCATCCTATGTAGTATATATACAGATCTATAGATCCTATACAGGGCTGAATAAAAGTATTCGGATATTTTTCTGAATATTGTATATGTTGGAAATTCCTGAAATTATGTTTTTAAATATATTATACGTTTTCCAAATTGTTTACTTAGATGTCATCTTTTAGCTTATTAAACGGTATGATTTGTAAAATTATTTTGGAAGTGTTGGAAAGTGTTACATAATCTATGCTTGACGCATGATTTTTCGTTCTTGTTTATTCATACTATGGCCAGATCGATTTTATCAATTTTTTTATCGTTGTCTCTAGAAATATCGTTCGTTTATTTTCTTTCAAATCGTCACTGCAGATCGATCTTATCACCATCAGAGAATAGCGCCTAACGGAAATCTAATAGATTATAGATCGATTTCTCTAGCACTAAATTCCATGTATTTATTCTTTCACTTTGATTATTTTAGCGGCAGAGATGAGCAGCTGTTGCTCTCAAATTTCGTATAAGTAAGGGATTCGTGTCACATTTCGGGTTGGGGGGGAGGAGGGGCACGAACAAAATTAGGAAATATAATAAGCCGATTTGTTTGAAAGTTTACGATATTTTATAACGCATAACATAAATTTTAAGAAATAGCTAGCGTAAAAAAATATGGGGAGCGAGGGGAGGGGTGCGTGTTGACCTTTCGGGAGGGGAGGGGGAGGGGTGCGAACACAATTAGGAAATACAATAAGGCGATCTGTTTGAAACTTTACGATATTTTATAACACATAAAATAAATTTTAAAAATGAAGCTGCGTCGAAAATTATGGGGTGGGAGGAGCGTATTTTGCCCACACGGGAGGGGCACTTTTCTAAATTTTGTTGAAACCACTCATGTGATATATCGTTCAAACGGCTTGTGAATGCTTATTCATGTTATGCATCTCTGGGGTCCATGGCCCCCATTCCCCCCCCAAGGGGGGAAATTTTCTAAATTTTGCCGACACCCTTCATGTAATATATCGTTGGGAAGGTCTGTGACCACTTAATCATATAATGCATCTGAGGTGTGAATTCCCCCACTTTGCCTCCCCAAGGGGGGGCACTTTTCTAAATTTCGACGATACCCCTCATGTGATGTATCGTTGAAAATGTCTGTGACCGCTTAATCATATTATGCATCTCCGGTGTTAATTTCCCCACTTTGCCCCCACAAGGGGGTTAATTTTCTGAATTTTGTACACAGCCGTCATGTGATATATCCTTGAAAAGGTCTGTGATCACTTAATCATATTATGCAATCATATTTGCACACGCCCCTCATGTGATATATCGTTGGAAAGGTCTGTGAACGTTTAATCACGCTTATTCATATTATGACCGGTATACGGTGTCGACTTGACATCTATAGCCTTAACGATTTCAGTGCCCAAAGTTCGTGTAGAACAGATTGCACCACCTGTGGTGGAACGTGGAACTAATGGATATTGATAAACTATTATGAAAATAATAGCTATGGGGTTTAAAGAAAAATAGCAAAGTTAACACGCGTTTAGTGGAAACGTAAAGGCTGATTTTTATTACCCCAGATAAATAAAATAAAGATGAACTCAACTAAGTTAAATAAATATATGTAGTGGTTTCAAACAATAAAGATAACATATTAAATAACCAAGGATTTATTTTTAAACACTCAATTACAAAACAATTACAACTTAAATTAAACTTAAACTTATGACACATATTTAACAATTACTTAAATCAAATTCAACGTACTAAGGACAACATGACGTGACAAAAATGATAAAAACATTTTTGGCCATCTGGAACTTTAACTTCAAAGTCATATATGGCAGCAAAATAATTATAGTATGTTAATTCATTTTGTAAATATTTCACTTAACAAAAAGATGAAATCCAAAAGCATTCAACTTTACTGTTCACACTAAGTTCATAAAGAAATGTATTCATTTGCCTTCACGTTAAATCATCACCACCTTTCACTACTTCTTTTACTTAAATATAACTGCTGACTTTCACTAAAACTTAACATTTACTTTCAGTAAGATGAATCATGACTAACACTTGTTAAACACCTTATTTTCCACGAAGCACAAAAAGCATTAAACTATCACAGATTACATTCTTGATAAATGAAAGAAACGAAAAAGAGACGAACAGCAACTAATGAAAGAAAGAGCGAAAAGAAGAAGATAGATATCGCTCACTGCAAACGTAACCATATATATCTCACTACTTTCCCGAGTCACTCCTCCACGCATGCTCATTACGATCTTCCGGAATTCTCTAGAACGTATTTAATGTTGCATTATGCAAAACATCGCTCCAGCGTTAGCCTCCTGACACTTACCGTGATTACGTCATAACAACGCCATCTCTTGGTATTCAAGCTAACTATGATGATGTAGATCGGAATCGATGTATCGTATCGGGTGATGCAATCAAGGGAAGTTACCGGGAGTTATGAAGTCACGTATTGTAAACAGCAAAACGAAAAACTAAAGATTGATTTAAAGTAAAGATTAAATTAATATTTCCAATTAAGACAGAAACAATATAACCAGATTAATTTAACAAGTAAGTTTATTCTTTAGCCTTTAAGTATATTTTTATGAAAGCCTGAATAAAAATGATATTTGTTTTAACAAACTTTGAATACAAAGTAAGGTTTAATTACTGAAACAGAAACATATTTTATGAAGGCTTTTGCCAAATAAAATACCGTTTAATTTAATATAAAAAGAACAAAAATATAATTTAAATATACTTCACAGATAACTTCAGAAACTATTAAATTTTAAATAAATATTAAACTATAAGTTTATGAAGGGTGGGTAGAATGATGAGACTAAATGTTAAGAAATGAGGGACTATTTCTTGGACATGTTCTGATTTTCCTAACAGATATGGCAGCGCGTGCGCAACACGACTGCTATATGGTGTCGGGGGCAGCGGGGACCCGAGTTGGAGGCTCGTTCAGTTAGAGTTTTATACTATTCGGTGTGCAAATTAAGGAATTATCCGGTGCCGAAGGCAGCGGGGACCCGGGTCGGAGGTTCGTTCAGTTAGAGGTTTACACTATTCGATGTGCAAATTACAGAATAATCTGGTGCGTGCGTAGCACAACCAGTATACGGTTCCAAAGACAGCGCTGACCTGAACCGGAGTTTCGTTCGGTTCGAGGCTTATCATATTCGAGGTTTTACAAGATTTGAGGCCCCGATGTAAATTAGGGGCACACTAGTGGGTGACGCCCGCTAGTTAGTTTATTAAGTTTTAGTTTTCAAGTTCGCCCCTGCCCCCCAAAATCATAACTTTCTTAGTTATGCACAGATTTGAACAGGACTTTTTCTGAGATTCTTCCCAAGTCATTTGGTTAATAAATAAACATTGGTATTATATTTGCAACTGTTCGTCACCACTATTTATGAACAATAATCAAAATTTTCGGTTTTTTCCCAGTTAAAACACACCATCATTGGTTTAGAGCCACTTTACTCAGGATGCTCGTTAGTTAAGTTTATCTGTCAATATTGTCTCCGAGTGTTGAATTCAATAGGGTGACCCAGGCGGGATATTCAGCCCCATCTCCCGGAAGATTTGAGATTCTATACTTTCAATGGTTAAAAAGTTTAAAAGAGCACAGAGAAATTTTTAAAATTTAAATTCTACAAACATTTTGATAAACTTGAGCGACACAACTTAGCTAACGATATCCCTGAGTCATGTGGCTCTAATCCAAGAAAAGGTTGTTTTAACTGGGAAAAAAACGAAAATTTTGATTATTGTTCATAAATAGTGGTGACAAATAGTTACAGATATAATACCAATGTTTATTTATTAACAAAATGACTTGGAAAGAATATCACAAAAGGTCCCATTCAAATCTGTGCATCACTAAGAAAGTTATGATTGGGGGGGGGGGCAGGGGGAGCAGAAATGGGACGAACTTGAAAAATACAACTTAATGAACTAACTGGCTTTGCCGGCTAGTGGGCCTTAATTTACATTGGGGCCTCGAATCTTATAAAACCTCGAATATGATAAACCTTGAACAGAACGAAACTCCGGATCGGGTACCCGCTGCCTTCGGCACCGGATAATCCGATAATTCGCACATCGAATAGTGTAAACCTCTAACCGAACGAACCTCCGACCCGGGTCCCCGCTGCCTTCGGCACCGGATAATCCCTTAATTTGTACATGGAATAGTATAAACCTCTAACTGAACGAACCTCCGGCTCGGGTCCCCGATGCCTCCGGCACCGTATAGCAGTCGTCTGCAATATCCATTAGTTCCACGTTTCACCCCCAGGTGGCGCAATCTGTTCTACACGAACTTCGGGCACTGAAATCGTTAAGGCTATAGATGTCGAGTCGGCACCGTATACCGGTCATAATATGAATAAGCGTTATTAAACGTTCACAGACTTTTCCAGCGATATATCACATGAGGGGTGCGTGCAAAATTTCCAAAAGTACCCCCCTTGTGGGGGGATGGACACCGGAGATTCATAATATGATTAAGCGTTCACAGACCTTTCCAACGATATATCACATGAGGGGTGTGTGGAAAATTTAGAAAAGTACATCCCTTCGGGGTGGTAAAGTGGGGGGATGGATACGGAGATGCATAATATGATTAAGCGGTCACAGACTTTTCGAACGATATATCACATGAGGGGTATCGGCAAAATTTAGAAAAGTGCTCTCCATGTGGGCAAAACGCGCCCCCCCCCCCCCTGTTCTTAAATAGTGGTGACAAACAGTTGCAGATATAATACAAATGTTTAGTTATTAACCAAATGACTTGGAAAGAATGTCAGAAAAGGTCCCGTTCAAATCTGACCACAATTAAAAAAGTTATGATTTCGGGGGCAGGGACACTGCCCCCTCCCTCAATTTTTATCTCACATTCAGGATCTTTTATTACTGGTGGCTTGGGCATCAGCCCTACTTCTTTCTAAATTTTTATTAATTTCGGACCAGAAATTCTAGCTAAAATATAGTTACTTTTTTCCGGGAAGGATTTCAGTGGCTCCAGGGGGGCGGGGGGGGGGGGGTTCACTGTAGAGTTCCGGGGCAAAATTGCACTTTTTAACCATTAAAAGCTTAAAATCTCAAATCTTTCAGGGGGGACATTTCAATGATCCGGGGGTGAATGTCCCCCCCCAAGCCACCCCCTGAATTCAACATTGCCCTCAACCCCTTTGTTTTCTTCCCCATGCGTATCGTTCATATTTTGAATATTATTTCTTTTCTGTATTCACTCTTAGTACCCCCTACCTCTAAACTGAAAAGATAACAATTTTACCTGGAAAGAAACAAAAAAACTGCCTTGAAACAAAATTTGACAGCAGCTAATATATTATATACTGCTATGCTAAAGAAATGAGCGTCAGAAATATCGATTATTATCTGCTATTTCCCATTATCAGGATGTATGATCAAATTTCCTGCCATTTAATCGATAAATTTAGGAATTACTTTTTTTAAGCTATCTGTGTAAGAATCGATTCTAAAACATCGATACTAGAATTTGTTAATCGATTATTTTTTTAATCGATGTTGACCGATTATCAAATTTTTCAGAATTGCCCATCACTACCTAACACCTTTTGACCATTTTGTTTTTGAAAGAGCATTTAATAATTATTTTAAATTAATGGAAAAATCTGAAAGAGACATTCAATATTTTGATAAAACTTATATAAATAGAAGATTTATAGAAATATCCTTATATAGATAGAAAATTTCTGAAAATTAGAATGTCATTTTAACAGTGAAGTTAAATTTAAAACAAACTTTATTAGAATGAAAATCTTTTACTCTTTTTAACAGTACAATAATTTTTATTTTCAGAAAATTAGATCAGACGTTGGAAGAAAATAAAAAAATAAAAATTACACAGAACATCAAATAAATGAAATTTAGACCAAATTACTTTGAGGTGCAAAAATCTGGATCTAGGGATACTTTCATAACAAATTTGGTAGCTCTGCATCTTACCACTTTGTCCATAATCTAGCTGACAGACATGCTCATTTGTATTAAATGTTAAAGATCTTTACATAATAAACATTAAATGCTGTAACAATATTATTTTGCTCTCAAAAATTCTCTTCTCAAAAATTTTTCAAAAATTCAGATTAAATATATGAAAACATCAGAATACATGTACATCCTCTCCCCTCCCAAAACAAATTTTTTAATAAATCTAGTTTTCTAATGAAAAAGCTGCATTTGTCTTTTGTATAGTTACTTAATATGGAGATTACTTTCAAGAAAGACATTGATGTTTCAACACCAACAGAAGTTTTTCTTCTTTATGTTAAACTTTAAAAGAAACCAGTTGTTCATATTCACACATTAAAAACTGTATCAACATACTAATCATTACAAAAAAAAAAAAAAAAAATCCACTTCTACAATAAAAATGAAACTTGTCCACAGGTAAAATAGTCTTAATGAATCAAGAACTTGCTTACTGCTTTGCAAAGTTTTTATGCAGTTAAGTTCCTAGGAGGAAAAAAGAACATTCAAAGCATGGATATCAAACTTTATCGCATGAATGTGCTGGGAAATCTGTCAACAAATTGATTATATTGTTGATATTCAAGCAGTCTCATCACTGTCTAGAATTGAACATATAAACTTCGTAAAACAAGTATATGCAGAGGTATTGCAGAGCAAAACAAGACTTCAGAAATTGACAGCACTTTTTATTTTTTCAGATTCCAGTTAGCTGTCCTAAAAAAAAAAAAACCTAAGCAAGACAAACTTATTTCATTCAAAGATTTATTTATTTTTATTGACATTTAAGTTTCTACTAGATATGTAAGAATGATATTAGATAATATCAAGTTCTAAGGCTGTTGATAAGAGAGCGAGAATCAATTTAATACCTGCTTAAATAAAAAATTACGGCCTACGAGTATCAAGTATCAAATAAACAATTAAGATTATTTAAAAACGTACCAAATCAAGAGTTAATACAAGATTGTGATTTTGAGCTATAGGATTAAAGACATCATAAAAAGGAAGCTGATTTTTTTTTTTTTTTTTTTTTTGTATATCAGTCATACTACACCTTGAATTGCCAAGATTCACAATTCTTATTATAGACAATCATTATTTTCTATAATGCAGTTTGAAGGAAGTTGTTTAAGTTCATTAAAACTTATGAGAAAAAATTCCTCAAATACTTAGATTGGTTGGTTTTAACTATATTAGCATAATCTTAGATTCTCATTTCAAGAAAATGTTAGAAAATAGAAGCTTAAAAATAAATGACAAAATAGCTGAAATAACTCACTAATAGCTACGTAAAAATAAGAAACAATTTGAGTTAACACATTTTCAAGAGTGACTAGCACTAATGTTCGAAAATTTTTAGAGTTAACATCTAGACATAACATTAATGTAGGTTAAATTACTATAGAGTATAACATTTTATTTAACATAAGAAACAGAAAGGAAGAAAAAAAAAACTTAAATATCAACTCTCTCTCTCACAGGCACAAACAAATAAATGAGTTGTATGCCGTAAATACTTACATCATGAATCTTCACAGTGTTTGTCCAGAAATAAACTTTCTTTTCAGGTGGATAAATAGTGTACTTTGAACGTTCTTTTTTCAAAAATTCACCAAGCTGAAATTGAAAACTTATCAATATATTTTTACAGAAAATAAAGCAAATTTTGCATTATGAATACCCATTTCCTTTTCCTCCCATAAACTTATGCAACAAATATACATTTTTAAATCAGAAAATGTTTAGATGCAGTCGACCCCACTTAATCGGTAATGGATAATTGCATACGCCGCTTATATGCATAGTATGCTGTGGAACAGAAATTGTCCCTATAAGGATAATGTTAAATATACTTGTTTTATCGCATAACAATTCCTGGTTAATTGCATAAAATATCTCCAATCTAGGCCTCTGAGTGTTTGAAGGCTTTCCTGCATTTTCACAAAAATACTCATAAAACTAATTTATTTTTTTTTCACGGTTTGTTTCTAAAATACACTTTCACATCTCTTTATCATACATATATCTTAAAATACAATTCCATAAAAAATATTTTGCCTACAGCCGATTTAAGGTTGTTCTTAAATGACCTGCTCACAACGCAAAATTTTCTGACACATTTTCTAACTCATTTTTAATGTACATTTAATTACTAATGTAGAACTAATGTACATTATACTCATTAAAATGTACATTTTGAACAAGATGCAAGAGTTCCTTTTTTATAAAACAGTGTCTTTTTTTAAAATGCCCACTCAGCGGTCCTTTTGTTCTAGAATCAACACTATATTCATTACTTGTAGATCATGGCAATCAAATAAAACATTTGAAATCGCATGGTGTAGTGGAGTTGCCTTCAACAACTGTTACTTATAGTCATAACCTGTTGAATAACATGTATTCAGCAGTGACAGAAGGTTGCATGCACCGGGCCTCCACTTGGATATAAATCTGCTAGAAAACTTCTAAAAGTTGGATTTATTATTAATTATGCATGTTCTAAATTCCCAAAGACATTTCTTCCCTAAAAGTGATATCTTAAAATATGTCACTTCTTAAGTTATTGACAAAACTATAAATTCTTTGTTAATGCCATGGCTTTAAAAAATGTTACCCGAAAATAATGTTTCTTTTGTGTGTGCTTTACAAAATGTCTTTTGCATTTCTATAAAAGATGAAATTGCACTCCTAGATACACAAGAACATCTTCCTGTGTTTTTTCTTTTTTACTCCTGCAGAATATTTTTGATCAGCTAAAGGTTCGTTGCAGAACACTGTAAAATATTCTGATTTGGGGATCAGAATTTTACTTATTTAAATTTTCAAAACTTTCTGGTCAATTCTTAAAATTTCTATATAAATTTGTTAAAACGGGAAAAAAGTATTACCAGTTACAAGGTGCACCAGCTTTAAAAACATAGAATAACGCAATACGCAATAAATAATTCAATCATGCATTTAATAATTGACCTTATACTCTAGGTTCATATATTTTTTGGTTCACTCATGGTCCATCCATGGACAACCAGCACTTCTGCATATTACTACTTGCTTTAGAACCAGAAAGAGCATATGTATTATTCAATGCCATTCTAGAATGTGATGCATATAGTACTCTTCATTTACATCAAATTCTGGCCAAATGAATATTGAAGAGGTGATAGGATGGGGAACTACATATATACAGGGCGAGTCAAAATGATTGCCCTGATAACAAATGACAATAACTGTGTTGTAAACAATGATAAGAAGGAATAATCTGAAGTCGATATAGAAGGAAGTTCAAAGTTTTACTTACCTGTTTTATAACTGTTGTTTGTGACAATCCTTTGTCATAAACGATAGTGCACTTCAAGCCAAGTATTGCAGAGAATGTTACATAATCGTTGATACTCAACATATGTATCAAGTTGTGATATTAACCAAGTCTAACATATCTGAATATCTGCTGCATGCAACAATTGACTCAGAGAGGGTAAAAATAAAGAACCGTACAGATTTCATTTCAGAATAGCACATTAAACATTGACTTGGCTTTTATCGACATCCAAAGGGTGTATTGTAGAACAGATTACAGTACCCCAACAAAAATTTTAGCTTCTATTTACACTGTGTTCAAATTTTTTCTTCATATTGTTGTTTATAAAGGCATTATTGCCAGTTGTAATAAAGGAAATCATTTAGACCCACCCTGTATTTGTAATAAGCACTGATATAAGCATTTCTGCCTTTGATCATGAATAAGTAGAGAATGATATACTCAGAAAAAAAGAACATGCCCAAAAATGTTACTTCAGAGGCTCACTGCTTTAGAGTTTTATAGACATGCTTAACGCAAAATTTCTTTTCACTGAGCCTGTCTATTTTATTTTACTTTTCAACATCTGAACACAGAAAACATTGTGTCCCACCCCCCCTCTCTCTCTCTCTTTTTTCAAAGATAAAGAAGTTTAAAGGAACCTATGAAAACTTCAATGAATATATGCCAAAATAAGTTTTTAAGATGTTTTTGCAATCTTGCTTAAAAATAAAAATAAAAGTGCCCAGTTAAGCTGATGGCATTGAGCTCACAGGCTATTCACACTAATTGTATACATTATAATCTTATTTCAAAGAATAATGTCCCTCGAAAAATAAAGAAACCAACAATAAATTAAAGGGGAATTAGTCCCACATTCCCTCTTTTCATACTTAACAAATGAACCCCCAAAACTAATCCGAGAAGAGCCTTATCACAATAAATCTATAAACAAAATTTGAAGCAAATCGGCTAATTCTGCATGAAAAACCCAATCATCTAAATTAAGGGGGGAATAGTCCCCTCCGTCCCCCACTTTATACTTAACCAATGAACCAACAAAACTTGTCAGGAAAGCGTCTTATCACAATGAATCTGTACAGAAAATTTGAAGCACATCGGATAATTCTACATGAAAAACCCATTTATCTAAATTAGGGGAGGATTAGCCCCACATACCCCTCCTTTATACTTCACCAATGAACTCACAAAACTAATCAGGGAAGCGTTTTATCACAATGAACCTATACACAGAATTTGAAGCAAATTGGATAATTCTATATGAAAAGCCCATTTATCTAAATTAAGGGGGGATTAGCCCCCCGTTCCCCTTTTATACTTAACCAATGAACCTGCAAAACTAATCAGGGAAGAGCCTTATCACAATGAACCTATAAACAAAATTTGAAGCAAATCAGATAATTCTTCATGAAAAGCCCATTTATCAAAATTAAGGGGGGGTATAAGCCCCCCATTCCCCCTTTTATACTTAATCAATCAACCCCTAAAACTAATCAGGGAAGTGCCTTATCACAATGAACCTTTAAAAAAATTTGAAGCAAAACAGATATTTCTATCAAGAGTTATCGCGTTACACACATACAGAACGGGCGGCACATTAGCTCTCAGGCTTTGATAGCCTGTGAGCTTAAAAATAGTCCTGGATACCTAGATACATTTTGCAGTTTCAGAATAACATGCAGTGCAGCATAATAAATATAGTTTTATTTAAGAATTACAGTTAAAATAGGAAGCAACACATAAAAACAAAATTTACACTTTCAAATAAAATTAGAATAAAATATATACATTTTGCATACCTCTTGAAAATACTTTTGATCAAATTCTTTAGAAAGTGCTTTAAACCATGTCAGGCCAATATTTGCAGAAAATGCTGGGTTTAATTTAGACAAAGCAATAATGTGACTTCTGATTTCAGAGGTATTTTGAGTGTCACAATTTTCAGTACATTCCTCCTTGGATTTTTTCAAATTTTTTGAAGATTCAGATAACTGGAAGACCAAAATGTTATATAATAAAATTTTATCATGTTTTAAAAAATATATATTAATTCAATCAAATGAAAAAAGCTCAACACACTAGAATACTTAAAAAGGTACTGTTAAATTTGAAGTTGGATAATTCAAATAGGGGTTCATTCCTAAGAAAGTGCTGGGTTTAATTTAGACAAAGCAATAATGTGACTTCTGATTTCAAAGGTATTTTGACTGTCGCAATGTTCAGTACATTCCTCTTAGGATTTTTTCAAATTTTTTGGTGAATCAAATATCTGGAAGACCAAAATGTTACATAATAAAATTTTAGCATGTTTAAAAAGATATTTAAGAATTCAATCAAATGAAAAAAGCTCAACACACTAGAATACTTAAAAAAGTACAGTTTAATTTGAAGTTGGATAATTCAAATAGGAGTCCATTCCCTTTGAATGTAGAATTGAAAACAATTTTTTAAAATATTATCTAATTAGAATTTTAAATTCACTGTTTTGGATTAATTCAAAGCTTTTAAATTTTTGTACCTGATTAATTTCTTGAATGGAAAATTACATAATTCCAAAAACAATTTATTTTAAAGCCATAAAAATTCTTCCAGTTCCTTACTGGGATAATAAAAAGGCTTTGATTTTGTTATTTCTTGAAAACTGAAATATACAGTCTATTATAAGGTCTTGAATCTCAAGTGTAATAATCAAGAAAATATATTTAGACTACTGATTGTTAAAGAAATAATATTGGCTTTGAAACATGCCTGCAGATGGTAGATTTTTCTTAAGGCTGTTTTCAAATTCAAATTGGCAACTTTAATTTTTTAATTCATTTTTGTTCAGAAATGCATGAAATTGGCAGTTGTTCTTATCCAGAAACCTTGTAATCGAAAGTAGTTTTCCATTTTTTGATAAAGGTAGAAGATCTTTCAGAAAATACTGTCAAAGTTGGCATTTTGAACTGAATTTCCTATGCTGCAGCACAAGCAAATGGAAAAGCGCGTCATCACATGATACAAATTGCTTATAACTCGATAAGTAATTTGTTTATCAAAAAATGGAAAATTCATTTTGATTCTAATTTGCTTTAATAGCTAAGTCTGCCAATTTTATGCCTTTGCATTTAAAAATGAGTCAAAAATTTTTGCATTGTTGAGCAGGTCATTTGAGAACCACCTTAAGGTATTAGATAATTATAGAGAAAAACCTAAAATTGATTTGTTAGATGCAATTTGTATTCTTGAGAAAGCTTGAAAGAGGTCATATAAAAAACAACTATGCATAGTTTCTGCAAAGCTAGAATTTGTTATCAAGAAGATATTATTTTACTAGATTAAATTGTTATAGATATACCTAGTGTGTGCATAAATTTCTAGTTAATTTATGTTATTACATTTTTCATTAATCTATTACTCCAATAATATATATAATCAGGGCTTTATAAATTTGATAAAATCTGGTAACCAGCAAAAAATTCTAGTCGCCAGTAAAAGATATTTACAAAGCAGTACCCAGACACTTTTTTTCAAACCAGGTTGGCACCGGTCTATTTTGCAGTATGTGCAGTGCCATGGTAATGAAGTCACCAAGCATTTTAAGAGAGGTAGAAATATTAAAAAAATACATATTAATCTTTAATATAACTAAAATTAATTATTCTTTAAATTTTAATAGACCTACTTCAAATAAATTACTTATAATCACTTATAAACCTTTAATATGAATGTGATACAGTTTTCATTCTGGACACAAAAATCTGATTTGAAACATGACCATTTTTTAGCATAGTATCCAACTTTAGATGCCACAGAGTCTGAATTGACAATATTTCCTTCTGTTGTATTGAAACATACCTTCTTTCCCACCCTCCACATTCTAATCACGTGACATGCTAGCTGACTAGAGTGGAAAAGCATGGAGCTTTCTGTGCATGAGTTTGAAAACGTCTTTTAAAGTTGGTTCTTCTAATAAAAGTACGAGAAAAGAGGAAGATAACTGCTTGCGGCACACGAGTAAGGATGGGGAGAGAAAAAATGCTATTTGTGCTCATTTCTTAGGTCAATTTTCATACAAAAATAAAAAAAACTTCCAAGATTAAATAACTTAGTCGGCAGATAAGAAAACTTGGTTACCAGTTGCAGTCTGGCAACTGCATTTATCAGGCCCTATATATACTATATAATCACATAATAAATGCAGCAAAGAATGCTAAATATATATGTGTATTTCAACTGATTCAGATTCAATAATGTCATTTTTATCACAGAGATTGAGAGTTTCTTTGTGTTTTTTCCTTCTTGCCACAATCTTCACTATTTCTATACTACATGGTTTACATATTGCTTTCACACTTTTCCAATTTTTTTTCTGTAAAATAAAGCTACATTGGATCTTTCTTTCTGCCAGCGATTTTCCTTATGTATCAATGTATTCAAAAGTACTACCTAGTATTGGTAAATGATGATGTTGTCTCAACTTGTGTTTCACACTATACTAGATTAATGATTACAAAACAGTTACAAGATATGCAAGGTAATCACATAACTAAAAATACGAAGCTACCAATTGTCAATGATATCCAGCCCTCAACCATTGACAATTTCAACAATCAATCCTGTTTACTGTACAGTGGAAATGACTTCTTAGCTTAGAAATAAGGTACAATAACATATCTTATATTTTCCATTGCAGTAAGCAATGAATTCTAAAAAAGGAAAGGGATCAGTCACATGGATTATATTATTTTCAGTTATGAAGAACATGAAATTAGAATTCTATAACTCTATGTTCGACAAACAGTCCAAATATTTATTATATTACAATTAGTCCATGTAATCATGGATGTATTATATATGGATGCAGCACGGCCAGCCGAAGGTGACAACGTTGGCTGTGTTGCATGTCGTGAAAAACGATGTCACGCGATGTCACCTGTTGGCTACTAAAAGTTGGCAGTTGGCGATGCGACTCTAGCAATCCTTTGGCGATATACCAAATATTGCAATTTTTCCCCACTTTTGTTTGATTGATGGGCTTGTCTCTATACTTTTGTCGTGGGGACACGGGGGCTGATCAGTTATACAAAAGATGTTTGTACTCCAGAACATTGGCATTGTTGGAGAGAAAATTTTCTTTTGACAATTTCAGAAAATGGTATTTTAATTTCAAATCACCAATAGAAAATGTTTCATTTCCAAAAATTGATAAGTTTAATCTTCACCAATAACAATAACGAAATTTATTTCATAATTTAAATGTAGATTTTATTCTAATGATTCACATCTGATTTATTATTTCGAGTTTCCTTAAATTTTTATTAAGATAAATAAATTTGTTTAAATGTTATGCTGCACAAAATATTGATACTTTAATTAGGGAATTTTCAGGGTGTTTTTTTTTTTCATAGAATTTTTATTAATATATTTGAGTTGTTTTCAAAGACAGAAAATATTTCATAATTTAAACAAATAAAACGACGGAAATAATTTATTGGTTAATGTTTCATGAACTTTGTATCCTGAGAAAAGATTTATAAAAATCTTCATTAAAAAAAATATATTATCAGGAATCTGTTTTAGAAAGTATTTGGGTCCTTTAAAGGGCTATTTATTCACAATTGTTTTCATTTCAAATCAGGACTCTTCACAAAATTTTTCATCCCAAAACAGGACACAAAACTTTTCACCTTGAAACAGACACTTCACAAAATTCTTTGTCTTAAAAATAGACCTTTCACAAAACTGTTCCCTCTCCAAATTGAATCTTTCACAAATGTAATCATTTAAAAGTAAAATCTGACTGTTATTTTTACATATATAAAGAAAATATGTGTATTTTACATACATATATCTTCTGAAAAATGTATAAACAAGAACCTGAATATACCGATTATTTCAAATTCATAAAATTGACTAGATTTTTCACAAATGTAAAAAGCTGTTCACAATTTTACAAAAACAGGACACCGGGGGAAAGTCTGGACAGAACCCTGATTATATTTTAATATTTAAGCGGGTCTTGTATCTTTTAATTAACCAAGAAACAGATTTATTTTAATTGTTTTGCACATATTAATTTTCAAATTGAAACTGGATACTTTCTGACACATTCCTGAATTCATTTTTATTCGTAAACACATAAATTTAACAGGGTAATAAGGTATTAAAAAACATTGAAATGGAATAGCGTTTTTAATTTTTCAATAAAGGCAAAGAATCTTATAAAAATGACAAAGCTATTTTTACATGCTACGTATTTACTAAAATTTAATTACATAGAGCCTTTAAATTTCATGCTTTTACACATAAAAACGATTCTGTCAATGTTTCAAAAAGTGTCGCATTGTTGTCTAGGGAAAAATATTTTTTTGAGAACATTTTTAAATAATGATACATAATTCATTACTAACTCTTGAGGTTGTGATTATTCAAAACTAGCTGACCCGCTCGGCGTTATCCAGACCCGAGATTATAACCTTAAATACACCTCAAATTTGTATGACATTATAATCTTTAACCTTTAATCTTTCCTTTACACTTTTTTTTCCCCGCGTCAGTCGTTTAATATTAAAAATAAAATAGTTCTTATCGTCCGAACTCTTTGAAAATGTTATGAGTTATAAATATAATATTTTGGAAGCCTGCATATAATTTTCATGCAAAAATATGGATATTTAGTTATAAAAACATGATCAAAAGTTCTATCCACGTTCTAAGCGAAAATTTTACAGACTTTTTTTTTTTTTTTAACAATTTTAATTGTCCAAATGTTTTGAGATTTTTATATGTGATGTAAATCCATAGTGTACAAAGAATGTGTTAAAATACCGACATTTAGTTACTTTTAGCGCAGGAAAGAAAAAAAACTGCCGTCCTCTGACAACAATAGCTTATAACTCAAGATGCAATTCATTTATCGAAAATTGAACAAAACTGTTTGGTTACAAATCACTTCCTGCAAATAACATGCATTTATATTTAAAAATGAGTCAGGAAATGTGGCAGAAAATTTCGCGTTGTTAATGGGAAGATTTTTTTTCAGAACTGCCTTTAGTGTTTTGGCTAAGTAATGTTTTTCAAGGTAATTTTCCTTTTCTTAATATTTTAGTTAAGAACAATTGTTTTTCTTATGATATGCATACGTATTGCGATATAAATAAGTATAGATCACTATTATAGCAACAATGCTTACTAGACACAACTGTAAAATGTATTTAGTATTTATCATTCTCAATCCCCCTAAAAAAGGAATAATTATCAAAATTATAATATTTTATTAGTGACCTACAATGAAAAATCTAACAATGCATTTTGATCAAATCATTTTCTATGTATAAACATCTATGCATTGCTTTAGGAAAGCCAAAATTATGTATGGAAATACAAAATAATAATGTCAATCTCCTCTTTTTTTAAGTGAAAAATTTGATTACTGTTTACAGATTTAAAAGCTAAATTTAGCTGTTACTTTATTCAAAATCTGCAGCAATAGAAAATGAATACTTTGATTATTAACAGTATTATAATCTCAGTAATTTAAATCTAATATTAGATAGTAGTAGAATTGTAGAAAACATATGTCTTCTACAATATTTATATTAGCTCTACATTTTTTTAATTTTTATAATTAGTTATATTTATAAATATAAATCTTTATAAAGAACGTGGTTTCATGTAGTGTTTAATAACAAAAAAAAATAATAAAAATATGCGAAAATCTAGTAATTTTTAAGTAGATTTATTATTTAATATTTTTCCCCGACTTTTAATAAGACGGCAATTTTTTTTTTCAGTTATTCAGTGCTTCTATTTCATAAATAATACGCGAATGATTTTCACTTAAATTAAGTACAAGTTATAATATTAATTTAAATGTTTATTTTTCTAATAATCAATCAATTAACACTGAAACTTCTAAATAGAAGTTTTAAACGCAGAAAGACGATGGTTTATCCTCTCAAGCAAAATTACTTTTACTTTACTGGTCGGTTCTGTCAAAATGAGAAAAAATCAAAAGAAAATTACGCTAAAGTGTGATAAACACCCTATTATTGCACACCTGCTATCCCCGAAACTACCCATGATTCCCGTCTTACTCGATCCGTCGTAGCCTGTGTTAAAAAGCCTAGGTGCTTCATCCATTTATAATACATCCATGCATGTAATAGTCCATTATATGATCATATATTATGAATAAATATATGATCAACCATCAACATATGGGATATTGTAATTGCATGTCTAAGCAACTAAATATAAAGCAAACTTATGAATGATGTATAATCTACTTTAGAGGAAGTAACTTCTCAGTGAAAATACTATTATATTAAATACTTTTGTATTAAATAGATTTAAATTTAGCATTAGCATTTATTTATCTTGCAAAAAATAAAGTGATCATCTAGGAAAGAAAAAAAGTTTAAAAATGAGAGATCATTTATCAGTATTTATTTTGGGATGCACTATAGATAAATAATATTTTAACTGCAGTGTTTCATTTAATTTCATAAAAAAGTAGTATTTTTAGTTTATAAAAGTTTTATTTAACATTATTAAAAGATAATTTTCAATCTGACATGAATGATGACATTTACTTAAACATAAATGATTAATATGATCCTTATTCAGCTTGTAAATATCAATGTTAAAAATATTGATTTAAATCTATGATTTTTTTTAAATCAAGTTGATTTCTGTGACTCTATGAGAATAATTCATAGTCACTCAGCTAAGAATAATTCAATAAATATACACAGTATTAACAATTTCCAACAATGTATGTTACAATAAATGTAATTAAAAAAATTAATTAATTAAATTTGTTACATTGCAAAAACACTAACATCATTCTACATTTTCTGGAGATTGGGAATTTATTTTATTAATGTAAATTCGGCCTGCCTCAGAAAAAAATTTGTTTGCTGCGAGCACTAGTAAAATAACACTTTTGTATGCTGTACATTATAAAAAAATGAAAAGAAACTTTAAAAGCCAATACCATTTTTGGTACTTTTGTGTTATAGTGGCCCCCAAATTACAATTATGCAAAGATTGCAGTATGATTTTGCCACGATTATCAAAAAGCTTATACAGTACAGTCTCTAAAATCCGGAATCGTTCCGGACGTGGCTTTTCCGGATTTTCGATAATTCCGGATTTTAGAGATCCTGAAATAACAACTTAAAATTATAAGCAAAAATTATAAATAATAATCATAAAAAATCATAATACTTATAAAAAAAATCCTAAATAACACATTAAATGATTCAAAAACAAAATCAAACTTAATTTAATCTTATAAAATAAAAAATACACAGAACATTTTACGATTATGATTTTATTTAAATAAGTGTGTCAGTTTTTGTTGTCTTAGTTTAGGCTTATTGGCCATTACTTTCTCTCTAATTCTATGCATCACATATTCGCATATACATATACTCCAAACACTCATATATGTGCCATATACATAATTATATACATATTATTTACATGTTATATGTCATATATACATCATGTTATATATGCATTATATATGACTAATAACTTGGCAATTATACGTCACAAAACGCTATATACATCATAGTATATTATCATAATACCATATACAATTTATAATTTGGTGATAAAGCTTGGTCGCTAGGTTATAGAGTCCTGCATTGGGTCAGGTTACCTGCTTTTACCTGCACCCTATCTGCAGTTCAGGTCGGCACTATAGTTTTTTGTTACGGGTTGAGGTATTGTGGGTTCGGGTTGACCCGCTTTTCCCGCTGTACAGAATATTTTTACAGGTTAAAAATACTAATATACTCCATAACAGACACTTGAAAATCGACCTTTTATGCTACTTGGAAAGGAGCAAAAAATGTCATTCATCTAATCACTTGATCATAACTCGTTTTTTTTTTTTTTTACAAATTGTATTCTGTGCAACATTTTGTGAATGTCAGCGACAAATCTCAGTTGCAGTGTCATAGATTTTTTCATTGATTCTTGCTGATAAAACAAAACAAATTGCTAACTCATGAAAACAATAAATTTTCTTGTGGTTATACTAACGCATTATTATATCTAATGTTTTATTACCGGGTATGTATTTTTCAAAATAAAATAAATACGATCTTAAGTCCTGTTTTTCGAAACATAATGTTTCGTGGAAAAAAACAAAACAAACTAAATAAACATTAAATTTTTAAAGGCAAGAAATATATGTAAATTAACCACAATGTAAATTGGTTGTTTTTCACCTATTAAGAATAATATTTAACTGTACAGAGTATTTTTACAGGTTAAAAATACGTGTACAATGTAATATACTCCATAACAGACACTTGAAAATCGACCTTTTATGCTACTTGGAAAGGAGCAAAAAATGCCATTCATCTAATCACTTGATCATAACTCGTTTTTTTTTTTTTTACAAATTGTATTCTGTGCAACATTTTGTGAATGTCAGCGACAAATCTCAGTTGCAGTGTCATAGATTTTTTCATTGATTCTTGCTGATAAAACAAAACAAATTGCTAACTCATGAAAACAATAAATTTTCTTGTGGTTATACTAACGCATTATTATATCTAATGTTTTATTACCGGGTTTCTTCTTTGTGGACTACTTTTTGATAATTGTATTGAATTATGGATTAATTTTTGTTCCTTCAGTTTCGGGTATAAATATTTTGGAGTTCGCGTCGGTTTCGAGTTGACTTTAAGCAAAATTTTCAAGTTCAGGTCGGATATACTACCCAACTCGTGCAGAATTATAATTTCTTGTCCTCAATTTAAAGTGTAGATTGAATCTTTTGACAAAATCTAAAAGTAGCAAAATAGTGACTACTTTTGAAAATAAGTTTGTAGCTGCTACTTTTTAAAACAAGTAGTTGTAGTTGTAGTTAACTACATTTTTGATAAAGTAGTTATAGTTTGTTACTAAAAGAAAGTAGTTTTTTCAGACCCCTAACTTATTCACATACAAATTTATTTTCATAGTTCTGTTTAAACTTTCTGTGTAAATCCCAACAATCGGACATGTTAAAACCTAAATATGAGCCGGAAGAATTATTCAATGTTGAACCTGACTCGCAGAAAGAAAATAAGTCATCCTGACCCGAAAAAATAAATAAAAGCAACCGACCCACTGCAGGGCTCTATTCAATGATCTTGAGGTGTCTGCTATTCCAAGGTTTCACTATATTTGAATATTAAAGAATATAGATTTGTCCATTTTTCTATATAAAATTGGTATTAGAGATATAATTATACAATACTTTTCAGTATAGCAATAAAACGATTTATTGATCTTTCATTGCGGGTGCAGGTCGGGTTGCAGTATTGTGGGTTCGGGTCCAGAAAGTTTTTGTTATCAGGTTTAGGTCGGGTTGCAGGTTGACTTCAAATGGAATTTGCGGGTTCAGATCAGGTAACATCCGACCCGTACAGGACTCTACTTGTAGGATTCATTCTCAGAGGCCACTATGACACGAAATGACCAAATTTTTTTCAATCTAAAGAAAGTAAGGTACTTTCAGGAAATATGAAACATTCTGCATTATTCAACTAATTTTTACAGCAAGCAATAACAAATTTTGATAGATTTCATGTATCAAAATGAGTAATGGTTAAAGAATCACTTTTAATTGCATATCTATTGGTTAACTGAACTTTTATTTTTCAATTCTTTTTTTATATGTATATTTTAAATAATGCTACAGTTTTAAAAAATTTGAATTTAAAATAATTGTCGTTAAAAGGTACACAATAAATAAAATTTCAAACATTGAAATTATGTTTTTAAAAAATGATTATATACTGAAGATGCATGTTTATGAATATAAACACACAGTGTTACCGTTATGCACAGTTCATGTTCCCAACAGCTATTCTTTCTTAACATGCAAAACACCGGTACTCGGTATCTACTCTGTACTTGACTGAGTACTCGGTACACCACTACTGTCTATGCCACTGTATGGTATCTAAGTGAAGGATATTATCCTCACTTGGATCCACCATAGATTTCATTAAACAGATGTAAAATAAATTTATAGGAATTTTAACATTCCTTTTATCACAAATAATTTTTTTTTGGCCTCTGATATAGCATTTTGTTTTGAGTTAGTAAATAAAAAATAAAATATCTTTCTCTCATGGTTTGTCATTATCATAAATTTAGTGAGCCATGAAAGTTTAATCAGAGTTTTTAAATGTGTCATGAGGTAAAATCATTTAGAAATACTGATCTGTACTTATGTTTGTATTTATGTTTTCAATAATTTTATAAATGCTTTTTAGAATAATTAAAAATTTCATTTGCACAAATTTAAAACAATATCTTACTTCATAATCACAATCTTCTGGCTTCCGTTTTGTTCCTTGAGGTTCTTTTTTAAAATATGCAGATATCGATTTTTGAGACATACTGAGAAAGAGAGACTTTGGGGCTAAGTACTTTAGCATTCAAATCCTAAAAATATACAAAGAACATTAGTTAAAAAAAATTCATCTGTTCTAAAATAAAAATAATTTATTAAATATAATTCACAGTATACACAAAGTTATATGCCTTCTCCCCCTCCATTATAGACAAAAAGGGATCAGGGACATTGAGGACCTGGCAAAATTCATCCATTCTTTTACAAATTATGCTGATTTTGATTGTTCAACATAACTTTAATAAAAGTCGTACAAACAGGCACTTCTTCCACAAACTTCTGTTGCTGATCATGTAGACTTTGCAGCCACAAGCTAATGTTTTCAAGACTTTTTTTCATTATTAATAACCGAGTTATCTATGGTGTCAGAAAAATTAGTCTCTACTACAGGATAGGCTTGGCATAATGCTTTAGGTACTGCTGCATTTATTCCAATATTTTCTGCAACAGAATCATTGAACACTGAATTCACATCAATAACAGTTATCAATGGTGTCAAAAGAATAAGTTACTATAGAATGTCCTGAACATAATTAATTAGATACATTTCTGAAGTTATTCTAGGATTTTTTGCTACAAAATAAGCAATTACAAGATTCATCTCAATAACTTAGTTAAGGATTCAGAAGTAGGTATAGATGCTGCGGTGGTCTGCAAAATATATGTGCAAAAATATCTCGCCAAATTTGGCGTTACACTTTTATTTCTGGTAACCATGCGATAAACTCTGGAAAATGCCTTTTTACTGGCAATCATAGCCGCTCTTTTGGCTTTCTAGGAGAGGGAGGAGAGAGAGAATCATCTTTTGTACTTCTGATGTTATTTTATAACATGTGCACACTTATTTTAGAATGTTTGTTTTAAAATATTCTAAATGATACATTTTCCTGTGTGGCGGTATGGTACAGCAGAATTATCTTTCACTTTGCATTTGCACACCTTTTTGGCTGACTGTTAAAGAAAGCTGTTCCAAAGTAGATATAATTACCTACTTGATTTTTGATAATTTTGACGTGGAACTACATAAAATTTTGTTTACGAAGTCAAATTTTGGTACTTTTAATGTGGATCCATTTAAGATTATGTTTACGGAGTTAAATTTTTATGATTTGGACGTGGATCCATTTACACTGTTCCTCGAAATGATATGGAATATATTTACTTTTAATGTCGGCATTTTGTGTTTCGAGGCGCGGTCAAACCATTTTTGGATTTTTTTTTATCAAATGTTTTTGATATAAATAATACTTATAATGCAAAAGAACAAAAATTTCTCTTTTAATATTTGCTTTTTTTGCATTGTATCTTTAGAAATATTTATCCTTTTTTTTTATTTACAATCGAAAATTTTTGGCTTTTTTTTCCCTTTGTACTCAATTTATTTGTAGAATTTCTCTGCATGAAGTAAGTACTATTTTGGTTCATTGTCTATTGTTTTCTTTATGATAATGCGCTTAAAAATGCCTTTTTCGAAATTGATCACAATTCTGAAATGCCGAGGAAATTACTTTTTCCACACTTTCAAAACTAAAATTTTAGCATTAACTTTTTGAAGTGCTGATAAAATGAATTAAGAAATGCATACTTAAAACAAAAATAATTATGTATGCATTGCATTTATTGTTTCAAAAAACTGTAAAATTGGGGTGGGGATATAAAAATCCATATTTTAAGATGTTTCTCTTTGTCAAAAAAAAAAAATAATAATAATAATAGCGTATTTCAGAGTGTTTTGAAAGTGACCGCCATATTGGAAAGCAGGGTATCTTCTAGATTTCAGATTGGCAATAATTCTCAAAACGGCATTTTGGTGAGTTTTGGGGTAAAAAATCACCAAGCTCATATCGCAGACCACAGACACATACATTCCCATAAGTATTCATCTCTAATGAACTGTCTTGACGTAATTAACTGGACATATTAGCTAAAGAGAGGCAGTGGAAGACTTTTGGAGTCAAATGATTGATTGATTATAGAATTAACCACAAGTATGAAAAATAATTGGAAATAAAAAATGAATATAGGGTAGATGTGCCAGTAATGGACTGCCTTCCAGTAATGGGCCACCTTCAATATTTTTGGTTTATAAAAAAAATAACCAATAAAAATTCAGCTTTTTTTTATTTCATTAATATGCTTTCTTTAAATTCTAGTTTTAAATACAACCATAATATCAATTATCTAATTACTTTTTGTGGGGTGCCCATTACTGGAATTTAGGGTGTTTTGACTTATTTCTGTTATTTACAATTAAATTTCAAATCTCATTCGGAAATGTGATTATGAGCAGAGCAGGGTTAAATATTGTTGGTAGATTAATATAATATTAAGAAATGTGGAATGTAACAATTATAGATATTAATTAAAAAATAATTTTAAAAGAAATTCCTTAAGGGTGTCCATTACTGGCACATCTACCCTACAAAGTAAATAAATGAATAAAAAATAATAAAAGTTTTGCTCGTTTGTTTTATTATATTCCTCTTTTATGTTAGCAGAGTTATTAGGGCAACTCAATTTTTGATATGCGTACATAAAATTTTAACCACCCCTAATATTAAGCAGCCCTGGGCTATTGCCGCCTCCCCACACCCCCCCCCCCTTAAGCAGAGCCCTGCTGGAAAGTTTGTTCTAAGAACAGCGTTCATGTCAACAATAAATTTAAGCAGGAATGGAAAGAGTTTCCAACACACAAATCAAATTTTTTAATAATAAAAAAATTTGATGAAATATTCGATAGAAAATGGAGTTGCATTTGAACCATACCAAGAACTGTTGGTACGATTTCGATGTCTACAGGTAAAAAGTAATTGTTGCTATGGAAAGAGCGACTTCTTGAATATCGAAATCGAAACAACAGCATTCAGGCCCGAAGAGACTGGTTTTACGAAAAGCCACTACTTGTAACACGATATGAAAAAATGTTTTACATAAGTATTTAAATACAAGAATTTGACAGAAACGATTAAATAAACTTTTTAGTTTTACATACGATTAAATAGAGTAGATGATATTCCTCGGTTAAACATCGATTCCCGCCAGCGCCAAACTTATTTTATAGACACACTTTGTTGAGTTGTTCATGCTCTGCTTTCCTCAAACATATGGAAATTAAAATCGAACGTTGCGGAGTTGAAAAGGAAAATACTTTTCATAGTTTGAAGCTGCGTTTTCACTGGTCGACCCAACGATCTAAAAATCCCAGCGACCCAAGTCCTTAACCTAAGAGCGTTTTCACTGGTTACTGAGAAGCCCAAACGCCAACCAATCATAAACAAGGTTTTACTGCGCAAGCGTCGTAATTACGGATCGATATCAGCTGTCAAGGCAGACTAGATCTACAGGCATATTCAATTGAGATTAATGTATGAAGCTTCCCACCAGAGGACTCTGAAACCCTGCCCAAAATTGAAAATTGACTTTGGCCGTAACTGAAACAACCTGGGCAGGGTTGAAATGTAAACAAACACCAAAATTGCGTCACGTCGCCATGGTTACGTTTACAACTCTTCTAACATTCCAATCAAGATAAGAAATGACAGCAAATTCCAATAACTGTTCATTTTTCGATTATTAAAATAGTATTGCAAGGCAAAATATGGTAAATTGTTGCGTTTATAATTGTAAATCTCGAAGTGATCGTAGCAGTGTTGGAGATAACGGCGAAAAACTATCGTTTCATAAATATCGTTTCCTTTTCTTTTTTTTTTTTTTTTTTTTTATCGGTTATAAAAAGGAAAAAAGTCGCCAAATTTTAAGGACTTTTTCCTTTAATGGTAACCTGGCAATTGTATTAAGTTACTGGTTTGGCGCGGACTTGAAAATCGCGCCAATCGAAAAGTCGACAAAGATCGATGCAAGAGTGTATTTATTTGTTTATTGAGAACATACATCTGACTTGTGTGCTTGACATCAAGTGCCCGCTTATAAGTCATCATCAATATACAGGGACGAGATAGCCACAAGGAAACTTACAACACCAGAGAGTTACCTCCGGGAGCTCCACAAAGTGTGTGCAATGGAGCTGGCGGGAGTCGAACCCGCCGACCTGACTCCTACGCTCACAAGCGATTAGCGGAATGGTGTCTTAACCACTCGGCCACGGAGGCCCCTGCAAGAGTGTAACACATCTGTTCCTTTACGAATAAATGATAACATCTTTATGGGTTAAATTCTTAATATATCGTAGTTTTGCGTAATAATTATTTTCCTGAAGAACAATCTGGTTTAATTATAGGCAAAACCAATATCTATAATTTTTTTTAAACATAGTCAGAAAGAAATATTAATACTAAAATACAATCAATTTTATTATTACTTATTTTACGAACACTGTAGAATGTTCTGCTTAAAACAGCAAACTATTGCTTTAAATGTATTCGTGAGCTAGTGTTCTTCGTAACAGTTTGAGTCTCAGAATTTACATAATGTTCCTGGTGTTTTTTTTTTTTTTTTTAGATATTTTTCTTACAGAAAAACAAATGTTTGAAGTGTTTTAATTTTTATACTGCACAATAATTTCATACACTACAGATGTCAAATGGCACATTTTAAAAGATTTCGATTTATGATTTTTCATTGAAACAATTACAAATAATTTTTAATACATACATACATACACCCCCTTTTTTTTTTAAAGCTTATTCAAAAACTACAAGCAAAATAAACATAAATAAAAACTTTAAAAAGGTGACATTTGACAACGGTAGAAATAATGTTAAAGTATCGCATGCAATTATAAACAAATAAGAATCTAGCAAACCTTAAAAATTCACATTTGTTAATGTAGATATAAAATGCAACAATCTTTACAAAAATATGTTTATAAATAGTGTGAAATTGAATGGTATAACTATTTAATTCGTTTATTTGAAAATACGATTAATGTATCTCAAACTTCGATAATGATCGAAATAAAAGCCGTTATCTGGGCAGGGTTTAAATGTAAACAAAGACCACGTGGTCCAATGAAATGGTTCAGGGTTTGAAGTTTAATCCGGCTTCACATTTTCGGCGGTTTTTGGCGAAATGAGCGGGCCGTATATATATTATAGTAGGCCATGCAGCTGTCAATGATTATAAACATAAACAAATAATTATTTACTCTTGTCATGTTAATAACAAATATTTTGTATAGAAATAATCGAAAGTTTTGACTAGTTTTCGCTGTTAGAGGGTTTTAAATATCCGCAAAAATATTAATCTCCTGTTAATAAATCAATGATAACTATTAATTTTTTTTGTGGTTTCAAAAAATAGAACACTGTATTTTTTAAATAATGACGATCATAAGATTTCGAAGTCACTCAGAATTAAGTGGAAGCTCATTTTATCTGAGAGTATTTTTTGTGCCATATGACTTGTATATAAAAAATTATATTTCTGCTTTACACAAGTTAAATTAAAAATCTAAATGTATGTTTTTTATATTTACTTCAGTGCTCTACACATTTTATTTGTACATGTGTATAAAATTTTGTACCAGTACAGTTATACTTTTGAAATAAATAAAAATAATTATCATTTATTTAAAAACACAGAAGTAATTTTCCCTTCTAAGAAACAGTGATAAGTGGAACCCTTTCACTCACTCCAGGGCCCTTCCAGGATTGTCATTACACATGAGGCTTCTTCAAAGTACATGCTATTTAAGCATGTATCTGTTGATCACACTGGCAGCTTGTTTTATCATAGAATCACTACAATGTAGAATTATCGAATGTTTTTTTTTTAGTTGCATCTACTTTTTGTGATACACCCCCCCCCCCCCCAAAAAAAAAAAAAAAAGTCTTCACAGTAAAATGCAAAATAAATGTACAAAAAATTGTAAATTTTTTCTATATGATTGATTCCACATCAAAGTTTGATGCAGGGTTTTTTTTTTTTTTCTCTCTCAAATACTGGGTACTTTTTTTTTTTTTTAATTATAGTTTTGAGAAAAATAAAATGATGTACCAAAAAATCAAGTTGCTTTTAAATTCAAACTATGCTATATATATATATATATATATATATATATATATATATATGTTTTCCTGCTAAAGTTTTCCTTTTTGGTGAGCTTATTTTGTTTGCAAATTACAAATTTTAAATCCCAACAATTTAAAAAAAAATTTAAAGTGTTCACTTTTATAAAAAATATAATTTTGTGAAGGGACTTCTTTTATTAAGAATAATTTTGTGAAGTGGTCCCAATTTTTGCCAGGGGCAATCCCTGATTTTGCAAATAGATCACAAAAAAGGGTACTTTTATGTTAGCCGGGCCCAAATCTTATCAATAGCTTTTTTTTCCCCTTCAGCCATAGCACCTTTTATTTTTCATTTACTTAAATTAAAAACAATGCCTTGATGTTGAAATAAAAAATATTTTTTTTTTTATTATTCCATTTATTATTATTTTAAATAAATGAGTGAAAGGCATAGTACTTTAAATATATATATTTTAAATGAAAAATTCATATTTTAAATAAAATGAATGATAAGTCCATATTTCAAAAGAAATGAATAGAATACGAATAATGGTGATAACAACAATATTTAGCAATTTATCTCATGTGTTAGGCTGACATAAAGTACCCAAATGTGTTGTGAATTTGAACAACTGGTTCAAACAGTACAAGGCTTACACTATTCAGTGTCTCTTCATCCGTAACATGCAAATAAGTACACTGAGTTGCCCTAAGATAGTTTAAAAATTAAAATAGGAGAAAAGTGGGAGAGTTGTTACTGAATAAGTATAAAAGTAAAAAGTTTTAAAAAACATTCTTTTAAAAACATTTAATGCTTATAATTAAAATCACGCTTAATTTCAGGATTCTGTTTATTTTGTTTCAAAAAACTTCTTTTACAATGCATTAATTTGGCATGGCTCCATAATTTGAATGGAAAATTCACCACTTTGATTTACACTTGATAAAAAGTGTGAGTTACTGAATTTATTGAAAAAGCATTTTTTACTTTCTTTTTAAGAAAACAGAAAAGGCGATAAAAGCATTTTTTTAAACTGTGCATCCTTGATTTCTAAATTGTTTTCTCAATAAAAAATCATTACTTTCTTTATTTTTTATTTATATTTTATTTTCTATCTTTTAGTGTTTAAAATATTTCTATGCTGCAATTTCACAGCTAGTTAGCATATTTTAGTGAGTGTGGTTTGGTTCATAATAAACTTTCTTATTGTAACCATAAAGAATATTTGGTGATTTATCTACTGTGGCTAATAGAAAAATACCTTAAAATTCATTTATTATTTTATAATTAAGGTGAACAATATATATATATATCAGGTTTGAAAAGCTTAGTACTATTATATTTTTTTATAAACAAATATTTTCTTGTCAGAGGGGCTCTGCCCACTCTATGCTAATACACGTGTCTTAATTTAAAAGGAAAAAGTACCAGGGCCCTAAAATTCCGCTGCACTAACAACGTAGCATAACACTCCCTCCATCCACATATTTGTATTTCATACATTCTTTGCAAAATTTAAAGCATATTTTTTCTTCAGCAAAAAAGATCTTTTTAAAAATATATCTATGTATATAAATAGCTGTTAACTATTCCACTTTTTTGTTACCGCTACTTCCGAAATCCCCTTTGATTACATTCGCTTAATCTTGACATGGCTTAATTGCAGAATTTTGCTATTAAATAAGGTCAATATTACTATCCGGATTTAGTGGTAACACAAATAAGGATTAGTTGGTAACTATGCATATATATATACAGTAAAATCGAATGAATGAACAAATAGCAAAAACATTTATAAAAAAAAATTTCAGAAAATCTTTCTCGCTAAGCATTTTTTTTAACAACCAACAATATACAACATACACGAATATTTTGGTGCACAATATTTATAAAGCTCTGGCTAATATTTAAGTGTTCACTGAAAATAAAGAAGTACCAGAGCTGAGCTCCAGCATGAATTAAGCACTGCTAATACGTTAATTATAAAAGTAACATATCTTTACATGCTCTCAAATAACTTTTAAAAGACAGTTTGGTAGGAAAAGAAAGTTTTGATTGCTAGATATCTGGTATTATCTTATAAAATTGATGTAAAATAAATATCCCAATAATATTGAACATCTGGTGCAATTCAAATCCATCAAAGCAAAATAATCTGATGATTTCAAATTATAAACAAGTGTCTTTGAATGTTCAAATGTACAATTCTTAAAATAAAAAATAACGCTAAGGGGCCATTCCAGTATTATGTAAGCAGTAAGGAGGGGTTCAAGGTTTGATTATTTTTGCTGACAGGTGGGAGTGGGGTCACGACAATTCTTATGAAAGCATTACACAACGAAGCAACTAAATCGCAGCAACGACAAGAAAAGAAGCATGATGGGAAATGAGCATTCTGCAGTCCGCTCGGAACTTCAAACACACAACATTTCTATGATTCCTGTTAAAAATTTTAGTTATGATGCCTAATTAAGTTAGGGCCTATTGTTAAGTTTTATTGTTCAGTGTGATAAATAACAATATATTAAAACCATTTTGCATTCTTTAGATACCACAACTGATATATATGCCTATTTATATAAATTTGTAAGATTAATAGTGTAAATTAATGGTAACTGTTTTTTCTTGGCAAACAGTGTTGACGTACAAACCCAGGTAGCACAGCAATATCGGCCAATATCGGAAACAGCGATTTTGCAATATCGGTAAACACCGGACCGGTCGATATTGCATGGCTAGCTTTTTTTCCAATATCAGCCTATATCGGGACCCATTATTAACCGATATTGGTGAACCCTGGACCGACCGATATTGGTGAACGTCAGACCAACCGATATTGGCCAAAACTGGATTCAACACTATAAAATGGCAAATCTTTTTTTTTCTCATCTAGGGAGATATTAATTACCTGCAAAATACAGCCGAACCTCGTTAACATGAACCTCAAGGGGAATCAAAATTTTGTTCATGTTAACAATAATTCATGTTATCAGTATCAAATCTTTGTACTCATTTTTATAGGGGACTATGAAAATAATTCATGTTAAAAGTAATTCACGTTAAGCGTGTTCATGTTAACGAGGTTTGACTGTATTAGAAATCAATAACTCTTTACATTAGGAAAAAAAAGATTTTACCATTTTATATTGATGAGTCCAGCTTTGAATTAGCTAATCCATGTATATATAAGCATCTGAAATGCCGCATGGATTAACTGTTTTGTTAAAGGCCTCAGTTTTTATTATTATATCCATTAGATATAATTGTAATATTAAAGATTATGAATGAAATAATACTAAAAAAGCATTTTATTAAATTTAATATTAATAAAATAATTTATTCAAAATTTTATAATAGCTACATTTTGATGTTTTTTTCTTTTTTTCAGTTTCAGTGTTCTATGTGAAAACATTAAAATGTAAAAAAGAATTAAATGTTACTTTTCTCATTAAAAATAAAAAATTATATTATATCCATAATAATTTGAATTTGTGGAAGTGGTAAGATTGAAAATTGTAACATACAGCATTTTTTTTTTTTTTTTTTTTTTTGCCATATTACCAATTTTTTATATATTTTTTTTCACATAATCAATAGAAATATTTAACCATTATTAAAAATTTAAGAAAAATAACATGTAGCTGTAGGAATTTATTCTTTTCTGCTCTTACCATAAATATAGATCTTCAGATTTATTTAATTGTATTTATATAAACTTTGAAAAAAAAAAAAAAAAGTAATCTTCTGGCAAAATTTAATTGAAAACAATTCGTTAAAATTACTTATGTAAAAATCCACCTGTTGTAAAACTTTTAAAATTGAATTACTTTATATTAAAAATTATCAAAAATCAATACAAAAATTTATTAGTTTCAAATTTTTTCTTTGAAAAAAAAATTATATCTTATCTTTAGGACTATATTTATTCTGAATCAGAGACTCATGTATACAAAGGGATAAACACTCGGTTGGAATTCTATATTTTTCAGTTAATATCATATTTTTCATTAAATTTTAATAAGTTTTAATTAAAATTACTTTTTAATGGCAATTTTAAATAGAAAGTGCCACTGAAATGGCCATTTAAACAGTCAATAATATTTTACAAAAGGCATTAAACAAAGTCAGGAAAGCTATTCTTTTCTCGAAATTATGTACAATTAATGCATTTGAAATAGAAATTTTAAAAGAGCTTAGCTTTCAAATATCACAATAATTTATGTATGTTTTACTAAAATTCCAATTTTAATTGGATTTTATTAATTGTTTCACAAAGCCTTTAAAATTAATTTTTAATGATTTTAAAGATTTGTAAATTTATTTTATAAATAGTATTCTATTAAAATATCTCAAACATGGAACACTAGTTTTAAAAGTGCTAAAACAAAACTCAATTATTATAAATAAATAAAACTTCCTAAAAATTGAGTCATTTGAGCCAGGTGGCAAAGCAAGACACTTTGCCCTTACCTTATATGGCAACTTTCCTTTTGCAATTCTTTTCTGGAGAATGATTGGCGTTAGGCTTAAGGGGACTCTTCACTGACACGAAAACAACTGCTCGCTAATGTTAAACCTATGGACAGGTTCTTTTCTAATTTCTCATTTAAATTTGAATATTTTTAAACATTTTTTTTTTTTTTTTTTTGCATAAGATAGCTGAGGTCAATCTCAACTATCCAATGCAAAAAAAAAAAAAAAAATCACTTAAAAATATTCAAATTTAAACAGGAAATTAGAAAAGAACCTGCCCATAGCTTTAACAAGCTAGCAGGTGTTTTCGAATCATTGAACAGTCCTCCTTAATGTCTTCTGATCTCTAAATGACCTGCTGTCGTGAATAAGATAAATAAAACATGGCAAAAAATTACAGACCATTGCGGGGGTACAGCCGCTGCATTTATTTGAAATCGCAACATATCAGATTAAACTTTTTTTTATTCACAAACTATCACTATTTATATTATCATATTACAAGCAAATTTTCTCCAAGTCATCTATTTCTCGTTCCTATGTTCTCCTTCTTTTCCTTTGAAAACAGTTTCCATCCCAATTGGCAGATCTCACAGGACTTTTTCAATGTGGCTGGAGTTAACAATTGTTTTTGCTTTATCAAACTTCATTTTCACACTCACTAGAAAAGTAGAATGAGCAAAAATCAAAATTTGTCCAAGTGAATTTTCATCATGAAAATTAATAACTTATTACTACTTATACTATGCTTACTTATTTTCCTTTTTATTTACAAACTATGTAATGTAAATGCTAGATTTGAATTTAATAGTAAAAAATTATAGCTTGAAAATTATTTTTTTTTCAACCGAAATATTTAACCAAACTTGTGTTAATATATTTTATCTTTTTGACTGTCTTCACTCTGAATCAGAGTCTGAACTTACTGATTCTAGATTTTTCTGCATAATATGAAGCCAATCTTCTGAACATACAATAATTATTTATAGAGATATAAAGAAATTATAGTGAATAAGAACAACAAAGTACCTAAAATTACTTAATTTGCAGCAAGACTTTTATAAAAATGAAATGGTTACCAGTGAAACACAGGATAGTTCAGAATGCAATTATCAAAATTTGGTTTTCACCATGAAAACCAGAGTTAGAAATGTAATTTTTTTAATTTTAATGTATGAATGATAATCAAAATAGTTTTGTTTAGCTTTAGTGAGTTTATAGTATAAATGACACTTATTAAGTGTGTGGGATAGGGGCACTACAACAACAAAGTACCTAAAATTAATTAATTTGCAGAAGTATTTTTAAAAAAGGAAATGTTTACCGATGAGCCACAGGATAATTCAGAATGCAACTATCAAAATTTGATTTTTACTATCTTAAAACCACAGACTAATCGAAACTAACATGCTTTTTTAGGAAAACGTAATTTAGCTAAATAATTTAGTATATATATACATATATAAAAAAAAGTTTGTTTCCACATCAATATTATTTTTGACGTTACTTCAATAAACTTACTCCATTTTCTTCTTTTTCGGCACAGAAGCGATACTCCTATTCTTTCAATAGATTGTAGATCTTCAAGGTAAAATTTCAATCCAAAATATTTTTAAAAGTAGCAGCTAGCACAGAGGAACATCAAATTTTACGTGCTTGCAGAAGATCACTCATGGTAGTCGTTTGTTACACAATAAAACTACACACTTGTGATCTTCAGAGAGCAATCAAACCCGGGGATATCCATCAGACATTGATTTCTTCATCTGTTTAACTTTTCATAGATTGAGATATTAGTTCTTGGCAGAAGTGACGTCAAAAATAATATAAATGTTCCCTAGAAAGTAGTTTTTACCAAAAGCAGAATATGGTTGTTAAAAGTGTGATGTATGTCACAGAACAATGGGCTTCTTTACAGAACATTTCAAATTCTCAATTTCAGTGAAATGTATCATTCAGTCTTAGTAAAAAAGTACAAAATTCATCAGTGGATCACCACAAAAGTGCAAAGTTTGTCAGCCTAACATCATAAAAAAAAACCTGCAAAATTCTTCAATCATTCATGTAAAAAATAGCAAAATTCATCAATCAGCAGACTTATATAAAACCAAAAACTTTCTGCGCACATAAATATTGGGTCAAAAACTTTCTGCAAATCAATTTAATGTTTAATAAAATTAACAATTTATTAATTTTATCTTTTTGACTGTCTTCATTCTGAATCTAAGTCTGAACTTACTGATTCAAGACTAATAAGTGATGAACAGTCTGTTGGGAAAAATATTATGTTCTAAAAAAAAAAAATAAATAAATAAAATAAAATCAATAATTTTGAAATATCTCAAGTGATAAAAACTAAAAGTGTCTTCAAAGAAAAAAAAAATCAACCAAAATCAGAAAAGTAAAAAGAAACTCCGATAGACATCAACCTCAGATATTTTATGTAAAAAAATAATTTCAAAATATTAAAATGTAACGAGAAATTTCTAAACAAAACTCCCCTGGTTTAACATTAGCTTGTGAGCATCATCCCATTATTAAATAATGCAAAGTTTAAATTTTAGGTGGGATATTAAGACGCCTTTTTATGCTAGAAGTGTGGCAGGTTTATTTCATACAGAAATTAAATAGGATTTGAAAAGTTTAAATTTCTAAGTTATGCGGATTCATGATCACCATAAGTTTTCAAACTTACCATATATATACAGGCATGAAAGTATTATTATTGCAATATAACATGCAGAAATAAATATCTGTGAAAATTACACAATGTAATTGATTTAGGTATATGTAAAATAAATATGCAATTAAAGTTAAAAGACATTAAAATTAAAACCACTACTGTTTTTATTCACAACTATTTTCTGTTATTCATGCTATATTATGAGTTCAAAGTTCAAACACATCCTCATGCTAAAATTTCTGCACTATATTAGCATAGCTACTCAAACTGAAACAAACTTTGTGGGAAGAAAACACTCTAAAGCAAAATCGGAGATATCATCACAAAATTTGCATGCATTATGAGCACAAAATAGTTAAAAAATTATATATATCAGTTTAGCGCTTTTTAAAGAAATGCTTTTTTTAAAACTATTTCTATTTCTTATTTTAGTACCCCCCCACCCAACCTTCATTTTACATTTGAAAGAATATTCGCTAAAACTGGGAACACTAGAAAAAAAACTGAGCACACATATTAATTATTTTGTTACGCATCTTAAAATCAGTTTTTAAACTTATATTATTAGTTTTATATTTTAAATGTTGCATATGTTACAAGGAAAATTTAAAAGCACAGAATTTGTACACCATTACAATTTTATCTAATTTATTTTACTCAAAATCATGCATAAGCAAAAAAAAAAAGGGCAGGGGGTCTACTATTTGCTTATTTTTTCTTATAAAGGAACGATGGGGTATAAAATTACTTACGGGTCTACTTGAACGACCCTCTAAGGTCACTTGAGAGATGACATCACCGTACAACTTTTGTTTTATTCATGTTCGACGAAAAATATCTCTTCTCCATCAGAACCACCAGCAAAAAGGAAAAGTTTGCTAGAATTTACCAGAAAATGCATATCACCAAAATTTGACAACTTTTCAATTTTTCTTAGCAGGAAAATTTTTCTTTTTTTTATTTTTTGCAGACAAAAGCATAAATTTAAAGCTTAAATTGATTATTTTTTAGATTTGTGTGATAAATGTGCCATATCAATGTATATTTTAAATATTAATACTAGCTGACCCCCGGCTGGTGTTGCCGGGCTATAATAAATTTTAAAAGAAACATCAAGTTTTTATTATCTTTAACCGGATTTTGTATGACATATTTTAAAATGAAAAATTCGCAAAAAAATATTGATATTTAGTGATAAAAGCGCTCATTTTCTTGTTTACGTATGGTCGTTTCATAGTTTTAAAATAAAAAGCTATTTAAAAAAGTTGTATATGATTGCAATTGATTCAAATTTCATACAAAGTTTTAAATCTTCATAAAAGTTTCAGCATGAATGGAATAACAAAAAAGATTGAACTCTAATATATAGTATACATCTGCAGATGAAATGCATAAAAAAAGAAAAATAGAACAGCAGAGTTTTCTTTATATAGCAAAGTTAACAAGTAAATCTCTGAAAAGGCAAACTGTTTTGCATTTAGTAGTATATATTTCGCCTTTAAAAGAGAACATAATAATACAAAATACATTGGCTTATTTATTTTAGAGAAAGTTTGTTTACATGCTTGAATAAACATGAATGTTCAAGTATTAACAAAACTGGATTAAAGTTTGTCTTTAACTAACTTTCAATTTAAATATCAATGGTATACAGTAATGGCTACAGTAAACAAATCTTTCTTAATACTTATAATTAATTTAAATGAGAAAAGAGAAATTTAATTCTAAATTGGCGAAAAACACATTATCAAATAAGCATATATAATAAATTAAAATCAATGAAACAAGTATATTTAATTCATTATGAGAAAGAAATATCCATAATATATATTTTTATTTACTTTTTTTTTTTTGCATTGTTAACATTCAATAATAAAATAATTTTGAGAACTGCACTTTATACATCCATTATTACATCCGAAACGAAATCCTTACACGAACTATATATTTAGTATTTTAATATTAATAAAATGCATCTGAATCATTACCAAAAACAGATATTTATAGTACAAAAAAAGTGCAACAAGAAGTAATCTATACTGGATTGCTATTTACTAAACGGAAAGACATTAATAAAATATATAAACTTGTTAAGAAAACTCACTATTTTGCTTCAATCACAAAAAATGGAATTTCTTTTTGTAAAAGCTGAATAATTCCAAAATAAATATTTTTATCCGCCGCCATTATGTATGAAAAAGCTCTTTTCTAATTGGCTGAGCTTGGGCATTGCCAACTATAATACATAAGGCCTGATCATTTCGCTTTAATGTATGAAGCTCTCCGCCAGAGGACTCTCAAACCCTGCCCAAAATTGAATTATGACTCTGACCGTAACTTCAAGCTATTTGGGCAGGGTAGAATGTAAACAAAGATGATATTTTGTTGGAAGTCTGTGGCGTGGTTTGTAAACCACGTGTTTTATAATTATCATCTTGAAATTTAATTAGTTTTGTGGAAATTTATTTTGTCTGCTGACTTTAAATTCGTTAGTGGAGTTGTTTTTTTTCTTTTTTCTATAGGGAAAGTGGGGCACATTGAGCCATGGGGTACATTGATCCTTTTCATTTTAAAGCAACACTTCAGTTTTTATACAAAGTTTGTGGCAACATTACAGCAACAATAACAATACTAGATATCTCCATTATGTTTTAATTTATGTGTGCAAACAAGTTTGGTCGAAAATTCAGATTTGTTGAATTTGGTAAGCCTTAGTAATATTTTTTATATGCATTTTCAACCATGTAGCTCCTAAAATTGTAAAAGTAACTCAAACATCTTTTGATATATGTTATTGTATTTAATATAGCAATAGTGTGATCTAAAATTATTGACATGATTGCCATCCTATTTTGCTTCAAACACATTTACATTTACAGTGATGATGTGGGGCACATTGAGCCAACTAGAAATGGGGTTCATTGAGCCTGGATCAATGTACCCCGTGGAAAATATTTTCAATTGTTTATTAGTTGTTGTGTTGTCTGTCAATTTACAGTTCTTCAAATGTTTGAATTAGTGAATTAATATCTCATAACAATAGTTTAATAAGAGAAATTCTTGTTTTAGGAGTACAAACTGAAGAATGGTTCGCAATAGGGAAAAGAAAACCAACAGGGGAGAAACCGACCCCAAAATTATTCAAGCAGCTGTAAAACAAGTCATTGACCATGGTAAAGCTATCAGAGCAGTTGCAAGAGACTATAATATTGATCGCATGACATTAACACGTTTTGTTAGCCGAACAAGGAAGGGTGATGAGAGTGGAAAATCTAAGTATGCCACCAGAAAAGTATTTGAGGACCATGAGGAGACACTTCTGGTGGATTATTTGCAACAAGCTTCACGACTTCATTATGGACTTTCAAAGAATTCGGCAAGACAGTTGGCATATCAGTTTGGAAATAGGAATAAAATTCCAATGCCACCATCTTGGGAGGAAAATGAAAAGGCTGGCTTAGATTGGCTTGAAGGATTCATGAAACGCCATTCTTCTTCTCTGTCACTTCGCATTCCACAGGCAACAAGTTTGTCAAGAGCAACAAGCTTCAATCGTGTTAACGTGAATGAATTCTTTGATAAACTCCAGTTCATTATGGAAAGAAATAATTTTTCAGCAGGTGACATATACAATGTAGATGAAACTGGTGTCACAACAGTCCAGAAGCCCACAAAAGTAATAGCTGTAAAAGGTGCCAAGCAAGTTGGCCGCATGACATCAGCAGAACGCGGAAATCTTGTGACAATGTGTGGGTGTATAAATGCGTTAGGAAATAGCATTCCTCCACTTCTAATCTTCCCAAGAGTGCATTTCAAGGATTATATGATACAGGGTGGACCAAAAGATTGCATTGGTGTTGCACATCCCAGTGGATGGATGACTGCAGATAACTTTATTAGATGGATGAACCACTTCATCAACTACACCAGAAGTTCAAAAGACCACCCAGTGCTTCTGATTCTGGATAACCATGACAGCCACATCTCTATTGAAGTATTGGATCTTGCCAAGGCAAATGGAGTGACAATGCTGACTTTACCACCCCATTGTAGCCACAAGTTGCAACCTCTGGACAGAACTATTTATGGACCATTTAAGAGATATTACAACAGTGCTTGTGATACATGGATGACCAATAATCCTGCAAAACCGATGACAATCTACGACATACCGCAAATTGTTGCCAAAGCCTATCCTCTTGCATTCACACCTACCAACATCCAAGCTGGATTTACTGCCACTGGTATCAGTCCTTTCAACCGAGATATATTTGGAGATGACGAATATTTGTCATCCTTTGTGACAGATAGGTCTTTTCTTGAACCCGAAATGACAAATGAATTTAATTCTGCTGACTGCAGGGAAACTAATCCTATCTCTTCAGCTATGGAAGGATTAAGTTCTTCAGTTTCTCAAAATATGTCTGCAGAACATACACAAAGTAAGCCATACAAAACTCCATCACTTCTCTTAGACCAAAGGAAATCTGCCCCTTCTTGCAGTGGGCCATCACCGAGGGCAGTTCAATTCTGCCCTCAAGATATTGCACCATTGCCTAAAGCACATCCACGTAAAACTGCAGGAAGAAAGAAGCTTCATTCCCGCATTGTTACAGACACACCAGAAAAAAATGCCTATTGAGGCGGAAAAAGAGAGCGTGGGAAAGAAAAGAAGGGTTTCTAAACTAAAAAAGAAGTCTCAAATCCCAAAGAAGTTGCAGTTTGATGACACATCAAAAAGTGATGGAGACTTTGAAGCAGAGAAAGCTGTGTCAAAAATTATGAAAGGAAAACTGAATGCAGACCAGTTGCAAGAAAGCGATTCCACTGATTTTGAAACATTTTCTGAAGAGGAAACAGAGGAAGAAAAAACTATAGAATTGAATGCATCTGATGTGACAGAAGGAAGATTTGTTATCGTGAAGATTGCAGGAAAAACCTCAGTTTCCCATTATGTTGCTGAAGTTACTGGAACTGATGAATATGGGGAATTCATTGTAAAATTTCTGAAACGTGTTCTGTCCAAAGTAACTGAGCAGCCCAAGTTCACTTCCACTTCTGAACCAGAAGCTGTGATTCCTTTTGATGATATTGTAAAATTGTTACCTAAACCACTTTGTTTCGGAGGAACTGCTCGTGTTTCTAAGATAGTAACATTTCCATGTTCACTTAATGAATACAAGTTGAAGTGATAATGACTTTTTAGAAATTTCAGTTGTTTTCTGAATTCTACTGAAAATTTATACAAGGCAGTATCAATGCTTTTTACCTTTAAAACCAATGGCTCAATGTGCCCCTATTGAAGGATCAACGTGCCCCACTACCGGGGTACATTGATCCATTATTTTGAACAAAGTATATGTAATTTTTTGTCATTAAGTTTCATCAAATGTAAAACTTTAAAGCTTTAGTTTCCTTTAGAATAGTCTGTAATAAATATTATATTCACAAATTTTGTTTTCTGTGCATTATTTTGAAGTGAAAAAAGCTTAAAGTAAAAAATGGCTCAACGTGCCCCACTTTCCCCTACCTGAGAAGCTGTTTATATTTCTGCTCTCATGGGTTAGTGCGTTCACGTATGACTACTAAATAATATTTAGCTGAAAACACTTGAAAACTAAATTAAACAGCTAATTAAAAGATTTTTATGTTAATAGCTAAAATCTATGTGAACATTATGTTTAAGCAAAATATGTGTATTATGTAACTTCAAATATAATTTACTGTAAGGACACGAAGTATTTAACTTAAGAACTTTTCAGCTTCTTCATGTTGGTCATCCACTGATTATCATTACAAGTTGTAACATTGGAATTTGTAGAAGACGCCGCGGTAGAGATACTGCTGTGGTCTGCAAAATATACGCGCGAGAACATCTCGCCAACTGTGGAGATAAACTTGCATTCGTCGTAGCGCCGAGAAAAATGACTTGAACTCATCTGAATTCAGTTTTCTAGTTAGTACATAATGGAAACCAAATTGAAAAATAAATTTAATACATTCCACAGTTAACTCTGTTGTAATTTTAGTAGCTAAATATCTTTCTTTACTTATAGAGATACGTTTTCACAAGAATTTTTTCATTCTTCTAAATACCTCAAAATGTGTGTTTAAGCCAATCTAGCCTGTCATCATTCAGCGATACGAAATGCATGACATCAGAATTGTTTGATGTTATATGATCGTAACATTTAAAATACAGAAGCATTTCTGTATTGTCTCTAAAATACTATTGTAGCTGTTGCAGGGGTCGTACTTGTCCTGAAATTCCTGAAAAAAAAATAAAAACGTCCGGAAATGTCCTAAAATATGGTAGTCTGACCTAAAATTTATGAAATTTTGTACTATATCGGCATTTGAAATGATCAAAGATAAATAGATGTAAATGGTAGATGTACCTTTTTACTGGCGCAAAATGATCACGAAAGTTGCAATCTTTTTCAATCTATCGTTAAAAATAGTGATTTTCGTCGATTTGCACAAGAAAAATCACAATTTCTGGTGATCAGTTACCAAAAATCACAATTTTTATCGATTAGTCATTAAAAAAAGTTTCCTATTTTTGTCTGTCAGTCACAAAATAAATCGCAATTTTCACCAATCAGTTATAAAAAAAAAAAAAAAAAAAAAAAAAAAAAAAAAAAAAAAAAACTTTTGCAATTTTTGTTGATCAGTGATGATAAAAAATAGAGATTTTCATCCTTCAGTAATGCCAAAATCTCAATTTTTTAGCAGCTTGGTCAAAGTGTTCTGGTAAAATTACTTTTCTTTTAAATGTATACTTTTAAAACAAAAATAATTGTGTATACAGTGTACTATTTATGATAATAAAATGTATTGAAGAGAGAGTTAAGGGTTTTTCCATTTAGTATGCGAAGCAAATGTGTCTTGAAATATCACTAAGGGCTAGTACTACCCCTGCTATTGCTTCAAGAAAAATTTGCTTTCCAAATAATTACAGAATTTTGTTTCAAGAACTGCAGTTCAAAGACCATTTCAGTACTGAAAATTTTAAGGGCCCTTGAAACATTCATTTTTTTTAAGATGAAGGATAAACATGTTTGAAAGTAAGAATTCTTACAGGTTTTATAACATTTCGCTTTTGCATGCCATATAACATCTTTATGAAATCTGAACTAATGAGTTGCCCTTTATTAAACATATTTCTTAAAAAGATTTCTAAATTTTTTTTCAATGTGGCAAGGATCAAATGATAAAAATAACTTTCTTGGTGGATCTATTGGGTGTGTAATGACTGGCTTACGGATATTATCTTCAGATAAAATACTGAACATCTTTACATAGGATTATCTGCTATGATTCTGGTAACTTTGAATCCAACATCTTTGACATTTTTAAAAACTTCTTTTGTAAATGCAGCTAACTCATCACCATTTGTTCCCTTAAAAAAACAACAAGCTATTGGTAATCTAAAATGAGTAGGAAGTCTTGTAAATATAAAACAAAGAAAATGATTAGCAACTTTTTTTCAATGCCAAATTCAGAAATATTTGATTTAGTTGTTACAAATCTGGTAAATTCTTCTGAATGTTTATTGAACAGGTTTTATATTCATCTCATCGATATTCAGTGAGCCAAAAGATTCTACATTTTTTGTTAACATCTTAGCCTCATGCACCAACCTCTTTCTAATTAAGTGACAACACAGCAACACCTGAGGTCGGGGCAATTTTTTCTTTTTAGTATAGATTTGCATGGGAGGGAAAACATATTTTTCAGTTGTATAAGGTTGTAAGCAGTTGATCTGCTATGTAATAAAATTAAATACTGTATTGTCCTTTCAGACCAGTGAGGTGCCTAAATATTGGAATTTCTCCATTAATAGTTTACCTTTTACACTTTTAGTTGTTTATAATTTCTGAACATTTAATGCTTTAAGTTTCTTCTTTATTTTCTGCAATCAAACTTTTTATCATATGATCTTTTTTCTTGGTAACTATTTGGACTCTTCTGAATTTCTGTGTAAGAGATCTGTATATATATTTTTTTTTTTTTTGAATAGGCAATATGTTATTTGAAAGACTCATATTTGCTGTCACATTTTTGGTGGACATGGTTGTATAATATAGACGCACGTTGTGCACGAAAAAATTTCTGCAAAATTTGGAACTTTGCAGAAAAAACTTTTAGAATTTTTTTTTTTTTTTTTTTTTTTTAAATTAAAAAATTAAAAATATTCCTCAATTTTATGTACGATTTATTTACTGTTTGCACACAATTCAAAATTTAAAGATGCAAAACATTGTTGTGACATCACAGACACTTGCAAAGAGGTCAAAATATTAAGGATTGGGTTTTTCTAAATGCATTGACAAAATAATTGATAAGAATTCAGCTTTCCTAGCATGGATTTTTAGCTTTATTATTATTTTTAACCAAAATAATTATTCTTTAATATTAATTAATTTTAAATGGAAATTATTTTAAACTACTGTTTTTAATTTATATTGTCAAAATAATATGACACATAATTTTATTAAACATTAAATTAATTTGCAGAAAGTTTTTGACTCAATATTTATGTGTGCAGAAAGTTTTTGGTTTTATACAAGTCTAGACATGATATATTGCTGTTGACTAATGACTACATAACCGATGAGTGTAAGACTAAATTTTCTAATGGACTTTACCAGGGGTCGATGCAGGTTTTTTTTCTTGGGGCCCATTTTGTGAAAAGTAAAGGTTATTTTTATGAAATTTATTATATTTTTGTGAAAAATAACATTTTTTAACGAAAGTTGAAATCCAGTTAATCAAATTCAAACCACACAAGCATTTATAAACAAAACCTTTTTAAAATCCTTTTGCTGAAGTTTTCCCTCTCTGGTGAACTTGTTGGTTTACAAATTACACATTTTAAAACATCACAAAATAATAAATAAATAATAAATGGTAAGTTTTTATGGAATAGAAGTTTGTGAAGGGCCCATTTTATCAAATTGATTTTTGTGAAGGGACCATTTTATCAAATTGATTTTTGTGAAGGGACCCATTCACCCATTTTATCAAATTGATTTTTGTGAAGGGACCCATTCACCCATTTTATCAAATTGATTTTTGTGAAGGGGTAATTTTATCAAACTGATTTTTGTGAAGAGGCCCATTGCATGAAATAGGTTTTTGTTAAAGGGCCCTAAATAGGCCCTACATTTTTTCTGGATCGACCCCTGTTTACCCAAGTTATGTCATTGCGAGTAATAAAAACGTCAACAAAAGAACCATATGCATTCTTGCAGCAGTTTTTGTTGGTAATGCTAGTGATTCCTTCTTTAAATGTTCATTTTATTTCTTAGTTGACATGGCAAATGCATGCATAAAGATTTTGACTTTAGAAATGGTGGACTTGTAATAAACCCTTTCATTCCACATTCAGAAGCGTCACTCAATGACCGTTTGTATGGAGATGAAGTTATGTTGAGATAAAATTTATATACAACATAAAATAACTGGATTCGTCAGAGTTATGCAGTAGATTAGATTTTTGTTTAAGAGACAATTGGGATGGAACATATGATCTAAAACAGACTTATAAATACTGCTACCAAGTACAAGGCCAGACGACAATATGCAACATAAACAGTTGTTTGGTGTTTTTTACAATTTAAAAAAAGATACATTTCTGCTGACAATTAAGTTTGACAAAGACAAAACTAAAAAATATTAGACAAGTTAATTTTTTTTATTATTTCAGTATTCATTTAAAAGATTTTAAGACATCTGCATTGATTCTGTATCTATTGTTTTACACATGTATGTTAAATTGAACTAGCCCATATTTTGCTTGCACATAAATGACTATTTACACCAGAGTTTCCCCCAGACAGTTTCAGGAGGACGCTGCGCCCTGCCTGCCCTTTGGTTAAACAAATAGCGCCCTTCTTGCCCCTCATCCAAAAAATAGCGCCCTTCTTTTAAAAATGCCACCCTTACTGCCTTTTGTTGTGCCCGCCTGCAAGTTATTTTCTCATTTACACACATAGGATCGCACGTTCGCCTCCCATCTGTTCAAAGCTCGTGATTACGGTGGATTTAGAAATTTCCTACCAATAGCAGGAATGTATTAAAGACCTTTTGAAGGTACTATAATAATCTGTTCTGTTAACCAGAACTGGAGTATTAGCTCTTGTAATACAGAACAGCTAACTATCCAGTTAAACTATCAATCTCAATAAATGGCACCTTAGCATTGCTTGGTTCACTACATAGATGTCAACTTCTCAAAAAACACTAAATTTCTCAGTAAATGTAGAATAAAATGTGTAGTACGGTAATAAAGTAGAAAATACAAAGGTCTACACCCACACACACACCTGCAAATTAAAAAAAAAAATCCTGTGGCCCGCAAAGTTCCAGACTCCACAATAATCAATATGATTTTTTTTAGAATTAGCAAAATTTTGCAGATATATTTTTAACAGAATTTAAAAAAATCAGTATTTTGGAATTAATAGGTGCAAAGGAAACAATTTACTAGCCAAAAAATAGATCATGATATCTATTTATCATTAAAAAAAGAAAGAAAAAAATGCGAATTTACTTAATTGAGCACGGTAAAAACATGGCAAATTTCGCCAATCGGGTGCGGTAAAAATCATGTATTTCGTCAATCTCTCACAAAAAAAAAAAAAAAAAAAAAAAAAAATCACAAGTTTCGTTTATACATTTCAGGAAGGCATGAGATTCTTCCACAGATCCACGATTTCCGACTTCTTGTCAATTCCCGTTTTTTTCTTTTTAATATTTTCTGCTTTTTTTTATCATTTTCCAATATTTTTTTTGTGTGTGCATATGATTTTTGTTTATTATTCTATTAAATCAAAATAGAATGGTAAAATTAGACATGCCAAATCTCTCAATTTTCCGATCTTTCACAAATTTCTTCCTTTTTTTTTTCTATATCTGAATACTTTGTTCTTATCCGTGGATTTCTGCATTTCTTTTCTTTTTTTTAATCAATCGGTGATTTCTGCAAAACCGTTCACAAACAAAGAAAAAAAAATATGCTGATGTGCGCTGCGAATGAAGTCAATTACTGTGGCACAGAAAAATTCATGTCGAGAAGAGAATTTTGGGTCCCACTCATTAACCCGTTAACCGGGGAAAAAACTTTTGTTCAACTGATATGCCTCTGAATAACAACAAGGCACACTTCCACCAGTACAAAAAAAAAAAATCTTTATTAATGGCAGTAATTTTGCATGAATAGGCTGTTTTAATAAGACGAAAATTTTTATTAAAATTTTACTAGTGTAAGTAATACGTTCAAAATATTGCAGTTGTAGTTTGTGTATGACGAAATATTTCGTCCTACCCAGTTAACAGGTTAAATTTGTAGGTCGTGAAATATTGAGAGATGTTTTTAGAGGGAGACGCAAGATATGGGCATGTAATTCATCCATGGCTGAATTCCGCAGGATCAATTCACAAAAAAAAATGAAATTTCGTCAAGAGATCCATTAAAAAAATCGCGAATTTCATAAATTGGTCACGGAAAAAATTAGTATATTTTATCAATCAGTTGCAAAAAAAAATCGAAATTTTTGTCAAACAATTGCAGAAAAAAATAACATTTTTTCAATTGCTCGAGAAAAAAATCACGACTTTCATCAAACTGTCATGGGAAAAAATTGGGAATTTCGCCGAACGATCGCGAAAAAAAAATTGCTTATTTCGTCAAATGATTGCAGAAAAAACACTAATTTTGTCAAACGATTGCAAAAAAAACATTAATTTCCTCAAGATATCTAGTAAAACCCCATGAATTTCATCAGTCGGTCAAAAAAAAAAAAAAAAATTTTGTCAGACAATTGCAGAAAAAATTGCGGATTTTTTCAATTGCTTGAGGAAAAAAATTCGGGAATTTTGCCAAACGATCGTGGAAATAAATTGCAAATTTTGTCAAGAAATCTAGTAAAAGTCTTGTATTTTGTCAACCTCTTGAGAAAAAAATCGCGAATTTTGTCAATTGTTACTGAAAAAATCTTCAATTTTGCCAATCTCTCCCTATCAAAACAGAAAAAAAAGAATTGCAAATTTTGTCAAATAATTGCAAAAAAAAATATAGCGATTTTCATCGAACGAGCATGAAATAAAATTGCGAATTTCGTCAACTGGTCGCGTTAAAAAATCGAAAATCTCATCTCTCTATCACGGGGGAAAAAATCTCATTTCGTCGAACAAATGCAGAAAAACTCATTAGATTTTTATTAGCCAGTTTCTATAAAAAAAATTATAGAAATTGGCTTCGAGGTGCATAACTTTATACATACAAGTACCTTTCTGCTAAATCTGATAGCTTTGTGTGGTGCAATCTCTTCGGAAAGCAGGTTCCACACACAAACATATATCTTTATTACTATAGAAGATGAAGCTGTGAAGCATTAAAAATATAAACTTTATTATCTTTAAATGCATTGTTCCATTTTAAATCGTCACAAATATATATATAAGTATCTATTTTACTGATGCTTTGCATTATATTGGTCAAACTATGAAAAAAAAAAAAAATGTAATCAGTCATTTCTTTAAAAGAATTTCAGCGTGACAGACACAACAGACAGGTCTCACAACAGACAGGTTGGGGATAAAGAAAAATTATATATAAGTAAAATTATTGTGCATGACATTGATAATTAACATTGATAAGTAATGAATAAACAATAAAGGCATAGCAGGTTAGAACTGAAAAAAAAAAAAATCTCTGCAGGTTCTGTATGTATGTAACGCGATTAACTCTTGATAGAAATATATGATTTGCTTCAAATTTGATATACAAGTTTATTCTGACAAGGCGCTTCCCTGATTAGTTTTGGAGGTTTATTGGTTCAGTATAAAGGGAGGGAACGGGAGACTAATCCCCCCCCCCCCTTAATTTAGATAAATGGATTTTTCATGCAGAATTATCCAATTTGCTTCAAAATTGGTATACAGGTTTATTCTGATAAGGTGCTTCCCTGATTACATTTGGAGGTTCATTGGTTAAGTATAAAGGGGGAAATGGGGGACTAATCCCCCCTTAATTTAGCTAAATAGGTATTTCATGCAGAATTATCCGATTTGCTTCAAATTTGGCACACAGATTTACTGTCAATTTCTTTATTTTTTAAGGGGCACTGTTCTATGAAATAAGAGCATAATATAAAAGAAATGCCCTTAGAAATATTTATTGCTTGAATAGTAAAAATTGACTCACTGACCTGTGTTTTGAAAGAATGTTATCCTTTAAGTATTAAAGGTGCCCTTAAAAATTAAAAACAGTGTCCTTTCCTCACCAGCAGCACCCTGCCTTTTTTTTAAGCCTGGGAGAAACTCTGTTTACACTATTCTTTTCAGTTTATCTTCTGAAAATCTCGTATCATTCATAAATTTATTTTAATACATTTTACAGCCTATTTATTACCCTTGCCTTTAAATTTGCATTCTGTACATGAGTTTCATTTCATTTCTTTAGCTTCAAAATACATTTAGCTATATTTTGCCATGATTTTTTTTTTTTCTATGTTGTTCAAAACTAGTTTATTATTGTCAAGGTACAAAGCACATAGGAAAATTTTTATTGTTTCTTCTATTATTTCAAAACAAGTCTTCATGATCTATTTCTATTACATATGTTAATGAAATTTACCCTGAAGATTATTGTTTGGTGATACTGGTGGGAACAATTCTTATATGCTGCAAACCTTGATTATTGTAAAATATTTTGATATTGTTTACAAATAAATTTTATTTTATAATACATGTGTTCTCTTAATTTCATGTGTGTACTGTAATTTCCAGTATATAAGCTGTGGCTCAAATAAATCTGTTTCTATCCAGAAATTTTATTTTATAAAATGTAAACTATTAAATAAAATTTCTGGTTCGAAACAGACATATTTTAGCCATGGCTTCTATGCCAAAAATTGCAGTTATTTATTTCATTTCTTAAATTTAATGAATCACTTTCAAGTAAGCTTTCACAAATCTTTTTAAATTGCTTATTAAGATAATTGAACTAATTCTCAGAGTATCAAAACGGTACATGATTTTTTTGTACTTAAGTAATAACTTAATCTAAATTGCATTTGTTCCTGTATTAATCTGTTATTTTCAAAATGTAATAAGTTTTTGATAATTTTTTTTTTTTTTTCAAAATGTTACTCGCAAATTTATATTATTATGTTAATTTGGAGGTAAAAGGGAAATAAAGAAGAATTAGATTAATGAAAAATAGATTTATATTGTATTTCAGATAATACAGTAGAGCGCCGCTAATCCGCAAACCTGTAATCCGCAAAGGCCTCTAATCCGCAATCAATTTATGAATGTAAGCAAAGAAATTTAATTCTTAAAAAATGCTTCAATGGTGACAAAATTTTGAATTTTGAAAAAAATTTTCACCTATTTTAACATTTTTCTTATCCTTATATATAGTATTATATATCATATAACATTCTTCTTTATAGTTTAAAATGAAAGCACATTTAATTAGTATATTATTTTATATATTCATTTCTTCATACAATACTTGTAAAATACAAATTTAAGCTTTTTGTGATTTTTTTTTTTTTTTTTTAATGATAAAAAATCCTTACTTAGACAATATATTTTATAATTTTTTTTTTCATTAAATCGTAATTATAAATTGAAAAACACATAAAAAATACATATATATTGCTTTTGAACTCTTACTTAAAGATAAATTTCAACACTATAAACCAAATGTCTAAAACAGACAACAATTATTGCCATATTTAAGAAATTTTTAAAATAATAAATTATTTTTTACATAGTTATTACTTTGTCTATATATTAAAATGTGTAATTTATTTATTTTTTAGTATTAGCAATCTAAATTTGTCCAATATATGAATTTTAAAAATTGTAAACAAAGATTAAATAGACATGGCCTGTAATCCGCAAAAAGCCTCCAATCCGCACAACACTTGGAACCAAGCTTTGCGGATTAGTGGCTTTCTACTGTACCTAATAGCGGTCCACTGTGTCTCGGTGGGTGGACCAATGTGCCCCACTTCAGGGGCACACTGATCCATTTTATGGGTGTATATATATATATATATTTAAAAATGTATTGAAAACAATGTTCTGAGAAAACTATGATAAATGTAAAAAGGTTTAAGGATATTCAAAAATATTTGCAAGCAGATTCGACTGTTCGTCAAAGAGAAATAAAAACTGAAAAAGTGGCCCACTGTGTACCAGACTCCTCTACATTCTAGCTAAGACATAGCTGTCAATCTTCTGTGTTTTCTTCAAGTAAAAAAATAATAATAATAAACTTATTTTGAATCGGAAAACTTATTTAATAAAATGTTTCTTGTATATATGCACTACTTATTTGATTTTATTTATTAAATACATTTTCTGGTTCAAATTATGTTTGACTAGCAATGGTACTTATAGTATTTTTTTTTTTTTTTTATAAAACTTACACTTGAAGATGGTTGAGAAGAGAGAGAGGGTTACAGACATCGCAAACCATTAATAAAGCAAATTTACAGCATTTAGGCAATAGTTTCTAATATGTTTTCAAACTATAAAATAAAGTGTACCTTAAAAAAATTTTAAATCTGCATTTCCTTGTATAATTTTGTTAACATTTAATATTTTTTTTTTCTCTAGATAATTTTAAAATAGATTTTTTTTTAAATTTGTGACTGTATGAACTTCTCATCTATTTTATATTCTTTTTTGAAATAATTTTTATCTGTATATGCATAAAACTTATGTATACAAAAAATAAAAATAGCGCTTCAATAAACTTATCTTAAAATTTTATTCATGTAGGAATGAAAACGATTGTTATTATGACACAAATCTGCATTGCTGTAATAGCAGAAAAGATGAATTTTTAATTTCTTAAATGTAATAATTGATCATCTAAAATCTGTTTGTTTTATATAGACAACAAATATGTCGTACTCGTTGATATTCGAATACTGTAAAGCCTCTAAATAGCAGACACCTCGAGGCTGCTATATTCCTTGAAAAAAGGTTTCTGCTATTTGAGAATGTATGTTATAGAATTTTTACTTTTTTGAAAAAATATGGTCAACCCAAACCTGAAATAATAGAAGTCAATGGTTAATGTGACACTAGATCCATCCTTGGTTCTGCTTACAGTTAGGCAGAGCATAACGGTTGATTATATTCATAATTTATTAATCAGATTAGCAATTTTAAAGAGAATTGTCAATTAATTATTTGAAAACAAAGCACAAATCTACCACTCCTCTGCTTTTCCAAATCTAATTTCATGGTACAAATACCCAGAAGTGTACTCCTGGAAAAAGGAATCAAACTTGATTTTAACTTTCATTTTAAATTGCAGATGAAAGTAATTGTAAAATTAAACACAGTTTAAATTGAAATTTGTAAAGAAAAGGAATAAAATATAGCATACACATTACTCGGAATATACATGCTCACAAAAAATCAAATTTTAAAAAGGTGAATTGGGATATAAATCTTTTTTAAATCCTTGTCATCACAATTTTAATGAAGCTCCCTTTCTTTTACCCCAATAAATTTGAAAATAAATATAGCACTTGTACTTGTAAATGTTCACTCAGAACATTTTTTTTAAACTAAAATTTAAGCAGAAATATTTTAAAATCGACTTCTGAAACTTTCAGCGCTAGAAACTGACAAGCCAAAATCATAACAAAATATTTCTGGAAATTGCATCATTTTGACTAATTGCAGTCTAGCACTAGCAGTTCAAGTTATTTCAATTTTTATATTTTACTTTCACTATTTTAAGACTTTTAATGAAATATTTTCAAAATGACAGCAATCTGTTGATTCCATTGCTGCAGAGAAAACGGATATCATGTAAATTATTATAATTCGCAAGTCAATATCATCTGTTAGAATCAGGGTTAGAAATTGGGAATTCTACGTAAGGCGTCAAATGACGCCTGTATTTTTTTTTCTAGGTGCCAAACAGCATTTCTTGGTTGTAATTTTATGTTATATCATATTTTCTCATGTCTTTTCGAACCCATGTTAACAATAATATTGTAATTATCTTTATGTGTTAAGGGCGAGGTGCATTTTATCGGTGGGGGGTTATCCTCTCTTAGCACTATTTTTGTTGTTGCTGCAGGTCGGATTAACTTGCGATTTTAGGCTGAGTGTAAATTCCTGCAAATTTGGTTCGGGCTAACCTGATTTTTCAAAAGTTAGTTCAGTATATTGTTACAGATTAAAAACTATGCCTATATTAACAAGCATATAGAACTTTGTGTGTCTGCTGTTTTCTAACGGAATGCTGCATCTTTTTTTCCGAGACTATTTCACAAAATTCATGTTTTTTTCATGAGCCTTTGTTGAAATTGGCGGGGTTTTCCCCCGCGATCTTTTGTCGAAATTCACGTCTTTTTCGTGGCTCTTTGACGAAATTAGAGCTTTTTCCGTGAACCTTTGACAAAATTTGCAGTTTTTTCCGCGATCCTTTGACGAAATTGGTGTTTTTTCTGCGGCCATTTGACGAAATTTGCATTTTTTCTGTGACCCTTTGACGAAATTCGCATTTTTTCCGCGTTTCTTTGACGAAACTCATGTTTTTTACGGTCTTTTGACGAAATTCACGTTTTTCCGCGGTCCTTTGACGAAATTTACGTTTTTATCACGATCTGTCAACAAAATTAGCCATTTTCGAGATGCTTTGATGAATTTCGCGTTTTTTCCTTGGCCTTTGGACGAAATTCGCATTTTTTCTGCGATCCTTTGACGAAATTCGCCGGTTTTTTAATCTTTCGACGAAATTTGCCGTGTTTTCGAGATCCTTCGACAAAATTTACTGTTTTTTCGAGATCTTTTGACGAAATTTGCCGTTTTTTCGCGATCCTCCGACAGAAGTCGCCGTTTTTTCGCAATCCGACGATGAGATTTGCCGTTTCTTCGACGAAATTGTCCGTTTTTCCATGATCCTTCGACGAAATTAGCAGTTTTTTCAACTATCCTTTGACGAAGTTGGCGTTTTCTCCGTGGCCCTTCGACAAAATTCGCATTTTTCGGCAATCGTTCAATGAAACTCATGTTTTTTTTTTTACTGCCTTTTAATGAAATTCACGTTTTTCCACGGCCCTTTAGCTAAATTCGCATTTTTTTCGCGATCTGTCAACGAAATTAGTCATTTTTTGCAATCTTTTATTAATTAATTTCGCGTTTTTTTTCCGATCATTCAACGAAATTCGCCATTTTTCCGATCCTAAGACGAAATTCGCCATTTTTTCGCGGTTCTTCGACAAAGTTTGCCTTTTTTTGCGATCTTTCGACAGAATTCGCCGTTTTTTAACGTTTCTTCGACGAAGTTTGCAGTGTTTTCGCGATCCTATGGTGAAATTCGCTGTTTTTTTCGGATCATTCGACAAAATGATTTCGCGATTCTTCGAAGAATTTACGCATGTAAAAATTACGCGTCCCATCTCCAATCTTTCACGTAATTTTACGTGGTATAACACGTCCGCGGCATCTATAAAAAAAAAAAAAAAAAAAAAAAAGCTAGGCGTCAAATTTGGCGATCAGGTATAATTTTGTGGTCGTCAAATGCAATAATTCAGTTGCATTTGGCGACTAACGACCGCTAATTTCTAACCCTGGTTAGAATTGTATTTTGTACTTTTCACTAGGATAGTGAAAATTGTAATTAGATGTTGGAGTAGATATATATTTATATGAAATAAAATGTGAAAAAATAAACAAATTAGTTTAATTTGATGAAGTAATACAGTAAAAAAATTACAAGATAAGGTAACATCCGACATGGGTACCCATTGTAGGGAGTTGAATGAACTAATTCCCATCGAAATCGGGGTCCATAGAGCTCGACAAAATGATGCACACCCTGGCAGTGGAAGGTGGAACTAAAATCTGTAACACAATTGAAAACTAAGTCGAATAATCCAAACCAGATTGTGATTGGCCCATAGAACCCGAAATAAGAATGCACAGTTAGATTAAAAAAACTTGTAGGATTGTCACCCAGGGGGTGCTTAGCTTGGTCAAGTGCTGAACAACAAATCATTTACTTTGATTGTTGGTATACATCAAGTAAATACGGGTTGTGTACTTTCATTAGGAACAAAAATTCAAATTTACGAAAATAGGCATTTGAATTTTCTGTTATTCTCTATATATAACATTTATAAAACGCTACGGAAGAAGCTAAAAATGTCAAATTTCTTAAATGGAATTTGTGTAAATCAGAGCAAGATGTTAACCCTTTCCCTCTTCATACCCGCAAATATAACAAATAATTTGTTCAAGAAAACCACCTTCCTCTACATTAACGTGATCATTAAAAAAATAATTATATTTTTCTGATAATTAGAACATAACAAAGATGTTACCCTAAAACAGCCGCCAGATGGCTACCCTTCCCATCCTCAAATTCAAATCTATATCTTTATTCATTAGTAAAAAATGGCAATTATTTCGTTTCATTTTCGCAAACTAAATGAAGGGATCAGCCAGAGAAACAGATCTTTTTGTAATTCAGTTTTTAATGATAGCTGATCCCTGTCTGAAGCTTTCTTGGATTTTTTTTTTTACTGGCACCGTCAGATTTTTGCAAAAATTATGAAAAATTACCAGCTGCATTTTTCAAAAATTACATTGTCAGATGTAGAAATTGTTTTTATATATGCTCATAAATTTTCAAATTGATATCTTAATTAGTTTTCTTGAAATTTGCTAATTAGTAAATAAATTTCAAATTCATTCATTTCCACTTGCAAATCGAGAACAAATGTTCTTTTCTTAAGCCATTTTGATAAAAAAGATGGCATTTTCGATGCAATGTTTAATGAGATTTGAATTAATATCTTGGGTAATTATCAAAATATTAAAATTCTGAATCCCATGTGCATTCGATCCGGCCGAGATCTGCACGGGCCGGAATTTCCAGGCCCGACCCAGCCCGTTTATATTTTCACAGTTCATGGCCTGGCCCGGCCCGTTTATATTTTCACAGTTCATGGCCTGGCCTGGCCCGTACAGAAATCAGTGAAAACAGGCCCGATATGCCATGACACAATTTCTACTATTTCGAAAAAATTGAGATTTTTAGCATATAATTCAGATTTCTTTAAAGAATACTGTATACATAATATTTATGGGAAAATTTTACAGTATATTTTAAAATTGCGATGAGTTCGCAAGACAGAAAATACACAATAGCAACATTAATGATTACTTAGATTCTAAGACTTTCAACATTCAAATAAGGATTTATTAAAAAATTAGTTTAAAATAAATGGAAAAAAAGAGGGTTAAAACATCATAACTTTTGAAGCTGTATAATAAAAAGTAGATTTATAAAAATATTTCTCTGTCATTTATTAAAGCTTTTCTCAAATCCAAAGGAGCTACTTTCTGATAGATTTCTAAATTCATTCCTTTTCGGAAACGCATAAGATTGGCAGGTATTCTTATTCAGAAACTATATAATCGAATGGCGTTATCCATTTTTTGATAAAAGAAATATATCTTTGAGAAAATACTGTCAAAGTTAGCATTTTGAATCGAATTTCCGTAAGCAACAGCATGGGAAAGGGGGAAAATCTGAAGTCACATGATAAGAATATCTTATATTTCGACAAGTAATTTATTTATCAAAAATGGTAAACTGTATTTAATTCCAAATCCCTTCAGTAGTCAGGCTTGTCAATTTATGACTTTACAGTTAAAAATTAGTCAGAAAATGAGTCAAGGTTTCGCATTGTTGAGTAGGAATTTAAGAACCACCTTTAAGGTATATTTTTAAAGATTACGTTAACAGAAGTTCATTATTGCTATTAATACTTTTACAAAACATATTGCCTGCCCTACACATCCTGAAAACAATTAAGTCCAGTTACGGCCCCGCTCGACTACGTAGCAAAAAAAATGCAAGCCTGATCTCGGGCCAGCACGAGTCTGCTAAAAAAATATTAAGGCAATGTAACTGTCCGATGTCGATCAACTTGCATTTCTGTATTATGTTGTCAAACTAGCATGGGCTCGTAACGCTCATTTATACTTATTCTCGCGAAAACCATATTCTTTGAAAATAGCTCATATATTTATTGGTTCTGCTTAAATCTTTATATCGAACCGGCAGGCCCGCTAAATTTTTTTTATCGGCCTGGCCTGGATGGCTCGTTCAATATTTTTGCCAGCCCGGCCCGTTGAAACTTTTTTTCTAATTCTGCCGGCCCAGCCCGTTAGAAAAGTCACCCTCAATCCGCCAGCCCGGAGCGAAACATTCTTTTATTAATATAGATTGGTGTGTCATTTTATTTATTTTTGAAATGATGGGGAATCATTTCAGTTTAAAATAGCTTAGGCGCAAGCTTCACTGTTTTTTGATAGAAAGTTTGTATGTATTCTATGAAACGTTCCATAATCTGGACCACAGCCAATTCGCATATCTGGGTGAGCATGTTTTGATGTATAATAAATTTTCTTGTTACAACTACCATGCATTCCAAAACACATTGTTGTCAACATCGTTCCTGTTAAATGTGAACTTTGGCTCTGGATTTGATTACGAGAGATTATCAATGTTTTCATTTATTATAAAGTATCAGCAATCTTATCACAAATCATCATCTTCAAATTAATATCACAAATTTTCACATATCATCAGATCACAAATTGTATCACAGTATCATACCACTAATTTTCTAGAAATAAAATCTCGCCTTTCAGTCTGCTCGTGCAGAGGATTTTATCAATCTAGAAATTCTGGAAATATCAGCTGAATGTGTGAAAATAAACATAATTAAAACTTTTATTTTAATAGTTTCAAATGCCAAAGGTAAATAAATTTGAGTGTTTTTTTTTTTCTCTTTACAGAGACCGGTAAAATTTGGATTTACGAAGAGCGACTTGAGCCATGTGTTATAAACAGTAGCAAAAATGGCCCTATATAATAAATATAGTTTCATTTAAACATGTATAAATTATAAATATTATTGTTTATGTAAGGACCTATTGGCTTGTTATAGTAAATGCAACTTAATGCAAAATTAATTTAATTTTTTAACCAATGCTGTAACTACTGCATACTTGGAATCACATTGCCCTAGCATCGCTCATATTTGGCACTAACCTTGACTGTGGGCCTGATTACAGACGATTAGCTAAAATGCTACATTATATAATAATCAATTTTGTATGTAAATCTTCGATTTCAAAAATGTTTTTGACGGCTAGAAATTCTGCGAAATATGTTTTTTACGTATTTGTTTTTAATAGAATTTAATTTTTTTTTTTTTTTTATTGTTATTAACACAATATTTTTTCATAGCTACATTGTTTTCTTATGCAACTGTTTACGAACTAGTATTGGTAGAATGCACCGGGCAGCGATACTTTAAGGAGAAAGTCAGTAAATAAGTTGGGAATAACGTCGGACATTTACAACCATAGACATTCACCAGATTGTGAGGTCTGAAGTATGATAAAGGGGTCTTGACCCTAACAATCTCAAGGTCTTTTGGGGAAAGTTTTTTAAATTAAAACAGCATTTAGTTTTTATTCAAGTACTTTTTGAAAATAAAAATGCAAATTGAAACATTTGTTTATATACAAACAAACAATAGGTGCTTTTATGTTAGCTGGGCACAGATGATAAATTGTCAAATATTGTTCCCATCACCATCATTCATGTTGCAATTCATTTCATTTAAAATATAAACCTTTCACTAATTTCATTTAAGATGCATAACTTTTATTTAAAATACATATAATATATGCACTACATTTAAAATACATGCATCTCACTCATTTTATTTAAAATACTCTCCTTCCCTCCCCCCCCCCCCCACACACACAAAAAAAAAAAAAAATAATAATCAAAAAATATAATACCATCATTAACAAAACATTTTAAATCAACATCAAAGTATTGTTTCTAATTTAGACATGTGAAAAAGTACAAGCTTTTATTGGTGAGATTTGTGCTTGGCTAACATAAAATACTCAAACATACTAGTTCTGATTGCATTCAGAAAAGATTTATTTTTTATGTAGAACTCGAAACATTCTTTACAGAAATAAATTCTGCATAAAAAGTTTTTACTTTTCAGATGTAGAATTTGATTCTTGTCAAATATTATAAATAGCCAAGGAAACGAAGCTGTGAAGAAAGACAAAATTTCCATCCAATTTGAACCTATTTTAGATTTTCACAATCATAAAATTTATTTTTGAAAAATTAACATGTTTTTAAAGTTTTCTATATGTTTACTACTTTCAATTTGTAAATTCAAAATACATCAAATTTCAAAAATATAGTATAAGTTTATAAATTATAGATAATTGCCAAATTACAGAATTTCCTGTGTGGGAACAGAAAAAAAAAAAAAAAAAAGACTGGTTTCTACATCAGCAGGTCTTTCTTTCAGTAGACAATGAAATTCTCCATTTGGTATCATTCCATTATCGGCAGGTTCCATTTTCACAGATTTTTCTGGTGAGTTACTTTGAATGCAAAGGCAATCATTTATGAAGGCTCTAAGACAGCCATACTCAACCTGCGGCCCGCCTAACGTCGCAAATATATGTTTGCGGCCCGCGAGAAAAAAAGGTTGAGTACGGCTGCTCTAAGGCAGGCCGCACACTGACGAGACAGCGCAAGTAATGAGACATTTTCACCCTTTTAACAAAGAAAAACCGGTTTGAATATCAGAATTTGTTTCGTGTCTTGCGCTACACGTCGCTCTGTCTTGTCAGTGTGCGGCCTGCCTTAGACATCCAAAGCATTCACCAGGCCATCAGATCCCACCCTTACAAGGTTTACTCCAATTTGATAACCATTGAAATTTATAATCTTATAGTATATTTTTGAATATCATTGTATTCTGAATTTAGAATTAATGTGAATGTACTATAAATAAATATAATCTTGTTCTAATTAATGTCGAGTTAAAAATTAATAAAATAATAATAATAAAGAATATAATAAATTAATTTAGAAATTAAAACAATTTTTTAAGTGCAAATTTTGCTTTTTGACAGGTGCATAAAAAGTAGAAAGTAGAAAACAAACACATACTGGGGAAAAAGGAAAATAAGCACAAGGGTGTATCCAAATAAACAAAAGTTGTTTAATAAATTACTGTCAGTAAATAACAGGTAATCACAATACCAAATACAGCATAAATGAAATTGATAATTAGTATTCAAAATAATTTAATTTAAAGACTAAATTTAAGATTGCAGCTGTTTTTGTGAATTCGTGAATTAAACATAACAATCTTAGTATATGATTACATACTGTTATTTCCAAGAAAATATATTGTAAATTAATGCTTTACATTCTGAATGTATTAATATTGAAATAAACTTATTATAATATTCAATATTCTTACAAGAATAACATGTTGTTCAAAACAAACTAAAATAACAGAAATGGGAAATTACACCCTTACCTAAATTGGTACGATATTCATTTTCGTTTTAACAGCAAGTTTCGACAACAAAAACTTGCTCGGCACCATGTCTGGTTTTAAATTTCTCCTTTCATTACATGGAGCAAAATCTTCATCATTGAAATGATTCAAACATAACACTAAGTGTTTGTTTGGTTCAAAATTATCTCTTTTTAGCTTTATTAGCCATTGCCTTAGTCCATTTCAATCTATCAAAGGAAATCAGTGAAAACTAATATTTTTCTGCTGACAATCATACCCGTATGCAATTCAAAATCTCAGCATGTCTCAATTTTTTGATAAAAGATGTTGCCACATGAACTGTATGAGATACAATTGTAAATAATGACGGACAGTGCTACGCTGTCTTTTATTACAACATTTTGTGATATCCCATAATCTCTCAGCAAACTGGGTATGGCATCCAGTGTTAGGGTTAACACAGTTATATTTGTGTAGGATTTACTGTGGAATGTTTACAGCTAGCCTCTCGCAAAAAAACTTTATGTATAAATCCATTGCACTGATGGAAGAATTTTCTTGCAGCTTTCTCATCATCAGGTAACTGCTAAATAGTAAAATCCATCTTGGGGAAAAATGTAACTTAATAAAAAATATTTTCAATTTCAAAATTAACAAATTATGATGTTTTGTATGGTTATGATTAAAGAATAATAATAATAAAATGATTCATATTCAATAAACAGCGAGTCACAATGTTTGGCACAGTTTGCAATAAAAACCTTTTCACGGTCAGGGTTGAAATAAATGGTGTGCTAGCATGCATTTTGGCATGATGTTTAATAATGGAAAAATACCCATATATTTCTTTCTAAACATATGAATTTTTTTTTTTTTTTTTTTTACATACTTCAGCAAAATGTGTGTTCTAACAACCTAACATTTTTTTACATGCACAGATCAATTAAGTCTCTTTAACACTAACTGCTGTGACATAAATTGTCACATGGCTAAACTGTGAAAATTAAAAAAAGCAGTGGTCTGTAAGACTTAACAGCAGTTAAGGGTTACTATAAACTGTCAAAAACAATGTTAATGTAAAGTTCTATTAAGGGGATAATATAGTGTATTTTTCTTTAAAACTATTAAACCAACAAACATAGAAATAATATAATATAAATAAATAAATAATAATAATAAACACTCAGTCGGAAAATGTCAATGTCACCAATTTATTTATACTTTTAACATTTGTTAAAACAATAAAACTAATACAAAAAGATTAAAATATATTAAATTACTCATAAAATTGTTTTTAAACATTAATGAATTTTATTTCTAAATAAAAAAGTATTTTACATGATTTAATCAAAATTGTTTGGTTTCACCGGATATTGCAAAATTAATTAAATCCATTATTATTGTTTCTTTCTCCGATTAAAAATAAGAATATTTAATGCTTAACGAAATACAATTATTTCATCGATCAGAATTTTTTTTCTTAGTTTAAGCTGTACCAACAACGAACATTTTACAGGTTACAGTAAAATCGCCAAAAATGTCTGCTTCATCTGCAATATGACTGTTGAAGTTGGATAAAATCTAATAATCTTAATTTTACAACGTGTATGCGAAATACTACAGAGAACACATGTAATATTTAATTAAGTAGTGGATATTTTGAAAGAATAACAGAACTGATAATCTTTATTAATGTATCGCATGAAAAAGTAAACAAATAAGTACTTTCGCAAATCTTTATAGTTATGTTAAGAAATATATATTTTAAAGTACAGAAAAATATTCTTATAAATCGTATGAAATTCAAGGACATAAGTATTTAATTTGAAAATATGATTAAAGTTTTTGAAACTTCGACGCTAGAAAAAAGCAAATACGTGTCGCTATCTGGGCAGGGTATAAATGTAAACAAAGATCACGTTGTTATATTTTGGTTCAGGGTCTGTGTTCAGAGCCGGTGTACGGTTTTTCGAAGGATTTTGGCGAAATGACCAGGCCTTATGTATTATAGTTGGCAATGGCTTGGGTAAGACGGGCTTAGGATTGAGTACTGATCAAACCTTCAAAATCGCTACCTAACTACCTAAAATCTTGGGTTTAGGTCGAAAGTTGGGTAAATTAGGCCTTGGGTCGACCAGTGAACAACAGCATGTGTGCATGCGTCTCATAATCAAATGTGTTTTTCAGTATCCCCACAAATGTCTTTGATCCCCACAATGCGAATGAATAAAGTTCATTTCACCGTGTCGGCAGTAGTTTTGAAATAGACGCTTTCAGTGTGACGTCAATTATGACGTTTTGCTTGTAAACTGACACTAAACAAACAGTTTCCACGTTGTATTTTCTATTTTATTTGAATGTTATAGCTATATCTCACAGCTAAGAGTTTTAATAATTTATAAGCAAATCTACCATTTTCTACGATTTATATTAAATAAGAAATGAAGCATAGCAACCGTTTGTTTGGAGTCAGTTTCCAAGGAAAACGTCATGAGTGACGTCACGACTGAAAGTGTCTATTCCATTGACTAGAAATATAAATGGACGGCTTAGATGCTTTACACTCACGCTAAAAAAAAAAAAAAAAAAAATTATCGGTTAAAAAAAAAGAAAAAAGTCGCCAAATTTAGGGGATTTTTTTCTTTAATGGCAACCTAGCCATTGTATTAAGTTATTCGTTTGGCGCAGTCTTGGAAATCGCGCCAAACAAACAGTCGCCAATCTTTTGTTTACATTTTAGCGTGATAGTAACACATCTGTTCCAAATGGACAGTGGACTAGCAACCCTTTCTTGAAGAAAACATGTCCTTTCCTCCAGCTGGTGTGGAGGAAGAATATTCTGCCAAACAGGGTTTTTTTCGCGCCAAACTGTCACGGAAATTCCACAGCTCCCGAGAAGAAACAGAGATTTTTCCCTTTCGTTTGAGTTTGTCAAGTTTGAGAAAGGGATTACCGCCAGAAAGCGGCACCCTTTCGCCTATTTTTGGCGATGAAAGGGGAAAGATATATTCTTCAAGTCTGTCGGAAGAAAAGAAAGGAGTCCGCTGTCCATTTAAATTTCTAGTCAATGGTCTATTCGAATGATGGCATGTGGTATTAGACTTGGTAGTGCAAGAAAGAAAACATTTAACAAATGAATATTTTTCTTCAGTTGTATCATTTGAAAATATGTTTACTGGCATAAGTGCATAAAACTGTTAGTTAACTGGGATATTTATTTTAAGAAATGAAATATGCATTTTTAAATGTCGCAATAAAACTTGAAAATAAAGTGGGTAGCCACTCATAATTTTATTCAAGGGTAAGTTTTATGAATATTTCTCAGTGTTCTGTAAAAACTTTGATTTTTTTAGATATTTAGGTAGTTTTCTGTTATTGTAATTTAAAAGATAATCAAAAATAATGTTTGTTTTTGTCAGAGATCAATAAAATAATTTATAGATGTAAATGTCTTCATTTAAAAATTTGAAGTAATAGTTAATAGACCAACAATATGTCAGACACAAAATAATAACAACAACTGTGCATTATTATTATTGTTTCAAATTAAAATTATTGAGAACAATTTGAGCTTTTAATTTTACTTGTATGGAAGTAACTTACATAAAAAAGCATGCTTTAATACATATAGTAATATTAATGTAACACAACTTAGAGATATAAATGATCAAATCTTTGAAGGAATTATTTTTAAATACTGTGTAATAGTTTGTAATTGAATACATTAAAAAAGTCAAGTTTTCTGAATTTAACTATGAAATTATTGTTTGAATGCTATATTAATGATTTTCATATAAGTTACATTGATACAATTAAAATGAAATTTTTCAGCTAAAATGTTCTCCATTATCTTTATTTGAAATATAATAAAATAATACTCAGTATTTACTACTATTTTAAGTGACTAACATTGTGTAGGATTATTATTACTTTAAGCAAAAATATTTACATCTATGAATCATTTTACTGATTTTTGTACAAATTAGATTGATGAAAATAGATATTAGTTTAGATATCATCCCTATTATTTTGACATAAAATTGAAAAATAAAAATAAATTCATTTTAAAAACAAAAAATAAACATATTTTTATGTATAAAAAAATTAGACATACATTCAATAATTTAAATTCATTGTAATTTAAAACTGGCATTGACTATATTTGATAGTTACAATATTATTGTATTACAATAATAAAAACAATAACTAAAATATAATTTTTTTATGAAACACTGAAACACATTCATAAAACTAAAAACTACATAAAATAAGGCAATAAAATAAAGAGCAAAACTAGCGAAAAGAAAAAAAATCAGTTAGTTAGTACCACTCCCCTATAAAGTTGTCTATTGTGCACTACATGCTTAGATATTAACTTTATTCAACGTATTTACATTATTCTTACGAGAGCTAATCTTCTTCATAGAGTGGAAGTTGTTTGGTATACGTATAACCAGGTTAAGCAGAGTAACATAGACTGTCATATCCATAAAATGTTGGAGGACGATATTATGATGCCTTTTGATTCCACCTTTGTGTAAATATTCATGTTGAAATAACAGGAAAAGTTCTGATGATCTTGAGGCATGGAAATTTGAATTTAATTAATTACTGGAAGTTAAGTGCTATTAGCAGTATCCCCTATTTACAATACCCGAAATAGATGACATTTCGGCAAATATATCGGATACTAAATTTATGTCCACCCTAAATTTAAACCCTTGATATTTTCATATTCCATTGAAGCCAGAGGCTATAGCTAAAACAGCTTATATGACTAGAAATGGCTATTTCGTCTTTAAATAAATGAGTTTTTGGTTTATCTATGGCATCATCCATGTTTCAAAAGCCCGTGTATGAAATCCTAAAACCTCTGTTAGATAAAGGACTGTTGGTCTACAGGTAGTGTTGGCGAACACACTTGTACAATATTTAAAGTTGCTAAGAGTTTACCTTATCATGTAATAATGGTTTAACATTAAAATTGGAGAAGTATAAATTTTTAAAGCCAAAAATAAAGTATTGGGTGTCAAAATTACTCAGAACGGAATCAAAACCGATCCAGAGAAAATGGAAGCTAATACTTTCATGTCTTCTTCCTAAGTCTTGTAAACAAGTTGCAACATTCTTTGGCATGTTTTTCAACATGCATATTTCCTATCCTTCTGAGTTGTGTGAAGCTTTGTATGCTTTGAAGAGTAGAAGGGTAAAGTTTATCTGATGAGCGGAAGCTCAGAAATCTCTTGAATTTTAAAAGAAAGCTTTAAACTTCTCCTCTCTTTAATTATGGCCCATCCACATTATTCACTACAATTTGTCATGTACTATGATGATAGTTCTCTTGGGGTTACATAGATGCCAAGATCTTTTGATTTTTCCAGAGTCTGATCCAAGACAAACATGTTTAAAACCAGAAAGTGTATATATGGAAATGAGTCTCATTTCTATAAGGTGCTTACTAGATTTCATTTAAAAATTTTTTAATTAACTAAAATTTCTGATTGAAAAATGTTTTTCTACGATCAGACTCAATACTAATTAAGAGACGTTCGCATCTTTCCTGTTGGTGCAGTGTTATTTCAGGAAGGTAGACCCATAACGTATGCGTCTAATACTTTTAATTAAGTTGAACAGAATTTTTGATTACGCAATGAGAGTGTCTTGAAGTTATTTGAGAATTGAATAAATTTCATCACTATTTTAACCCATTTTCGGCCAAAGATGCGTAAACGCACCATTTCAATAAATATATTTTTATTAATACTGTGTCGTGTATTTTTTACTAATTTTATTTTTCTGCTATTTTTAAGGGTTCTGGAGACATCTATGAAATAATAGTAATTCAATTGAAGTAATCACTTTCTGTTGAGAAATTTTCAAAATACGCTGTTTTTTTTTTTACTTGAAACGGTTATTGACAAATTCGATGTTTTGAAAATGTATAATTATTCCACTTGAGTTTAATCATATGTTTTTATAATGGAGTAAAGTTGCAAGTTCTGTAAATAAAATAAAAATAAAACAAATGCCATAAGAAAACTTATTTTTTTTATTTAAATTTAATGGTAAATTATTAATGGTAAATTAATAATGGTAAATTAATTTAATAATGGTTGGATGTGCCAATCCCAAAACTTTCTTCTATCTCAATCATGTTAATACTTCTAATTTTGTCCTCACATCGCCAATAAAATCAATATTTTTCGTCATTCTGTTGTACGTCAGCTGTGTGCGAATGGTCGGGTTACAGGGATGCGAACAACCGATGTATACTAAACTACGAAAAGTCCTTCTGGCCTGAACCGACAGGAACACATAGCCTCCCTATTCCTTGGTTTTATGATTTTAGCTAATTTTACTGGAAAACACGAAGCTAAAATGCGTGGAACCTATATAAAGAAGATTCAATCCCAGCTCTTGTCAACATTGAATTTGAATGAGAATATCGCCAAATTAGTCCTCTACAGCCAAGTTGGCTTCATTTATGGCAACTTATTTTGGTCGCCAAATTTGGCGATATTCCGCCAACGGTCGCCAAGTTTGGCGAGAATTTGACGTTGGCGAATATAAATATACAGTGATAAGCATATAATAGGATTAATGGTTACAACAATGAAAGAAAATTTGCCGAAACCATGTTAACTAAAGCTCATAAATTAAACCCGTTTATGGATGAATTCTGCTGTCTTCTTTGAAACTGTCAGCCACCCTAAAATTTCAAACCGCTATATCTCAGCCATTTTTTAAGATAGAGGCAAAACAAAAATTGTTCCGGATTCTCCGGATCAAGGCCGAACATTTAACGAAAAAAAGTTTTAGGGTTTCTAATTTTTTTGAATTTGCACATCTTTTTGAATTTGAAATCTTTAAATGGCTATCGCAGCGCCTCCTTTCGTCGAAATATCCCCAAATTCTAATAGAACCTGCTTGCCATAGCCAAAAACATATAAAAAAAATGTGGTTCAATTTGAAGGATAACTTCATACACATTTAGATGGTACAATAGTGAAAATGGAACAAAAATATCGATCACAGCGCCCCCTTTCTTCGAAATATCCCCAAATTCTGATAGAATATGCTTGTCATAGCCAAAAACATAGAAAAAAAATTATGTTCAATTTGAAGCATAACTTCATACACTTTTCGATGGTACAATTAAAAGCCAAACAGACGTACAGACAGACATTTTGTAAAAACATGTTTTTCGGAATCTCTGACCCCTAAAACGTGTAAATTCGTCGAAAACCGGAAGTCGAAATAATTTCGATTACAATACTTTCTTCTATTATAGATAGAAGAAAGTAAAAAGTATTGAATGCATTTAATTATCTGAAAAAAACAATTAGTTTCTTCTTCATTTGATTAAAATGCATTGGAAAATCACTGCTCAGAATGACATAGTTCTTCAATATGAAATATATGTAGTTAATTTTATATTTCTGTGGCGCTGTCGAATAAAGTACTTAGAAATATTTCCATTCTAAAACAAACTTTGCTTCTACGATGTGTAAAACTTTAAATTAATAAAACCTTCCATAAAAAATGTTTATAACAGTAAGTTTAGTTTCGAATTAAAAATAATTTATCAAAAATCAATTTTATTCGAAAACACAGGAAAGAAATTAAGAATATAGATCCATTCAATTCTGTTTGAGTTCCATTTTTCTACAAATACAGACAAAGAACTGTGTTTGACAATATTTATTATCAAAATAAAAATACAAATTGTGTGAAGTTGACAATAAGGTGCAGAAAGTACAAATTCATCATTTAAAAATGCAAATAAAAGTTTCCTACATAAGGTTTTGTCCCGCCAATTTTAAATTCTCATATTTTACAAAAAGTATTAAAATAAGATATGTCAAGAGTGACAAATTTTACAAGTGTAAATTAAAAGATATGAGAAAAAATTAGATGTAAAGCAACAATATAATACAAAAAAGTAAATTTTTACAGTATGTAGGACATAAATTATGAAAAAGAACAGTTAGCTTGATCATATACTGGAAAAAATAAAAGTCAAAATGTACTGTTGTATCTTCACTAACTGATATTGTAGTTGTTATAACATCTTCCTCAAAAAGCACATATGTATCTCAAAAAAAAAAAAAAAAATCCACTGCAGTTTTGAGCAAAAATTAAACAAGTTGGTCCTTCTATTAGCTCGTTTTAATTATTTTGCCAATAAAACGGCACACTCATAATGTTAACACTTTTATGAGTATTTCTATATATAATCTCCATCCCTTCGAGAATAGAGCTTGTGAGGTATCTTGATTTAATATACAAATTTCATTTACAAATTTATCGCTCGAAAGAGTATATCTTTACTTTTAAAAGCTAGAAAGATATTGCATTCTTAACTTTATTTGACACGCACACAAACAAAATAAATATCTTTGGCAACTACGTAGTTACAATGTATATTTTTTTCCTTAAAAAGGGCAAAACTTTCATGATTATGCATATATTAAAAGAATTTTATATCAGAAAGACTGTTTTTTAAATTAATATCAATTTAATTTGCTCCATAAACATAAATTACTGTTTGAAAAATAATTTTAAAACGAGGGTAGTTTTCTTTATTGGGAAAATAAAGTTACACATTAGTAGTATTAAAGCCAGATGTATCCTTTCTAAAACTACACCATTTCAATAACTACCATTCCACACTCATAGCAATAATAAAAATTAGAATAAAAAATGGGGATCAAATATGTATAATAGTAAAAGAAAGTTTTTGTATGCATGTTTGTCCGCGATGGCTAGGGAAGTCTACTGCACATAGAGGTCTAAAAATTTTGATGAGGATTGATGAAAGCAAGTCTGAATCCTACTTAGGCACTGATTTTTTTTTATTCGTTGATAATTAGCCGGGATATTAATTAAATACCAAAATGAACGTCCCAAAATTGCAAGCATCTTTCGTTTCACTGATTGTGTCTGTGCATCTACAGACGTTCCTTGGTTCTTCACGTTGACGAAAACGAAGCGGTCGTTTTCCAGTATTTTTAAATCGGGATCATTGGTTTCCTCATAGAGTTACAAAAAACAGATAAACAGAAAATAATTTCCTTAAAATCCTGTTCCAACGATGTCTTTTGTTTTTAAAAAAATATTAATATTCTAAATACATTTTAACTGCACCTCAATTTGAGTAAATTTTCCAATTATCTGCAATTTGAAACTGTCGCATCTGCTTCTAGGATGAAAATTTTAAAAATAGAAAAAAAAAATTCCCATTTATTCGGGGTACCTTTCCTTTTCTAAAGGTATATATTTTTAAAACATTAATATTTATGATTTAAAAGATAAAACTAAGTTCGGTCATGTTTATTGACTTCTTTTCAAGTTACTGTGTTTTTATACATTTTAAACATGTTGCATCCGCGTACCAGGAATAGTAAAAAAATACCTACTTATTCAACATATATTTCCGGTTCTAGTGGTAACTTTGGTTTCGAAAAATATTAATTTATACTACTTAAAAAAAATATTTATCACAGGTCGATTTGCGTTCATTTTCACATTTTTTGATTTTCTCCAATTTTAAAATGACATATACTTTTTTTGCTGATGAAAATACTAAACACTTATTTTCAGTAACAGTCCAGTTGTAACAAAATGATTAGTTAAAAAAATTAATATTTCAAAAAAATATTTTCTGGAAGTTGTTTCAAAGGACAGCCAGAGATTTATTTATCTCAGAGCGTTTGAAGATATCGTTTCCCATTTTAATTCTGCTTTAGAACATTTTCGAAGGGGTTTTCATTTCTGTGCATGTTTATGAGTACCTCTACATATTCAACAAAGATTGTCAATACACTAGAATATGCCATTTCACATGTTAAAAGAGTGAAGTGCTGGTGCCCATTTTATATTATTTAAGTTTTCTCTGGAACTTTTGATCAGAATTGGAAGTTGAATATTTCTAAAGTATAAAATTTAAATCAGCACTCACTATACTAGGAGCATCTTAGGATGTTTGGGAAGAGTTTCGTTTAACAAATGTAAAATCATACAAATTTGAGGTTCATTTGGAAAAACAGACTAGAACATGCATAGTAACCCGATGTATAGTGCCGAAGACAGTGGTGTCAGCAATTCAAGGTTCGTTTGGATAGATTATTTCTTTAAATATAAAATCATAGAACTTCGAAAGTGTATACTGCTGAAGGCGGTGAGGGCTCCAGCATTATGTTTGTTTGGAAAGATTTTCGCCTAAAAATATAAAATCATTTAAGACTGATTTTAGATAAATTTATGGTTATTACCATGGACCGTGACAACGCCGGACAGATCAGGTAGTTGATGAATAAAAAGGTAACTTATAAAGGCTATTAGCAGTGCATATCAGCCAAAAAAATCTTTATAAAAATTTTCACATATTCTTATAAACTGATTCAACGTAATTGAATTTTGCTGAATAAAACACAAATTATGCTCTAACGACATGCCATAACTTACGTCCGTATGGTACACTTCTATTTGGCTAAAGTTTTTTGAATAAGAGTGTAAATCTGGTTGACGAAAGTCTCCAAAGAAACCAGCCAAAAAGGAACAAATTAGAGAATTAGCATGAAGTGAAATTTGCTACATTTTTCGAAACATATAAGCATGAACTCTGTAAACTATACATTACTAAATAAAATATATAGATAAATTTGCTACATTAAAACCAGTTTTTATGTTCACCAGATTTAATGTTATAATATTTTTTGTAATAAATAAATACTACAAAAGTAATGTTTTTATTCAATAAACCTGTGACTGAATATAAGAAATAAATGTCATAATCAAATATTTTTATACAAATAATGTTTGTTCAACATAGAGTTTTAAATTTTGAATTATCAAAAATTTAAATTAGTAAATTATTATACAAATTAAAATATTTCTTGAAAATTTTCGAACAAACATTACGTTTTAATTTTAAAATTCAGTTATTTAATTTAAATGAAATTTCATTCTCTATTTCCGGTATTTGAAAAATATATCATTGATATTTAAGAAACTTTTTTCTGAGTTTTAAACCCAAGACTAGTGATGATGCTATGTGATGATGTGACGACTAGTGAGAATATACATTAAAATTTAAATGAGTGGCATCAAAAAATATTTCAAAAGTGATGATGTGATGACTAGTGAGAATATACATTAAAATTTAAATGAATGGCATAAAAAAATATTTCTGGCATGGGTTCCATGGACCACATTTTTTCCTTCAGTTAGTTAACTGCATCATGCCACCATCAATTTCAATTATGGCACAATCAATGCAATATTTTATTTTATTTTTATCTTTTTCTAACACACTTAAGGAAAATATTTGAATTGACCAATATTTCATCAAAAGATATCATTTAATTCAAATTTTTAAATTATGAATAAAAATAAAGCATGTGTGAAAAAAGCTGAAAAGATTCTTACTGAGAATTATTATAATTATTCCATGGAAATCACATAGATAAAAAAGGAAAATTCTAAAATTTGCAGAAAAGTAGCAAAAAAGAGGTTCCTGATGACATTTTACGACTGTATGAATGTGGAGTTATGGTTTCCAAACAACATACTTGGGAAATACTACATTCATAAATACATTATTTTTCTTTAGCATGAATATTAAAATGTGTCTTTAGATTATTACTACTAGAAAAACGCTTGTAGCATACTTCACAACTATATGGCTTTTCTCCAGTATGAATGCGACGATGCATCTTTAGGTTCTCCTTTACAGAAAATGTCTTAGAACACACCTCACAACTAAATGGCTTTTCTCCGTATGAGAGCGAAGGTGTATATTCATATGTCCCTTTTGTGTATATCTTTTAGAACATACCTGACACACAAATCGCTTTTCCTTAGAATGACTATGAGGGTGTATTCGTAGGTATTGCTTCAAAGAAAATGACTTAGAACGCACCTCACAAACAAATGACTTTTCTTCTGTAGGAGAGCGAAGGTGATTATTCAGACTTGCCCAGCGAGAAATTCTTTTAGAACACACTTGACAAACAAATGGCTTTTCCTGTGTATGAATGCGGAGAGCAACATACTTGATAAAAAAACTCATCCAAGATACTTTCAAAATCAATACACGTTTTGCTTTTGTGTGTCCCAGTAAACAAACTACTTGATAAAAAAAAACTCCAATACTGTTAGAGCTTTTCCTGTCAGACCAACTGTACGACATTTTTTATGGTTCAAATATCAAAACAATCTTTCAACATTTCAAACCTTTTTCATCTCCTTAACTAACATCTGAAAAAAAAGTCTTCACCAAATGTTGTATGTTGCTCTTTGGAGAAACATTGTTTCTTTATCACTGACATATATAATTCTATTTATCAAATTAGTTTTTAAAATATTACAAGTAATTTTTACACTTGCTTGTTGAAACAGTATCTTCCATTTTCAGATTTGTTCAGCCTGAACTTAGAATTAGTGGGAAAAGAATTTATCGCATGCTTCACAAACAAAACGTTACACTTCTCTCTACATGAAAGCAGAATAGGATTTTAAAGCAATTTCTTAAAAAATAAATTACTTTTCTTATGCTGTGAAATGTATCCGTTAGGGATGCACCGAATATCCGGCGTCTGGCACTCAAACTGAATATTCGGTGTGGTCGAATAATTTAATATCTGGTTGCCGAATAATGACTCATTTTTATATCATATATTGAACATTATCAAAAATGGTAATGAAAAATTAATTTGCTTCTTAACAACATTTTCCCACTAAAAGGAATAGTAACAAAAAGGAATACTAATATGTTTTCACAAAAATGAATTTAGTAGGTTTATATGTAAATGAAAATCGAATATTTAAAATATGACAACTATGTAATTGATAATTAAATTTTATTAAAAACAAGTTATAATGTAGAAACAGGCTGTAATGTGTTATGTTTTTTATCACAAATATTTCCTGCTTCTGAGCATTCGTTCCTCTGCTGGTCTGTTTTCCTTGTGTTTTTAATATTTCTAAAATAAAAAGGATTTTATTGAATCTTTTGTCACTATTTTGACTTTGGACGTAAGACCAGCTGCGGTAAATTAATACTGACATATAAACGATTGTGCCAATTTCTTGAAAAGCCCAGTGTCCTCTTTGCACCACACAACAAGATATTTGCATTGAAGAGATTTTCTAATTAAATTCTGTTAGGAAACATTTGTCGTAAGGTCGGAAAAGAAACAGCCACTTCAATAGAATTCTTATAAATAAACCAGATTTATAAGTTAGAAAAACGGAAAGTATTACTTAAATATTTATCTTTTTATGGACAATGACTCTGAACAAAAAAAAAATACTATTATGTATATTAGAATAGGCAAAAGACAAAACATGATTAAATTTGAATACTTAAATAGAATAAAGCATTTGTTTTTAAGTAACTTTAAATTTATAAATAAACTTAAATTATTGTTCATATTTGAACGATATAAAATTATAATAATTGAAATTTTTCTTCTTTCTGCAAGCATGAAATACAAATATTACTATTAAAATAAAAAATGACAAAGTATTCGGCCGAATACTAAATATTTGGAAAACTGTTCCGATGGATTTCCTATATTCGAAAAAAATCCACATCTGTCACATCCCTAGTCTCCATAGTGCATTATTATTACAAAATCCCTTTGAGCATACTTCCCAAAAGAATGTTTTTGCACATGTATGTGTATGTAGATGTAAACTTGATGTACAAGTAAATTTCTTTTCTCATACATGAGTTTTGAAATGCCTTTTGAGTGCACTATTATCAGAAAATCCTTTTGAGCATATTTCACAAAAGAATAGTTTTTCACCTGTATGTCTACGGAGATGTACATTTAGATGAGATTTTTGAGAAAATCCTTTAGAGCATATTTCACAACTAAAGGGCTTCTCTTTAGTATGAATGCGATAATGATCATTTAGACTTGAATTATGAGAGAATCCTTTAGAACATATTCCGCAAATAAATGGTTTTTCCCTAGAATGGGTGCGTAGATGTCTCTTTAGATCAGAACTGTCTCTACATCCTTTAGAGCATAAATCACAAATGAATGGTTTCTCACCTGTATGGATGCGAAGATGTACCTTTAGACATTCATAACGAGAAAATGATTTAGTGCATACTTGACAAATAAATGGCTTTTCCCCAGTATGAGTGCGTAAGTGTCTCTTTAGTTGACTACTATCTCTACATCCTCTGAAGCACAAATCACAAATAAATGTGTTTTTTACAGTATGGGTGCGTAAGTGTCTTTGTAGACTGAAATTATCTCTACATTTTTTTGAGCACAAATCACAAATAAATGCTTTTACACCTGTATGGCTATTAAAATGACGGTTTAGATGTCCTTTATGAGAAAATCCTTTAGAACACACTTCACAAATAAATGGTTTTTCTCCTGTATGAATTCTAAGATGATTCTTCAGCTGATCATTCTTAGAAAATACTTTAGAGCAAGTTTCACAAATGAATGTCTTTGCTTTTGTTTGATTTGGCAGATCAACCTGCTGAAAATATTTTGAAGAGTCAATATCACTAATAATAGGCTTTTCTTCACTGTCAATAGAGATGTGTACTTTTGATGGGCACTCTGCTTTCGAACTTTTTCCAGACATGCTACAGAAATATAAGATTTTTCTGATATATTTTTAAAAATTTATATCAGGATGATTTTAGTAATTTTTTCTGACTTCCATTTATAGTTTGAGAGAATCTTAGAATATACTTGAATAGAAAAAAATATATTCATTGGTTTCCATGTGTAAGTCAGAGAAATTTACCTCAGGTTAAGTGATTTATTTCAAAGATACTTTTGCACAGGTCCATTTACTTTTTTACTGGCATGTATCTGTTCTGAAAAATATTTCTGGACCTTGCTTCTAAGAAAATCTTTTGTAACCTTCAAAGATGAATGAGGTCTTCTTTTCGTTTTATATCTGAAATTTAAAAAAAATTAATGAGTTTTTTTAATTGTAAATATTAATTTATTACCACATTTGCTTAACTATGTTGAAAAATTTAAATATTTTAAATTATAAAAAAATACATCTAACTTTGTACAGTCGCTGTATTAAATATGGATATATATATATATAAGTACATTTTATTCGCCAAACTATTGCAAAGAGAAACAAAATGGCCATTTGATGGGAATTATGTTTTTTTTTACAATATATGGTAATAAACTATGCTTAGGGGATCTCTATTAAAATTGTAACAAACGTGAAAATTTTCGGTACATGTATATTTTCCCATCTATCATTTACAGTAAATAAATCTCTTAGCAGAAAATGTGATTAAAAGTCAATAATAAATAAGGAGGCAGGATGTTACATTCACTGGTATTCAATTATGAAGATGCAGATTACTACATAATATACAGCTGACCAAAAAAGAAAAAGAGAACATTCCATACAGTTTAAACAAAAAAAAATCTCAGGAAAAAGAAAATAACCATTTGACTGGAAATTATGCTTTCTTCCAATTTATGTTTTTAAAAAGGCTTAAGATTCGTCTTCATATTGAAATTGTATTAAGTGTTTTTTTAACACTTAATTTTGACAGCATATCAGTTTATTTTTGGTAAATTTATCCTTAAATTACAACAGAAAGTGATTCAGTCAAACAGTTCAGGAGTTATGCAGATTTCAAGTTTCAAACTCCTAATGTTAAATTCACTCTTTATTATTGAAAAACAGATTGAAATAGAGTTATATTTTTTTAAGCATAACTCAAAATATACTTGAGGAAAGAGGTAAAATATTTGATTTCCTTATTTGAAGCTTTTAGAAATTGATTTCGGTTTTAAAAAATCATTTCGAAATTTTATATATTTTGAATTTAATTTTCGAAAATAGTAAGAATTGTAACCCATAAATTATTTAACAGAAATCGGCTCTAAAAGTTTCAGCTATGCAAATCAAGAATTACTGGTCATTCTGCTAAGTAGTTTTGAATTATGCATAAAATACCAATCACTCTGAAATTTGTTTTGCAATGATTACATAGGAACTTAGGAGTTCCAAACTTGAAACCTCTATAATTCCTGACCTTCTGGACTGAATGATTCCTATTTTGTATCTTAAGATAAAACTTACTGCAAAAACCAAATATGAAGAAAAAATTATGCATTATTACTGAAAATTTCAGAGTTTGAGACAATTTCATTATGAATATGATCCTATCCTTCTTTTAAAGATAAATTGAATGACATCATAATTTCCAGTTGAATGGCTATTTTTTGTGATTTTTTTGGCCAATTGGGCATATTCATTTATATTTTTTTATTTTGCGTATAAGCCAGTTTAGATTTTGTAATGAAGGAATTCAATTAATTGTTATCTCTTTTAATTTGAAATACCCAAAATTTATCAGTTAACAATGTGATTTAACACCAATATTGTAAAATCTTGATGTTACGTTCGTAGTTGTGAATTTTTTAGATAAGCCAGTTTAGTTTTGCAATGAAAGATATACAATAATTGTTATTTCTCTTTTTCCTGTTGCATTTAAAAAATAAAAATCAAATTTTTAAATTACCCTCTACGGAACAGAATGTGGTGAAACATTTTTAAGATAACAGGATTTAACTTTCAAAACTAGAGTGCCTTAGTCCAAATATGACACTTTGTCTAAAAATGGATAAACAATGGTGATGCAATGTGAAATGTGACAAGCAAATCTATCAAATAAAGCAACTAAGAGTTAAATGGCTATTTTTTGGCCAATATGGCATATCCATTTTTATTTTTTTATTCTGTGGATAAGCCACGTGGATTTTATTTTATATGCACGTGTGGCATGATGGCTCGGAAATTACATTTGTAATTCTATTCAGATTTATTTACTGTTGGAATAAAGAATTAAAACTGAATAAATGCCAAAAAAAGAACATAAAGGTACATCTGTTACTTGTACTTTGTTCATTTGCTGGCCAAATACAGAATAATATCTTCCTTCAAACTTCTGTCATTATCTCAGTTAAATCATAGTGTTTGGTGACAGAGTTTCATTAATATCAGCACATCAATCAGAAACCTATAAATATTGGATTTTGGAAAATTAGTCTGGATTCATGAATCAAGGAAACATTTTACGTGCATGTTTTGACATCATGCTTATCCCTACTGATAAATGCAGTCGCCAATTTGCCACTGACGACCAAGTTAATTAGATATCAATTTTTCTTTTGTTAACCCAAGAAATGAGCACAAACAGCCTTTTTTCTTTCTCCCTCAGACCTACTCATGCACGAGAAACACACCTCTTCTCTCATACATTTAATGGAATAACAAAGTTAAAAAACATTTTCCATCTCATGCACAGAAAACACCATTCTCTTCCGTTCTAGCCAGTTAGCATGCCACATGATTAGAATGTGGAGGGAAGTTGTGAATAAAACAGTAAGAAATTCTGTCAATCCAACCTCTGCAGTATCTAAAATTGGATACAGTGGCACAAGTCCAAATCAGATTTTTGTGTTCCGAATTAAAACTTCTTAGTCTATCACATTCATTTTAAAGAATAATAACATAGAAGTGATTCTAAGTAATTCATTTGAAATAAATCTATAAAACTTAATTAAATAGCAAGAATAAGTAATTTAAATAATATTAAAGAATAATATGTATTTTTTAAATATTTCTACATGCTTCAATGGTTGATGCCATTATTATTATGGCGCCTGCCTGCAAAGCACACATTGCACAACAGGTTGGCGCCATTCTGGTTAGGAGACAAGTGTCTGGTACTGGATTGTTTTCCAATGTTTTTCATGAAAGGGTTCGGTTTGTAGTTGAAAGAGATGGGTGAGAAAATTTTTTAAATTATGTAACCACATTATTTACTCAAGAATATTTCAAAATTATATGTGTTTGAATCTGCAGTGAATTTAAAATAAAAAATCATTCATTGCACTTCAGAAAAGGTATTTTTTTTATTTATTCTTAAATTCTTATCGTAGATTGTTGGATTAAAGTAACCCAGTATGGAAGTACAGTTCATTTTTTTGCAAATGTATTTAGTTTTGATATTTCTGATATTGGTATTTATTTTATAAGCACATAAAGATTTTTATTATTAGAGCCAGATTATGTATATAAATAAACTTTTTTTTTACAATCAATAAGTTTACGGCAATTAGTTGCCTACAATTTCTACCAAAAGCAGCATCTGTTACTTATAATAGTCACAATGTTAAATTAAAATTCTCATAAGTTGTCTCATTATAGAAGTTGCAAAGATACAAAATATTATAAAATAAACTTAGAAATTATTTTTAAAAAAAATATTTTTAATTTTCCAAGAACAAGTTCGTGACATGCAAATTTTATAGCAATACAATAAAAAATATTTGAATGATTTTGACAGGAAAGTAGGCAAAAAATTGTTTTCCTGCTTCACTATTTCATCAATTCCCCCCCCTCCCCCTCATAGATTTTGTAGCACATAATTATCTGAACATTTGAAGCATTCGACAATCAGCATTTCTGGAAGATGCTGCCTTTAGATCCAGCCTTTACAGTATGTTTTTCAGAGATACATAATTTTGATAAGTTTTATTAGAAAACTTAGTTTATATTATCTTTCTAAATTAAGTATTATTCTAAACTATGTAACTACTAACTCTAAACTATGCCTGTTATAGTTTTTCTCATTAAATTCATATAAAAGCTTTTGTTCTTTTTGAAAATCAATGACGAGGGAGATAAATAAATATTATTTACTGGTAACTACAATTTTTTGCTGGCTGCCAGATTTAATCAGATTTGTTAAGCCTTTCCTATTAATTTCATGGAAAGTGGTTGACCATGGTGTTTATATGAACATCAGATTCATTTTACTTCAATTTAGGATTCTAAAATAAATTTTGCTTTCGAATACCAGTTGAGAACTCATTTGGTGAGAAGTTTAATGTAAAATTTTGAACTTGTAACATTAAATTCAGTTTTAATAGTTGTCAACCCAAATTGCAATGAGTGCAGTTTTTTAGGTATAACTTGAAAATTATTTGGTGGAATGAGTTATAAATTTAGATTAATGTATTTGGAATTTCTAGAAATCTATTTCTGTTAAAAAATTTACAGGTTACTACATACATATTTTTTCGAATAATTCAAAATGATATTCAAATATGTAAAAAGCACGTGTCAGAAATATTGTAAATATTTTAACAGAAATAGCTTTCTAAAAGCACTCCACACTAAAAATGCAGCTATATATCAAAAACTGCTGGAACAATTTTCACAAAACTTGGCTCTGATACGAATTCAAACAAGGTAAAACAATCTAGCTAGGTCTCTAATTTGGGAAGAGAAAGTTTTGAGAACATAAAACATACTCAGTATTGAAAATGGTGCTATAAATTGAAAACAATTCCAATGATTTTTATGAAATAGCCTTATTCGAATAAGAGAAAATTATCCAACTATGTCTTGACTTCAAAAAATTAATTTTGATAGGTTTGAGCAATTTTTATTATAATCAATCTTCCATAATCAAAATTCTCAACAGTACTATTGGTCATTGATCCTGAACACAATTAAGGATGACCTTGAAGACAGCACTAACGATTAGCCTTCTATGCTAAATCAAGCATGAGAAAATCGTCTATCTAAATACTGAAGTTGATAAAATTCACTTTAACAGGCTAGAATGAACTCAGATCACATCTCAAATTGCTGTTATACTGAAAATGGTTTGGATGATTTTCATGACATGAACATTATACAGTAATTCGAGCATAGGAAAACCATCTAACTGGGTCTCAATTTCAAAAATATGCATTTTAATAGATTTAAACAATTTTTTTTCTTTTTGAGTAATCTCTTGTAATCAAAGTTCTCGCCAATACTGTAAAGGCTGTGAGTAACAGTGATGTTATAACAACCGTGGCAACAATTCATTTTTATCACAAATTTTATAATTTCTAAACAATTTCAAATTTTTTACTGTCAAATAGAAATTTCCTAAGCAGTTTTAAACTGAGATAAACAAAAAAAGCTCAAACAACAAATTGCTTGTATTTCTTCTTATTACTTTTAGAAACAAGAAATGACATTTTTATGAAGAAATAAATACATTTAAATAATAAATAAATAATATATATATATATATATTTAATACAACATGAAAGAAAAAAACCCACTGAGCTATGCTCAGTCTACTTAGGTACTGTTGAGAATGTTCAATGTTGGAAAAAGAATTGGGGTGGTGAAAATATTTAACCCTCCAGCCGCGGGAAATGCCTGTATCATGTTTCACTTAATCTATACAATTCTGCGAGGACCGCTATTTTTGGCTTATTTTTTCTATCTTAAAATTTCGATTTTGCACTTACAATTTTTGACTTTGTTTATACATTCCATTGATACAATCCTCATAACTATTATACATAGCAAATAAAAATAATAGGCAGTTTTTTCAAGAAAGTGTAAAAAACTGCCCACGGTTGGAGGGTTAAGGAGATTTAGGTACATCTAAGTTGAGAACAATATAAAAAATGAATTTAGAACATCTCAAAATAAATTTTTGAAAAGCTTCTTGCAACTCAAAACTGTTATTGATTCTACGTTCTTAATGCTGTTTTCAGCAGTGAGAAATAGTTTTTTTATTAAATGTCTTTTGCAAGCTTTTATTTATTTCTTTTTTAAGTGTAATTACTTATCAAAATAGTCCTTAAAATTCACTAAGAAATAAAATATATTATTAAGCAATTACTATCATAAAGTAAAATATTTAATAACAGTAATAAAATTTAAAAAGTGCAAAAAGGGACAGTGTAAATCAAGTAAAGTGACTGGTATGACTTTTTAAAATTTAGCTAATTTTTTTGCGAATCACTAGTAATTATGGGTTGTGTCAATGTTTGTGTTTTGCTAATTAAGAAATGTTATTAATTTCAAACTTTATAAAAGCCTTAAAATTAGTTTTAAAACATTTAGAAATTTAAAGTGTAAAATCTAAATCCTTCACCAGATAAAAGCAAAGCAGACATTATACTTCACTTTCCTACATAACTGATTTTTTTTTTTTTTTTTTTTTTTTGCACACATTTAATCAAAAGTATTATTAAAATCTAAATACTATTTTTATTAACAATGATTTTTATAGTAAAGTATTACTAAATAGTGTACATTAATATAATAATATCAATAAATCAATTTTAGCAAAATTATATGCAATATTGCAATTTCACTGTGACCATTCAATATTTCATTTGGGCAGTAGGGAAAGGAAGTAGCTGCAATATTTATACAGAAAACTTCTCTTTTAAATGCACCAGTTGTCAAACAGAAAACTCAAGTGAAATTGGAATAAGTTTTTGAAGAGATGAGCAGTTCTCAAATGTTGTCGCCATCAAATGGACAGAATGAAAAAATTTAGTAAAAATGATCAAATCGATTTTTTTTTCATTCTTGGATGCAAAGCACATATGCATGAGATACAGTGATCATGAAGATAATAAAGTTCATGCGTTTTAAGACTGAAAAACTGCAAATTAACTTAGTATTCCAAATAATATTGAAAAATAACAATGGAACTCCCCACACACCATTTTTTCAATCTATTGTCATCGAAAATTTCATTCATAAAGATCAGTACATACTGCTTTAAAACTTTTAATAAAATGCTACAAAATTGTCAAAGTATAATGTAACATACCTTACAGTAATGAATTGCTATCTTTTACTTATCATACAGTTCAAAGTTTTTAAAGTGTGAATACAAGGAATAATTTAAGAGGTGGCTACCAATAAATAATATTTTCATTATTTCTTATGATAAAATTAATTCAATTGGAACAATTTTTTCGAACGAATTTAAATTTATTATATGTGATTTAACAATGTGTTCAGTTTATTATCTATTACATAAATTCATTCTGAAATAAGGAAACACTTTCAGGCATGTATAAATGTTTCAAAACTAATTGAATTTAACCTTTAACTGATGTCACACGGTCTTACAGACTTTGCGGCTCCCAGCTATACACACTTCCACCCCTTTAAAGTGCCACTATTACTTGCCTGTACCAGTACCTTCCTCTGGCAACTTGCCAAAGTCACACACAAAGCGAGAATTCTGTGAGTTGGTTTTAAATGTTTTATTCGTGACTCTGGGGTCTGCCAGACCGCATCACATCAGTTGTGTTATTATGTGAAAATGTAATATACTACTCGACATTAGTTATATTTTATTTCTTTTGCATTTCTTTAGGGTTTTTTTTTGTGTTATGATGTCACAACCTCGAAAACGTCCTACTTTCCTCAGCCAGAAAGAAATAGAGGCTATTATGAACAACTGGTCAGATCAAGAATTTTCTGATATTGAAATTTCTGAGGATGCAGATTTTACTATTGAAAGTGATCACAATACGAATTTCGAACTTTCCAATGATGAAAATGTAAATATACTGATTCCCCGAAAAACATGTTTCACATGCAATGTTGAAAAAAGGAGAAAAACATCTTATAAGTATCTCTCATGCAAAAAACCAGTATGTCTTGAATGTACACGAAAAATATGTGTTGACTGCAATAATGATGCACTTTTACTCTTGCATATTTGTAATGTAAATATATTTTTTTGTAACATAAAAAGTGCATTTCAATTTTCATACTTTGTTGCATCGATAATTTGTAAAAGAATTTGTACACGATTAATTTTTATACTTAATTAGGAAAATTAACAAACTACCATTTATTTTGAAAAAAAAAAAAAGATTTTTTTTTTTTTTTGTACTGGCATAAAATAAGATGAATAAAATGCTTTTTCATACAATTTAATTCATATTCTCTTAAAAGAAGTACATCGATCTCGTTAGAACTACATTTTAAAAAAATTCAACCATTCCAGTTATTTTTTAATAAATTTTATACGAGCGGTCTGAGAGACCACATCACATCAGTTGAGTGACAAATTTTAGTCACATCAGTTACAGGTTAAGCAATAAAAGGATATTAAATACCAGTAAATAAATTTCATTAAAAGAAAGTCTAAAAAACTGATCAATGAGCTCAAATATTTTACGTATTAAAAAGATTATTAAAAATAAATCATTAACAAAACATAATGTAATTTATCCAACGAAAATATCCATAAATCATATGTATATAATACCAATTTGTTTAAAAAAAGTAAAAATGAATTTTATGTACGAAGAATTAAAATTTTATAATAATTACAAATATGTCGTTAAAATAGACGACTATTGTATTAAAACAGTACTTAAAAAACATACCTTTAAATAACTATATATTAAACGAAATGTTTATGGTGATTAATAGGCCTAACCCAACTACATTATTTTCTCTGCATTGTTGGGAAACAAAACAGAAAAAAAGTAAATCAGATAAAGAAATATTCTTTTAACAGTGAAAATCATAAAAATACCACTTTAAAGTTGCGGTATAAATCGAAGATACAAAATTATGTAACAAGCCAGGCAGCACCATTTTAAGATGAAATTCCCACTTGACGCGATGATACCAGTAAATTTTTCGAATGAAAAACCTAGTTTGATTAATAATGTGCTATGTTACCGTCTATCATCCTAACAAAATTTTATAAATTTGTTTTTTGTATGTTGCACATTAAATTTTAAGTTAAGGAGAAAGAACAATCTTTACTTATGTATGACCGAAATATGAAAAACAACTGGCTACTAAGTAAGGAAAATGGGATTGTAAAGTGGCATATCGATAAACAATTCTACGCAGTTGAAAAACCTTATACCTCTGATTATACAGGGAGCATTAAGTATTTCCGCAACTTGATTTTTATGTGTTGTAAATTATATCAATATATTAGATTAGTTCAAAAAGAAGCTAAAAGTCTTAAAACAATTTGATAAACTCCCAGTTCGGATAACAGATAGCAGCATGAGTCATTATTAATCGAAAAGGGATTGTTAATCGAAGTATTTTTTAGTGTCCTTTATCCATTTTGCTGAGCATAAAGTAGGGTATGGTAAGAATTCCTTCAATCCATATAAATATTACGTTAGTTGTATCTTGGTATTGTTTGATATGAAGACGAACAGATGATATTTTGATTAATTATTAAGTATCATTATTGTGAATATGAGTTTTTTCAGCCCAATTATAAAATGGTCGCCCCTTACATTGTTGCCTTTAGCAATTTAAGTCACTTGCATTTCAGATTAAATTAGCAAAGTAAAGATTTTCAAAGAATTCTATTAAAGTTTAATATGTGAAATTTATTTTAATCTTTCTTCGATGTTACATCTAATGAATATTATAATTCAAATGATGACCAAATACCTTTGTGTTTTCTGTAAGTATGCTTAGTTTTAATTTTTATGTAACATAATTTACAATTTACATTTAATGGTGTTTTAGTTCCTAGGAAATAATGTTTTTTTTTTTTTTTCTGTTCGATATCCCTTTTTATTACTTTGTTAAAATTATTAAAAATAATTCAGTAATATATTTTTTCCTTTTGTTTAATTCATTTGTATGTACCTTCTAAATTTTATAAAATAGTTGGTATTTTTCTGTTATGCCAACACCACTGTCACCAAACATAATAGTTAAAACCAAAGGGCCATTAATTTTCATCATCTGATCGTGAACACAAAAAATAGGCACAAACTTATCTCATTTAGCTGTTCCAGCTACTGTCATATTGTGGTTCATTTATAGTTGAAGCTCAGGAAACTTAATTGAAAGCAGCTCTTAACACCACAAACATATAATTTTCAAGGCATTAAGAAAAAGCAATTGGGATGCTTCAAACCATGTTTTTTTTTTTTTTTTTTTTTGGGGGGGGGGAATCCTATGCTTTCCCAGTATGATTGTATGCTAAATCTAGATTGCGGTTAAAATTCCTAACTCATCTATAATTTCTTTTGATTTTTTGTATAAAAGCTTTCTTAATTTATAGTTCCATAGTGCTGAATCAGTGTTATTACAGCTTTCTCATTAGCAGATAACCATGTCCATCTCAGCATCAGCTAAAAATGTAAATTATAACTTCATGAAAAATATTTCCAGTTAAATAAAATATAGAAATTTATAATTTCATGTACAACTCTCGTGGACATGAATCTAACATTTTCTTTCAAACTTGGTTAGACTCCTCATCTTTATGCTATTCATTTTCAGTTTTTCAGAAGTTTTTTGTATACAGTCTTTTTGAATTTTTCTTTTTCAAAATTCTTGCATAATTTTATCAAATATTTGTAATATGATTGTTTATAATTACAGGTAGATCTTTATAATAGCAACAATCTGTCCAATTATGTAAAGATTAGCAGCTTTCTCCATTCCTGTGTCTTGTAAAACATCCATTAGAAGAAGCTTGATAAAAATATATAGCTTCATCAGTATTGTAAATGCAGTCAACTTCTTACAATCTGCTAAATCTTTTATGTGTCATATATATTTGGATGTAAAAACTAAAATTTATTGCTAAGATTCAAAATTCAATAGCAAAACTTTCTTATTTTTCATATGTTTGCAGAGCATTACTTTTTTTTTTTTTTTTTTTTTTTACTTTAATTTAATAAAATTTTCAGTTTAATTTTTTTCTTCTGTCTGAACCATACATTTTTGCATAAATTGCAAAATAAAATTTCCATAACTAAGCTTATTGAAACAAAGTATATACAAACCATTTTTTCAGAAAATTAAAATTAATCAGGGATGAATGTGCATTTAGATTTTATATATTTAAATAGCTCAGCTTATATTATTGCCAAGTTTATTTGATTATGCATACATTATTTACATTTATGAAATTGTTAAGCTTTTTCAATGCTGAAGAGATATTTCATTTCAAAACTTAGTTGAAATGAAATGAATTTGTACACGATTAATTTTTATATTTAATTAGGAAAATTAACAAACTACCATTTATTTTGAAAAAAAAAAAAAAAAAAAGATTTTTTTTTTTTCTACTGACATAAAATAAGATGAATAAAATGCTTTTTCATACAATTTAATTCATATTCTCTTAAAAGAAGTACATCGATCTCGTTAGAACTACATTAAAAAAAATTCAACCATTCCAGTTATTTTTTAATAAATTTTATACGAGCAGTCTGAGAGACCACATCACATCAGTTGAGTGACAAATTTTAGTCACATCAGTTACAGGTTAATCAATAAAAGGATATTAAATACCAGTAAATAAATTTCATTAAAAGAAAGTCTAAAAAACTGATCAATAAGCTCAAATATTTTATGTATTAAAAAGATTATTAAAAATAAATCATTAACAAAACATAATGTAATTTATCCAACAAAAATATCCATAAATCATATGTATATAATACCAATTTGTTTTAAAAAAGTAAAAATGAATTTTATGTACGAAGAATTAAAATTTTATAATAATTACAAATATGTCGTTAAAATAGACGACTATTGTATTAAAACTTAAAAAACTTACCTTTAAATAACTATATATTAAACGAAATGTTTATGGTGATTAATAGGCCTAACCCAACTACATTATTTTCTCTGCATTGTTGGGAAGCAAAACAGAAAAAAAGTAAATCAGATAAAGAAATATTCTTTTAACAGTGAAAATCATAAAAATAACCATATTTCACAGCACATATTTGACGAGATTGTAATGTGTACCATCCAATAAGTTTTTAAAATGCCTAATATTTTTTTTATAGTTTAATTTTTTATTTAAAATTTTATTTTTTTTAATAGAGATTTATTACTAATTTTTGAAAAATTCATTTTTTTTTTACCTACTCTTGCCTGCTTTAAAAAAAAGCACAAATTATAAAATTTTCAAACATCTTTCAATTGGAGAAAATATTTTTAGTGGCAGATGCAGCTTTGGAAATAAATAAACCTCCAGTCAAAGTAACATGAATGGTAACCTGATTACAGAAGATTGCCAAAGGTTCTGATTATATGATTGAATCTTTCTTAAATGGGTAAGGATGATTCCACAGTATTTAGATGTCACATACAGGACGATTCACACCATTTTTATGATATATTTATTGTTTTCTTATGGTAAAAAATTATAATAAAAAGTTTATGAACCTTTTTAAAAACATTTTGCATCTTTGGCCTACATTAATCTAAAATTTAATTTTAATTAGGTCGATATTAAAATTAAGAAATACATAAATAATGTTTTGTAACATACGGGACATCACAAAAAAAAAAAAATTTTTTTTAGTCCCAAAATAAAGTTGCATTTTCTCTAATTTTATTTTACTTTTTTATAATTAAATTGCACAGTTGGTTAAAGGATAAGTTAGATTTACCTTACATACTTAAAATAATTTCGGAATTTCCCCCATTAATTAGTAAATAATTAATTTCATGCATCACATACGGGACATGGCATTTAGTAACGTACAAGACATCTGATTCAAAAGTGCATTACCTAGTGAAATGTTCATTAATCTACCAAGTATCAGTAAAAAAAGATAATTTAACTAAAAAAGTTAGTTAATTCACTTATTAAAAGTTGAAAAAGGCATATAAAAACAAGTAAATAAAGGAATTTTAGACAACAATGTAAAAATTTAAATAAAAGTTTTATACGTTAAAAACACGAAGGATGCCTTGACCTGAAGTCACTTTTTTCCACTGCTCTGTTAATCCCATTGTATTTACAAGATTTTTTATTTTTTCTGAACTTATATATTTAATCTTAATATTAGAGGTTTCTTTTTCAGAAGCGTTAGCGAATTCTTCTGCAGAATTTATACCATCGCAGAATTCGCAGAGTGTGGTGTTTCGCATGGGTCCTTATACACATCCTTTATGCCAAGACACTAGCAGAAGCCAGGAAGAAAGGAAAAAAAATTTCTGAAAATTTTAACCAGACAAATTTAAAAAGAAAAATGAACAAATTAAACACCTCGAAAAGCTGGAAGGGCTAGGCTCGGGGCCCTGAGGCTATCGAAAGATCCTCCCGGCTTTGAGCTTAGTGTATATTTTCTGTGCAGTGTTGCAAACGAAACACTTCTCTTTACTACTGCCCCAACGCCAACAATAACCTCTTACCCATGAGCTGTTCCAAAAAAACACCAATTAGCATCAATATTGTGATGATCTTTATGTAACATCGAATTATGCATGTTATATCTCTTTTTAAATTGTGCACCTCAGCCATCAGACCAGAAATGAGCACACTTATTGCTGTTGTTTTTTCATGTCTTGCAGTATTGAAAAGTTAAATGCATACACAGCTTCCTTTGTATGATTTAAGTCATCAGAGACAATGACAAAATTATCATGTCCTAATTAGCTTCCTTTGTATGATTTAAGTCATCAGAGACAATGACAAAATTATCATGTCCTAATTCTAAAGTTTTGTCTTGTCAACTCTATAATACACAATTAGAGATCGACCGAAATTTCGGTTTCGGCGCAAAATCGGAGTTTCGCCGAATATTCGTTTTCGGCGAAACTGCTGCTAAAATTTCGGCCTGACCGAAACTATCTGTATTTCAAAATCTCGTTCCTTCTTTCGGAAATTTTCAACTTTACTCATTGATATGAGTTGTATCGGCTCAAATGAGACACTGTTTATTGCTGCGAACTCCACTGTTTATCATTATCGGTCATGACTGATCCATGATGCGAGTGTAAATTATAAAGCATATATGACTAAACTTAAAAGACGTTTATCACTTGATCTTTAAAAGCTGAAAACGTAACAGTAATATAATTTTTTTACTTTATAACTCCAGATTGTTTCGAATGCTTTATGAGAAAGGTGCTGTTAAAACATATAAAGATTTACGAAATTACCCACTAATAAATAAATACCCATTAAATAAAGATATATCGAGGTATGTATACTTAAAATAATTTTTTATTAGATGAAATTCGTATAATTGGAAATCATTTCTGTCTTATTGCTAAATTAACTGCATTTCATTTTATATGAACAAAAAAATTTTTTGGATAGAGGCACAGAGAGTCAACTTGGCACCGGAGATAAAATTTTCAAACAGGGGTGGCATTTCAATACTTTCTTAGGGAGGCAGGGAATGGCAACGTTTTTTTTTGGAGAGGGGGGGGGATGAGTGAGCAAAGATTTATTTTGATCTTATTGTGCACATCCTAAAAGAAAATTGACAACTGTTACATTTTTATCCTTATATATATATATATATTTAAAATTAGCTAAAGTACAAAATGGTGTTAAACATGTCTCACTTTGAGAATATTGAAATGGAAAATAAAGTATATATTTAATAATTTCTAGGCTTAAAATGTTGTCTTAATGCTAATTTTCCTTTTTTAGTCAAATTAAACAAATTAATTTAGCTTTTGTGCCCTTTACTTATACTTTTACATAAACAATTACTTCTACTTAACCAATACTTAACTCTATACTTAAACAATTTAAATGCAAAATATTAACAAACAGAAAATATGAATATATTTAAAAATTCAATATTCATTATTGAATTTGTGGAACAGATGTGTTACACTCACGCTAAAATGTAAACAAAAGATTGGCGACTGTTTGGTTGGCGCGATTTCCAAGACTGCGCCAAACGAATAACTTAATACAATGGCTAGGTTGCCATTAAAGGAAAAAATCCCCTAAATTTGGCGACTTTTTTCTTTTTTTTAACCGATTAATTTTTTTTTTTTTTTTAGCGTGAGTGTAAAGCATCTAAGCCGAATTTGTTTTACATTATTTAACTACATTGTTAATTAATTATTGATAAATGCTTATAATTATTGGTTGTTATAAAATAATAAAATATAAAAGTTGTATTACGTAATTTCGGGAGTAAGCGCCGCGGCGCATACGTGTTTGAAAGTTAAAAATATCGACGGTGCGGCGCATACGCCAGGGCGGCGGGTTCGATGATTTTTTTCCCCTCAACATAGCAAAATCTAGATATTGTGAAAAACAAGCCTTCATTTCAGGTTTTTTTTTAGTCTTACTGCCTCAAATACACTTTTAAACACATGGATTCATTAACACTCATTCATATTTCACCTTTATTTACATTCATTTAATCTCAGTATAAAGTTCATAAACAGTACATAGTATCACAATATATCTTTATTATAAAAACGTAATTACTATAGTCAAAATACATTTAACTTACCCATATTTCTCTATTTTCTGTTCACTATTAATAGCTCAATATTTAAAAGTATTTATTGTATACTTTACAATAATTGATAAATTATATTTATTTCATAAGCACACCGCATAGACGATATTCGATTAAAACGATAATCGAATAATCGATTGGCGTAGTACGTATTTTTTTTTCCTATTGTGTTTTAAGATAACCTGTGTTTCAATATTAATAGCTCACTCTTTAAGAGTATTTATTGTATACTTTACAATAGTTGATAAATTATATTTATTTCATAAGCACACCGCATACGGCGATATTCGATTAAAACGATAATCGATTGGCGTAGTACGTTTTTTTTTTCCTATTGTATTTTAAGATAACCTGTGTTTTATTGTTAATTCATATATCTTGTAAGATTTTATCACTATTCTTGTTACTTTTAATCCAATTTTGCCGAACGTTTTTTATTGTGACTATTTTTAATTTTTACCGATTTTTCAATGATGCTGCGCTTCTAATGGGTGCGGCGCTTACGTGTATATTTGTTTTTTTTACCGATTTTTCAATGATGCGGCGCTTACAATGGGTGCGGTGCATATACCCGAAATTACTCATGTTTGATTTTTGTTTGAAACTTAATCACACACATATATATGTACGTTTGTTTGTTAGAAATGTGGTTCAATGCACATATAATTATTAAATTAATTAGTAACGTAATTAGTTATTATTAAGTAATTATTAATTAGTTAAATAATTAATAATTATATTCAGTTATGTATGTATTAATCAGTTTTTAAATTTTTTGACACTTTCGGTTCCTGCCGAAAGTGGGAAGATCACTGAAATCTGGTTTAGGTTTCGGTTTCGGTCTTAAAACCAGTTTCGGTCGATCTCTATACACAATACATGTAAATAATGCCACTTGTACGGAGCTCCAATGTGCACCATTATTTCTCCTTGGTATATCAGCAAATAGTTTTTGGCAAAATCTTCAGGAACTATAATCTGACCAGCTTGTAAATGTTCTTTTAAATATTTAACTCCTGCATACTGTGTATGTGCAGATAAACATGCAATGCAAAGAGAAGTAATTGACTGATCAGCTCTTCTTTTGCTAGAAGCAAATTACACACAGATAATTCACATAACAATTTTCAAAAGAAAAACTAAAGTAACTATTTTAAAATCTTCAAAATATATTCTCAATTCCTAATAGTAAAACACTATGCTTTGCAAAACTACAATATTAAAAACAGCAGATGATTTAGGATGTTGTTTTTTAAGCATACAATGCATGAAATGACTGTATTTATTGCCCTTAACTATAAATAGTACAGATATTTTGAAACAATGCTGTCCTCTATGAGAAAAATAACAAGCATTATCTTAAAAATAAATTTTTATGCAATTTTAAATGAATATACAAAAGTTTGTCCCGTATGCAACGGAATTGCCCTGTACGTGATTTATTTTTATTCATTTAAGTCAGCTCATTAATTAAAAGATTTAATAATAATATTTTGTGCTTCAGTCTACTTGTATTATAGAGTAAGAGAAAACAGAAAACTGTGCAATTATCATCAGTATTATTTATATAAAAAGAAGAAAAACCTCCAAAACTGTCACGTACGGGTCAAGACAAAAATAGTTAATGAAAATTTTTAAGATTTGATAATTCAAAAAAGTTTTTACAATTTAACATGTTGTTATTTAAGGAAAATACAATGCCCTAAAATTTTTTTAATTAAACAAAATATTTTTCAAGTTATTGTCAAAAAACAAATGTCCCGTACCTGACAGATTTGTTTGTGATGTAACAAATAAAATGCTCTAAAACTTTGTTTATTCATAATAAAAAAATTTTATTAATACATTTTGATAAAAGAGATTTCTAATTTTGAAATGATGTTTAATACATAATTATTTTTAAAAAATAATTTTTCAAAGCTCTGAAGGCGAATACTGTGGAATCACCCGTAATCTTTTTTAAAACAGAATGACATAGCACATTTTTAGAGCCTGTGGTGGCAAGCGTAGCTCATACATTCATGTTGATAGTCTAGTAATTGAAATAATTATATAAATTTTTTTTTTCCAAAACAGTCTTTCATTCCTAAACTGGAAATTACATTCTTGCCTAGCTCACAAGATAAAATTTGCAAAAATAAATCTAAGGTTTTGATTCAAACAAAAATTAAATTAATGTTTCAGAAAAATTAAACTAATTAGTGATGAATATGCATTTAAGTAGGTATATTTACATATATATATATGTTTATTTTAATACTATATGTTTATTTGATTCTGCTTACATTATTTACTTTTATGAAATTGAGAAGCTTTTTCAATGTTGAAGAGCTATTTTATTATAAAATTTGGTTGAAAATCGTAAACTATCTTGAAAATTGTAAATGTCCATTTTATTTTATAACTACTGCTTTTATGTAAAATTTATCTGAAAAAATGTAAGTTATTGCTTGTGACTGAAACACAATGATTCAATAAAAACTGTGGTACTTCTCTATTATCCTGTCAACCACTTTTCATAACAAAAAACTATTGCCAAACTGTAACGTCCAATAAACGTGCGAACGTTGCCATTGGAATATCAAAATAAATAAATAAATAAAATATAAGAATTTAAGGGCACAATTGTTATTTTAATTAATGAAATAACTGATAAATCAGTAAAACATAATGAAAAATACACGCAAATGTCGAATTAAAAACCACTCGATGACATAACAAACATGTATAATGCTTCTGACATCAAGTAAATGGGACTGCATTTTTGGCGTTTAATCTTACAGTTTGGCGATACTTTTTTGTTATGAAAAGTGGTCGACGGGTTAATACAGATGTACCAAAACCGTTAGTAGAATGAGACCTATTTACAGAAATTATCATTTTCCCTTTTTTTATATATATTGTTTTCTTTTCTTTTACTAGGCAGTTAGTGAGCTGAATACAACACGTTACAGTGACAGAACATCATGATTGTTTTTGTTGTCCATTTTAAGAAATATATGTAAATGCCAATGCAGACAACTAAAAAACAAGTTTCACATGATTTTCAGTTCATTTAAAAACAACCATTTCACAAAAATCCAAAAGGTGAGTTTTAAAATAAATTCTTTTATTTTTTTCACTTTTTTAAGTTTTAAACTGTCCTCTTTCTGATGCATTTCTGAATTTATTTTTGTTGTAAACTGTATGAAATTTGCAGGTGCACTTTTTCCAAGCTTAAAAACTATAATGATATCATGAGAAGTAGTGGACGTGGTTACCATCTGCACCCAAACAGTGCTGAACTGGACTGACAGTGTTTCAGAATGTAGTTCACATTACTTAGGGTGCCACCAAACAAATTACTGGTTCTTCCAGCACTTTTTATAATGTTATTGTTTTTCAAACAAAGCAATGTTTCTTGAAATTTTCATTAAAATAATGTCACTATTAAATATTAATTTGGAGCTTGGTGCGATATAATTAAATTAAAAATAAAATACAACGTTAAAACACCAGTATAATTGAATCTACAGCATACCGGTTTCGGTAGCTTATAGCATACCCTCCTCAGTGTTGAAGAAAATGGAAATTTGCTCATATATATAGAAATGATAGAGGATTCAAGTGACAGGTTTATTAACCAATAGGAAAACGGAGGGTTCCAGGCAAACAGCCAATAGGAAAATAGATAGGAAATGGAATAATGGAGGATTCAAGTGACAGATTTATTAGCCAATAGGAAAACGGAGGGTTCTAGGCAACATCCAATAGGAAAATCGAATTTCCTATTGGATGTTGCCGTTTTCCTATTGGTTAATAAACCTGTCACTTGAATCCTCTATCATTTCTATATATATATGAGCAAATTTCCATTTTCTTCAGCACTGAGGAGGGTATGCTATATGCTACCGAAACCGGTATGCTGTAGATTCAATTATACTGGTGTTTTAACGTTTTATTTTATTTTTACTTTAATGTCACTATTGTTAAAATTATGAATATATATTTAATAGGTGAGACATCTATTTTCCATTCAGTAAATAAATTGCCACTGTAGTTTCCTATAGATAGTTTTTTTGTTGTGGTGTGCTCTACCTCACCTTCAAGTTTGTGTATAGACTTCCAGAACACCCTGTATATTAGGTGAAGCGTTCAATTTACTGTACTACATATACAGAAAAGAGGTACTTCTGCATTATCCTGTCAATCAATTTCCATAAAAAAAACTATCGCCAAACTGTACGATTTAACACTGAAACTACATAATCATCAGATTAACTTGATGTCAGATGCAATACACATGTTTGTTATGTCATCAAGGGATATTTAATACAATTTTTATTTGTAATTTTAATGATGTTTTATTGATTTATTAGTTATTTAATTAATTAAAATAAAATTTACATCAATAAACAGTGACATCATTATATTATAAGAAAAAATGCTGCGATACGTAGTTATGTGATCAGTTTCAACTGATACGACATCACAAATATTTATCTATCAGCCGAGAGGGATAATTAAGAATAATATTGTAAATAAATAAATATCCAAAATTATTATTTTTCTGTTATTATTAATATATTATATATTTGTTTAAAACTACTGATAGTTGACATTTTAGCAAGTGGGGCTTTTCCGAATTTCTTGCGTTTTTTTGTGATTCCAATGGCAAAATTCTTCTATGTTTATTGGGCTTCATAATTTGGTGATGCTTTTTTTAAGAAAAGTGGTCAATTAGATAATGGAGAAGTACTGAAAAAGATCTTTTTTCTCCATATAGTACCTATTTTCTTGTCAAGTTAACCACTCACATGTACTAATCATCTGGTGAAAAGAGTCAATAATTAATTGCTGTTGAAACTATTTTCTCTATTCATTATGTAAATTAAAATGGTCCAGTTCTGGTCAGTTCTCATCTCCAGTTAATAATATCATTTCTCATTGCTAAAATACAGTTTTTATTTTTTATTGTAATTTATATCTAATTAGCTGTTATCAATGGTCAGAAGTAGTTTGCTACTAGTAAGAAAATTACAGTAGTAGCTACTTTTTATATTACTTTCTAGTATACTGTGCTATATTTTTAACATTGTAACAAGTTGCACAGCACAAAAAATCAGTAATTTGTAGCAAAAAGTCAAGCGACAGTAGTTCTACATCTGAGGAGATAAATTGTGCTTTTCTACAAATCATGTGACCATAACTTGCTTCTATTATGCAAAATTTTTTCTACTCAATAATTTACTAATCTCAGAAATGATGTATGGCAATGCATCACATGAAATCATCAACTTTTCTCTTTGACACTTGCTGGTAAAATCAAGTACAAATCCACCAAAGAAATTAATTTTCTTTCTGGCAACATTTGTCTACTTGCTCGTTATTAGTTTCTTATGTTTTAAAGTCAGATTCTTTACTATTTGGCATTCATTTAATTACAGATTTATTTTGTTCACATTTAGAGTTAACTTTCTGTAATTTTTCTACATAAAAAAATTAGACAACTGAATATAAAAAAATATATTAGTAAATACAGATTAATGGTAATTCTATATCCTAATGCAATAATAACTTTAAGAATAGCAAATAAAATTTTTGCCATTTATAATTGTACATAAGTATGTTATATATATAAGAGTAGCCCTTTGTTATATTGCTGAGTCATGTATATAGCTCTGTTTTCATGCCTCCCTAAAAAAGAAATAAGCTGTAATATAATTGCATTTTTACTTTCAGTTACCCATACAGGTTAAGGAAAGTATTGTATTCTTGATTAAAACCAGATTTTGGAAATATTGATTATATTTTTACATTTTGAGGTTCCCTGAATTCATTTTCTATATTTTTACAATGAATCCATATGTGTGTATAGATATATATACATATATATTAAAAATTCTTCACATTTTCTTCTCCCTAGAGTCGACCTTTATAAAATTAGGACCTAAGTTTTGTATTTATTGCTATATTATTATTTATTTGAATCCACAGTATTCTGCAACGTGTTCAGAATGTCAAGTGAAGACACTCCGGAATTTTTCATGTAACTGTATGTAAATATTGATTGTATTATACATATATCTCCTAATTTTGCTAAGAAATTTCTAATGTGTGTATAAACTAACATTTTGGAGACAAAAAACACAAAACATTTTATTGTATGTTACCTTTCTTAAGAATTTAATGCCCTTGGTTATATCACATTTAATTAATTGTATCCCCTCAGATGCAATAGAACAAGGAGTCACTTTATTATTTAATGCATGTCTTCAATTTCAAGCATAAATTGAATTCTTTGACAAAATCTGGAAGTTGCAAAGTTGTGACTACTTCTGTAAAGTAGATTGTAGTTGCTACTTTTTTCAACAAATAGTTGTAGTTGTAGTTAACTACATTTTTCATAAAGTAGTGTAGTTCTAATTTGCTGCAGTAAAAAACTTTTCTGACCCTAGCTGAATTTTAGCTTAAATTTAATCTTTAAAAATCTTCAGTTACACATACATATATATGTATTGTATTTGCTAATATAGTCACTAAATTATGTTTAGAAAACATATTGGATTGGTATCATAACTACACAGTGTGCAGTGATTTTGTTATGGTCATGTATGTGAAGATTTGGTTATGACTGATTATCTGCACAATTGATATGGGTCATAGGGGGAGTGCTCTCAGTGGGTGGTCTTTCTAAGGGATCCTAACCTGTATTTCAGAAGGTTAGAAGAAAGCCCTGAACAATTAGGCCAACGTGCACAACATGGATTTTGATCCCAGCACCTACCATCTACCAGCTTTGAGAACAGAACCATATAGCTACCATGACTACATGAAAAATTGTTTGATAAAAAATGCAATTGACTTACTGATTAATTCTAAGTAATGAAAATGCTCCATGGATGCATAAAACGGCAAGTTATTTTCAAGTAAGTCTTTCCTGAAAAAAAATCCATTGCACTTTTCCAGGGTTTTTTAAATCCATTTATCAAAAAAAAAAAAAAAAAAAAAAATTGCAAATCACTTCAATAATCTTACAAAAGCCATGATTTAATATTTAAAAATGAGACCTTAAATGTGTCAAAAGATTTTGCATTGTTCAGTGGTATAAAATGCTTTTTTGACAGCTGCAAAAATATGCTTTTTGCAGCTTAACAATTGTAAACTGTATGACACATTTGTAGACTCTTTCTTAAAAGTACAGGCATGACTGTTCAACTGATTTTGAATAGAGTATTATTTTCTATTTTTATTTTAAATCTTGAGTTTTATAAGTGATTGTTGTCTCATGACATCAGTTTTTCTATTTCCGGCACTGTCACTTCTGGAAATTCAGTTCAAAAATCTTGCTTTGACAGCATCTTCTGACAAATCCTCTGCCTTTATAGAAAAATGGAGAAACTGTTTGATTCCATAATTTCTGAATAAGAACAACAACCAGTCTAATGCATTCACAAACAAAAATGAATTCAAAAATGTGTCAGAAAATTGCTTTAGATTTGAGATCAGTCTTAAGTCCCATTTTTTCCAGCAAATTATTTAGCAAGAAAAGATACAATGTTTTTTTAGTAGTGATTGCTGAGCATGTCACTTTTGTACACTACTTTCCCTGTAGCTTCTCAGCTGAGATTCAGTAAATCAGAGGCAGTACTAAATATTGCTTCAAGAAATTTCCATGACAAACATGTACCAAGCAATTCAAAATCGAAGTTCTGGTGAACTTATCTCTTAAACCACTGATTTTGTAGAAATATACTTCCAATTACAAAAAGTATATGAATCAATTATAATTCATCAATCAATTAGATGTTGCATCTGTTTCAAAAAAGACTGTATACATTTTATATATAAATTTCTCTTTTTATATAAATTATTGCAGGATTTTTTTCTTGGAGCACTTGTTGTGAAAATAAAAGTTATTTTTGAGAATTTGTTATTTTTTTGTGAAAATAACATTTTGTACTGAAAAATTAAATCCAGTTACTCAAATCAAAATTGAATCTTTATTAATAATTTCTTTTAAGTCCTGCTGCTAAAGTTTTCATTTCTGGTGAATAAGTTTTGTTTGCAAACTATACATTTTAAAACCCAATAAAATATAAAGAATATGTTTTAATGGAATAGAATTTTATGAAGCCGTTTATTTTATTAAGAGAATTTTTGTGTCTGTTTTATTATTTGAATTATTGAGAATGGGTCCTAAATAGTTTCAAATTGTGTTTGTATCTACCACAGATTTAGAAAAATAATGGTCTATGTCTAAGAGGGATATTAAAAAAAATATCTGATTCTGTTACGACCAAACTTACCAAATCTGAAAAATCGTACTTTGTATTCTACATTATTCTGATTTCAAGAAAAAGCAACCATTGTCCCTTACTGTTCCAAAAATTAAAAGTTATTACTTTGGTTTGTACTATGCATAATACAAAGGGTGTTCCATAAAACTGAGTAAAATCATAAAAATTCAGGGAATATATTTACCACAAAAAAATATATAATTCTTTTTCGAAGTACCTTCCCTCAAATGATATGCAACGGTCCCATCATTCAACCCACTTTTCAAAACAAGTAGAGAAGCCTGTTTGTGGAAGCTGCTTGAAAGAACCCTAGACTGCTGAAATAACTTCAGAATCGGATTTTGTAAGGGGATCAAAATGAGCACCCAAGTTTCATCACCTGTTATTACTGTCTTTAGGAAATTCAGATCATTTTGAAGCATCTGTTTCAACTCACAACATTGGTGAAATCTTGTTTGCATTTATTCTTTAGTAAGATGTTGAAGGGCCCATCTGGAACAAACATAGCAAAGCTGTAAATTGTTGTGTAGAATGTGAAATATCGACGTTTTCAAATTGTTAGTGGATGCCACTATCTCCTCAAATGTAATTTGCAAATTTTCTTTCAAGATTGGCCACACAATGTTAACATTTCTATCATTCACAACACTTTCTGGTCATCCAGAAAGAATTCTTAAGCCTGAGAACTGGATGTAATGTATTTGTTGATCCCTTTATGTAATTAAAACAATTTAAAATATTTTACATTTTAATAGTTTTAATTTTTGGTAAATGAAAATGACAGAGTGATCCCAGATAATCTAATATCCATATCTAGATATAATATTTTATAGTTGGAACATCTAATAATCAGATTTCACTTTTAATATTACCAAAATAACTGTTGAATTTTATACATTTCTAATTTTTTTTTTAGAAAAATTGCCAAAGAACTACAATAAATAAACTTTTAAATATAGTTTGGCTTTTTTTTTAACAGCTTTGTAAAAAGCTGCATGAGATTGTAATTGTGCTAATTGTAAAAATACCCATTTACTGTTATACTAGCAAAACCTGCAGCTTTGCTCGCGTAATTGTTGAAATATACCAAATGATATTCATGGGTTTATTTTTGTTAGAGAAAATCTACTGCTACAGATAATTCTAAAATTGCTAACTAGGCTAGATTTTGAGTAAACTTCATCCTTATACTGCATTAGATGAACATGAGACTTAAATGAATGAGAAGAGCTAAAATTATTTCCAAATAAATGGTAATTTAGAATGTATTTTAAAAGTTTTCTGCACATTTCATTTTTAATTTGAAGTTTAGAAATTTTTAGAAACTGTACTAAGGGAGTATTTCCATTTTGAAAGTCAACCCCATGCCCGATTTCAAACTTCTAATTAAGAAAACTCCTATAACAACTATATTACAGAACTCTAAATTTTAGAGCATTTTTGTTCCTGCACACATTAAAATTTCTAAATTTATAAATACTTCTGTGGATGAATTTGTCGTAACAGCTATATAAAATTTCAAGTTTCTATCCCTAACAATTTCAGTTAAAGCCTGGTTTAGAAGGTTTTTAGAATATTTCATGCTCATATCTCCTTTGCAAATTTCGAATTGTTTTAGAAACCATTCTTAGCTAGCAATGAAATCTTAAAAATAGCCAGCATGCCAAATTTGAAGTTTCTAGACCAGCAAAATCGCAAATTTAGAATGTTTTTTGCTTCTGCACCTTTTTGAATTTTGTAAAAACTGTTCTGTGCGAGCATTTACGTCTGAAAAATAACAAACATTTCAAATTTTAAGTTTCTGTCCTGAACAATTCAGAATTAACCATAATTTAGAAAGATTTTTGTTCATTTTGCACCTTTAAATTTTCAATTTTTATTAAGCTGTTTTTAACCAAGTGTCTGCATTTTAAAGTTACTACTATACTAAATTGCATGTTTCTAACTCGAATAAATCCAATTACATCATATTATAGATTGTTTTCCGCTCATGTCACCCTTGTAAATTTTGAATATTTTAGAAACCGTTAGCGAGCATTTGCATTTTAGAAGTAACCACTATACCAAATACCAGGCTCCTATAGCAACTGTACCACATAAATCACAATTTTAGAACTTTTTTTGCTCCTGCACGCTTTTGAATTTCTTATTTTTAGAAAACTATTCTGGGCGAGCATTTGCATCTGTAGAGTAACAGCCATGCCATATTTCAAATTTCTAGCCTCAACAGTTCCAAATAAATCGTAATTTAGAACGTTTTTAAAATGCTTTTCTTGATTTCACACTTTTAAATTTTAATATTTTAAAAAACTGTTCTGTACGACCATATTTGTTTTAAAAGTAACTGCCATTCAAATTTCTAGTTTCTATTCCTAACAATTTCAATAAAATCATCATTTAGAACGCTTTTCTCTCCTTTCACACTTTTAAGTGTTGAATGTCTTTACACACCATTGTTAATGAGTATTTGTAACTTAAAAGTAACTCCCATGCCAAATTTCAAGTTTCTGGTTTTTCAATATCACAAAAATAGTAATTTAGAAAGTTTTTGTCTGCCTCACCCTTTTTAATTTCCATTAAAAAAACTGTTCTGTGTGTGCATTTGCATCTTAAAAAGTGGCAGCCATTTCAAGTTTCTGTCCTTAACAATTCCATAGAAATCGTAATTTAGAACGTTTTCAGAACACTTTTTCCTCACCTCTATGTAACCCTTTTTTAATTTCAAATTTTTTAAAAACTGTTCTGAGAGAGCATTTACATCTTATAACTATCTCAAGTAACTACCTTGCCAAATTTCAAGTTTCTAACTCTTTAGTATCACAAAAATTGTAATTTTAGAACGTTATTTGCTTCTGTAATCCTCCTCAAGTTTTGACACTGACATTTATTATAGTCTATTTTAGAGCTGAGATTGTCCTGATCAATTTGCCACCATCACATTTGAAATTGGTTCAGTAGTTCCAGAGATTCCATAGAAAATGTAATTTAGAATGTTTATAGAACACCTTTTGCTCATTTCACACTTTTAAATTTCGAATGTTTTAGAAATTGTTCTTAAAGAGCATGTACACCTTATAAGTAACTACCATTTAAAATTTCTAGCCCAATCATTATCACAAAACCTGCAATTTCAGAACGTTTTCCTTTATCGCACCCTCCTGCGGGTAGTTGCACCGATAAAAATTACAGCCTATGTTAGAGCAGGGATTGTCACAATTAATTTGACACCATCACATTTGAAATCTGTTCGGTGGTTCCAGAGATTACCCCCCTAAAAAACCAAACAAACGTTATTTCTTTATAATATTAGTATAGATTGCAGACACAGATGATTGTGAAGTCTACTAAAGATACAGTTAATGTAAATATAGCGATAAATCGTGTCATAAGACGCATTCTAAATCCCTTTTATAAAATAACAGAATAATTATAAAAAATAAAAGTATATACATAATTTGGCCTTCCCCTAGCATCTTTGTACTTTGCATATTAATACATTGAGCTCTTGATGTAAATAAAGCCAATTAAAATATTTTACATTTTAATAGTTTTAATTTTTGGTAAATACAAATAAAGTATGATTCCAGGCATTGTAAATACATCTAATTAGAATATTTTACCTTTGTAAAATCTAATAATGAGGTTTAGTTATTTATTTAAACATTATAACTTGTGCACTTTAGACATTTCTCATTTCTTTTTATAAAAAATGGCAAAAGAACTATGAAATAAAGATTAAAGATAATTTGCCTTCACTTAACAGCTTTATAAAATTACTTTGCATATGATTGTATTGTATCTAATTTAAAAAAATTAATTCAAATGTACCAAAAATTTATCTATTTAATCATTATTCTTATTTTATTAATAATATGTTAGTGCCATTTGTTATATAAACATTTGAAAATTCATAATTCCTATATGATATGTATACATTTTTATTTATATTACAGGTGCAGTTGTTTGTGAAGTCTATTTTTAACTTATAGTGAAAAGACTTGTGAAGATTAATTTTGCCCAAACACTACATATTTTTTTGTATTCAATAAATTGTCCCATAAAAAACTGTTCAATAAGGAGCTGTTTAAGTTTCTGAGCTATTGGGCAATAGCATATTTATTTTATTTTCAAATGCAAATTATTGGTTATAATTTAGACAACCATTTGTTTTGCTAACAAGTTTTTTTAATAAAAAATATATTACTGGAAAAGTTCACAGATATATATTTTCAGTGTGTTTTCTCAGTAAGTAAACTATCCTTTTTTAAGCATGAATAAAGAATTTGACTACTTATATGATACTACATCACTGTTGCTATCTCTATCTTAATTTATAACTCCAATGTTCTAAACTAGAAAAGTTCTCAGAAATTCTTATTGGAATGTCTATTATATATCATTGCAATGAATGGCTCATTCCATTAAATTCGTTTCATTTCTGCTGAAAAGAAAAGTAACTTAAATGGTATATGTATATATTTCGGTGTATTTTACAAATTTCATAATGCAGTTAATAGGAAATCTTCTATACACCACATTAAGATAGGCGTCTCTTTTCGTAGGAAAGAAACGTAATTTGGGTTTATAGTGGTTATGAACCTCTTCTAATTGCAAAACAAAGTGTATAAACAAATGAGGTGCAAATGAAAGTGTATAATTAAAAATCTAATAAGTTTTCTAACAAAAGCATTTGCTCAAATTTATAATTTATCACAGTGTTCATAAAATTGAGAAACTTTTCACCTGTGACATTTTAGTAAAGGATTTTCTTAAAACTAATTTAAATGACCACTAGCAAATTGATATCAAAGAGAACCATTCATTTGTGAGGTTTGTAACAAAATGTATTCTCAAAGATCTAGTTTAAATGTTCATCTGCCTATTCACAGTAAAAAGAAACCTTTTACTTGTGATGTATGTAGAAAAAGTTTTTCTTATAAATCTGCTTTAAATATCCACATGCGTATCCATACTACTCAGAAACCTTTCATTTGTGAGGTGTGTAACAAAGGGTTTTCCCAAAAATCTAATTTAAATACCCACAAGCGTGTTCATACTGAAGATAAACCATTCAGTTGTGAAGTATGTAACAAAAGGTTCTCTCTGAAATCTATTTTAAATGACCACCTGCGTGTTCATACTGAAGAGAAGCCTTTCTCTTGCGAGGTGTGTAACAAAGGGTTTTCTCAGAAATCTTCATTAAATTGTCACATACGTGTTCATACTAAGGAAAAACCTTTCAGTTGTGAGGTGTGTAACAAAACGTTTTCTAGAAAATCTTATTTAAATCTTCACCTGCGTGTTCATACTGCAGAGAAACCATACAGTTGTGAGGTGTGTAACAAAGGGTTTTCTGATAAATCTCATTTAAATGACCACCTGCGTATTCATACTAAAGTGAAATCTTTCAGTTGTGAGGTGTGTAGCAAAGGGTTTTTCAAAAAATCTTATTTAAATACCCACAGGCGTGTTCATACTAAAGTTAAACCTTTCAGTTGTGAGGTGTGTAACAAAGGTTTTTCTCAAAAATGTAATTTAAATACCCACATACTTATTCATATTAAAGTGAAAACTGTCTAAGGTATGTATGAAAAGTATTTCTAAAAAGCATAACTGAAATTAGCACCATTGTATCAATTTCAATTTTGAGACTTGGGCATATTTCATAGACAATTCACTTTACCTATCATTTTCATGTCTAACGAAAGTTATATGTGTCATTTGCAGACTTTATAAGTGAAATTTGTATTTAAACACGGTTAATCATATTAAAAAAATTCATTTGTAAAGACGGTAATTTGTAAAGACGGTTTTTTAAATATTTTGTTTGAAATGTAACCATGCATGATATAGAAAAATGGTTAAAGCAGTTATACAATCATTTATTCTGCAAATAAAAACCTTTTTTTCTAAAATACTGTTAGAACTTTTATTATCTAATGTAGTTCATATAAGCATTCTTTGGAGGCATCCTGATTATGTATGTTAGTAAAAAGTACTTAGATTGCAATAATCTAAATAGGTTTTGCTTTGTTTTTTGTCAGAAGTGTATTTTTATCTTTGTTAAGCGTACTTTTAAACTGCTGGCAATCTAGTAAGTAATCCATCACTGATAAAGATTAGCAAAAAATCGTTTTATAAAGATTCAACTCTTAATAAAAAATAATTTTTTTAATCGGCTTTTGACGTATAATATTTCACATAGTTACTTAACCGGTGTTTGTTTGGCACCTTAAACAAAAAACTTTGTTTCTATCCTTTATTAGTGTATCACATAAGAAGTGATAGCAACAATGAAGTGCCGATTTAATTTAGCTCAAGTGCAGGCACACCAGTCACACCACCCTTTTTGTACTTCGGAGCTTGCAGTATTCACTTCCATAATTCTTTCCTTCTGGATCACTACCATTGAAAATTAGAATAACCATCCACCCACTCTGAAATTTATACCAGGCACTTGACTACATTCATTTCGCTGGATTTCGTATGTTGTATTAGGCCATCATATCAGGAGTAAAAATATTCTCAGCTTCCAAAGAATTATTTTCAAAAATTTCATTCCCTTCCCCACCCCAGAAATTCCAGCTTCCCCACTCTGCAGCACAAAAAGTAGAAAAAAATTAACACTCTTTGATTTTCACTATGTATGCCGTATTTGTTATTTTTCCGTAACATTGAATTAATAATTACAACTTAAAATGCTACAAAAGCAAATGTGCATGATAAACAATATATTTGCATAATTATTAAAAACAGAATCTATGAGTTTCCAATAATGATTGTATGAATTAGAGTGAACTCCATTTCTATATTTAAATATATTTTTCTTTTTATACTGCATCTGAAATAGTATTTCTAGACATAATTAGTTTGTATAACATGTTTTACACCGTAAAAAGTTTGAAATTGTTATTAGAGCCGATTCAATTGAAATTTGAGAGTATTAAATTAATTGATGACTAGTTTTAGACATGTCCCAACTAAAAGGCAGATTGGATATGGTGTATTTTTTTTACGCATAGATGATAATAACTTTTTAATTCTTTCCAGAACTTGGGATTCTTTATCATTCATTTAAAATTGGTTTCCAAAATATTTTTTTTTTGTGATTACAAATTTTCTGCTAATTCACTACATTCTCCAATTCGCTTTTACTTTGTTCTATATACATAATGGCAGAAAGTATTGAAATCGCACAAATTACTAATTTTCATTTTCATGGATTTACACATTTTGGGATGGCTTGAACATTAATAAAAAAATTTTTGAAAAAAATATCTGTCAGTCAGTGTGTTTTTAACTATTTTTGTCACTTCTGTATCAAGAACTATTGCAAGGAATTTCAGAAAACGGCGTATTATCTTAGTTCTTGAAACGAATCCAAGCTGGTTAGGTTTTCATGTGTATCACCCAATAGGTGGTGGAGCCGCAATTCGTTCTGTGTAACTTAAAAGTCTCTCAATTTTTATACATATTTTAATGAAAATTATAGCTGAAATATTTGTAATTTTTTACCATTAAAATAACAGACTTCTCAAAGAACTTTTAAAAGATCTGTGAATGAGTCATATGTAAGAAAACAGCATTTCTGCTCTTAATTAGTTCATAAAATCTTTTTTATACCATAAAAATTTGTATTTTGAAATCATTATCGGACCTGAATCAATTGAAATTCAAGGATATCCGATTAATTTATGGCAAATTTTTTTCATTCCCCTACTAAAGAGCAGACTAGATATGATATAGTTTTTTGATGCATCAATGAAAAGAATATTTCCAGCATTTGGAATACTTTATTATTGCATTTGGAATTGGTTTATTAATAGTATACTTTTTATGTTTTGTCATTACAAATTTTCTTCCAGTTAACTACAGTCTAGCTTTCTTTTTTATTTTCTTTTATATACAAAAGCATAAAGCATCAATTGCAAAAATTGCCAACTTTTATTTTTTGATGAATTTACACATTTTGGGATGGCCTGAACATTATTAAAAGACTATTTTTATAAAGTGTCTCTTAGTATATGTTTAACAGAGTGTTTGTGGCTGGTCTTTTTGAAGGACTCGTGCATGGAATTTCAAAAATTTGCATGTTATCTTAGGCCTTTATACAAGAAAATTCTTATTAGGTTTTGGTTATATGGCCCAGCAGGTGGTGTTGCTATTCAAATTAAACCTCTCTCATTGTAAATTGAAAGTCTGAATATATATATATATATATATATGTGTGTGTGTGTTATTTAAAATTGCAGATAAAATATTTTCAATTTTTTACCATTAACTAAAGAACACAGACTTCTGAGCTTGAGAACTTATTAAATATCTGTGAATGAGTCATATGTAAGATAATAACATTTTGTAATGTAAAGAATATGTCCTATTTCTATCCTTCAACATTATAAAATTTCCCCTAAGTAAAAAATATCCCAAATTCTTCTACTGTGATTTCTATATGCATTCGGTAAATCTCTGATGAAAAGCAATCCTCTCCTACTGGAAAAATCTCTACTCTGCTATATTACTTCAGCAAGTGGTTGTATTTCTGGCTGTTTTCTACCGGTTTCAGTTATCCGACTACACCAGAATTGAGTCTCTGAATGTTTTTTTTTTAAATCTGTGTATATGTTTTATAAGGTCTAGAAAACCGATATTTTTGGAAAAGCAAAAAATATCTTATTTATTTAGGGAATGGGGAACAGAAATATTTCCATCTTTTGAAGTTGACTGTTCTGATCCATGAAATCATTCTATAAAACTATTAAGAAAAAAATCCGAGATTTGTTGCATAATCTTCTATCAATATGTTATAAAAGTTGCTTTTAAGACGAATTTTCATGTACTATAAAGAGAAAAAAATCATAAAAGACAAAAAAGTGTTGTTTTACTTACTCATTTATTGGTGTTTTATTTACTTTTGTTTATTTATGTTACTGTGTTCTTGTCATGTTTTAAGAATTAGTTTTTATCTTGTATTGTGTTTGATCCAGTTTTTGTAACATTTTATTGTTATTGATATGTAGTTTGCATATTAGTATGTTCTTAATAAAATTATTTAACTCCACATTTTACTGACTTTTACTCTTTAGTTTTTTTCCTGGTTTTCATCTTTTTTATTGCTTGTAATTAAAAAAATTACAGTTTTCTGACAGCAAAATAAAGAAATATGAGAAAAACATATATGTGGAAAACATGGTTTTTTCTATTGTTTTATTATTCTATTGTTTATTAAATTTTTAGAACAATTTTTGTCTGCTTGCTATTAAATGCAAACATTTCAAGCTTTTAAACTAAGGCCATTCAACGATGGTCCTGGCATGTTCTAGTGAATATTAAAAACAAAAAGTTCCCAGTGACATCAAAACATTGCTAAAGCACCTTATTAGTACATATCCATAGCTGCTAATCTTTACACTTTTTTTCCACATCAGATGAACTAATTTTTATCAGAAAAACTTTTTCATAAAATGTTTGTTGTTCTTATATGTCGCTTATTGGATTAACAATGGATGCATTTTAGAAGATATGAATTTGAAATGAACAAAGATTAAAGAGGACATTTTAAAACATTTAATTTAAACATTTAAAATTTTTTAACGTCAAATTTCGAGCAGATGCAATGCACATACGCATAGGAGCTCATTCGGTTGCATTATCACAGTAAAGGGGAGGGGGTAGATGTGTGCTTTATTTACTACGTTCTTTTATTTTCTGAATATAAGATTAACATAGGAATTTAGTATTTGTATGATACTTCATATTTTCATGAAATTATCTATCTTGCCGTGGGGAATATAGCGATAATGTCAAACTGATTTGCATTACGCAGTTGCTTACGGATTGTTTGTTTTGAGTTTGCATCGGAAATAGTAACTGTATTTCACTGGGGAAAAATCTTTTAAAATAAAATATTTGAAAGACTGTTTCATACGCATCCCCTTCTTAAATAATAAAGAAGCTTATTTTACTGATATTGTTATTGAATATTTTTTCCATCAAGTTTTGACAGGTTCCATCTAGTATATAATTAAGTTTTTAATATAATTTTGCAATAATAAAAAAAAATTGATTTGTTTTAATGAAAAAAAGATTTTTTGATTTAAATAAAATTTTTATGATTTTTTTCCCTACATTAAAATTCAGAATAGCTACCATGAATGTTATGTTTCCAAAACTATTAACCCTCTAATTACTGACATTATCTATGTTTTCATGGTTGAATTAATAAAGTTATTGTTATTAGTTAGTAATTACAGAAATTATAAAAACTGCAAATTAGTAATTTCTTTAGTAGTCATGTTGCATACATTATTACTTTATAACGATTATGTACAACTATATTAAATACTATTGATATTTACATTTATTAAAACTCGTTATAACTGCATTTAATTTTAAATTGTTAACAATGCATAAAATTAATATTTATTAAACAATTAACTCTAATTAAGAAAATAATATACATTTTTATGCTTTAATTACCAAAATGAAAAATAATAATTTAGTATTCATTCTAGAAAGAAAAAAGGAGGGTGTTAGTTCCCAAAAAAAACATTAGTTCAGTAGAAAACGGAATTATTTCATAAGTAAGTATATTTGTAATGTGTTTAGTAACTATAAGAAGTATATAAATTTTTTAATATGACAAATAAAGTGACATTAAGTTTTAAATGATTTTATGAATTACAAATTGAAAAATGTAATTAAATTAAAACATGATTTAATAATCTCTAGTTTATTTTCTAAAAAACAATTAAGTTCAATTTCTTTTACAAGGTCATCAGCACACGGATTTAGAAATGCTATGGTATGCAAAAGTTATTTACAAGAAAATCTATGGGTATGACTAAACGTGAATTTCCCCCTTTTTTAAAGAAAAAGCAGTGTGCATTTTGACAATTTAAAAAAAGGCAGGGTGCTGCACTTTTAAAAAATGGCCTAGAGGGAAGAGTAAGTAATTACAGAATTCATAAAACTGCAAATAAGAAATTTCCTTAAATAATAGCACAAATAAGAAAACAAACACATATCATTTGCAACTCATTTTTTATTTTTTGAAAAGTTTCTGATAATCCCTTCAATCTAAAATTACACTGTATGGTAAGCAAAAAAATTATGAAAATGAGTTACACCCATTCATAGAAGAAGGAAATATAAGATAGAGGGAAGATTTGGAGTGTTTTCGCCCAACTTCCCCTTTCGCGGTTTGCCACAGATTTTTTTTATTTACGCCTTTTTTAAAACTATTTAAAAGCAGGGGAATAGTATGTCGTAGTTATCACTGTCTTGGCACTTTTTTTCCTCGATATTTTCTTATTTATTTAAACGTTTGATAAGATTGTGTTGATTTTTGCTACATCTGTTATGCGAAGGATATGTTATCTAAGGAGTGTAAACATAATGCAATCTATTTAAAGCTTTGTTTTTAAAGTTACTTATATTTTCTTTTTGTTGAGTATGTGGTTGAGTATCTTTTTCCTAAATACCAATAAAATAATACTTAAAAACAATAATTGGTTTCTTTTATAACTAATATTTAATTTGATATATTCAATTTTCCGATATTTGATATCTTTATTTTTATGACAATAAAGAACTCCGATCTAATTTCTTTAAATAACTCATAAAAAAAGAACTTTGTTCAAGAATCAGTTTAAATTCGATATATTTTAAAACTTTATTACGCTTTCTTACGTAATGCAGCTACTTACAGCGCCTGATTTATGGCAGGGCATTCGGGGCACGGTCCCAGGGCCCCCGATTTTCGGGGCCCGCAAATGCTACTGAAGATTTTTAAATTATTAGCCAAAATCTGACGAAGTTTTAACTATTAAAAAACAAAATTAATATGGAAATTTTTTTTTGAATTTTTTTCATGTAAAAATAATTTTTAAGGGCTCCATCACTCACGCGAAAACGCCTGCTCGCTAATGTTAATCATACGGGAGAAAATTTTTAAAATATCTCATTTGCATTTCAATATTTAAAAATAAATTTTACCATTGGATATTTAAAATCGACGAAAGATTAAAAAATCGTCAGCGAGATAGAACACTTAAGATTATGAATATGTTATAAAAACTTCTACTGCTAAAAAATTGAGAAGAAACATCATTAAATATCACAAAATTATTAAAGCATCTGTGCTCAGGGCCCCCAAATTTGTAAATCAGTCGCTGGCTACTTATAAAATAAACACATACATTTCCACCCCCCCCCTTTCACCTTCGTAATATCAACTAAGAATTGATTGTATTCACCTTATTTTTAAATTTTAAACCAAACCCTTATTTAAATTGAACTAAAATCCCTTTTCTTTTGATGGGGAAAAAAAGTAAAATTTATTCTTCATAAAGGACTGAATAATTAAACAGTAGGATAATATATATATATATATATATATATATATATATATATATATATATATATATATATTTAGTTAAAAGGATTTAAAGTAATCGTTTCATTTTATGAAATTAGGAAATACTAATAAAATGTATCATATTTATTATTTCTGTTGTCAACATCCCTTTTTCTAAGCAAATAAAAAAAGGAAAACGATAAATGAGATACCATTTGAAAAAATTTTGAACAGGTTTTTGACATATTCTACTCACATTTCGTTAAAACATGTTTGATGAAAATTACATTTAATTAAAAATTAAATCAGCATTCTTTTCATAAATGAAATGAAAAGTTTTTCTCAAATCCGTGTTGCCACAAAAAAAAACGCATCAATGATTATTGAAATAAAAAATATATGTTCCAATAAAGATAAAGTGGGACAAAGTTGTTGCACACATTTAACTCTTTAACACCGGTAGAGACGAAAAAATTACTACCTTTAAAACCTGATCTATGAGAGGAACAAGTTGGGAAAATGGAATCGTCCAATTCTCTCATTTGAGTTTCCTATACTTGTAAATGGGGCAGGCGTGGTTGAAATGTCATGTTGATGTATGTTTACCCTTACCCCACATACTTTTGCTGGGAACAAGTAAGGGAGGATAGTGATGTGTTTATTTGTTTGGAGTGTTAATTCTTATGTATCCCTTTTCACCTGTAGTAAGAAGTGTTTATACTGCATTCTTACTCATATTTTATCGAAAAGGTCTGTTTATAAATTATAATACATGGAAGAAAGGATTCTACTATTGTTCTCTTACAATCACTTTTGTGCAAAAAGGTTTTTCCCCGACCCTCCTCATACGGCAGATAACGTATGCGTATAACAAAAATAGTAATATTTACAGAACAGCAAAAACTAGTAAGAATGATACAGAAAACCTGATATCCCTAAAAAATTATAATCGGGAAATAAAATTCGGCATACATTCTATACGTGGAATAAAATGAAAATGCCAGAATAATTCAGTTTATTTGTACCTCATTATTTTCATTATAATATTATGGTTCAATCTCAGGTGTTGATACAGGCAAAATTTGGGGCCTATTTAGAGCTCCTTCACAAAAATCAATTTAATAAAGCAGGTTCCTTCACAAAATAGTTTTTAATAAAAAAAGCCCCTTCACAAAATTCGTTTTAAAAAAATAAACCCCTTCACAAAATTCCATTTAAAAAAAAATACACTCTTCATTTACTATTTTTATTTTGTTAGATTTTAAAATATGCAATTTTTAAACAAAACAAATTCATCAAAAAGCAAATCTAGAAAGACTTAAAGAAATTATTAGTGTTAATTAATACATAGTTCAAATTTGAGTAACAGTATTTCTTTTTTCGTTACAAAATGTATTTTTCACAAAATATGATACATTTCACAAAAGTAACTTATTTTTCACAAAATGGGCCCCAAGAGAGAAAAAACCTGCATCTATTAGAGTATGAGATGAAAAAATAGAAAATTTGCTTATTTAGGAGAGCGCTCATACTCAATATGATTTAAAATTCCGAAATTTTCAAAGAGATTTTTTTAAAGATCCTCCTCTAAAGCTTTTAGGCTGCAATCTAAGAGCAAATACTTTTAAGAAGATTCTCAAAAAGTATTCTTCCCTGCTAAAAATTATGAAATTTTCTGTGATATTTCTGAATTTATTTTTTTAAGTAAAATCACAAAATTTCAGTTATGGCTCTTGAATGATTCTTTTATATTCATCCTTTTTTTCGATAAATGCTTTACATCTTGAATTATATTCGATTGTTGTCTCATGACGACTTTTCTATGGCTTTTCGTCGAGAATATTTGTTCAAAACGTTAAATTTGACAGTATTTGAAGAAAGAACGTGTGCTTCTATCGAGAAATGGAAAAAGCTATTTGTTTTCATGGTTTCTGAATAAAAGCACTAAACATTTTATGTGCCTAAGTTTTAAAATGGCTTCATGAGGTAGAGTAGCTATTTAGAATTTTAGAATAGCCCTAATAATTATTATTTAATAAGCAATATTAAAATTATTCTCAAATCCAAACTGCTATTTTTTTACACATTCATGGAGTTATTTGGAATATAATTTGGGAATATAATCCAGCATTCCCTATTAAAAAAAAGAAGAATATGTGTTTCCAATTTACTTGTACAGAAAAAAGGTTTTCCTGGAATATGGTGACATAAATCACGTTTTAAGTCGATTTTTGGAACGTTACAGTAAAACAAAATATATATCATTGCGCAGTAAATGATTATAATGTATAGAGATGTAACCCTTTTGCGTGGATATAAAAAGTATTATTCGCTTCATAGATATTTGAATAATAATGTTTGCAAATTTAATTTTTTTTTCAAACACGGGCTCGCTAATTGTTAGAATATTTCACGCTATTAAGCAAGGGGAAATTAAAAAATATCTCCTATTAAAAGGTATTTAGTATTCGAATCTAAATTGTTGATAACCTTTTTTTTGCTTGTTATCATTTTTGGAAATAATTAAAAAAAAACAAATAAGATACTAAAATACGAAACAAGGTTATTTTTATTTTAAAATCTCAATACTAGCGGCAAAATATCTATACAAACAATGACAACCTTTTCTTGAAGTAAGAAACTAATATGAGGGTGAGAAAAAAGGGTTAATCTGAATAGAATCACTTTAGGTGATGGAAAGGTAATAACAAAGTATTCCATCACTGTCATCAGACAAAGCGACCTGTGGAAATAAATAGGAACTCCATAGCACAGGGAAAAACGAATCTCTTTGTATACCTACCACCCCTTTTTTCTGCACTGCCGCCCCAATCCGGCCAAGTTAGGAGTTAACTCACAGAGCCGTATACAGCCGTTTTAGGTCTTAAAAGTTTATATTCTATTTATGATTAAAAAGCAAAATTTAAATTCAAATGCTCAATTTTTTTTCTCCCATGTTTTTTCCAAAACAGATGTTTTCACCCTCTAATGCAGTTAAAATACAATTAATTACTTTTTTTCTTTTGCTATCCTCGGCCAGATTTTACTGTAACTTTGGTTGAATAAATTTGATGATATTCGGACTTGACTAATGTTGTTTAGAAGATACTTTTAGTCGTTATTTATTTTTAAGTTTAAACCTGCATCTAAAAAATATTAGACTGCAGTGTGAAATATTTGCATGGGTCCACTGGTGTTTATATATTTACAAATAAGGAAACTAAATACGTTAAAATACTTTATTGTATAAATATTTCATAAAACATTCACCGGAAACCCATCATATGAGGCGACGGTTAGTAGGAACGTCTATGCCAAGATAATAGCCAAGTTTTCGGCAATATCGGTGGGGTTGCGAACATTCTGTTTGAATACCTTCCCTAACCCCCGATGCAATTGATCAGCGAAAATACCCCTCATCTTCCTTCTATCTTATATTTTCTTCTTCTATGCACCTATTCATATACACATACATAGTAAATATAAGAACAGACAGTTATATCTGAAATGCTTAGAGATTTAACTAGCAAAATTATTTACAGTCAGTGGAGATTTTTGACATTATTTTTTTTTAAAGACAGTTTTACTACATTTATTTGATGTACATAAGTCAAAAGTAAAAGAAAAAAAAATATCAAACTTCCAAGGAAGAAGCTTTTGCTGTGCTTCACATTTTAAAACGAATTGGTCCTTTTTATGTTATATATTCTAGCAATTGTCATTTTTTCATTTTTAAATTAGCTCCAATTTGCTATAAATTTATTATTGCAAAAGTAGAATGAGAAAATAATGTACTAGGTATTTATTATTTTGCTAGCAGAAATCTATTACACTTACTATGCTTCTTCTATCTATAAAAAAATCAATTATTTGATAACTTAAAGGAAATCATGACATTACAAATTAGATTGAAATATCATTTTTAAATAAAATGCTATTTATGCCAGTTAAAACTCACATTTTACAAACTTACTGTACTTAAATTTTTACAAGACTAAGGAATTGAATTTAGAAATAATTGTTTAAAATTTTTTTGTTGTTGATTATTCTTAAGGCAAAATACCTATAGAAACTTTCCAAATAATAATCATCTTAGATTTTATTACTTTTCATGTCATTTTGAACATTTAGAAAATTTTTGACTTTACTCAATGAGTTTTTAAAAGAATCAGTTGATAAAATCATGATTTAATCACTGAGAAAATCATCTATTAAAAATCGTTGACACCCTACTAGTGAAATCATAACTAAATTAGAGGATACTTCCTTTTCATAAAAGCCTGAAGAGAAAAGTTCTTTGTAGCTACATTTATGTACATTTCAAAACCTCATCAGACTGTTATTACCATATGAAATAACACTCAATGCATCAAACACACAAGCAATGTTTTTAATATTTAAATATTACATTTTTGAGACATAATTTATATTTAATCTATACAAAATTGAAACATAAGATATGTGACTTTGTTATATAAATGAGTATAAAATTGGAGTTCTTTTAATTAACCACAACTTCCTTTAGGAGACTGTTTATGTTTGGAAAGATATCACACTGACTCAAGGCAAACTTATGCGAAGGTACCTATAAAAAGAGAGAAAGTACCAAAATTAGTTGGCAGCAAGCCACAACTTATGAGAGCGAAGGTGAGCATTTAGATTACACTTTTGGGTAAATTTCTTGTTGCATGTTTCACACACAAAAGGTTTCTCACCAGTATGGATTAACAGATGCTTGCTTAAATCAGCCTTTCTCGAGAATTTCTTGTTGCATATTTCACACATAAAAGTTTTAACACCCGCATGAATTAATAGATGGCGTTTCAAATTACACTTAACAGAGAATTTCTTGTTGCATATCTCACACTCCAAAGATTTGTCACCAGTATGAATCAGCTGGTGATTGCTTAAAACATTCTTATCACAGAATTTCTTGTTGCATATCTCACAAACAAAAGGTTTCTCGCCAGTATGAATCAGGAGATGCTTGCTTAAATGGACCTTTTGAGAAAATTTTTTGTTGCATATCTCACATATAAAAGGTTTCTCACCCGTATGAATTAATAGATGGCTGTTTAAATTACACTTAAGAGAGAATTTCTTGTTGCATATCTCACACACAAAAAGTTTCTCCCCGGTGTGAATTAACAGATGCTTTTTCAAAGTACTTTTATCAAAAAATGACTTTTTGCATATCTCACACACAATAGTTTTCTCACCAGTATGAATAAACAAATGTATTTTTAAATTACTCTTGTTAGAAAATGTTTTGCTGCATATCTCACAAACAAAAGGTTTAGGACCCATATGAACCAACAGATGCCTGTTTAAATTACGCTTTTTAGAGAATTTCTTGTTGCATTCCTCACAAACAAAGGATTTTCCTTTGTGCAAGTTAGAAGATCCAAGATGCTCTTGTAAAGAAATGCTTTGTTCCATATTTCACACTTTAAATACTTTTGTCTGCTTTGAATGATATCAAAGATATCAGAGTGACCTTTTCTGTTTAACTACCTTTATGGCTTTATGTATCTGCAATAAATAAAACTATATTATTCCGTCATATTTTATAATAAATAATAACATATATAACTGCAAATGAGTTTTTCATCAGAAATTAAAATCACTGTAGAAAACTGAATTCAAATAAATTTTATAACATAGTATTAAAAGACAATTCTCATTTCCGAAACACATGGAATAGGAAAAGTCATAAATAACATCTTCTGATTAAAAACAAATCAACCAATAGGCAGAAGTAGCATAAAAATCACTGAAGAGTAAAGCTGTAGAGCTCTCTGAGAAAGAAAATCCATTATACTGACTTTGAGCCACTATAAAATAATTGTGATGGAGGACTTTTGAGACATCAGACAAACGCAAACTTAGACTGGTCTGCCGCCTCATCGGCCCGAGCGCCAGTGTGCCCTCAGCCAGGGACAATTCCCCACCCTTAAGCCACTCCAATATTTTCTACTGGCTATATGCATACATACTGATAAGTGTACTGAATTTTTGAAAATTTGCTTAGGAATAATAATCAATTAATAGACAGATAGCGAACAAGAGGGATTTTTATTATCATAAAGAAATGAAAGGTACATCAAAGGAATTTGCAGAATTGGATACCAAAGCTGATGCGTTTGCGTATGACTGAAGGACAAAACATGCACCTACAGAAAGTTTTAATAGCCCTGGCTACTAAAGCTCTACTACTACGCCCAGATACTACTCCTGCACCCTAAAAGAGATTTTTCCTTCAGTTCATAGAATATCCTTTACGTCATAGATAAAATATTTTGCATATTTTCCATCCTTTAGCTGTAAGTACCCAGGGCGGTCGTCCGACATTGAGCCCATTTAAAGCCTGCCCAATATGTGCCTATAATTGAAACCATGCTCTTCGAAAAAGAACTTGAAAATAGAAAAAGATAAACATTAGAATTCAAAAAATTTTTGTGTGGATTTTGTTGTTCACTGGAACTTATAGGAACTTTTCTTTCATGGAATACAACCTTGATGATACTTCTGGATTGCAATAGTGTAAGCTGTCAGAAACCACAGCTCGCATTTTTTTCATAAAAAAAAGTATCATAATTTTCTGATAGATATCTTAGTTTTATTTAATGTCAGCCTTTCCGTAATTAAATAACTATTCGGATATTCTAGTATGAATTTTCAATAAAAAATTGTTTTATTTAATTGTAGAAAAATCCATCATTAAATAAAGCAATGATTACTATTCAGAAACTACTGTAGGTTTTTTAAATGAAAAAAAAGCGGGTTGCTGCATTACAAACACTGGATGATTTCTTTCAATTATAGAAACTTAAATGTTTCCCTTGATCTCAAATTATGACAAGAAATTTACAAATTATGGTAATAGTGTGCTGAGAAGAGAAAAATTTATTCAATTATTTTAGTGATTTATGGCCACATATCACTATTTTTTCCTTTTTATACTGCAATATCAATTTAGCATTTTAACGATGCATAAAGTCATTTATAAGCATGCAAAATATCACTGTCCCCTCCTGCCTCTATTTATCCCAAATGCTGCATGTGTAATATTACTTACACAAGCAAGTGTTATTTTCCCATTCAAATACCCCATATTAGGACAGTCAAATACTGTTATAATATGTGGTACCTTTTTTAAAAAAAACTAGTCAGATGTGCTAATCCAAAAAATTCTTCTGTCTCATACAAGTTTTAGATACACCAAAAACGAATCAGCAGCAATTTATGTTAAGGTCTATTTGAATCTAACCTTTTATTAAATTCCGTACATTTTTTCTTGAGATATGACTATCGCTAAAACTCCTGAAAAATGCAGTATAGCAGCACCATCTGTAGGGAGATGTACACCAAATCCTAATTAACAACAACTTATGTCAACGTCTAAGTGAATCTGAAATTTGATGAAATTCTGTGCATTATTTCTTGAGATATAGCTACGTGAAAGAGGAGTATAGAAGTGCCACCTTTTAAATATACACTAAAAACACTTTTATTTTGCTTAAAAGACGTCAACATAAACCTTAAAGATGTTAAAATTTAAAATTTACGTTTCGATTTGTTTATCAAATCGTCATCAGAATATATACAAACCACAAATACAATGTACATAAAAAAAGAGAGATTAAATTAATTAAAAACCAGAGAGTCTGAACAGTCACTATGTAAAAGAAGGTACAACACCCTCTATACTTTTAGTTTTAATACTGCTCTTAGATTGATCTACAGACCGCATCCCACTATTATTCAACCACTCGTTGTTGTCGTTCACTCCTTGTCAATCGTTTTTTATGTACATTGTATTTGTGGTTTGTATATATTCTGATGACGAATTGATGAACAAATCGAAACATGTAAATTTTAAAATCTTTAAGGTTTATGTTGACATCTTCTAAGCAAAATAAATGATATGTTGTCATTTAATATTCCGAAGATTTGGGTCCGAAGAAGACTGTTCAGACACTCTGGTTTTTAATTAATTTAATCTCTCGTTTTTTATGTACATTGTATTTGTGGTTTGTATATATTCTGATGACGATTTGATGAACAAACCGAAACTTGTAAATTTTAAAATCTTTAAGGTTTATGTTGACGTCTTTAAAGCAAAATAAAATGATACGTTGTCATTTAATATTCCGAAGATTTGGGTTGAGTGGTTGAATAATAGTGTGATGCGGTCTGTAGATGAATCTAAGAACGGTGTTAAATTTAAAAGTATAGAGGGCGTTATACCTTCTTTCACATAGTGACTGTTCAGACTCTCTGGTTTTAATTAATTTAATCTCTCGTTTTTTATGTACATTGTATTTGTAGTTTGTATATATTCTGATGACGATTTGATGAACAAATCGAAACATGTAAATTTTAAATTTTAACATCTTTAAGGTTTATGTTGACGTCTTTTAAGCAAAATAAAAAGTATTTTTAGTGTATATCAGTACAAAAACCCTTAACGGGTTAAAAGTTGTGACGCAGCATTTTCTTTTGGCTCTAAGAATTTTAAATATGGGTCTTAAAAGCAATGATATCGAATTTGAGTGACGCTATGTTAATAATATTTTTAAAAATCATCATTTTCTTTTTAGTTTTATTTGTATTCACAGGTGCAATTATTATTTTAACATGAAAAAATATATAAAATTTATTCGCTGATGCTTTTTCATTCAGATCTCTCAGGAATTCAAAATATGGGTTTTAAAAGAAATGATATCAAAATTTGAGTGACACCTTGACGTGAATTTAGTAGGATTGTTTTAAAATTCAATTTAAATTATTTTTCGTTTGTCTTCTAAAGTATATTTACACATACAAACAATACTTTTAATTTTTCAACACACTGTTAAATATATTACTTTCACTGAGCCTATATTATGTATTGAAATGTATTTATTTCAATAAAATGATTTATGTTTTGTGCCACGCTATCCAAAATCATAAGTAAAATTTATGTAAATGATTATTTTGCGTCATATTATCCAAACAAAGGGAAATGTATGCAAGTGGATAATATGACGCAAAATAATCATTTACATAAATTGTGATGGGTAACTCGTTGCCCACGGAGACCATACATGCCAACATATCCAGAAATTTCGATTTCCTTAATAATTCTTGAAAAATTGCAAATTTTGTCCATTGTAGGAAAACATCATGAATTTCGTCAATCGGGTGCATGAAATCATGAATTGCGTCGACTGGATGCAAATTTTGTTGAATGGGCATGACAAAATCAAAAATTTCTCTATTTTGTCGCAAGGGAAAAAAACCCCGCAAATTTCAATAATCGATCGACAGAAACCAGATATGCTAAAATCGGAAATTCCGGAGTTGTGAATTTTCTCAATCATTCAAAAAAATGTAAAAATATCTTGAATTTTGTAAACCACAGAAAAAACCGTGCAAATTTCGTCGATAAAGCATGTAAAATCATGAATTTCATGGATCGAGCACAGACTAACTGCGAATTTCATCGAATGGGCGTGGAAAAATCGCAAATTACAACAAACAGTCATGGAAAGAGTTTGCAATTTGTCCATAGATCATAGAAAAACATCATGAATTATGTCTATCGGGTCTATAAAATTATGAATTGCGTTGACTGGATGCGAATTTTGTTGAATGGGCATGGAAAAAATCACAAATTTCACCAGTTTGTCGCAAGAAAAAAAAACGCAAATTTCAATAATCGATTGACAGAAACCAGAGATGCCAAAATCAGAAATTCCGGAGTTGTGAATTTCGTCAATCACTCAAAAAAATAAAAAAATCTTGGAATTTTGTAAACGACTGGAAAAAACCCGCAAATTTTGTCGATAAGGCACGTAAAATTATGAATTTCATTGATCAAGCATGGACAAACAACGAATTTCATCGAATAGGCGTGGAAAAATCACAAATTACAACGAACACACAAAGAAAAAATTTGCAATTGGTCCATAGATTGTAGGAAAACATCATGAATTATGTCTATTAAGTCTGTAAAATTATGAATTTTGTCGACAAGCATAGAAAATCATGAATTTCGTGAATTGGGCATGGAAAAAGCAAGAAAAATTCATTTATTGCTTCGCCAAATTCGACACCACCAACTATTTTGCTTGTTCTATGATTTAACCCTGTAAGCTTTTCATTTACTTGTTGACATTATCACTTATTTCACAAGTATAATTATGCTCTAGCTATACACTGGACATTTTTATTCTGCAGACTTTTCTTTTCTTAGTATAAATAAAGTTATTATAAACAGTTTAATAAGGAACATTGTGCCAATAATACGAATATAAATGCAAAAAACACAAGAAATTTTGTAAACAAACTGGTAGCAAGAAAAATTCCTTTATCGCTTCGCCAAATTTGACGCCACCAACTATCTCGCTTGTTCTATGATTTAACCCTGTAATCTTTTCATTTACTTGTTGACATTATGGCGGCTTGGTTTGCTAGCCACTCATATTTGAAGAATCATGCTGTCATCTTATGAAAAGAACAGACTGTGCGTGTGTATGGCGAAGAATCAAGTAGGAACACACAGGTTAAACTTTAACAAAAACATATAATTATTTAAGAAAAACAAGTAAGTGATGAGATTCGACTGGCACGACAAGATAGCCAGCCACACTCAGTTAGAGGCAAAAACAGACTGCCTGTTACAATGCGGTTACAGCTAAAATTAACTCATTACACGTTGAGTTGTATGAAAAACGTCATACAATAAAATTTAAGTTCCAATTACAGTTAATATAGTTCCTGTTTAACATGGAGTTAAAGTTTATGTTAAACAGTTCAGGATACAGCTAACCCGCAACAACATCATCACTTATTTCACGAGCATAATTATGCTCTAGTTAACACACTGGAAATTTTTATTCTGTGGCCTTTTCTTTTCTTAGTATAAATAAAGTTATTATTAACAGTTTAATAAGGAACATTGTGCCAACAATACGAATTTGCATGCGAAAAAAAACAAGAAATTTTGTAAACAAACTGGTAGCAAGAAAAATTCATTTATCGCTTTGCCAAATTTGACGCCACCAACTATCTCGCTTGTTCTATGATTTAACCCTGTAATCTTTTCATTTACTTGTTGACATTATGGCGGCTTGGTTTGCTAGCCACTCATATTTGAAGAATCATGCTGTCATCTTATGAAAAGAACAGACTGTGCGTGTGTATGGCGAAGAATCAAGTAGGAACACACAGGTTAAACTTTAACAAAAACATATAATTATTTAAGAAAAACAAGTAAGTGATGAGATTCGACTGGCACGACAAGATAGCCAGCCACACTCAGTTAGAGGCAAAAACAGACTGCCTGTTACAATGCGGTTACAGCTAAAATTAACTCATTACACGTTGAGTTGTATGAAAAACGTCATACAATAAAATTTAAGTTCCAATTACAGTTAATATAGTTCCTGTTTAACATGGAGTTAAAGTTTATGTTAAACAGTTCAGGATACAGCTAACCCGCAACAACATCATCACTTATTTCACGAGCATAATTATGCTCTAGTTAACACACTGGAAATTTTTATTCTGTGGCCTTTTCTTTTCTTAGTATAAATAAAGTTATTATTAACAGTTTAATAAGGAACATTGTGCCAACAATACGAATTTGCATGCGAAAAAAACAAGGAATTTTGTAAACAAACTGGTAGCAAAAAAAATTCATTTATCGTTTTGCCAAATTTGACGCCACCAACTATCTCGCTTTTTCTATGATTTAACCCTGTAATCTTTTCATTTACTTGTTGACATTATGGCGGCTTGGTTTGCTAGCCACTCATATTTGAAGAATCATGCTGTCATGTTATGAAAAGAACAGACTGTGCGTGTGTATGGCGAAGAATCAAGTAGGAACACACAGGTTAAACTTTAACAAAAACATATAATTATTTAAGAAAACAAGTAAGTGATGAGATTCGACTGGCACGACAAGATAGCTAGCCACACTCAGTTAGCGGCAAAAACAGACTGCCTGTTACGTTTCATGGGTGAATATCAAGGGTGGTATAATCAAGGGTGTATTTTGCATTTTAAAATTATTTTGGGTCGAGTCAAAAGTTAAAATCACTTGTATTTAAACTGGCTATAACTCATTAGAATAACTTTGTTTTGTGCTAATAATGGAAAATGCTGCAAAATGAAAAATTTCAGTATATAACAAATGCAAAAGTCAATGTTTGCATCAGCAAAAGGTTGCAAATTCTGAGTATGTGCAGATAGGATGTGCGCCTGTTGAAGCACTTATTTGCAGTTTTTAAACAAATACTACAATTTAGTATTTATGCAAAACTGTAAAGAGCCCCCAAAACTAAGTTCAATTTTTCAAAGTTTCATTTGTATTTTTGAAACAGAATTTCATTTGGCGGCCTTGCCAACTTTCCCAGGGGGGAGGGGTGCTCAAAATTTTTCAGGGGGTTTTGATCCCTCCCCCCCCTAGCTACGGCCCTGGTTGAAATAGAGAACATGCAATAGTAAACGACAATAACACGCAAAAATTTCAGGGCAATCCAAGTATATTTATGCTAGTTAGAGCACGTGCAGACAAACCGAAGTCATAAACACTTTTAAACTAGGTTGGAAAGTGTTAAAAACGCACAAAAATATATTTACATAATATTAGTTCATTCCAGAACAAGCCATTTAAAAGAAATGTTAATATATTTAGAAAAATTTTGCGTGAATTTGCTAATGTAAACATATGCTGTGGTTTCAATAATGTTTGTTCATCTACAGAAAAAATATTATTTCAAAAAAGCAACCCAAAAGGCTGAAGACTGCAACTGATCACTTAACAAAAAATTGTCAAATCTACGGTACAGGATATGGAACTCTTGTTATGGGCATATTTCTTTTAAAATAGTGTTGATGAAGAAATTGTTGATTTATTTTAAAGTGTCAATTTGGCAGAGTACAGTTCCTGATGCTCATTTTTTACAACTTTATGCACACAGTGGTGCTTCTAAAACTACTAATATAGGTATTTCTTTATTATTCTGTCGACTATTTTCCATTAAAAAAACTATCATCAGATAGCAATGCCTAATAAACAAATGGAAGAATGCCATCAACTGTCTGGCTTGTTCTAGGATTTAACCCTGTAAGCTTTTCATTTACTTGTTGATATCACTTATTTCACAGTTTCACTTATTCACTTTATTCAGAAGTTATACACAGGAAATTTTTTTTCTGCGGCTTTTTCTTTTCTTAGTATAAATAAAGTTATTATAAACAGTTTAATAAGAAACATAGTGCCAACAATATGAAAATGCACTAATTTATCTTTCTATATAATACTTTGATCATATGTATCCAGGGGCTGTGCTAAGATTTACAAAATGCTAGCCAGTAAATTAGCCAAATTAAAATATTTTTAGCCAAATTTATCTATAATTAGCCGAAAGTATATAATACATTTTTTATCATTAACTCTTTCAGCCCTGACTTTATTGAATGGGTAAAAAAGCATTTTCTCACTGCTTTACATTTGCTGCATGTCCAAACATTGTGCCCATTTTTTTCTTTTTTAATTTTTTTGAGTTATACTGCATCCAAAAATAAAAGTATTACCTTAAAGCATGGCTGCCAACTGTTCCAATTTTTGCATTCTGTGGCCTTTTCTTTTCTTAGTATAAATAAAGTTATTATAAACAGTTTAATAAGGAACATTGTGCCACCAATACGAATTTGAATGCAAAAAAACAAGTAATTTTGTAAACAAACTGGTAGCAAGAAAAATTCATTTATCGCTTCCCGAAATTTGACGCCACCAACTATCTCGCTTATTCTATGATTTAACCCTGTAAGCTTTTCTTTTACTTGTTGACATTATGGCGGCTTGGTTTGCTAGCCACTCATATTTGAAGAATCATGCTGTCATGTTATGAAAAGAACAGACTGTGCGTGTGTATGGCGAAGAATCAAGTAGGAACACACAGGTTAAACTTTAACAAAAACATATAATTATTTAAGAAAACAAGTTAAGTGATGAGATTCGACTGGCACGACAAGATAGCTAGCCACACTCAGTTAGCGGCAAAAACAGACTGCCTGTTACGTTTCATGGGTGAATATCAAGGGTGGTATAATCAAGGGTGTATTTTGCATTTTAAAATTATTTTGGGTCGAGTCAAAAGTTAAAATCACTTGTATTTAAACTGGCTATAACTCATTAGAATAACTTTGTTTTGTGCTAATAATGGAAAATGCTGCAAAATGAAAAATTTCAGTATATAACAAATGCAAAAGTCAATGTTTGCACCAGCAAAAGGTTGCAAATTCTGAGCATGTGCAGATAGGATGTGCGCCTTTTGAAGCACTTATTTGCAGTTTTTAAACAAATACTACAATTTAGTATTTATGCAAAACTGTAAAGAGACCCCAAAACTAAGTTCAATTTTTTAAAGTTTCATTTGGATTTTTGAAACAGAATTTCATTTGGCAGCCTTGCCAACTTTCCTAGGGGGGAGGGGTGCTCAAAAATTTTCAGGGGGTTCTGACCCCTCCCCCCCCCTAGCTACGGTCCTGGTTGAAATAGGGAACATGCAATAGTAAACGACAATAACACGCAAAAATTTCAGGGCAATCCAAGTATATTTATGCTAGTTAGAGCACGTGCAGACAAACCGAAGTCATAAACACTTTTAAACTAAGTTGGAAATTGTTAAAAACGCACAAAAATATATTTACATAACATTAGTTCATTCCAGAACAAGCCGTTTAAAAGAAATGTTAATATATTTAGAAAAATTTTGCGTGAATTTGCTAATGTAAACATATGCTGTGGTTTCAATAATGTTTGTTCATCTACAGATAAAATATTATTTCAAAAAAGCAACCCAAAAGGCTGAAGGCTGCAACTGATCACTTAACAAAAAATTGTCAAATCTACGGTACAGGATATGGAACTCTTGTTATGGGCATATTTCTTTTAAAATAGTGTTGATGAAGAAATTGTTGATTTATTATAAAGTGTCAATTTGGCAGAGTACAGTTCCTGATGCTCATTTTTTACAACTTTATGCATACAGTGGTTCTTCTAAAACTACTAATATAGGTATTTCTTTATTATTCTGTCGACTATTTTCCATTAAAAAAACTATCATCAGATAGCAATGCCTAATAAATAAATGGAAGAATGCCATCAACTGTCTGGCTTGTTCTAGGATTTAACCCTGTAAGCTTTTCATTTACTTGTTGATATCACTTATTTCACAGTTTCACTTATTCACTTTATTCAGAAGTTATACACAGGAAATTTTTTTTCTGCGGCTTTTTCTTTTCTTAGTATAAATAAAGTTATTATAAACAGTTTAATAAGAAACATAGTGCCAACAATATGAAAATGCACTATTTTATCTTTCTATATAATACTTTGACCATATGTATCCAGGGGCTGTGCTAAGATTTACAAAATGCTAGCCAGTAAATTAGCCAAATTAAAATATTTTTAGCCAAATTTATCTATAATTAGCCGAAAGTATATAATACATTTTTTATCATTAACTCTTTCAGCCCTGACTTTATTGAATGGGTAAAAAAGCATTTTCTCACTGCTTTACATTTGCTGCATGTCCAAATATTGTGTCCATTTTTTTTCTTTTTTAATTTTTTTGAGTTATAGTGCATCCAAAAATAAAAGTATTACCTTAAAGCATGGCTGCCAACTGTTCCAATTTTTGCATACCACTGAAATTTAACAGAAGTTTTTGCCTTATTTAATCCTCGAAATGCTATGGTTAAATAAGGCAAAAATTTCTATTAAATTTTAGTAGTATCCAAAGATCGGAAGAATAGGTAGTTCTGCCTTAAAGTAAAGATTAAAATTAAACTGTTGCTAACTAAAAAAACCCAAAAAAACTGCTGATTAAATTTTAACTCAGTACCGTTTTATTATTGTTTCTTTTTGGGCATAGCATGCATATTATTCACTACAAACTTTTTAAAAAAATCATCCATGTTTAAAAGCATGATTACAAGAATGAAAAGCTTCCGATAAATTATTCGCTAGTCTTTTCACCATAGTAATTTTTTATTCGCCAATTTCATGATGTATTTGTATTTGGCGCATAGGCGAATGACAAGCGCGGCCCCTGTATATCTGTGTGTTTGTACGTGCATGTGTCACGAGAGAGAAAAAGTATGAGCCCCCCCCCCCCCTCATTATTCACTTCTATCCACAGCTTTGGCAACCTTCCCCCTTTTTTACAAACATCACTTTTGAAGTTCTAAGGTTAAGTAAGAAAATTGTTTTTTGGTATTAGTGGAAAATGTAAGCTGTTAAAAATTGTATTTTGCATACACTAGATTAACACTTTAGAATTGTATGTTTTATTGTTTACACCCACCCCCTTTATTTATATGACAAGATCATCACTGAGTAGGATAATTTTTTTAAAGAAATGAATAACCCGAGTCTGTTTTAAATCTGTCAATAAAACTTGTAAACAAAAATAGGAAAACTATTTTTATTTTTATTCAAGGGCAGATTTTATAAATATGTTTTTCAGTGCTCTGTAATCTGAATTCTTTAGATTTGTTTAGTTTTTAATTATTGTAATACAAAAAATAATCACATTTTTAATTTTAGAACAAATTTTTTTTTTTTTTTTTTTTTTTTTTTTTTGCGAAAAAGATGTTACATTAAAAAATATTTAGATTAAATTTAGTCGCTCCGTTTTCAAGTTATTCAAAAAAATTTGAGGGGGGAAATAAATGCCATTAAAGTTCTATCCACAGAAGTATGGTTAATAATAGTCTTTTTTTTTTTTTTAAGGTATGAAAAATTCATATGAGGTTAGATTTATAGATTATAATTTAATATATGACAGCAGAATGATCCAGTGAGTCAGATTTTCTTCATTTAAATATAAATATTAACCTAAATGAAGTTAAATATAAGTAACAATTATTATTATTTATTATAATTTTAAAAAATATAAAATAATATCTATGGCTATTTATTTTAACTTCATGCTTTCACATTAAATTAATTTTAAAATACATTTAAGACATTCTGCAATATTACATTCTTTTTTTTTTTTTTTTTCATTTATCAATAATAAAATAAAAACTTCGAAAGCGAAAATGATCACTTTAGTATTTTTATTTAAAGACTCATCTGACTACTAATTTCACTTAACGTATAATACAAATAAAATTCTTTTAAAAATAAATAAATAAACAGACAAAAAAGTTTTAAAATCACTATAATTAATGCTTCTTTTGCGTATTACAATGGTTAAAACTACACAGACATATCAAAAATTCAGATTTTTAACGAAACACCGAAAAAAATAAAATTTACCTGTGAAAAAAAAGTAATGGTTTTCCTCTTTTGTTTACAAATGTTTATGCAGATTAAACATAGATTAGACTATTTCTTTTAAATCTATACTACTTATTACTGATGATCTTATGCAATTCATGTTGAACTGGAGTTCTTTTTACTGTTGATTTCATGAATGAAATCTTTTAAAACTTTGTCTGTTTCAATTCAACGTACTGGGAATGCACGGCACGTGTATGAATATATGAAAACAAGCCCAAAGAACAGTTGGTTGGTTGTCAGACAGACTTCCGTTTAGGAACGAGAAATATATTATCCTTAAAAAATTAAAACCTTGTTATAAATAACAGTAAAATTGAATGCATATAATTAAAAAAATATTTCCCCTATTTAAAGAATGAATCTAAATAGTTTCACAACGAAATACAGATATATAAAATGCGAAATATATTCTGAACAAAAAAGAAAAATATATAAGCGACAATTTAATTTAATACAATATATATTATAAATTAAAAATATATTTTCGTATGAAAAAATGAGTCGAAATAATTCATCAGCTACATGCTAAAATTTATTCCGAGCTTAACTGTATACCGAGACCAATTTTTAACCTTATCTTTGAGCAGTCAAAAGAGGTGATTCGGTCCCATGTATTCCTATGAGAAATCTCGTAGGAAAATAGTCCGATTTTAAAAGTGGATTATATAAAAAACTAGAGTTTTCCTATTTAAGTGGATAGGGGGAATCACTTCATATAAAACCGATTAGTATCATATATTAATTTTAAAATATTCCTTCGGGCGGATTTCGAGATACGATTCTTACACCATGACACCATTACATGCAGAGCGAAAAACTTCCCATTTTACTTAAAAATTGATTTCCAGATCTTAAAATCTACTGCATGTAGAAATCTATAAATTTCAGGATAGAGTTAGACCGGAGATATAAGACAACTGTCAAAAAATCAAAACGATGTGCCTCATATTTGCTGAGATATTAAATGTCGGCTTTTCGCTTTTCCTTTGAACTCAAACTACGTGTATATATAGAGTGACGGAAATCTTCGGTTTAGGGCTTTCGGTTTTCGTTTTTTCGCTGCGTCACTCAAGAAACTACCGTCTCTTATGATTTAAAAGTTAATTCTAATGGACGTATTTTGACTCTCCACTTTATTTGAAATATAATAACATTTGAAGTGCCACCTGCTGTGAAATTTACACCGAAACGTAATACTCGTCTATTTATGTCAAGCTCTAACAGAATCAGAAGGTTGATGAAATTCTGTGCTTTAGTTTTTAAGATACAGCTATCATGAAAATCGTGAAAAATGTAGCATCATAGCGACATCTAATGGGCGGTTTACACCAAAAACTAATCAGAAATAATTTATATCAGGGGCTAACTGAATCTAAAGTTTTATTAAATTCTGTGCATTAGCCCTTCAGATAGAGCACAAAAAAGTTTTGTCACATACAGACAGATGCAGACAAATATTTTCTGAAAACAGTCAAATCATGTTCAGGACCTTCTAAAAAAGAAATCTGTCAAAAACCGGATTTCGAATTTTTTCTTCAATTCAATACTTTTTTATAAGTTTTAGTTTCAAAATTTCAATTTCCATATGAAAAATAAAAAAAAATTTCAATAAAAATATTTTTGAACAAATTTTGCATACAGAATCTTTTTTGGTGTGAGGCAGACTCTATAGAGGCCCCATTTAAAGATGCTACTTTGCTAAAGAAAAAAAGCTGTAGTAAACAAACAGCATTTGCTGTCAGATTATATCAGAAATTGAATCTATACCACATTAATAACTGAATTGATAACTAATTTATATTACGTCAAATAAATATATTTTAAAAAAGAGATTAGAGCTCTTAGCACTGATATTCTTGCATCTTAATAGTCATAAAGGTAAAATTTATTTGCATAAGAGTTTTAGCAACATTTAATAAAATACAAATGGTAAATGGTGAAATATTTTTCAAACTAATGAAACCAAATTATAAGCAATTTTAATCAGTGAAAAAATTATCAAATTAATTGAAATTTTTAATTAAAATTGGATAAATCATTTGTATATTTTATCATTATTATTAGCACAGTTTTGCCAGTAAACATAACTGTTTGTCAAATGGCAACTAATATCTTTAGACAAAACGATCAGCCAACCGTCGGCTTAGATGCTGTATTAGATGTTAGTCCAACTAAGAGACAAATGTTTGGTCAATGTAGGCGAGAGAGCCAAATTCAATCGTTGCCCAATGAACTAATGATATTCTAACAATTCTGTGTTGCTCGAGTAAAAAAAAATTGTATAAATAAGGGAAGATTTAGTCAAGTCATATCTTATAGTACGATTATGGTTAAAAATATCATAAACATCGTCACGCTTGCAATAAAGCCTGAAATTGCAAAGAATGTAAAGGACGATTTTTTTTTGCATTAATAGACACAATGATGGATATATTAAGTTAGACTAATGTCTTAATTTACAGTCCCAGACAACAAAAGTTATCACCCCTACTAATTCTTCTAAAAATAAATGCAAAAAAATTATAGGTACCAATTCATTGGAAATAGTGTCTACTAATTAATGTTATGCATAAATTACGTATCAAGAGTCGTCTACTTATTAAAAATTATACCAACTTTGAATTTTCAAAATCAACACGAATTTTTGATACCCGATTTCAGTTCTTTGGATCGAGACAGCCTGCGAAAAGGTATAGTTTATATACTTTATCTTAAATCTTCATAGAATTAAAAGAGTTTAAAGTTTGGGGATGCTAATATTAAATTCACAAACTTATAAAAATCATCCAGTTGAATATTTATTATTTTTTTTAATGAAATTCATTTAATAGACCTCAACATATTTCAGACTTTTTTGTATTCAGACATTTTTTATTTACGAAAATCATTAATAAATTTATATTAAAAATTTATGAATTATGACCTACATTATTATTGTATAAAAAAACCCAATCATAAAAAATATTGGTGTGTAGGTTTACAGCTCATTGATTTTTCAAGATATAGAGAATCTTCCAACAGTCTAAATATAATTGGACCGTCTTCTGGTTTTCAAAGTATCCAAAGAACATAAATTGCAGAAATTACCAGAAATATTTTGCAATATATAAAGAAAGCTAGTAATAAATTTAAAATTCCTGTATAATTTTAGTGGAGCCTAAATGAGTGTTTTCAGTACTTTTTCTTGTAAGATTTTAATTTTATTTTCTGAAATTTTTTGGTAAAGCCCTGACACATTTTCTTTTATAACTCTATGAAGGTTTAAGAGAAGCGTATATTTCCAGGTTGCCTTGATCCAGGGAACTCAAAGAGAGTGTCAAAAGTAGGTGTTATCATTTGAAAAATCAACATTTGTGCAATTTTTATAAGTAGACAATTTCCAAAACAAAATGTATGAATATAATTTAATAGTAGATATTATTTCCAATTAATTGGTATCTAATATTTTTTTATACATTATTTTCAGAAAAATCAGTAGGATTGATCACTTTGATTCCCTGACTGCTCTAAGGTAGAAAACAATTGACAAAAGAATATAATTTGAAAGTCCTAGCCTACAGTTAATCTATTACAAGGTAACCTGTGTTCAACTTTCTGGAATTTTCGAATATCACAAGACATGTTTTGGAAAATTGTGTAGTATTGTTGTTGTGTAAATTCAAACAAGATCATTTTTAAAAATTTAATCATAACTATGCAAAACATCTTAATTTTTTATATTTATAATCTAAAATACTTTTTATTAAGTTATAACTTACATTTTTAGCTGATGTTGAGATGGAATTTATAATTTGTCAGTTATCTGCTGATGAGAAGGCTACAATAAAATTGTTTCAAGACTATAAAACTATGCATAAATATAATTTTTTTTAGAAAAAAAAAAATCAAATGAAATTATAGATGAGTTTGGAATTTTATTCGCAATGAAGATTTAGCTTACGATTATACTGAGAAAGCATAGGAATACAAAAGAAAACATGGTTTCAAGCCTCACAATTACCTTTCCGTAACCCGCGAAGACTCGCATCGGGCCTCTCAGGCCCGGTCATTACAAAACTATACTGCAGCGAAATCACCCCTTCACCGAAAATGGACCTGTTCCACGGTAGCTGCGTTGAAGATCACCTGCATACTGAGCACAGGCATTTCAGGAATGTAGGATCCCCCCTTTTCTGAGAAAATACCGGTTCAGGCCCCAGAGGCCCGGAGCGAGCGCTCGCGCTTTTAATTTCAAATTGTGAATTTCAAGGAAGAGGTTGAAAAATGTATCACTGTTTAAGCTATGACGATGAAATGAAGAGATTGCAGACCTTGTTAGCTGAGGTTTCAAGTTATGAAGAATCTATTAATAAGGAAGATGAAGAAGCAGATGACGCAGAAGAATATAGTGACCATCAGTCAAGTTCAGAAGAAGATTTAGATTCATAAAGTGAATCGGATATTATGGAATTCGTAGACTGCTATATTGGCATAGATAAAATAATGAAATGGAATAAAACAGAACCAAGACAAAATGTCAGAACACCTGCTCACAATATTGTATCAAAATTGCCTGGAAACGTTAGTGATGCAAGGAACGTATCCTGCCCTATGGATTCTTGGCAATTGCTTATTGACGAAGCAATAATAACGAGTATTGTGGAATACACAAATATTTTTATAAAATCAATTGCAACCAATTTTCAAAGAGAAAGAGATGCACGTCAGACAAATATAGCAGAAATAAAAGCATTTATTGGCCTTTTTTACTTAGGAGGTATTCATAAATCCTCACATGTAAATGTTCGTGATATTTGGAACACTGATGGCACAGGGCATGAAATTTTTCATCGAACTATGTCATATAATCGCTTTTTTTTTCTTATGAGATACATAAGATTCGATGATATAACTGATCGTCCTTCTAGATGAGAACTGGATAAATTGGCTCCCATAAGATCTGTTTTTGAAAAATTTGTTACAAATTGTCAGCATGTATATAGTTTCGGAGAATTTGTGACTATAGATGAAAAGTTAGAACCTTTTAGAGGTAAATGTTCCTTTCGTCAGTATATTCCAAGTAAACCTGCAAAATACGGGATAAAAATATTTGCTTTAGTTGATTCTAGAACATTTTATACTCGGAATCTTGAAATTTATGCAGGAGCTCAACCGGAAGGTCCTTATAAAGTAGAAAATGCTCCATATAAAATTGTCAAGAGGTTAGTGGAACCAATTTACAACTATGGACGTAATCTCACAGTTGATAATTGGTATACCAGTTATGCATTAGCTAAAGATCTCTTTCAAATAAACATTACACTTGTTAGAACTGTGAGGAAAGATAAAAGAGAATTACCAGAAGCATTCATTTCTGGGAAGAAACGAGAAGTGTATTCCTCGTTATTTGGATTCCAAAAGAATATGACTTTGGTATCCTACGTACCCCAAAAAATAAATGTGTTTTACTTTTATCTGCCATGCACAACGATGGTGCTATTGATGTTTCAACTGCAGAAGCCAAGAAACCAGAGATAATAACATTTCATAACCTAACGAAAGGAGTTGTAGATGTTGTAGATGAAATGTCAGCTAATTATTCTATTGCGAGAATAAGCAACAGATGGCCGAAAACAGTATTTTGAATACTGCAGCCATACATGCCCAAATTTTACCATTATTTGTGAAATCACCATAGCTCCAATACAGGAAAAGGAGTTTATATTTGAAAGATCTGGCGTTAGAGCTTCTGAAGGAGCATGTGGAAAACAGAAGTTTGCAGCCGACGCTTCCACGTGAATTGCGTGAAAAATTAGATAGTGACCGCAATGAAAAGATTGCAGCACCACCTGCAAAAAAACAAAGATGTTCAAAAATATTGTGCCATATCTGTCCCAGCAAAATTGACAGAAAATCACAAATTTCTTGTGCTAAATGTTCCAAAAATGTATGCAGTGAGCATAGCACTGTTATATGCAGAATATGCCAGTGAAATGTAAGTTTGGTTTTAATTATAATAAGTGTAATAAATATTATTTAGTTGAAAAATACTTCAGGATTTTTTAATTGTTCATAATGTAACATTAATTGCCTGCATAACTTAATAAAACTGTTTTTTTAAATTTCATTTTACTGTTTTCCTAAGCAAAAATCCACTCCGGGCCTACGAAGCCCGGCGCGAGCTCTCCCGGGTTAATGCTTTGGGATTTATATATTTGAGGTGCCAAGAACGGAATTCGATTGAGTTTTGTGGGCTTCAACTCCAAATGAACTGCAACAAGACAGCAGACTGGAACAGCTCCATGAGATAAATTTATGCCAATTTCCTGTGTTCACGAACAAATAAAAAAAATTTAATGGTCACTGGCAACTATTTTATCAAATTCAGAAAACATATACAAATAAATTAAACAAAAGTAAATAATATATGTACTGAATTATTTTATTCCTTAATTTTAGAAAATATAATTTATTCAACAGGTACATGGAACAGAAAGCGCTTGATTGCTTTTTAGAAGCTTAAACTTAAGTTCTGAGACTTAAAAATAAAATCTAAGCATATCTTCATGAAAGCTGAATGATATTTGGTCATCATTTGAATATACTATTCATTAGATGTAACATATAAGAAATATTACAATAGATTTCGCAGATTAAACTCTAAAGATATTCTTTAACTACTGTATTTTGTTAATTTAGCATGAAATACAGAAATCTATGGATTTGAGTTACTAAATGCTAATCTAATATTCAAGCACTGTGAAGATGGATTCATTTTATAATTGAGCGGAAGTAACTCATATTCACAATAATAATACTTAATAAATAATCAAATCATCATCTATTTGTCTGAATATACTAACTAAATTAACACAATATTTGGACTCATATGAACAGAACTTACCGCACACTACTTCTTTACGCTTAGCAAAATGGCGAAATGAAACTAAAAATACCTTCGATTAAAAATCCTTGTTCGATTTATTTATTTTCATTCATGCTGCCGTCTCCTGTCCAAAGAGAGTTTTATCTGCTTGTTTTTTTTTACTTCTTGCCAACTAATATATCTTGATATGATATTCAACGTATAAAATCCATAGACGAGGTATTTATAAGATGTCTATGTTTTAAACGAAATTGCTGAAACACTTCAATAAAGCTTTTTGTATAATAAACATAGAAATGATATGTAACTGAATCAAAATAAAAATTCACTTTTTCTGGTATTTTATGTTTCGGTCATGAACGGAGGTCTTTCTACATTGATGGTAAAACAGCAATTCATACAATACAACTAATTTCTGAAATTTTATTAGGACCAAGCAGCTTTAATAATCGAACTAGGATCTTTAATCGAAATGTTTCCTGACATCGCGTCTATCCGGAATTTAATCGTTAATGGTGTTACCTAGCTTGATACAAAATTTTCTGCTTTTGTGTTATATGGCAACTTTCAAGTGATATTTTTATTATTTTCAGTGTTAGAAGAATATTTCTTTATCTTACTTACTTTCTTTCTCTTTTTATTCCCAACAAAGTAGATTAACAGAAAGTTGCTAGTTATAATGTAGTTGGGTTAGTCCCATTGATGATCATTTAAATGACATTTTTTTTAAGGTAATTTATTTAAAGGTATGATTTTGTGTATCTGTTTATTGTATTTTCTTATTACTGTTTTAATGCAATATGCATCTATTTTTATCACATATTTCCAATTCCAATTCCATGTGCATAAAGTGCATTTCTGTTTTTGTTTTTTTTAAATTGGTATATATATGAATAGGAGATACTTTCGTTGCATAAATTGTGTTTTGTTTTGATTTATTTTTGTTCAACTCCTCCTGAAGACATAATGCTTATGCACAAAACCTTATAAACTTTGAACAGTTTTTTTAGACTTTATTTTAATGGAATTTATATACTGATATTTACTATCCATTTATTTATTAAATTGACCTAGTTTTACATTTATACATTACTGAAAGTGATTTCTTGTTTCAGAATTATTTTATATAATTGATGATAAATTCAAACCAGTGTTAATTAGTGCATGATAATGATATCCATTATCAAGCAGTACCTTAAAACCACCCTTTCATCTAGTGAGTAAAATGGTACTTTAGTTTTGAAACTCATTTTGTTTGAAAGAATTGATAGAATTAATTTTGCCATAAGAAATAATGATAATACGATTCCCTTACAGTACTGTATATATTACATGAGACAGTGGCACTTTTGCAGTAGTTTTTCAAAAGTTTAAGAAATACGTACTATTTTTATTGATGAAATTTTAGATGACATTAGATTAAAAAAATGTGGCAGATAGGGGCGTAGGGTTATTCCATTGTTATTTTTCAAAATTATTAGGTCTACTAAGTTAACTTGCCATTTTTCAATCTCAAAATGCATGAAATTTGTTAGAAGCAGGATCACTCTATCACATATTGTATATGTGCTTTACACCAATGAAAGAAAGAAAGCTCATAAATTCAGCTACTTTGTTCTACAGTAATCCCAAAATGCATGAACTTCATTATCAACACGATTGCTATATCTCATGTATATGTTCTTTAAATCCAACAACAACAAAACCAATTGAGTCACTTTTGCTACATTGTCTCATTTGGTCTATTTGATAACAACATTGTTAGAAAATTGCATATGTCTTCAAGATCTTCTTAATCAAATTTTCTTTGTATTCTATTATTTGATATTGTTTTAGAAAGGATTCAGTTAAATAACTTCATTCTGTCATTTTGTATTTCTATAATTCAATCTTTGTTTTTCTTCATTTCTTGTCCATTTTGAAATCATCTTTAACTGGTGTAGACATAAATCTAGCATTTTCTTGAAACAGGGTATAGTGTTAGATTACTTGACTTTTTAGTATTCATTTTGAGATATTTCACACTTTTATATGTTTTTGGGGTGCTTCTCCACTATCCCATCGGCTACTTTTCATAACAAAAAACTATTGCCAAACTATCGATTTAATCAGTGTTGAATTCAGGGGGGAGGGGCCTGGGTTGGATATTCCCCCCGAAGCATTGAAATGTGCCCCCTGGAAAATTTTTAATTTTATGCTTTCAATTGTCAAAAAGTGAAATTTCCCCCCCCCCCCCCCCCCCCAGAGCCCCAGAAATCCCTCCCAGAGAAAAGTGTCTGAATTCAACACTGCATTTAATGGCAAAAATGCAATCTCATTCACTTGACGTCAGAAGCATTTCACGTGTTTGTTATGTCATCAAGTGTTTATTAAATTTCACATTTATCTGTATTTTTCAATATGTTTTAGTGATTTATTAGTTATTTTGTTAATTAAAATAACAATTGTGTCTTTAAACGTCGGTGCCATGATCTTAAAACAGAAAAAGCATTGAAAAAATATTACGATGCATAGTTACGTGCAATAGATCAATTTCAGCTGATGTCACAAACATTTATTCATTAGCCGAGAGGCATAATTAAGAAAAATGATGTAAATAACTAAATATTCAAGATTACTTTTTTCTGTTTTCATTAATATATTATAATTTTTTATGTTTCAACTGACTGCTTGTTGACACTTTGGTGAGCGTGTCTTTTCTGAATATCTTGTATTTTATTTATTTATTTTGCTATTCCAATGGAAACATTCTTCCATTTGTTTATTTGGCATTACAGTTTGGCGATAGATTTTTTTATGAAAAATGGTCAACAGGATAATGGAGCAGTACCGTTTTTTGTAAGTAATGTTCGTGAATATTTGAAACCGAATTTTTCCTATTCAAATCAAATACATATAACCTGATTTTTTATCATTAAAGTTCATTTATCTTCTTTCTGAATGCTATTATAAAGGTTTATCAAGTATCCTTAAAACTTAAGCTTGTCCCATTCTTGTTCCATGTGAAATTTCAAAACATTGTTTAGTCATTATACTGATTTTGTAACTTTCATCTTTTCTGAATGTCCTTTTAATTTGAAGAAGCTCAGTGAAGCTATATAGCTTCAAAATTATTGTAAATGGAGTCAACTAAATAAATCTTGAAAAACCTTTAATGGTATTAAGTATTTGGATGTAAACAATGAAATTGAGAGTTAAAATTTCAAAAAAATTAAAGAACAATTTTTTTTTTTTTTTTTTTACAGAAAGTTATTTTTCTTTTTTTCAGCATTGTATTAATTGAATTTTAAGTCTAATTCTTGATTCTCCCATAACCATAGAATCAAATAAATATCATTAATCATAATAATAGAAATAATTAAAAAGAATAGTATTGACATTTTATTAGTATTTCATTTCTGAACCATAAGTTACATTTTTGTATAACTTTCAAGAAAAAAATTCCAAAATTAAGCCTATTGACACAAACTACACACACCAGGCCCTGATCATGACTAATTGGGGCCCCGGGCAAGGATAAATTAGGGGGCCCCATTCAAATCGTTGCAGCATTATTCAAATAGAACGGTTGGTCAGTCATATGTGTAATGAATGCATAAATAATATTTTCGCACCATGGATTTTAAATAAAAAGAAAATTCTTAGTTCCGTCAATTCTAAATTAAATACCTTAATTAATAAAAATATCCTTTTTTTCTTAGTACAGAACAAAACTCTTTTATTTAACTTTAGCAACTTGCTACATTTCTTTAAGATGAATTTAATAACAGATTTTACATAGAAGAAAATTCTTAGCACTAAGCTCTGAGAGTTCAAAATAAAAAAAAAATTTCAGAAAGTTTAGTAAAATCTTTTAGAGATGAAATTTGTATTTGAAATTTTTCAGAGTTGGAATTGGAAAAAAAAGTAAATATTTTATAAATTAATATCTGGGTTTGTTGACCCCTGGGCAAAGTCCCGATTTGCCCATGCAATAATAAGGGCCTGCCATACACATCAATGTTTCAGAAAATTGAAATTAATCAGAAATGAATATGCATTTGGATTTGTATATTGAAATATCTATGCTTATTTTATTGTTATTTTTATTTGATTAGGCTTACATCATTTACTTTTATGAAACTGATAAGCTTTTTTAATGTTGATAATTTATTTTATTGCAAAACTGTCTTGATAATTGTAAATACCAATTTTATTTTATTGCTCTTCTTGCTTTTTTGTAAAATTTCTCTGAAATATAGTAAATTATTCATTCTTTCTGCAGCTTAATGATTCATAAACAACTGTCTATAGTATAATACATAGTTACAGAAATTTATGTTTTCACTTGTTTGATATATATATTCTTTTTCTCCACTGCAGCTAGTGATCTGAATGCCTCTTTACAGTTACAGAATAGCATGATTATTTTTGTTTTCCATCTAAAGAAATGTGTGTCAATATCAGTCCAGACAACTAAATAACAAGCTTCACTTAATTTACAGTTACTTCAAAACAACCAACTTCACAAAAATCCAAATAGTGAGATTTTAAATAAATTTTCATTTTTTTCACACTTTTCAGTTTAATTTTTGTTGACTTTATGAAATTGGTAGGTGTTTTTTTTCCAGGATTAGAAAATTTAATAATATCATGAGAAGTAGTACAAGTCAAGGTTGAATCTGGATGGTCTTCAAGAGGAAGGAGAGAAATTAAAAATTTCCAATCTGACCTATTGTTGAGATTGGGGCTAATTGTTTCATGGCTTGTTGTGTTAACTTCTACTCTTTTGCTGCGAGTCAGGATGATTTCTACTTTTTGGCTGTGGATCAGGTTGAATTACATTATTTCAGTTTCAGATTGATTTTTCACTCTTGCGAGTTAGGTTGACCTGATTTTTCGTTATAAAAACTTTATACAGTAAAAGCTCCTTTACAGACACTCCTAAATAGCAGAAATCTTTATTTAGGGAGTAGTTTTAATCTTTTATGTAGAAAACTCTTGAACCCCTTGGAACCATTAAATTTGTCTGCTATTCAGAAGTAAAAGCATTTACAGTAAAACATCTGTACAGACACTTTTGAATAACAGACACCTCTATTTAGAAAACAGTTTTCAATTTCTAACTTAAATATTTGCATATTTTTGTCTCTGAATAGTGTACACCTCTGAATGAGAGACAAATTCGGTGGCACAAAGGTGTCTGTTATTTACCCCCTAACTCACCGTGAACCTCAACTGGCGAATTAAGCTGTAACTCTCGATTGATTCTGAAATCCAATTCTCCGCTAACTCAACCTGGAGAAATGTGATCTTTGGATGAAATGTGATAACTTTTGGAGAAATGTGATCGAAAAACCATAGTTGAGTCGAGTAACTGAACTAAGGTATTGAGCTCACGTTAGTCGACGTGCGCATGTGCAGTTGAAACAAAGATGGCGGTCGCTTTGAATAGGAGGACGAGGGGTTTGACGTTTATTTTGTAATCAACGCTATTTGTGATGCAATAAGCAAACGAAATGTTAATTTAAAAAAAAATGAATGTGAAAGAATGTTTTACTTTTAATTCTTAGCCCTTTTAGGATATTTCAACTCTGTGATGTCAAGATTATAGTGATTTTTGACAAAGTTTTCAAGGCGTAAAATAATTACTGTGAATATTTGGTAACGCCATCTATCGAATTCAAAATCAAATGTTGTTACACCTCAAATATTGTTGTATGATTAAATTTTTTTTTCTTTTGAAAAATAAAGAAAAGCTTGTTTTTTTTTTTTTGTTTTTTTAATTTCAGATTTACTCCTACACTTTATGTTTGTTTAAAGAATAAAATCATAGAAGATGGAATTTTCTGTTAAAATATCGCATATGTTTATCCATTTATAGTAGATAAATAATTTGAACTAATATATACTTGTTAGTTAAAAATCATTATTTTTGTTTGAAAGAAACATTTTTCAGAGGATTTCTTGAAACTTTTCGCACTTTACGAGAATTTTTTCAAACAGCTTCTAAAATTATTATACAAGGAATTAATATATATATATATATATATATATATATATATATATATTTATTATAATAATTTACACATGAAATTTAAAAAAAAAAAAACTTTCTTACATCTGGTATAAGAGATAGACTACCAAGCATGCAATTTTATCCGAGATAAATTTATTGAATCTAATCAATTATTTTAGTTAAATAACAAATATATATATTAGAAATAAATGTATGAAAATGCTTTTTTTTTTTTTAAATATTTAATATTTTTGCAAAATAAGCATAGCTCGTTATTTGCTTTTATGCCACTTATTACTGTTAGCCTGGACATAAAATTGTTTATTAAACTTAGATAATATATATATATATATATATATATATATATATATATATATATATATCCCTTTAATCAAGTAACTAAAAAAAAAAGAAAAAAGAGACTTGCTAGTTAAAAATAATTATTTTTGTTTGAAAGAAGCATTTTTAAGAGGATTATTTGAAAATTTTCGCAGTTCATGAGAATTTTTTCAAGCAGCTTCTAAAATTATTATATATGAAATTAAAATATATATATATATATATATATTACCATATTTACCCGCGTATAAGTCGATCCCACGTATAAGTCGACCCCCACTTTCCCGATTAAGAAATTTGAATTTTTATAAATCCCGCGTATAAGTCGACCCCCCACTTTTTTGATCAATAAATTTGATTTTTTTTTCAAAATAGATTATTCAAAATCACCTGGAAAAAAAAGAAAGTATACTAAATATACAATAATAAAGGAACTTTATTATTTTTATTTTTTTTTGTACATTTATTCGAAATCATCTGAAAGAAAAAGTACTAAATATACAATAATGAAGATAATAATATACAAAGTTAAACTGATTCGAGGTCCGATTCAATATCGGACTCGCCAAACCCTTCACATAAGTCCTTCGTCGTCATCGGCTCATCATGATACACGTTTTCAATCTCTGTATCGGAACATTCTTCCTCGTCGTTATTACTTTCTCAAATGACATCATCTTCTGTACCGTCTAGTTCGTTGCTTATGCAGCAATTCTTGAACGATTTTATAATCATTTCGGAAGGAATTTGATTCCACGCATCTTTAAACCACTGGGCAATTAATGCAATGTCGGGATGAGGATTGAGGGTTGATTATTGACGGCCAATTATCTGCACTTGGGATATAGGCCCGGGGGGAGTGCCCTTCGTGGGGGTCTTTCTAAGGGAACCTAACCCGTATTTACGCATGGATAAATCCACGGCTCGAAGAAAAACACGAAAACTCCGAACGATTAGGCCGATGGGCATGATTGGGATCGAACCCAGCACCTCCCGTCTACCAGCTTCGAGAGCACAACCTCTCAGCCACTGGTGGGGCTAATACAATGTCGGACTTTCTAATATTACCGCCCTTTGTTAATGTTGGACAACCGAATGAAATCCACTCTGAAAAAAAAAAATTAAGGACCCTCGCATAAGTCGACCCCACCTTTAAAGTCTCTTTTTGTCCAAAATTTCTCGACCTATATGCGGGTAAATACGGTAATTATAACAATTTACACATAAAAAACTTTTTTGGGTCTAGTATAAGGGATAAATGCTACCAAGCATGCACTTTCATCCAAGATAATTTAATTGAATCTGTAATCAATTATTTTAGTTAAATAAAAAACATACATTTGAAATAAATATATGAAAATATCTTTTTATATAATATTCTTGCAAAATAAATAAATCTAGCTCGCTATTTGCTTTTATTCTACTTATTAGTGTTAGCCTGGTCATAAAATTGTTTATTAAACGTAGATAATATATATATATTTTTTTTTCTTTAATCAAAAAACTTTTAAATAAATACTGTAAATTTTTGTAAAAATGAGCATTTTATGACTGTGACAATATTTCTAAACCACCAAATCAAAATGTTAATTAAAAATTTATTTATCAAAAAGTAAACACTCCAATTATGCTCTTTCAATACTCTGTTTTGATTCGTTATTGAAAACTGATTCAAGGGAGGACAGAACTGATAAAGACTATTGCTACGTCATGTGATCCCTTTGGCCAATGAGATATACACATTTCAACCTGCCGTCGACTAACCCAGAGTCGAATAACCATGCCCCTGAAGTTAACGAAGAATTCGGAAATATCAACCGGCAGTTAGATTCGCGAACCTGGGATTACTCAACTGAGAGTTGAACGGGAAGTTGAAGGTTGGTGGTGAATTGACCAGTTAGAGGTTTTATAGTACTATAATATTACAAAGTATATACTAGTTGTTTACTTTTCTATATAATAGATAAAATTAATATTAGATATAATTGTAGACTACATTTTATGTTTCCATTAAAATAAGGATTAATCTTCTATCATTTTGTTCTCGGTTGGGGAAATTTTTTTTGTTGAGTTCAGGTTGGGCTTTGGTTTGACTTCCAGTGGAATTTTTGGGTTTGGTTCACGACAACCCTATCTGCACAGGACTCCAGATGAGGCCAAACTAAAATTTTAAGTGTGATGTTTGAAAAATAGAGTTATTTTAAGTGAGATTATTAGAAGAATTCTTTTATCTGCAAAATAAAAGTGTAAATATGAAAAAATACAGTGGAACTTTAAAATTACGTATGTGTTTACCTTGATTTCATCAGTATCTATAAATAAATAAATAAATATTTCCTATATTTTCTGAACTAAACCAATGTATTTTTCCAGAGCTTTTTTAAAACACTATTTTAAAATCTTTGCTATTTTGATTTCTGATTCTAAAATGTTAGTCTTGAAATAGATGTGTAAATTTCTGTTTCAAAAAAAGGTCTGCATATACGTACAAAGAGACTGAAGGCTTCAAATCCAAACTAGTTAATTTCTGATTATTAAAGTTCTAATCCTAAGTGCATTTTTGTTCTGAAAAACACGAAATTGGTATGTGCTGTTATTCAGATCCTATATAATCACACAATTTGTTTCTGTTTTTTGATACAGCAGAAGGTTTTTCCGAAAATGCTCTCAAATATGGCATTATGTGCTAAATTTCTGGAAGCAACAGCCGCTAAAGATCGTCCATCTAGCACTAATAACTCAAGTAATAATTCATTTGATTCCAAATCACTTGAAATGTTATTTTTTTACTTTTAAAAATGAATCCATAAATGTGTTATAAAGTTAAAAAATATTTTTTTAGAACCATGTGAAATAGATGCCAGATTTTATTAATGATTTATTTAGTCTAAATAACTAAACTGAAAAATGATAAAACTATATTTTGTAATTTATTTTTTTTATTAAGATTAACCATTGATGATCTTTCATATTTCTCTAAAAGTTAGTTATCAGATAAAAATCAATTGTAATTTAAGACACATATTAAAATAAAAAAATTCTACATGATTCCCTTGATTCTTTAAAATTTGCATTCAATGCTAAAATTTACAAGAAAAGAAAAAAAAAGAAATTTTTATTTTATCTTCCATTTTTTTGCTGAACTGCATATGTTCGAACCCCAGTTTTACTCATTTTTCTAAACAAGCACCTCAAATTTTGGAAGCAAATCTCTGTTATTTGTCCCTTTGCAGGTGTAGGCAATTGCTTTATCACTTGACTCTCTTTACTTTCATTGCAAGTAAACTACTTTGTGGGAGGGGTGAATAAAGATGATCGTAAAAGATGTGAACTTGAAAGTTGTCTTCAACCAGACAGAGATACAGGTAAGTAGGCTTAGATGTATACTAAATGAATAAACCATGGGGTAATTTAAAAATCCATGGGGTAAAGTGGGAGAGGGTAAGCTATCATCTCTGTAACATTGTCTATGACTCAATGGATGAACTGGACATTCTAATAAATTCAAACCTTTTTTATTCTCTTATGCAGCCGTAAGATTACAAATATACAGAGCATTCATACAAAACCTTTTTCAGAGAAATTCTGTATTTTATATCTAATTTTTTCATTTGGTGTACATGCGTTTAAAAAAAAAAAAAAAAAAAATTACTTAATGTCTATTGAAGAAGTTCTTTCTGTGCTTAATATTTTTATACCAAAATTAAGTTCTTTTTCTCTTTTATATTCTTTTACAATAACTGTTGAACTAATCTCATTCATTCCTTTTTCTTTAGCTTCAATTTGCTATAAATTTATCATTGCAAAAGTGGAATGAGAAAATATGGTATTGGCTATTTATTCTTTTACTAGCAGAAATTTATTTTACTTGCTATGCTAATTTTATATAAAAGAATGAATGATTATTTAAAGGAATTAAATTAGATTTAAATGTCATTTTTAAATGAAATGCTTTTATGCCAGATAAAATCTTGCCTTACACAAACATACTTTACTTAATTTCTTACAAACCTAAGGAATTAAGCATGACATGAGATGGCATTACTGTTTGATGCAATTGTGGTTCATTCTGTCATTTGTGTCTGTGCTTCATATCTGCATACTGTGTTCTAGAAACCAAAAGGAAAGTTGATTGGACATTCATAGAAGTTTCATTCAAAATGTCAGCAGTAAATAAATAGTACAATACATTTGCTTTCAAGGAGATTGTTCTTGTAGTTTAGATCAAGATATGGTGTGTTTATCATCATCTCATGAAACTTTCCTATGTGAAAGGGGTTAATTTTCCCAGAGAATTAGTTTGGTAGACTGTGAATGAACATTTGTTTTTTTATGTTTTTGTAAGGAGATTGAAGGAGTAAAGCTATGTTTGTGAAAAAAAATTTCAGTTTTTTTTTCTAATCATATTTTCATAGGAAAAGTGCTGGGGGACTTTTTCTGTTTGAATTGTGTTAATTAATTAAAATCCTTCATTACAAAATCTAAACTGACTTATTAAAAAAATAAATAAAAAAGAATATATACAATTGACCAAAAAAGTCACAAAAAAAAAAATTAGCCATTCAAATGGAAATTAAGTTTTCATTCAATTTGTGTTTAAAAAAGAAATTGTTTCAAACTCTGAAATTTTCCGTAAGTACACATAATTTTGTCTTCATATTTGGATTTTGTGGTAAATTTTATCTTGGATTAGATACAAAAAGGGAGTCATTTGATCGAGAAGCTTAGGAATTATAGAGGTTTAAATTTTGAAACTAAAAGTGTTAAATTAATATGCAATCGTTGCAAAACAAATTTAAAAGTGATTAGTATTTTATGCAGATCTCAAAAACTACTTGGCAGACCTGTTCAACTTGATTTGTATATTTAATACTTTTAGAATCGATTTCTGTTAAATAATTTATAGGTTCATACTTTTTGGAAAAATAACTTCAAAATATATATAAAATCGAAATGAATTTATTTAACATAAATCAATTTTTATAAGCTTCAAATATGCAAATCAGTTATTTCAGCTCATTCCACAAGTAGTTTTTAGTTGTGCTTAAAACAATTACTCTATTACAATCAATGATAAAAAGTGAATTTAAGATTAGGGATTTCAAACTTTATAGCAGCATAATTCAAAACTACTTGATTGAATCAGTTCCTGTTTGATATTCCAATGTAAAATTTAACAAGATAAAAACAGGTATGATGTCAGAATTAAGTGTTCAAGCAAAAAAATACAGAATATGGTGCAATTTCAATAGGAAGACAACAACTTAAGCCTTTTTTAACACAATTTGAAAAAAGACATAATGTCCAGTCGAATGGTTATTTTTTGTTTTTCACGATACATTTCTTTTGATTAAAATGTGCATATAAGATGTTCTCTCTCTCTTTTTTTTATGACTGTATACTTCATATTATGTGCACAGTAAAACACCAGTGAATACCATAGTTCTTATTCATTGTTGATAATAATCACAATGTCTGGCAGCAGATTTATTGACTGTAAATTTTAGATGGGAAAGTAAACATGTGCCGAAATTTTTCACGTTTGTTACAATTCCAATATGGAGATACCCTAAGCATATTTTATTAACATATATTATTTGAAAACATAATTCCCATCTTTGCAATAGTTTGGATATTTAAATTGTATATTTTTTATATTGTTATTACAGTCAGTGTACAAACAGTTTGATGTATTTTTTTATTATTTTAAATTTTTCTACAAAATTAATCAAATGTGGAATTAAAGTAAATTAATAATTACATTACAAAGACTTATTAAAAAACATTTTTTAAATTTCAGATATAAAAGGAAAAGGAGAACTCAGTCATCATTGAAGGTTACAAAATATTTTTTAGAAGCAAGGTACAGAAATATTTCACTGTACATATGCTAGTAAAAAGTAAATATACCTGTGAAAAAGTAACTTTGGAGTAAATCATTTTACTTTCTTTTTTAAATTTCTCTGATTTATTTCACATCAAAACTGGTGAATATTTTTTTTCTACTCAGTATTTCTTCTGCACCATCTTCCAAGATCTTCTCCAACTATTAATACAACACTAAAAAACTAATACTTTATTCTTATACAAATATCTATATAGTGAAATATTTCTGTAGCATGTCTGTAAAAAGTTCAAAAGCAGAGTGCCTGACAAAAGAAAGCGTCTCTTCTGACAGTGAAGAAAAGCCAGTTATTAGTAATATTGGCTCTTTAAAATATTTTCTTGATGGTGATCTGCCAAATCATACAAAAGGAAAGACCTTTATTTGTGAAACATGCTCCAAAGTGTTTTCTAATAGCAGTCATCTAAAGAGACATCTCAAAATCCATACAGGAGAAAAACCATTTTTTTGTGAAGTGTGTTTTAAAGGGTTTTCTCGAAAAGAACGTCTAATGCGACACCTTAGTATCCATACAGGAGAAAAACCATTCATTTGTGAAGTGTGTTTTAAAAGATTTTCTCAAAAGGGATATCTAAAGGTACATCTTCGCATCCATACAGGTGAAAAACCATTTGTTTGTGATTCATGCTCCAAAGGATTTACCGATAGTAATGATCTAAAGAGACACCTACGCACCCATACTGGGGAAAAACCATTTACTTGCAAAGTGTGTTCTAGAGGATTCTCTGATAAATCACATCTAAATGTACATTATCGCACTCATACTAATGAAAAGCCATTTAGTTGTGAAATATGTTCTAGAGGATTTTCTCAAAAATGTTATCTAAATGTACATCTCCGTACACATACTGGGGACAAGCCATTTATTTGTGAAGTGTGTTCTAAAGGATACTCTCGTAAATCAGATCTAAATGTACACCTCCGTACACATACAGGTGAAAAACCATTCATTTGTGAAGTATGCTCGAAAGAATTTTCTCGTAATAATTCACTAAAGAGACATTTCAAAACTCATGCATAAGAAAAGAAATTTATTTGTTAATCAAGTTTAAATGCATATCACTGTACACATACAAGTGAAAAACATTCCTTTGTGAAGTATGCTTGAAGTGATTTTGTGATAATAGTGGACTCTGGAGACATTCTGAAACAATACAAAAGTAATTTATTTCTCATGAAGTGGCTTTAAAAAACATCATTCTACTATCATATAGGGAGAAGTACACTTTTTATTTGTGAAGCAGGCTATTAATTGCTTTCTAAACAAATCTTAGATGTTTTTTTCTTTTCCCAGTCAATTTGTAAGATCAGACTGAAAACATCCGAAATTGGAAGATACTCCTTCAAGAAACATCAGTAAAAACTGCTGTAATTCTTTAAAAATTTATTTGATAAAAGGAATTGTGTATGTCAATAATAAAGTAAACTTTTTGTACAAGGAGCAACATACAACGTCCGATCAATTTTTTTTCAGATGTAAGTTAAGGATACAAAACAGTTTGAAATGATGAGAAGTTGTAATGTTTGATATTATTTTTATAATATTTGAACCTTCAAGAATGTTGTACAGTTGGTCTGATAGGAAAATTCCTAACATTACTGTTGTGCATCTCGTGAATGCTGAGCCATGAGCCAACGATGCCTGTGTAGAATTGGTGTTTTTCGTTTTCACTGCATTTTTTTAATATCTTCCTCTTCTTTTCAAAGTAAAATACATAACACAAATTGAAAACCTTAATATGCACATCTTTTTTTTCTAATGACTTCTTGGTTAATATATATATATATTTACCATTGCAGATTGTGTGTTTTGTTTTTGGTGCAGATTTAAAAATCTGCATCCGCTTTTCAGATCAAAATATAAAAAAAATGAAACATAACCACTTACTGCTGGTACTTTTCAAATTCTAACGATTTCTCTATTTTCAAAAATATTTACTCAATCAAAAAAATATTTTCTGATTAAAAACAATGAAAACTACCCACTTATTGCTGGTGCTTTCTGATTCTAATGTTGTAATTGATTAAAAAGTATATTAATATTTACTATGTCAAAAAAATCTGGAAGTGTTTTTGCGAATTTGCCAGCTTTTTTTTTCCCTCAGTAACTTCACAGATATCTATTGTGTTGCACCAGAAACGCTTCTTGCAAGTTTATCATATTTGCATTTCAATAGAGGAAGGGGGAGCGTTTAAAACTATTTAATGACTTACCAGTTTCCCTTTGAGAATGAGTGACTTTACTATATACTATTTAAAGGAAGACTCAATAGGAGCAAACAATTTAGAGAAAGAAGGTTTGCAAGAGTGAGAAAATTTAAACAAAGTTCTAAAATGCTTTTTTGCTCAGGAGGGATTTCTCTTTATATTCCTGAGCAAAAAAGCATTTTAGAACTTTGTTTAAATTTTTCCCAGTCTTGCAAACCTTCTCTCTCCAAACTGATTACTGCTATTGAGTCTTTCTTTAAAAATATTAAAGCCACTCCTTAAAAAGAAATTGAGAAATCTTTAAATAATTTTAAATGCTCCCCCTCCTTCTATTAAAGTTCATTTTTCGTCACATCCTTGATGATATTATTTCTTCTTATAATTTAAATTCTAAACCTAATTTTTCACGCTCTCAACATGCTGCTCTAAATGAACATAAGTCCAATGATAATCTTTATAACTAAAGCAGATAAACTTGGCCAAATAGTTCTGATGGATAAACAAGATTATTCTGATAAAGTTTATACACTTTTATGCAGAAGTTTTTACGTTGAAGTTAAAAAAGTTCCTACTAATTCGCATCTTTCCTGTGTGAAAACGGTGTTAAGATTACTGCTGTATTATATGATTACACTAAAGATTGTGTTTTTCTTTCTTGAGCCATCAGTGCTCATTTTTATGCTCTACCTAAAGTTCATAAAACCGTAATTTCTGCAAGATCTATTGTTTCTAACATTAGTACCGCTACCCACTCATTTTCAAGTTTTTAAGTTCCATTTTTTATTCTTTATGCATTACTTATATGTATATATCATAAAAAATAAAAAATAAACGATTTTGTCAGTAAATTATAAAATGTCAATCCTGTCAATTGTTCTGTAATCACTTGATGTGATATCGTTATTTACTAATGTTCCAGTTGAAGGTGCTCTTTCATGTTTAGAAACTAAATTATGTGAATTTCATTATTCTGATACTGAAGTCAAATATTTTATTAACTTTACTAAACTTTGCATTACTCATACTACTTTTGAATTTAATAGTAAATTTTATGAACAAACGGACGGCTTAAGCATGAGAAATCCTTTATGACCAATTCTCTGGGACATTTATATGAATTATTTTGAAGAAAAATTATAGAATCTATAAAATTATAAATGTTGAATGCATTGTGTGGATGATCCTTTTGATATTTCTACCATTTTTCAAAATATCAATTCTATCAACTGACATATTCAGTTTAGTTTTGAGTTAGAAACTTGTATTACATTTCTTCCTTGATGTTTTAGTTGCCAGATTTGATTCTTTTTTCAAAACATGTGTTTACAAAAAAAATTATCTAACTCTACTCTTCTCATGCTCTCTCAAATCTCCCAACCATCCGGAAAATCGGTCTCTTTTACACTTATGTAAACTGTGCCTTCAAAATTTGTTCATATTCTGCTTCTGTTAATGATGAACTTAATTACTTAAAATGTATTGCTGCCAAAAGAGGTTTCAACCCTTCTGTTATCGATAATGCTGTGAATACATTCAATAGAGCCTCTAGTAAATCTACTCTTTCTAATTCTGTTAAAAACAAACATGATAATTTTATCTTTCTGCCTTTTTATCCTCATTTATGTTTCAAATTAGCTAAAGTTTCAAAACATGTTAACTTTAGTTTTATCTTTAAACCTGTCAATAAATTTAAGTTCCCCTCCACTAAGTCTCCCGTTTCTCAGCTTTCCAAATGGGGAATCTATAATGTTCCTTGCAATGGTTGCCATTTATCTTATATAGGTCAAACTAAAAGAAATACCTTAACCAGCTTAAAAGTACATTCCGGGTACGTTTTTAACCAAGAAATTTCTAAATCTTCTATTGCCAAGCATTCTTGGGTTACTGGCCATAGTTTTAATTTACAAAATGCTAAAATTATCTTTAATGCCAATATTCCTTCAGAATAAGAATTTCTTGAAAATTTAGCCATTTATCTTAACTGTGAGGTTATCCTTAATGAACACCTAAAATTTCAGACTTTATTTTTCAATATTTAGATATATTCATCGTATAACCCTTTCTTTGTAAAAAAAACCTTCATCAGATACATAATCACAATAAATAAAAAATTGTTGTAAAGTAAAGTAACTTTTATTTTTCATGTAATCTGATAACGAACATGATTTTTTTTTGTAAAGAAGTAGCATCTTCATTAAACTCAAAATAATAAAATTTATAATAATCTTTTAATTTTCTTAATTTTTAATATTTCATTATTATAACCATCGTATATGTGCACATGTAATTTTCGATCAGTTTTTTTTTTCAATCAAAAGTGCATGTCATACACTGGAATATTTGGTATATGTATGCAGAAAGAAAACTCATTTTTGACTTTATGTAAAAGAACCAAATATTGTGTAAGGTAAATTGTATTTCAATAATTACAAATATTGCACATGTGAGCTGTACAAACGCCATTCTGGTAACATTAATAATGAGTTAACTCAATGTCTAATATTAAGTTAATAGACTCAAACTCCAACTATCTGAATTGAGTTCTGGAAGTAATCCGGATAAGCAGGAATTAAGAGTATCATCAAAATATATTTTGTTGTGAAAATAAAATAAAAAAAATAACTGTAATATATTATTTATATTGTTAATTATTGGCAACAGCTAAGGAATTGTAGTAACTAACTGTAACTGACGAATAGTAATTGTACCGTATATTTATTATAGTTTTCTAAATCGTATCGATCATGTCGAAGTTAGGCCTAGTTGGTCAATTGTCAGTATTTGACGATAGTAATGAGGACTTTTCTCTCTATGTGGAGAGACTAGAACAATATTTTTTAGCAAATGATCTTGATGAAACAAAGCGAGTACCTGTGTTGATATCAGTATTGGGACCTAAAACATACAAACTTTTGCGCAACTTGTTGACTCCGCAACTACCGAAAGATTCAACGTATGACGTGATTATCAAGAAGCTGCAAGACCATTTTCGCCCGGCTCCTATTACAATTGCAGAACGATTTCGTTTTCATCGAAGGAACCAAATCGATCGGGAAAGTATTTCCGAGTATTTAGTAGAATTAAAGCGTTTGGCATCCACGTGTGACTTTGGAACCTTTCTGCAGGAAGCTCTACGGGATCGTTTCGTCTGCGGCATTCGTTGTGAAGCTACTCAAAAACGCTTGCTTGCGAAAAAGGATCTCAAGCTTGAGGATGCTTGTGAAATTGCCTTGGCGATGGAATTGGCGGAGCAAGGTGCCAGCAACATCAAAGTGACAGTACCTGCACTTTCCAATGTCAACAAAGTGAGCAAATATCAAAGTAAGTCCTATAAAAATGCTAAAAATAATCCTCAGAAATGCTATCGCTGTGGTGCAGCACACGATGCAAACAAGTGTAAATATAAAACTGCTAAATGCCATGCTTGCCACAAGATAGGCCATATTTCACCTGTGTGTAAATCTAAAGACAAAAGTACTAATCCTTCTGCTAAAAAAGTATCAGCTAATTGTGAACAGAGTAATTCTGAAGAGTATAATCTATTTTCCATAAATGTAAATAAATTAAGTAATTATTCTAACTATATAGTTCAAGTGAAAATTTGTAACAAATTACTAGATATGGAATTAGATACTGCTGCAGATGTTAGTATAATTTCTGAAACGTGGTTAAAACAAAATTTACCACACATAGTACCTAAAAGTATACCAGTTACACTCAAAGATTATAATCAACAACCCATTGCAATAGCTGGGGAAGTGTCAGTCAGTGTGGTGTATGAAAATCAAGTGTGTGATTTACAAGCTATTGTAGTAAAAGGTGACCGACCATCCTTATTTGGAAAGGATTGGATTAGAAAATTTAAGTTAAATTGGCACAAAATTTTCTCTGTACATAAAATACTTAAGGACATGTCTGTTAAAGTTGATTCTATAAATGCATTGACAAATAAATATAGCAAACTTTTTGAGGAAAGTTCTGAACCTATTAAACATATAAAGGCTTCATTAAAAATGAAACAGGAAACTCAACCTGTGTTTTTTAAAGCACGTCCAGTGCCATATTCCTTAAAGAGTAAAGTTGCTGAAGAAATTCTAAATTCCAAGCAGAGAGGTGTTTGGGACTTTGTGCAACATTCCAGTTGGGCAACTCCACTTGTGATTGTTCCCAAGAAAAATGGTGATGTACGCTTGTGTGGTGACTTTAAAGTTACTGTTAACCAAGTTATTGATCAAAATCAGTACCCTTTGCCAACTCAACAAGATTTATTTGCAACTTTTAATGGTGGACAGTACTTTTCAAAATTAAATTTGCGTCATGCTTATCAACAGATTGAATTAGATGAATCTTCACAAGAGTATCTTACTCTGAATACCCATCTTGGTTTAGTACGCCCCTTAAGATTATTATATGGCATAAACAGTGCATCAGCTATTTTTCAGTCATCAATTGAAAAAATTCTTCAGGGTATAGAATTGGTGGTTTGTTTTCAAGATGATATACTTATTACCGGTGCCACATATGAAGAGCACCTAAGCATTCTGGAAAAAGTGTTTCAGCGATTTATTGAATATAATGTTAAGCTCAACCTATAAAAGTGTAGTTTTTTACAAAAAAGTGTGGAATTTTTAGGCCATGTAATTGATAGCGAGGGTATTCATCCTACAGATGAGAAAGTAAAATGCATTAAGAAAATAAATGCTCCTTCAAATGTAACAGAACTAAAATCATTTTTGGGTCTTTTGAATTATTATTCAAAATTTATACGTAATTCTGCCATGCTGCTTGCTCCCCTTTACAAATTACTCCATAAGGACACTCCTTGGATGTGGTCATCAGAATGTGAAGAAACTTTTCAGAAGTGTAAAAATCTTCTTACATCAGATGCTATTTTAGTGCATTACGATGACAAATTGCCTTTGAGAGTATCCTGTGATGCTTCGCCTTTGGGTCTGGGTGTTGTCTTATCCCACATCATTGGCAATGATGAACGTCCAATTGCTTATGCCTCAAGAACTCTTTCCAAAGCTGAACAAAATTACTCGCAAATTGAGAAAGAAGCAGCAGCAATTATCTTTGGAATAAAGAAATTTCAGCAGTATCTCTTTGGTAGAAAATTTACATTGGTTACAGACCATCAGCCATTAATAAGTATTTTTGCACCTAACAAAGCTGTTCCTGCCATTGCAGCAGCTAGACTTCAAAGATGGGCAGTGCTGTTATCTTCTTTCAACTACAGCATTGAGTATAAAAAAGGCTCAGAACACTGCAATGCTGATGCCTTGTCACGTGCTCCTGTTGAATCTGAAGTGGAAACGTCATCAGAGATATTTAAAATATCATATTGTGAAGACTTACCAGTAACCAGCATTGAAATTGCAAAAGCAACTCGCAATGATGCCGTTTTGGGACAAGCTCTGAAGTACGTTCAAAATGGTTGGCCATGGAAGATAAAGAATGAAGCACTTAAGCCATTTTTTAACCGTCAAGATCAACTGTCAGTTGATAATAATTATCTTCTGTGGGGAATGAGAGTCATTGTACCAGAAAAATTCAGGAAGAGACTCCTGGATCAGCTACATGATACTCACTCAGGAATTTCGAAGATGAAAGCCATAGCTCGTAGCCATATATGGTGGCCAAAATTGGATGAAGACATTGAAAAAGTTGCAAAATACTGTCCTGCTTGTCAGAAGAATAGTCGTTCTCCTCCTGGCACACCACTTCAACCATGGACTTGGTCTAAACATCCTTGGGATAGAGTGCATATTGACTATGCACAGAAAGACAAGAACAACTATCTGTTACTTGTTGATAGCCACTCTAAATGGTTAGAGGTAATGCGGATGCCTTCCACGACTTCTTCACATACCATTGAAGCTCTGCAGCAGATTTTTTCACGATATGGATTGCCATTGGAATTAGTGTCTGATAATGGTCCTCAGCTAATATCAGAAGAATTTGAATGGTTTTTGAAGTCGAACGGAATAAAACATACTCCCATTCCAACGTACCATCCACAATCTAACGGCTTAGTCGAAAGAACTGTGCAGACATTCAAAGAAGCATTAAGCAAAATGAACAGTGATGCTACAGATCATAGCTCACTGAGCAGAAAAATTTCTCGTTTCCTTATGAGCTATCGCTCAACGCCTCACTCTACGAATGGACTTTCTCCTGCTGAATTGTTTTTATCTAGACCAATTCGCACACCGTTAGCACTTGTACATCCCAGCACTCAGGCTCGTGTTGAACAGAAACAATGTGCTCAGAAAAAATATTATGACAGAAGCCATACTAGTAATAGAAGTTTTATGTCCGATGAAAAAGTTTTGGTTCGCTCCCATAAAAACCAAGAATGGAGCAGAGGAACTTTAATCAGACCACAAGGTAATAAAACTTGGGTTGTTAACATCAACAACAAGATGTATCTTGCACATGTTGATCAGCTTCGTCATGAGTACAGTAAATATGACCAAGAGTCTACAAACCTCGATAATTTGGTCAGTCAGAGTTGCCACAGTAATGTTGACATCTTTGAAACCATTGATACAGATGAAAGGCCAGCAGAAATTTGCCCAGTGGAGAGGAATACTACCATCCCAGGTAATCCTGAAATCTCCGAAACGGATGCTAGTGTAAGGAATGAGAAAATACCAACCACCATACATCCTGAGAAACAGTCAGATGATACCACAAACGATACACCAGCTGTTGAACAAGAAAATAAAAGTGTCACAAATGTTCGTCGTAACCCACCACGCACTCGTAAGAAACCTCTTCGTCTGGACTTATAAATATCTGGACATTCAAACTTACACCTTACATGGACTTATAAATATCTGGACATTCAAACTTTTTAAAGGGAAAGTATTGTAATATATTATTTATATTGTTAATTATTGGCAACAGCTAAGGAATTGTAGTAACTAACTGTAACTTTAACCTGAACACCACATCGGCAGATTGTATCTCGGTAATAAACATGCATACGTGCATTCAGGTAGTATTTTACCTTAATATGTATTTATAATAAACTTAGAAGTTAGTAAATGATTAAATCATCTTAATTTATTAAAATAACTTTTGTTTATTAAAAACTAGGCATAATGTATGTTGCAAATAAAATCGCTTTTACTACAAATTATATATCTGAAAAGTCTGGAAACGGTCAAATAACTTGAGAAATATACATCAGATTGAAAAACAGAAAAATGCTTGTCCAATATTTTTGAAAAATGTATTTAGGGATATCAAAGTTGCCCATCCAACTCTGCTCCCTAGGGGGATAGTGGGGCAGCTTCGAAAGCTTAAATGATAGCCTCCCTTTTTTATTACGATTTGGATTCTATAGGTCAAAATACACAACTTTTGTATTTAATATTTTCTTCAGAAAATCGTACATGGTGCTGTAATTGAATAAAATGCAGTGAGAATCGTTTCCATTGAAAAGTCTGGAAACGGTCGAATAACTCGAGAAATATACATCGGATTGAAAAACAGAAAAAATCATGTTCAATAGTTTTGAAAAATCTATTTAGGGATATTAAAGTTATCCCCTCAACTCTGTCCCTCTGGGGGCAAAGGGGGGGGGGGCGACTTTGTAATCTTAAATGATAACCCCCTTTTTTCATTACAGATTCAGATTCTACCAGAAAAAATACATAACTCTTGTAAGTAACATTTCCTTTGGAAAATTGCAGATGGCGTTGTGATCAAGTAAAATGCAGTGAGAATCGTTTCGATTGAATTGTCTGGAAATTGTCGAATAACTCAAGAAATATACATCCAATTGAAAAACAGAAAAATTGATGTTCAATATTTTAGAAAAATCTATTAATGAATGTCAAAGTTGCCATTTTTAATGCAATTTAATTTAACCTTCATACCAGTATTCTAATACTCACTTTTTCTGCGATGGTCTCTCAGGTCACCCACCTGACTGCCACTCAAGATGAACATAGAGCTCGATGCAGTAGGGGTTCGTTGATTGCTGCAGAGCCCCGGGTGCAACCCTTCCTGCATTTCAAGGTGTTTAATTTGTTCATTTTTCCTTTTAAATTTGCCCTGTTTCAATTTTCAGATTTTTCCCCTTTCTTCCTGGCTTTGACAAGTGTCTCAGTAGCAAAGGATTATTACATGAAACGCCGCACTCTACGAATTCTGCGGCAGTTATATATATATATATATATATATATATACACAGAATACCGTGAGACCTGTCAATCTGAAGATTCATTATTGCATTCACACAGGTGAAAGGCCATTTCATTGTCAAATATGTTTTCAAACGTTTTCGAGTAATGGAGGTAAACGACCATAAACTTACTCATACAAATGAAAAGCTATTCACTTGTGATATATGCTTCAAAGTTTTTTTTAAATATTCATTTCAAAACACATTATTGCTCTCATACAAATGAAAAACCATTCATTTGTGGTGTATGCTGCAAAGCCTTTTCTAAGCATGCAAATCTAAACAAACATAGTAAAAATCATATAAAATAAAAGATATTTATTTGTGAAACATACAATTTTTTAAAAATGTTGTTTTAAAAAAATCTAATTTCACATTTATACAGACAGAAATAATGCTTTTATGTATATTCTTTTAAAAAGTATTTTTTAAATATTTTTCTGAAAGAATGATGCCTACATCTCTAAGAGAAAAATTCATTTTTTTACAGAATTTAACATATGCTTTTAAGATTTAGTAGGGCTTTCAATTAAAGCTTTAAAAAATAAATATTATCTGTACTATGTCATTTAAATCTTTATTTCATAATTGGGCAATGTAAAATGTTATAACATTATTTGATTCTGTCTTTGCCCAACTTTATTTATGCTTTTATTTATCATTTAATTTTTATTTAATAAATAGTAGTATATATCTTACCGATGTTACTTGTGCCATGCTTCTTAGAAAAGAATTTGTGTTTGTTCAGAAAAATAAAATTATTTTGTTTTAATTTGTAAGTGTTTATGACAGCATTTGTACATAAGAAAAGAAAATAGTTTCAAGTGTAATTAATTGAAAGTGTTAACATATATCATTTTGCAAGTGCAAAAAAGTTTCTTGTTTTACTTTTGGTTCACATTTGATTCTTGTTTTATTTTTGGATCTGCAATAGAAAATTATTTTAATTTGATACATATGTGCTTTTAGTCGACAGAATTAGAATAATTGAAAAAAAAAAGTCTGTTACAAAGTAGTAATTAAAGTTTTACGTCTTCAAAAATAAGATCCTCATAGAAACAATGTGCTTGTGATAGTGATTTTTTAGACATATAAAATGTACAATTGTGACATATAACAGAATATTCCTTCAGAAATTTTATAATCAAATATAGAAGAGAGTCCTACACAATGAGACATTTTATCCTGTGCATTAGAGAATCATTTTAAAATGAAGTTTGTATTTGTACTGCTAGATATTACACGGTTCAATGATTCTGGAGTGTTCACCAACTAAATTTCAAGTGTAAATGTTGTTTTATTTCAATGTAATTGAATGAAGGTAATTTTTAAACCTGAAAGTTACTCATTTAACTCTGTTACAGATCATATACCTTCAGTCTGATTACTTACAGTATTTCAGTTCCAATATAATACATATGCTGCATTATTTCTTCACTTAATAACAAGGTATGATTATGTTCAATAAAATAACAGTTGCATACTTTCTCCTAGGAAGTAGTACATAACAATTATTTTTTTAACAAATCTATATAACATATGTTGGTCATTGAAACATTAGTCATAGAAAATTAGCAAGCAGACCGTTACTGTGTACTGTTGCAATTCCAATAGATCTCAATAGTTATTTGTAAATCTAATTGGGGCAGCAACTTAATTAGAACAAAATGTCATCAACAAAATAAAAAAATATCATTAACTTTATCCTGATAATTGTGACAGCCACTTTATTGGGACAAATCATGTTAGGATTGATATGGGGCCCAATGAACTGAAATCAGAATATTTATCGAAGTCACTTATTTAGAATTTGGAACAGATATCTCAAACTATTATACACATATGGATGAAAAGACTTCATGTAGGAGAGGAATTTTCATTCCAAACTTCATTTATTACACATTTAAGGCTATTAAGAGGCATATATAAGAATAACCTTAACAGCATTCTCAAATTGACTATTTTTCCCACTCTACAACATGAAACTTTCTGACACATTATTATTATTTTTTTTGCATGTACATGCAGCACTTTTAAGATATTACTATTTTAACCCCTTCGGGACGAGTGCCCCCCGTGTATGTGACGAGGCTTGTGGTTTTCAGATCCCGCGTGACCGGAATACGTGACAGCTTGCGGTATTCAGATCCCGAGCGACACAAATTCGTGACTCAGACTTGGAACGTTTTTATTTTTTTAATTTAACGTACACATTTTTATAATAATCATATTTGAATAAGTATCACGGTAGAACACATTTCATTTTAACTAGGTAAATAAATGGAATCAATTAATATTTTTTTAATCCATGATAATTTAATTTTTTAAACAATTACTGCAATAAAATAAAATTGAGTTTCTTCACACTGTATTTATGTGTTTAAATAGTGGCTCATTTCTATCATGACTTTTTTTATTGCGCCTAATAAATCTTATCGGGAAATTTTCTAGATCTCTTGGAAAAGAGGATGTCTGGTATGAATGGATGTAATGAATCAGTCAGCTGATCAACATATGACGTATACTTCAACCTGGTGCCTGCTGACTAAGAGTTTATGCATGTTTCATTTATTCTTTTTTTACTTTTTTCTCGATTGAGAAATATTTATTCCTACGTCGGCAACATTATTATTATTATTATTCGGATTTTCGTTCTTTGAGAAGGAAAGGGGAACTCTTTTTTTATACTTTATTTTATTGTTGCGAAACTTATTGCGCAGTAATGAAAAAGAAATACAGATTGTGGTTGCTAAAAGCATCATATTTTTTTTCGCACAGTAAAGTTAAGATGGATTTTCTGTTCTTTTCTTTGGTACTTATTTTGATATTTTCCGTTAGTAATTTTTCATAACGTTTCAAATGAATTTGTTTTAAATTAAATTATTTATAATTTTGTATCAATATCAATTAACTAATTAAAATGTCTAAAAGACGTCGGTATTTAACTGCTGAGGAAATAGCGGAAATTATGAATAAAAATTCGTCTTCAGAAAGTGAAATTTCTGAGAGTGAAAGTGATTCTAACACAATCATTGACTCAGATTATTTTGATAAGTCAGCTGATGAATCTGAAAGTGAAAAGGATAATTTAGACCTACCAACTCCAGGACCTTCTGGACAGTGTTCATGGCTATGGTCATCTAATATAAATCCAGTTACTCCTATGTCGTTTTGTGCATCTCCAGGTATAAAAGTTAATCAATCATTTTCTTCTGAGATTGATTTTTTCAGAGTTTTTGTTGATGATGAAATTGTGAAAATTATTACAAAAGAAACTAATGCTTATTATAATTTGAAATAATTTTAAGATCAACAATATTTTTGAAATATATATTTTAAGTTATCATTAAATTTTACTGATAATTATCCAACGCTTCTTATTTTAGCTGCTTTATTGTATGTTAATATATATATATATATATATGTTTTGAAAAACATTTCCAAAAAGAAATGCATATTTTAAAATTTACTTCTATTTTACTCATTATTACTGCTTATTATACAACACTATATACGATATGTTTAATAATATGTTTATATATATATATATATTATTTTAAAAATATTTTAAAATTAAAACAATTTTTTTGTGTCTGTTTTTATGTACGTTAAATGTTATGAGGTAACATTCGCAGGTTGTTTGCAAGCTTTATTTAATTATTTTCATTTTTGAATAAATCGTCTTGTTTAAAACATTTATTTTGCTTACTGGGAGTGTTAAAATTTATTTAGTAACAAAATTGTTACGTTTAGAAGAAAATGTTTGATATATTGATATTTTAAAGACATGTAAGTATTTTTCTATTATATTATATTATTGTTTTAACTAAAAACGTAGATAAACATAAGCATTAAATCTATTTAAAAATTCATTTTTTTATTACAATATCAGAGAATATACCTCATTTTTTAATAAATATATATATAATAACAACTTATTCCATATACGTGAATTTAAAAAAGTTTAATGGAATACTTATTTTGTTATAAGTTTTTAAGGAATATTTTACAAACGTTAGGCTTAACTGCACAAAATCCTTCGGCCCAGAAGGAGAAATCGAATTTTCCCGCTCCGTCCTCAGATGCACACTTCAGAATGCGTACGCCGTCGCGAACGGGTTAATTCCTAAAAACGAATAGCGTTTTTCATTTTCCTGCATGTGATATTTATGTTGATTTATAATCGATTGCTCTCTGATGATATTCTAGGCCTGTCACATCCTGAAAACATCAAGCCAATTATCAGGACTTTTAAGGCCGTTTTCTGCAAGGTTCTCTGCCTTTATGAGAAAATGGAAAATGCTATTCGATTTCTGAATATCTAAAGAGCAATATATGCACATTTTATGCATTTAAAAATGAAGGTTTTGTGAATGTATCAGAAAGTAGACAGTCTAGATTGTAGAACAATAATCTTTTAAGAATGCTTTGTATATGTGCTTAATTTTGTCATTTTGTTTTGTTTCTTTGCATTTTATAGCATGAATGTTTATTCTTACAGTTAGAAAAACCTAAGATTTGAAAAGAGCAATTTTCAAACCTAAATCCATTACAAGTTAACAATTTTTTATGAATGAAAAGCAGGAAAATGTCTTGGTCAACTATAAAACAAGCCTGTTTCATATTTCTAGGTAATTAAGATAAAACTTCACATTCATTTATTTAAATATGAAACAGGATATATGGAAATTATACATGTAGAGATAACAGTTTCGAACCTTCTCTTGTCTTCTTTTCAAGTCAAAAAAGCTTATTTTGAATTAGAACATTTTTATAATAAAATGTATCTTGTTTCAATGTGGTCAACATTTCTGAGATGAAAATTTTCTGCAAATCCAGAAAATTTATTATTTTTATAAAATCTTTTTTCTTCCACTTTTTTGATAATTTTTTCGCAGTTTTTTCTAAGAATTTTCACCTGTGAAATTAATTGGCAGAAAAGATGCCCCCTTATTGATTTTGACAGAAGATGTCTGACTTTCAGACTAACTCCTGACTATGTGCTTCACAATATATTATATTTCCCCCAATTTTTTATTATTCTGAAAGAAATTCAAAATTTCCCTAAGATCTGTTGCCAAAAGCTGAAGGGGAACTTGGGGCAAAGTGAAATGGTTAAATATTTTGTCTGTATGCAGTGCCATCTATTAGCCGATATTTTAATTATGTTATTTCACATCTACTTGCTTACTGTCAGGCAACAATCACCTCAAGAGATCAATACATTATGTTGGTGACCATTTTTCAAATTGGATGAATATATTGTAATATTATTAGGTAAGGAAATAACATTTTTTGAATTATATAATGATAAACTGCTCACTATTAATATTGAAAATATAAATTAAGAGTCTTCTGCTGCTTAGTGAAGTATTTGTTTATTTAATATTAGGCCTACTTTTGGTTTAAATTTTTATAAACATTTGTTATGTACATGCGGGACAAAGTGAAAAAGACTTTTAGTGATGGGGCAAAATGAAATATTGTATTTCACTTTGTACCTAGAACATATTAATAATTTTATAAAAGTGTAAAATCATTTTGTTTATATATTCAGGTGTATAAGGATAAGGACATAAGGTGTATTATACATCAGGTGTATAATGGTAGGGTCAACTTGTTACAGAAAAAGAGGAATTTAGTAAAATAAATGTGGAATTTCTAATGATAGAGTTGCACTCAGATAAAAGTCCAGGTACTAAGAAGCAGATTGTTGGTAAAGTGATTTCGTTTCCCTTGCAAGATGGATAACATTTTCTTTCAGTTAAGTTCATGCAGCCATACAGACAAAAAAATTATATTTATGTATGGCCTATAACTTATGATACAAGTCTTGTATACTATACCAAAATACTGGGAAAATTGGATAAAGTAAAAGAACTCAGACATGGACAAATTCGTTTCTTATGTGGATTAGCATAACTATTACAGAACTGCAAAAAAAAAATCATTTAAAGAATTAAACTTGTTTATATTTCACTTTGGGGCAAAGTGATAATTTTCTACTATTGTATTACATCTTTAATACACCACAGAAATTAAAGAATAAAAATTTGAAAAAAATTAATTTTATAAGGCAAGGGTATTACAAATTATGTAGTCTAAATTTTAAAATATATTTTCTGTTTGTTCATTTTGAAAATTGATACTATTTTTAAGTATTTCACTTTGCACCTACTATGATTTCCTATGTTCAATCCTTCTCCATCCACTATGAGTGTTAGCATTTGTATTATACTTCAGTAAAATTTGAAGCCTAAAAATAACAAAACATGCAATATTTTGGATATATCACTTTTCATTGTGATGTAAAATGGAAGTTAAATTTCATTACTACACTCTTCTCTCTGTTCTTTATTGAGTAAGTTTGATTAAACACAGAAGATTTTTGAAAGTGAGGAGAATAAATACAATCTGGGGTGTTTATTCTGCCATCTTAAAAAATATTAATAAATAAAAATGGACATGTATATTTTGCTTAAACCTTCCTTATCTTCTTTTTCTGAGTGCTTGCACTTTTTATACCTGTTATTAGATTTCATTTCTTCAATAAAATTTTTGGTTCAAAATATAGGGTGTCCATAAATGATTGCCCCGGCTTTCTGACCTCATAACTTTTAAGAATATGGCAAAAAATATTATTATATATTCGTAAATTACAACTCAAAATTTTTTTAATAACACAAAGAAAGTTACGGGTAAAAGTTGCAACTCAAAATCTATTAATCAATTAACGATTATAATCAAATAATAATTAATATTAAAATTTTATCAAAAAGCTGTTAATGAATTATGTGTACAAAGTTAGATAGATAGATAATACATAATTCATTAATAATTTTTTAATAAATTTGATGAAAGTTTAATATTAATTATCATTTGATTATAATCGTTATTTGTTTAATAACATTTTCAGTTGCAACATTATGCATATGTAACTTGAATTGTGTTATTAAAAAAACTTTTAGAGTTTTAATTTACGAATATGTAGTAATATTTTTTGTTGTATTCTTAAAACAAAAGTTATGAGATAAGGCAACCGGAACAATCATTTAGGGACACCCTGCATTTGCTTCACTTAAAATAACTGCAGTATTAGGTGCTATGGAATGAGCATGATTGCAAAGAAATGTTTTCTTAAAATTACGTTTTTCAATAAAAAACATATTTAAGACTATAAACTATTGAAAATTAACAGAGACTGAAAATAAACAAAAGCATGCAGATATCAACAATCTTTGCCACAAATAAATTGCACTGGCATATATTGTTATTAAAAAAAAAAAAAACACAAAATCATTGATAAAAATGCAAAACTGAAACTCCCTGGCATAAATTTACCATGTTTTTGTTCACTTGCAGTCTCTCTTGATCTTGAATGATTTACAGTGTACAAAATGTTCTCATTTTTCCCAAGCTCAACAACACAAAACTTTTTGACACATCCATGAACTAATTTTAGGATTATTTGAAATAGAAGATTGTATTATTGAAGTGTTTAACAATCGGAGAGTGTTTTTCATTTTCCTATAAAAGAGATTTATCTTCATTTGTAGTGTGTTACTGCCTGATGAAGACCATTCCTATGTCTGTGCATTCCCGAAATTCTACTTAAAACACTAACTTTACATGTTTTAAAAAATTCTTTTCCTTTATAGAAAAAATGGAAACACTATTTGATTTCTTGATATCAAAAGATATAAATAATAATAAAGCAAATATTATGCATTTATGAATGAAGCTACCTCTGTGAAATTTAGAATAGTATCCAGTTTGAATGTTTGAACAGACTTAAATAAGTTTTGTGAAGCATTTTTAAAGAGTACACCAAAACCTGATCAGCACGTATATGTGCCAAAGTCTAAATGAATAGGATGTTTAATGAAATCATATTCTATAGATACCAGGATTAAAAATCAGGAAAATTGTAAAGCAAACACAACATAGCAGTGTCATCTGTTGAGCTATATACACCCAAGCATAATAAGTGTGAATTTATGTCAAGATCTCACAGAAAGTGACATGATAAATTTGATGCATTAGTTTTAGAGATAGAGCACCCACAAAATTTATATCATGTACATACAGACAGACAAACATTTTCCAAAATGATTCTTATGAATAGATACATTGTAAAATGACATTGTTTACTGAAAAATCTTTGATAGTGGAAGACACTTTCATTTTATTGGGATGTCTCACCAATGCAGGCCTTCCTCCGTTAATATTTTTTTCTGCTATATATTTTTCAAAATTTCTTGTGAAAATACTTTAAATTGAGGGTGACAGTTATTAAAAAGCATTACTTCGTCATTGGATGTCTAGTTTTTCTTGGTTAAAACTATATTTCTGGAATAATATCCGATGATGATTTTTAAAGACTTTATTATCTATAAAGTATATTAGGTATCTGGTTGTTGGCACGTTTACAAACTTGCATGTAATACACATGTCTGCATAAAATTTGCAGATATTCTCATTCAAATTCCTAACTATTAAAAATTTTACATCTCTCTTAATATATTTAAACTGAATATTTTGGAAGATGCTTTTAAATTTTCTGTTTTAAAATTATTTTAAAACCTGAACATTGCATATAGGAAATCATCAATAAGTAATCTTCTATAACTGAATGTGTAAAAACATTTGTAAAAGAAGAGAAAAATCTACTTTAATTTTTTGGCCTGTGAGTAAGATCTAAAAATTTTATGCACACACGAATAAAAATAGTTTTGATAGAAAATTCATATTTTTTCTATAAGAAATTTTTAGCTTAACAGATGTGATTGCTTCCACATTTAGAAGATACATTAAAGAAAATAGAAAAACGTTAATGTACATAATTTAATGACATGAAAGTTTATTTAGAACACAGTTCCACAGATACAAAATTTCAGACTATATCATATACTTGAATAATCTAGTTTTTGATGGATGTAACAACAATCAATAATTTTTACTATTCCTAACTTACATTTATTGGCAATAACAAAAGGATGTGTTGCTGCCAGATCTTTATCAACATAAACATTTTGCAAGGACCGACATGAGTGAATGAGGGAAACAACACTATCAGATATCACATTAAAATATCTAAGGCAGATTGTCTCTAGGTTAGGAAACACTGAATTATCAAAAATTAAATCATTGTTTTCCAAAGTTGCAAAACACAGGTGTAATGTTTTCAAATTAAGTGCATGATTCCGTATTGCTTGAAATGTTCTGGAGTGAATCTGTGTCTCTCCCATATCCAGCACTTCTAGATGTTTCAAAAAAGAAATGTCAACTTCAAACCAGGAATAGTCTACATTTGTATTAGTTAAATATAATTGTTTCAAATGCATCATTCTTGAAAATGGGGACTTACTGAAATGTCCCAGAAAAGAATTAGAGGGATCTAAAATTTCGATTTTTGAAGTTCCATCCCATTTACATCTTGCAGAACAGATGGCAAATTCAGAATTACGAAATACCATTATTTGAATATTTTGTAAAAATTGAGCACATAAATCTATAACTGAGGGCAGACTAATTGATAATTTAGACCAAACCAAAGTTAATATTTTGAGATGGGGACACCTTTTTTGCAGCTTTACACAAAGTTCCTCAAAATGCAATAATTCAGTCCAGTATCTACGACCTATAAAATCTAATTTGATGCAAGTAACAGAAGGTGGTAAAAGGTTCACAAAACAATTTGCTACAGTATTTTGGGATCCACGAGATGGGGACAATTTCACATTTACTCGTTTCCATAAAGCTGCATTTCTTGTCGACACTTGCCATCTTCTGCACACTCTGTAATAAGAAAAAAGTGTAAACATGAAGATGCCTGCTTGTACGTGCACTTGATACCATAAATTAAGTTTTATATTGCACTATTTTCAAAATCAAAGAAATAAACAATATTTATAATTCATATATTTATTTTCTTAAGATATCTGAAAAAATAATGCTATTTTAAAATCTATGTATTTCACATCATTTTCTTTATGATAGCAATAAAATGGCACTGGTATTTAATTCTTTATTTGTAGGACCTTGCATCTATTTTAGAGAATATAAATCCTTTTAATAATTGAACTTTTTTTTGTAATTAAAGAACGCAGAACAGTAAATACAAAAATTTTATGTGTTTGAGAGTACAGCTGACACAACTTCACTGACAAATCGCAGTGCTGTAGTTGGGTGGGAATGCATGGGAACGCCATTCCCAGAAATATTTGGTTTGTTACTGTAAAAAAAAAAATATCATGTAGGACCGCAAGCCTGTTTTTTTTCTCCAGACTGTAAAAACTATACTCATTTCAATGTCTGAATGCAAAAGATCATTCAGCTGTATGAATAAATCATGACCGATGCAAAAAATAAATTCACTCCTTATTGAAAGAGCCAGTTTACTTATATTCATAAGCCGTGTAAGGACCTCTCTTAAAAGAATTTTGTCCTGAATCATACGTGTAATATTGGTTGCGATCAGGAAAAAGATTATCAGACGAGACAGCTTGTCGTAAATTAGAGAGCACAGAAAACACCTCTCATTATCGTTCTTTATAGAAACTTCTAGGATAGATGTGCCAATAGGTTATATATGGATTTATTTCTGTTGTTTCAATTAAATTTTGATTCATAATGGAAAATGCTACTATGAGATTGATTAAATATTGCTTTTAGACGAATGCTATACATATGCAATACTATAAAAACTAGAATATAATAATTATAACTGCTAACTAAAAAAAAGATGCATTTCTTTGGGTACTTCTTAGGCTTTTGGCTCAATGTTTTAAATTGGCTTTTGGCTTAGCAAAAATCCGGTAACATCAACATCTACTCAAGGTGAGTTCCCACAAATATTTTTTTTCAACTACAGTACGGGTCAAATGCATACAATGTAATGTATCCTGCATACTGTATAATGCAATCTGCTATATCATCTAACTATATAATATACTTTATAGAGATAAATATCCATATTACAATCTATTTTTACAATAGTTACAAATGAAGGTTTTCTATAAAACAGTTCAAAATACTAGACATCATAGTCAGGTACATTTATGGAGAAAGAGTTTCAAGTAACAGAATATAGAAATCAGAAGTTGGTATCAAAAATCAACGTAAAATAATAATTTTTTTAATGCATAGTAATTTTCAACCAGAGTTAATTTTGCTGTTAAAATTCATAAAAATTATTTCAAGAGAAATTTAATCTGATTGATACTGAGGAAAAGAATCTCTTTTGAACAGTCAATATTTAAAATTACATGTCAGAGAAATTTAAGTAATGTTTTACAAACTCTTGTTTCATTGGTTAAATTATCTACCAATTAACTCTCCAAATAGTTTTTTGTGAAATTTTTCCAATTCATGGAAAAACTCTACCCACTTTTTGCTTTATGGAGTAATTTATAAATGAAATTTAAAAAAGCAAAATAAAAACGATTTCTTAATAACATCATAGATACACACAAACGTAAATAAAAATGTGTATGTATGAGTATATAGAGAAAAGGGGTATAATATAAAACAAGAACGAAAAATCATGCATCAAGCATAGATTATGAAACACTTTCCAACACAGCTAGAAAACTGTAAAGAAATTCAATGTTAAATAAGGTGAAAGAAGATATATAAGTAAAAAGTTTAGAAAACATATACCACAAATACAGTTTTTGAAATTACCATCCAGTGTCAAAAATGTAGTTGAATTATTTTGTGCAGTTTAGTTTAATTACAATATACACATTTAGCAATTTTCTCCAATCGATAGAAATGCACTCGAAATTCTTTGTACAGCCCTTTATATTATCTGAATAATTGTACACACACCACATATTAAGCTATAAGGCAACTTAAAACTCACATGCAGCAATTACCAACCATAAACGACAATGTATCTTTTTCTTTGCGTAGCCCTGTGTATGAATTATTTATATTCTACAAGCTTAAATTAGTATACTAAATATATTATTATTCAGCAAGAAAATGCATAACACAATTAAAAACTACCCTTGAGCAATTCACTCTTACAGTCTGAAATACTTAAGGATTCCCTTGTGTAGCTCTGTATATGATCAACCGAGTTTATAAACATGCACATACTATGGAAAAATTTAGTTAAACTTAAAAATGCAAACCAAAGTGGAAAATGCACTTATCATACATAAACTGTAAATATCGCACATGTACTGTAATCGATATTTTTTGTGTGTCCCTGTAAATAAATGCAACATACACCATCCTTTCAAGATAGAAATTTATTATAGTGAACCTCAGTAATGTATATAATTTTCATTATGTTTGAAATAGGGAAATATCGCTAAATTACACTGCAAACGTTTTTTCCCCTCAGATCAATGTGTAACAGAATTCTTTTGTTTGACTCTGTAAATGAATAATTAATGCTTTGCACTCCATATCCTACAAAAAGCATGTTTTAATGTGCTTCATAATTGTATATCAATTTTATAGTGTTTTAAATGACGTAGCATCATCAAAATGCACTTGAAACGATTATTTCCCATTGACTGTCCCTGTAAAAAAACTATAAGTGCTACACACTTCAGTTGAAATTGGGAACATGCTATAGTAAACAACAATAACATACATAATTTTCAGGGTGATCTGAGTATATTTATGTGAGTTAGAGCATGGACAGACAGACAGACAAACCAAAGTCATAAACACTTTTCAACTAGGTTAGAAAGTGTTAAAAAGCTTTATTTTCAATGCATATTGGAGTGTTGCATCGGGTCAGTTTATCTGTTTTACCCTAACTCGACCCATGGTTTGGATCTGGTCGGCGCTATAGTGTTTTATTGCAGGTCAGGTTGACATATACCTTTTTTGCTTTGGGTTAGGTTGACTTTCATTGTTTGGTTTTGTTTGGGTTTTGACTTTTGCAGGCCAGGTTTGTATTATCAAATTTTTCAGAAGAATTTCCAAAAAAAAAAAACTTTTAGGTGAAAAATCTATATGTAATAAAACTTCCAAATCGGACACTCCCGAATAGCAGGCACCACTATTTAGAGAACTTTTTCAATTCTTAACACTTATATATTTATATCCTCTGAATTCCTTTGAATAGTAGACATGATGTGTGTATGTGTGTACATAAACTATCACAATTAAGATACATATGTGTTTGTGTGTATCATAAATTAAAAGCTGGTAATATTTTTCATATTCCAAGAGAAGGAAAAAGGGTTCTTAAATGTACCATAAAGAAAGAATATCTATGATCACATTTCTTACATTACATTTCTCATTGAGTAAATACAATATATATATTTTTCTTATTCATATTCAAATATGTATTTATTTTAATCTGAAACATAGTTCTGCTGAAATGTTTTTGTGAAAATCATAACTACATAACCTGTAAAAGCAGAAATCTGACTCACAAGAAACATTCTAGAGTAAACTCGACCAGCAGAAAGGAAATTAGACTCACTACAAAAGACATTAGGAACGACCCAATGCAGGACTCTATTTAACAATCCCAAGGTGTCTGCCATTCAGAGGTTTCACTATATTAAAGAATATAGATATGTCAATTTTTCTGTATCAAAGATAAAATTAGTATTACAGATATAACTGAAGATTACTTTTTCAAATTTGCAATAAAACATCAATTGATTTCCTTTCATTTTGGGTTGCAAGTCGAAATCGTTTTGAAGTATTTCAGCTTGCAGGTCAGGTTCGAATGAAATATGTCATGTTCAGGTTGGGTTGCAGGTCGACAAAAATTATTTTGTCAGGTTCAAATTGGGTTGCAAGCTGTTGAAAATGTTTTTTCAGGTTTTGGCTGGGTTGAACTCGACTCATGCAGGACTCTAATGCATATCTTTATATATAACTTAATAGAATAATAATTCAGTGCCATAACAATAATGAATTATTGTTGAGGAGAGAAGGTGTTTCATATGATGTTAACTGACTGTAACCATATCTGTTTCATCACTGTTAACTTCACTTGTGGAATTGTAACCATAACTGTGTTGAAAGGTTGATATCATCTTTGTAAATAATGTTGTGATGTGTTTATAGGATGCTCTTAATAAAGTGTGACTATTCTATATATGTATTCTAACTTTATTTACTTCAAACTACTGCAAATGCACTAACAGGCAGGGTGATGGAGAAAGCATGAAAACATCACCCCAACTGCTGCAAAGAGTTATAATGCTCTCAAAGATGCAGCAGTCGTCTGAAATATTAAACATCCTGGCCTCTCGAACACGCTGGCTGAAGCATTAAAATTGTGGATTTAAATTTTTTAAGTGGTATCTTCCATGATTAGGCCTACTGTTGCCATACTACTCAGTGCTGAAGAAAAAAGGGACCTCTGATGAGCACACGTTCAACAGAAGTCCCTTCCTTTTCAACACTAGCTTAGAGCAGTAGCAGCAGATTCAATCTCGAAAGTTCCTACTGGTAAAAAATAAAAGCTAAATTTGATAATACAAAGACATCAAGCAGCAGAATTTGAACAGGTAGTATGTTTAATACTTTTGGCGATCAATTATTTCACTTCAAGTCATTATAGTATTAAAACAATCACAAAAAGACATAAACTACAAAATAACAAACATTATCCTACCAAACTCAAAAATTTTCAATGAAAATAATATATAAGTGGTATTAATAGTTCTTGTGCCATATAAACATACGAATTTATCACTATACAAGAACGGATGTGCCCAAGTACAAAAATGTGTAAATGAAATATTACTTTATTGAATATGACTGTTTAAAATGTCCCATGTTGAAATAGAATGTTAGTAACATAGTGACTTTTTCCATTTTAAAGTAAATGTGTTGTAAAAGAAATATATAAAATGAAATACAATAAAATTGTATTTTTTCTCTAAATAATAATAATAATAAAGCCATATTTTAAATGTTATGTTACATATAACATGTTTAGAAAAACATATTCAATTTCTTTTACCTTAAAAAAAATTACTTTAAATGGGTTCCATAAAACATTCGTATGGATTTATATTAAAAAAATAAAATAATAAACCTAATAGAAAATTTCTATGAATACAAGGATGACAGGTGACAATTGCAGCATTATTTGTTGGAAATTTTTACAATATTTTTAAATACCTTATTTAAATTTTATGTACAGTCCTCTAAAAAAATGAAACATATATTTTAATTACGAATTGTTACAGAAACAGACAGAAAAAGCCATTCAACTGAAAATTATGTCTTCTTTAAATTTATGTTTTAAAAATATGCTTAAGGGACGTCTTCAATGTGAAATTATATCAAACTCTGATATTTCCAATACCAACACCTTAATTTGGCATCATATTTTTTTTTCTGTAAATTTTACATTCAGATACTAAACGGGAAGTCATTAGGTGAAGTAGTTTATGGACCCTATCATTATACCTTTGATAATGGCGAGGTTCTGGTCGAAAGCACTCAGGACTCCAATGAATGTTTTTGACATCTTAACATGGTTTTAATGTTTTAGAACCTTTTTATTTTTACACCTATTTTAGTAATTACACAAATTGTGATCCATTTTAATGGTTTCATATTTTAATTGATACATAAAGGTGAATTTTGTTCCAATTTTAGAATATTTTTCTATATATTTAATTAATAGTTTATGAACTATCAAAGTGTAAAATCAAGAGCTCCTAATGTCATTGGTATTGATTGCAAAACAGATTGCAATGTGTGTAGTTTTTAAAAGCTAAATCAAAAACTACTTGACAAAATTAGATTTAATTTTAGATTTGCATATTTTAAACTTCTAAAAATCAATTTCTGTTTAAAAATTCATTGATTAGAATTCATAATTTTCTCCAAAATTTATTTTTTTAAATATGTTTTAAATAAATTTTTAAAACAATTAGGTAATGTAACATTCAAATTCTGTAACTAAAATCAATTCTGTAATTGTCAAACATGAAAATCTGAAATCACAGTTCATTTCGCTAAGTAATTATTAAGTTATGCTTATAAAAATAGATGGATTGCTATATGATTTGCAATGATCACTAAAGTAATTAACATTAAAAGATCCAAACTTTAAAACTTGATAATTTCTAAACTATCTGAACGAATGACTTCCCATTTGATATCCATACATAAAATGTACTGAAAAACTGAAATATGAAGTCAGAATTAGGTGTTCACATTCAAAATGTCAGAGTAGTACAATTTCACTATGAAGACGACCCCCCCCCCCCCAGCTTTCTTTTTTTAAACATACATAGAAAGAGTACATAATTTCCAGTTAAATGTTGTTGGGTTTTTTCTTGCTTCTGGGACAAATTAGTGATAAAAATGTATAGGTGTTTCTTTTTTGCATCTGATTCTACTTGATATTAAGCTTGAAATAAAATTTTTGTTTTAAGTTAATTAAAGGAAATCTGTTTTGAATACCCATTTTATGAATAATACTTGAATAAGAACATTTGAAATGAATTTTATATACCTTGCAATTTGTCCAAGTTCATTCTGCGACAGATATCTAAAAATTTTGATCAATATTTCTTCTGGTAGTGAATTAATATTCCAAGCTGCACCATCCAATCCCTCAACCTAGAAATAAAAATATAGGATCATGCATGAAGTATGGATACACATACTTGCATTTTCTATAGCTACATGGAGATTCTGAAAGAAATAAAAATGTTACTGAAAAAAGCTTTTGAAAGTGGTGCATTTAGAAAAACATCATGGCTTTAAACTCATTTAATTAAAAAGTCTTTAAAAAACTGTCAAGGAAATATAGAAAATTATTTTCAACCCAGAACACAGTTCATCTTTTCCTCCTTCTGACACTGTTTTTATTAAATTCATGTCACTTTATGATAATATATTTAGAATTTTCATATTTGGATGTTTTAGGGATTTTTCATGCATCGGTGACAAAAGATTTTGTAAAAATAACACTGTTGAAACTATGAATTCACCTTTTCTTTTGTCAAACTAGTATACAGTTTTTAAAATGTGGTTCTCATCACATATGTGCCAACTACTAATATTTGTTTTGATTTTACCTCAAGCAACACCTTAATGAAATATATGGCATTTAGTAGAGGCAGTTCTTTGATTTTCTTATTATTTCCCTATTATAAGACTTTTATCTTTGAATGCACTAAATTTTACAAGTAGGTGATACAGATACAAATCGCTATTCAATAGAAATAGCTTTCAGACAAAAATAAATTAGTGACATAATTACAACGATATAAAAAATTAAACTAAAATAAAGATATAAATCTGAAATTTAAAAGAGTAATCTGAGGTTCTGGAAATTTTACTTCAATTTAAAGAGGAAAAGGTGTAAGAGGGGAAAGGGGAAAGGTGTAAAATTAATATGTAATGTATTTTATAATCATAAATACAATTTTAGAGCAACAGAAAGATGCTAGCAATATAGTAAATATATTTATTGACAGTGAAGAAGTGCTACAAATTACCATGAGGCAACATTACATGACCAGTGTTGGATAAAGTTTTCATGCATTGGAAAGGAGGAAATACTTTGCATTTTATCTCCTTAAAGAAAAAATAAGTTTACCGCTTTTGATAGTTTGCAAAGTTCATAAATTAATCTTATTCTGAAAAGTGAAACCTTAATGTCTATTTATTTTGGGACAATAATACAGTAGATACTGAAATTAATTCAAATGAAATTTGTATGGCAGATTTTAATTCAGTTACACAGCCAATTGTAACATACAGCATGTAACAAGAGTAATATACTTTGCATTCTGTTTTTAGTGAATTGATTCATACAAACAGTTGATTTTTATTAAGGAGTGATCTATGAAAATGCATGCATTGTAAAATTTACAAAGAAATTGTTTATATATTAAGTTAAAAAATAGTAGTCGCCACTTGCCACTTGGAGATTTCATGTTAAAAAGTGGTGATTAAAAACTTGCAATTGGTGGCCACTTTACTGCTGTGTTATTTGAAAAACTTATGCTCATCAGTTTCTTACAATTTTATTTACAAAAAATATGCACCTGCTATAAGCCTCATCACAAAAATTGCAGCAACTAATTTATTACTATGAAGTAATGATAAACAAATTATCAACCATTCAAATGCTTCTCAAGTTTGTTTATCCCATTTGTTATTTTGCAATAATAATAAATAAATAATGAATTATTTTTTTGATGATTTACTGTGTTTGCATGCTAAAAAAAAAAAAAAGAACTAAATGAAGTTTAAAAAAATTACATTTTCTTTGTGGTCGAGTAGCCATTAACATAAAAAAGTGGACACTAACCAAATTTCCTAACTTTTACATTTATTTGGATACTTAATAGTTATGCCAAATCACATTATTTCAATGCATTACTCATTACAAAAGAACCTTTTCAAGACCCTAGAGTAGCTAATTTTAATATTATATTACTGTCAATAAATATATATTAAATTTTACACATGTCACTAATTTTATTTTAAAAATTTATGTTGTTGTTGTCAATAATTTTAATCTGAAGCAAAAATTGTTATTTTAATAAATGAATTTCTTTCACATTTAATTTTTTATGTCAATATTATTAACTAAAGAAAGTTTATGCTCATAATTTGTGTCAAAATGATGATGTATAGACTTTTATTGAGACATTTTTGATGGCAAAAAATATTATCATATCTTATGAAATAAGAGTATTTTTAATATACCATTAATTTTAAATTAAGCTTTGTAATCTCTTTTTAGGAAATTTAAAGAAATTCAAGGTGGTAGTAAAACTGGAACTTATTTCATACCAGAGAGTTCATGTTCATAAAAAATCCACACTAGTAGCAGCTATATTTCTAGGATGAACTGAAATGACAGAAATTCAGCATGAAAAGAAGAAATATTCAACAAAGAAAAAAACTGTCACATTAAATAATATGAGAATAACATTTACAATTCCTTTTAAATCATTATACCATCTTGGAAGAAGTAGTATTTAATATTCCACAGTCTCAAGTAGATAAGCTCCAAACATGATTAATTTTTTACTTTAAAGTAAGATATTTTTCAAGCTGAAAAAATTTGCTTTTAGTCTACTTATGAGAATTTTAAATTAATATACATTCGTATGGAATAATTAATTGAAATTTAAAGAGAACATATCTTGTTCGTTTTGCATGCTCAAAGAATCCAGTAGATTTTTAACCAGTGCCGAATAACTTTATAAAGCATTCATAATTCATTTTTAAGAACTTTTTTTCCTAAAGACAAATACTTTCACCTGAAGAGGACACCCCATGTTCACTTTGATTTGTTTTATTGGCTTTTTGTGCCGCATGCTTATGGATTGTGTGTGTGTTTTCAAACTATTGAACTACATATTGAAAATCAAATCACAGAAACAACACTAAAATTGGAAAATAATTGATATAATAATTAATTAATAAATAAAATCCTAATAAATTGAGTCATTTTAATAAAATATTTATTATTTACTGAAAAATAGAAAAACATGTTAAAATGAAGCTTTTTGTAACAGAATCCTGTCTATTCTATAATGTATAATCTTTGTGGCTATATTGAAAATTCAGACTGAAAATAATAATTTATATTTTTTAATGGAAGTTTATTACAGATTAAAAATAGAACTTTAAAACATTGTTACAGAAATGTAAAATTGGGAGATAGGTAAGGAAAAAAAAATGAGAGAGAGAGCTCGGGCTTAAAAAATAAAAAGAAAGGAAGAAAGAACAAAACAGTTAGTAGTTCTGGGTTTGGTGAAAAATCTGTTTTCTACCAAAATAGCAGCAATGGAAGAAAAGTCTCTTTTCTGATTTTTCTCAAAATAATTGGCTTTGATGTGTTTGGCGTAAAACAGTAGCCACATTTATCTGATGCTGAAAATGTTCTTATAATCTAAAATCACTTTTAATAGCATTTTAGGTGCAAATGGCAGCCTTATTATTGATTTTTAAGCATAGCTACTTTTAACATTTTCCTTCACGTTTCACTAACATAACTTTTTATTATTTCGCACATAAAATAAACAAAGATTCCGGGTTCCATTGGAGCCAATATATTTTTTAAGAAATTGGAAACCAGTCTTGCTTATTGTTATTTTGTTGCAAAGTCTGAAGCATAATTTGCTAATAATTTTTTTACCCGCCAAGTAAGAGATAAACTGCAAAATAATGTAACATGAGCGATCTTCTGCATATGTGGAACAAATTCAGGTAGGGAGCCAGTACTAAAACCTCAATATTTAAAGTTAAGAATATACACATGAAATAAATGTAACTAGTACCAAATTTTGTCAGTCATACTGCGAACTTTAGAAGAGAACTTTTTAACATATCAATGTATAATGTAACAAATAAGAAATATTAAAAATTCAAAAGTAATCTTCTTCTTATTTTCAAAATAATAAATAGAAATTATTATCTTTTTCATAAGGTGATGGGGCTAACAAGAAATCTTCAATTTATTTTTTCCTTACTGTTTGTACATTTTACGTTTCCTGAAAATAATAAATTTTATTTTATTTTGTCACAATCAGAGAAAAGAAAACTTAGTTAATAAAATTTAGAAATCCAGTGAAGGAAAATTGCTATCCCTTGCAATCACTCATAACAAGAGCCAGTTCCTACTTCATAATACTACAGACCCGAATATACCTTTAAAAGTACATTCTATGATGTAAAAAGAAAAAAAAATTAGAATATCATCTGCAAAATAGAAAGATTTGATCATCATTTGAATATTTATTAAATACAGAAATTATATACTTGAAGATTTATTTTACTTGAAGAATCATTAATTTTATTTCGTTAACTTTATCAAAAAAATAGGCTATTTAAATCTAAAGATCTGCTAACTTGAAACTGGGTGATTAATATAAGGGACCAACCCTTTTCCAAATTCAATCGAAATAATTTGTCTTCTCAACAATGATAAAAATAAATAATCAAAATTTTACTTATTTGTCTACATGTATAAAACAAATAAAACAGCATTAATACAATATCAAGATTCATAAATATAAAACATAAAATACCACAACCTACTACATAAAAGAAAATGGCGAAGTTAACTTTTATTTCGATTATTGATTCGATTCAGTTCAAATCATTATTCATTTCATTATATATAGAACTTTATTGAAATGTTTTAGCAACTTACTTTTTGAGTATTGCAAATCATGCAATATTAGATTAGTTCGAGAAGAAGCTAACACTTAACAAACCAGTAGATAAAATTCTATCTAGACAAAATATGGCAGCATGAATCATTAGAAATCGAACGTTGAATTTTAATCGAAGTATGTTCAGGTGTCATTTTGCTATTTTCCTAAGAGTAAGAGTAAAAAAGAAGTAGTGTGTGGTAAGTTATGTAATCTATTCAATAAATCTAAGAATTACGTTGGTATGCAGACAAATAGACAAGAATTTGATTATTAATTATTTTTATTGTGAAGATGAGTTATTTTGGCTCTATTATAAAAATATATGGGTGTCCATATTGTTTGCATTTAGACTAGGATTTAGTAATTCTAATCCCTAGATTTTTGTTTAAATCTCTTGTATTTGAGTCTAAATTAATAAAGTACAGATTTTCAGAGAATGTCTTTAGAATTTAATTTTTGAAATCTGATTTAATTTTTCTTACATGTTATATGTAATGTGTATTCAGGATTTGCCCAACAGGGAGGGGGGTTGCCGTATCTCACCAACAGAGGAAGGAACCAAATTTGTAATAATAAATATAAATAATAAATACATATATACGTATACACATATATATGGATTAAACTCCTACGTAGGTAGAATTATACTCGATAATTTTATGTTTACCCGACAAAAAAAATTTCCTCAACCCCTAACCCGACCGAAACAGCACAATTTTAACCCAAAACCAACCTGAACCTGAAATGAAAGGAAAATAATTCATATTTTAATGCAACTGTGAAAAAGTAGTCTAAATTTATATCTCCCAGTTTCAATTTCAGTTTTTATTAGGAAAAAGAAGATATATATATTCAATAATATTCAAATAGTATATAGTTTTTTATTTGAAATAATATTCCGAACGGTACTTCTATACCGACCACTTTCATAACAAAAACAAATCCCCAAACTGTAATGCCAAATAAACAAATGCAAGAATGTTGCTAATAGAATCTCAAATAAATAAATAAATAAATAAATGCAGGCAGTTCAGAAAAAACCCACTCACCAATGTGTCAACTTAGTAAGCTTAAGCAACAAAATTTGCAACATATTAATGAAAACAGAAAAAAATAATCTTGGATATTTATTTACATTATTTTTCTTAATTATCCTTTGGACTGGTGAATAAATGTTTGTGACGTCAGTTGAAACTGATCTATTGTACGTGACTATACATTGCAACATTTTTACAATGCTTTTTCTCTTTTTATATCATGGCTAGCCCGTTTAAGAATGCAATTGTTATTTTAATTGCCAAAATAACTAATAAATCAGTAAAATATAATGAAAAATACAGGTAAATGTTGAAGTAAAAGCCAATTGATGACATAGTAAACACATGTAACGCTTCTGACATCAAGTGAATGAATTGCCACGATCATGCATTTTTGGTCTTAAAACCGACAATTTGGTGATAGTTTTTTCTTATGAAAAGTGATCAATGGCATAATGGACAAGTACCTTCTGAACTTTCTTTTGAAAATTCTGGTCAACCCAAATCTGACCTGAAAAAGTCAAATTGCAACCCAAAATGTTTAAAGACAACCTGACTCACATCGAATTAAATTAGTGACAACCCAACCTGGAACGAAATCTGGATTATATAGAAATTCTTGAAAATCGAGTTACCCTACTCTATACAAGACTTTATCTGTGATTAATCATTTGTCTGTGTACGTTCAAATAAACACACAGACAAACTGATACACACTCACTAAAATCCTGCATTGGTTCGGGTAAAACGATTTAACCCAACATGCAGTTCAGGTCAGGTTGATTTATATTTTTTCACTGTGAGGAGACAGGTGTACTTCAATGGTTTCAGAGTCGGGTGAGGTTTTGTCACTTGCAGGTCAGTTATGGGTTGGAGCGATTTCTCAAAATAATCTCCAAAATACTTTTTCAGATGGAAAAATATATATTTGAATAACTGAGCAGCCTGGTATTGCCCAGGCCAGTGATAATAACCTGCAATGAACCTCAAATTCGTATGATTTTTATATCTTTAATCTGATTTTGGACGAATTTATATTTGTAAATGAAAAAATCATGAAAACATATTGGATATTTTGTGCTAAAAGCTCCCATAAGAAGATATTTTCTTGTTTTTTCGTATAGCGTCATTTCATAGTTAAAGAAAATAGTTGTTGTTGTCCTAAATTTGTGAAATTTTTATCGGTTATAAATATAATGGTTTTGCAGCCCAAGTAAAAATTTACTTTTTCCATCATTGCATCACAATATAGGTTAATTGTCTGTCATTTCTGTTTTGGGTTGGGTTGAGGTTGACGAAAATTATTTTCATAGGTTTAGGTAAGATTGTAGATCAACTAATTATTTTTGTCTAATTCAGAACTGTTTTCAAGTTGACTTGATATAAAATTTTCTGGTGTGGATTCAGCATAATCCGAAACACACACATCTCTAATACTCATTTTGTTATTCAAATAAGATATGAATTGTAGGAGTCTAAGCGATTTTTATTTGAAGCATAAATTTTGCAGCTTATCCAAAGAATATTGTTGAGAAATGGCATAAAAAAATCTTTTTACAAAGGTTATTTTGAAATACCTCACTGATCACCTAACCTTTATTAATGGGCAAACACAGAAAGGAAAAAACACACAATTTTGAATGTTTTTCAGGATGGCAAATCTCTGCTTTGTGTTCTTCTTCCACCTAACATCCTCCCATTAAGCGGTCATTCAAGATTACAAACCTTACAGCCATATATATGGCATATCATGAGAGACAGTAGTTTCTCGAGTGACGCAGCAAAAAAACGAAGATTTCCGTCACTCTTACATATACAGCTAGTTTGAGTTCAAAGGAAAATCGAAACGCCGACACTTAATATCTCAGCAAATATGAGGGATGTTGTTCTGATTTTTTCACAGCTGTCTTATATCTCTGGTCTATAACTCTATCCTGAAATTTATACATTTCTACATGCAGTAGATATCCAATTCTCTTAATGTGTTAATTGTAATGAGTTTTGTTGAGAGTTAATTACAATTCTCGAATTGTAAGACTAGAGAATTACAGAACTATTAATAAATCTGTTAATAAAGTAATTCCAAATTAAGAAACCTGGCATTAATACATGAAGACGTAATAATGCAAAATAAAACAAGTGTTGCCAGCAAGAAAATGACTTTTTTTGATGGGTCAGTACTTAGTTTTACCAAAATAAGTGTCCATGAAAATCCATGACTTCATCTGATGTGCTTTTAAATACTGCAACTGATATTTGCAAATGATTGTACAGTACACATTTTTCACAAATGAAGCAAATTAAAATCATATGATTTATAAAATGGCACATTTCCTTCTCTCTTGAAATAGTGTTAAAAGTTGTGTCAATACTCGCTACAAACTACTGGTTTTTTGTATCACACTACTCACTTCAAAATGTAGTGCACTACACTACAAATTACCATAAAAAGTAGCAACTACTGTAGTTTCTCTACTTGTAGCATGTTAGTTCTGATCACTGAAAGTATAATAATTGGGTAATTTTTTACGATAAAAGAATGGGATTTTTTAAAATAAAAGAATGGGAATATTTTGACATATTTTTTCAGTTTCATTATGATGACAATTTTCTAAATATAATTCAAAGGAAGATTTTATATTTTACTTTGCATGTACAATTCTTTGTAAAACAAATGCGATATCTAATTTTGATCATTTGATTCTATTCATATGCATTTGCATTAAAATTGTTTCAAATGTACTGCAAAAAATAGTTTTTTGGTGTAGTAATAGTTTAGAGTGCATTCTTTGTACTGTTTTAAAAATAACAGTTCAACTTTAATTATAGTGTAAGCTAATTATGTATTCGATTTTTAAGCTAATTAATAACTGTTGTTCTTGAAGTTTGTTTTAAAAAAATCTGATTTCAGTTTTAAAATATTCATTAACCTTGTTGAAAATACTTATTAATAGTAATATATATATTTTTTCAGATATTAAAGGCAAAGGCGACTGACAGTCTTTCTTAGTAAAGAATGCAATGGGATTCCTCTAAAACAAAATATATAAGTATTGTGTTATATATTTACCGATAAAAAACTACCTTAACTTAAATTATTTTTGGTGAGCAAAGTTTTTGTTGACTGATCTTCCCACTGTTGCAAACAAAGAATTTTTTTTTCAAGCTTCTTTTGAGATTCCTTCAAACAAGAAACTGAACTGAAAAAAACAGACTGCAAAACTAATTGTTCACACAAATCTTAAGAAATATATTTGAAAAATCCTCTTTTTGTGAAGCATGTCTGAAAAGAGTTTCACTAAGGAGTATTCCACTAAAGAAAAACTCTCCACTCATAGTGAGAAAATGGTTTTAAATACTGATGCTTGCTCTTTAAAATATTCGTCACATGGTTTGCCAAATGATACAGAAGGAAATGCATTCATTTGTGATGTGTGTTCCAAAAGATTTTCTCGCAAAGATATTCTAAAGCGACATTTAAGAAATCATTCTGAGGAAAAGCAATTTAGATGTTATGTGTGCTCTAAGAAATTTTTTCGCAAGGATCTTCTAAATAACCATCTTCTCATTCATACTGAAGAAAAGTCATTCATTTGTGAAGTATGTTGTAAAGGATTTTCTAATAGTAGTAATTTAAAGAGACATGCTAGGATTCATACTGGTGAAAAGCCATTTATTTGTGAATTTTGTTCTAGAAGGTTTTCTGATAAGAGAGTTCTTAAGATACATCTGCGTACCCATACGGGGGAAAAACCATTTATTTGTGAAGTGTGTTCTAAAGGATTTTCTCGACAGGAAGATCTTAAGAGACATTTTCCCACCCATACTGGTAAAAAGCCATTTATTTGTGAACTGTGTTCTAGAGGATTTTCTCAAAAAGGAAATCTAAATGAACATTATCGCTCTCATACTGGAGAAAAGCCATATATTTGTGAAGTGTGTTCTAAAAGATTTTTAAAGAAAAGCATTCTAAATGTTCATCTTCGTACCCACATAGAGGAAAAGCAGTTCAAATGTGAGGTATGTGCCAAAGAATTTTCTCATAAAAGAAGTCTAAGTAGACATTGTCTTATACATACAGGAGATAAACCCTTCATTTGCGATGTGTGCTCAAAGGGATTTGTTGATAGTCACAATCTAAAAAAACATTTCAAAACTCATCCAAAAGAGAGGCAATTTATATGCAAAATATAGAAATTTCTTAATATATTTTGTAAATGTTGCTATACATTCATATAGATAGTAGAAATGTTTTTCTATTAGAGAGGCATGCTCTTTAAAATATTCTTCACAGGATGATCTACCAAATCAATGGAGGGAAACATATTTATTTGTGAGGTATGCTTCAAAGGGTTTACTAATATGGATAATCTCAAAAAACAGAATTTGTGCAGGAGAAAAGCAATTTATGTGTTAAGTGTGTTCTAGAGGATTTCCTGAAAAGAGTAAACTTAAGACACATCGATCCACTTATATTTGAGAAAAGCCATTTATCTATGTTGTTTTCTAGAGGATTTTCCCAAAAGGGAGATATAAGAGACATCTGTGCAGCCGTACTGGTGAAAAACCATAAATTTGTGAAGTGTGTTCTGAAAGATGTTTAAAGAAAGCATTCTAAATGTACATGTTTACATCCACATAGAGGAAAAGCAATACAAATGTGAGGTATGCTCCAAAGTATTTTCTCAGAAGAGAAGCCTAAGTAAACATTGTCTTATACATACAAGTGAAAAACATTTGAAAACTCATGCAGAGAAGGGGAAATTTATTTGTGAATAATAGGACTTTCTCAAGATATCTTATAAATATTACTCTACATTCATATAGATAATATAATGTTTCTTTATTTGGGGAGTATGTTGATATCAAATTTCTACAGAGGAAAATCTAAATCTATGTGTTTGCAGTAATGTTATTAGAATAAAGTGCATTTGTCAATCTTGCTTCATAGGATTTTCTAGAATTGGGGATCTAAATTAGAATCTTTTTCATTTTCAGAAAAAAAAATCAAAATAGGCTTTATTATTTTCCTGAATACTGAAACATGACTATCAGAGTTGTATAATGTAGACACATGCCGTGCGCGGAAAATTTTATGCAAAATTCGAAACTTTGCAGAAAAAAAATTACAAATTATTTTTTTTTTCAATATTGAAAAATTATAAATATTCCCCAATTTTATGTAAATTTTTTTTACTGTTTGCACACATTCGAAGTTTAAAGATTCAAAACATTGTTGTGACATCATAGACGCTTTTATTTCTATTTTTCACAGACTAGAGCTTGGCACGGATCAGTTTTCCATCGGCAGCTGCAAGGACTTTTTAGTCTGGCAGCGGCATTTAAATCATATACTTTCGTAGTGTTAGAAAACATTTTAAATTGAATTTCTTTAAAATGATTTTCAAATTTTAATGAACATCAATGACTGACTGGCGGCTAGCCAAAAAAAAAATCTGTGGCTGGAAAATTTTCAAAATAGAAATAAAAATAATAATCGAAAAAAAATATCATAAATGACACAGAAGAAATGATGTATTATTTTTAGGCACATGTTTTTTTTTTGTTGTTGTTTTGTTTTTCTCAAATTAGATTCTGCAGAAAATTGTTTACTTTCGAACGGCAATTCACTACTCTAAACACAGCCAAAGTCGCCACCAGGTTGTTACACATATCTTAGCACACCATCAAACACAAACACGTACAACTCGCTCGAAAGTGGTACTTAGTGTGGCCCATCCGTTCGTTCTGTTGATCTTTAGAATTATTCTTCATTTCTTTTTTTATTTAAAATTAATTTTAAATATATTGTGATAAGAAAAATTACAGTGTACATTTACAACATAAGCACAGTCTGTTGATAAAAGAAGTGCAAATCAAACATCAATATACCCACACAGCACATACGTTCATATTACATCCAGTTTTCATCTACCAAGTTCGAAATACGTCTAAAGATGTATTTTGAACGTAGACCGCCAGCTAAAATATGTCCAGATTTTGTTAAATGTTTGACATTACGTACGCACATAATATCTACAAAATATGGATGTCATTTTATGATGTAAATTGGATGAAAACCGAGCATACCCTCGCCATATACCTATGGACGAAATATCTACAAACTATGAACGTCAGTTTAGAACATAAATTGGATGAAAATGCAACTAATCCAATTTTCGTCAGATCCGGAACCAAATCTTAACCAGTTTGTCCCCATTTTCTGTTTTAAGGACGTAAACTAGATGAAAACGGTACTAATCCAATTTTCGTCAAACTGGATGAAAATTGAACGTCTCAGCCGCCATTTTTTTTATGACTGCGAACTTTTCAACTGCTAAACCTAGCAGACTTCTAGAATTTATTTTTATTTATTCTATAAATTTATTTAAACTAGTAGTAAAGCCATCTCCATCATTTTTAAATATATTGCGTTTAGCTCAGCTCCACTTCAGCTAATCAATCAATCAGTTTGCAAGATTGTTTTGTTGATCTTGATGAAACTCGGCACGATGAAAGTTGGTAAGTAAATATTACATTTTGTTTTCTAGATTTATCGTCGTGATATGTGTACTTTACATAAAACATTTCTGTAACAACTCTTTTTTTCTTACTTATTTATACTTATTAATAATAATTTATATGATTTTACAAGTCATACCCCACACAGCACAAACTGGTAGATATGACATCCATATAACGTAAAGTACATCCATACACCATGTCCATAATTCATCCGAGGAGTTCTATATAATATAGTATCTACGTAGATATTACCATCAGATGTCACTCCGTATACATCCGTATAGCGTTCGTTGGGCATCCAAACCCGACATAATATCTACTTAAATGGATGTCTATGTCCATATACATCATGTCCTAGACATAATATCTATGTATTATGTATGTATATATACATCATATCTATGTAATATGGATGTACATGGGCATGGAATATAATGTAAATATGCTCTTACATAGATGTCCATTAGACTTATATGGATGTATATGTACATGTCTATTAATCCCTTCTACCCACACAGCACAAACTGGTAGATGTGACATCCATATAACGTAAAGTACATCCATACACCATGTCCATAATTCATCCGAGGAGTTCCATATAATATAGTATCTACGTAGATATTACCATCAGATGTCACTCCGTATACATCCGTATAGCGTTCGTTGGGCATCCAAACCCGACATAATATCTACTTAAACGGATGTCTATGTCCATATACATCATGTCCTAGACATAATATCTATGTATTATGTATGTATATATACATCATATCTATATAATATGGATGTATATAGATGTACATGGACATGGAATATAATGTAAATATGCTCTTACATAGATGTCCATTAGACTTATATGGATGTATATGTATGTCTATTAATCCCTTCTAGATGAACCTATTCCATATTACACAATGTTGCTACCAAATTTCAGAAATAGTATAATTTGCCTTACTTTTGCTTTATTTAATGTATCACTAAATAGGGCGAATATTGTTATTTCAAAAAACTGGTATCAACCAAGTAATCTAAAGCAGCTATTCTTAAACTTTTGATTATCACTTTACAAATTTTCTCTGTCTTTCACACCTCAAGAATTTAAGATTGAAAATCTTTAAAATAGTGAATACATGATACATACATTAATAGAGATATTGGAAGGGGGGGGGGGGGGTAAAGCAATAGAAAATAGTAAAACTATCTGTGCATTCAATTCAAGAAAAATATATTAAATAAAGCATATATTATAAATTTTTTATTACTATAAATAATGAGTCACATTCTTGAAGGAATAAAAATAGGTCATAGAAAAGGTAAATATCATCGAATAATTAAATGCATTATCATATTAAAAATTAGTCAAACAAAAGCCCTTTTTTTTTAAACTTATCAGCAGATTTTATTTATATTCCAGACAAACATAAAAATATTCATTTCATATTATACAATTTTACTCTATCGACAATATTCTCATGATGTCACAGTAGGTAAAATGACGGTATGATTGTTTGTTTACACTGTGAATTCATGAAGGATTTTTTACTATTTCTCTTAGTCACATTATTTTACTGTCATGCATATCAGCTCAAAAATCAAATTAATAAAAACAAAAGCATATTTTTTCATTATTTAATGATAAACAATTTGATAAAAGTGCGATTTGCAAAATTTTTCATATAAATTTTCTAAATATAACTATCAGAAATTGTGATATAAAAATATATTTAAGTAAATAAGTTTAATTTACATAATTTATAAATAAACCTCAATTTAAACATTTGAAATTTTACTAATTTTTATAGACATTGGCTTAATATAATTTATTTTAACATTATATTTCTAATACATTCAATAATTAACACTAAATTAATCTGAAATTAAATGAATGTTCCTTATATTATTCAGATCTATTGCATACATTGCTATCATTTCAGTAACAGAATAAAAAATAAGTGAATTATTCAAGAGCAAAATGCTTTCAAATGGTACGATTTTGAATGTTATCCCAAAATGTTGGCTTTTTATAGCCTCAAACTGAAAGGAAGAACATTGTCGATTATTGCATGATGGTCATTTAAAATTATTTTCAGATAAATAATTTTTGTACTTGTATATATTTTTTTATTGTATTCTCATAGTTTGTAGTGTAACATGCTATTTTTTGGTAAACCTAATTTAGCAAGTAATGTAATAAAAAAAAAGACTAGTTTGTAGGGAGCATCAATATTATTTTTGATGTTACTTCAATAAACTTACTTCAGTCTCCTCTTTCAGCATAGCATTGGGACTCCTATTGTATTGCAGATTTTAAAAATATGATTATTCGAGACAAAGATGAATCTCCAATCCTTCCAAAAGTAGAGTGTAGTCCAAAGGCATCAAATTCCACTTGCTTGCAGAAGATCACGCATGGTAGTTGTTTATTATACAATAAAACTACACACTTGTGATCTACTGAGAGCAATCAAACTTCTTTCCAGGTACCAGAAGATCCACCACACACTAATTTCTTTCTTTATTAGTATACTGCTCATAAGTTGAGATTTTATTTATTGCTGGAAGTAACGTCAAAAATAAAATTTGTGCTCCCTAGGAACTAGTTTTTTTTTATTACATTACTCGCTAAATATTTTCTCTAAAAAAAAATGCATGTTATACTACAAACTATAAGAAAACTAGAGTCTACTGCAGTTTCACTTCTTTTTTTTCTACGGCTTTTCACCACTGCAACAATATATATCAGTATTTGCCTAAAACTTTATAAATATACAATTAAATGGAATAATCTTCCGCAGAGAGCATTCTATAATTTCTTTGGTACTTTTCGGTTAGCCGGGCACCAGTGATATATAGATATATATATACACATATACTATATATATACCAGGGGTCGATGCAAGTTTTTTTTCTTGGAGCCCATTTTGTGAAAAGTGAAGGTTATTTTTGTGAAATTTATTATATTTTTGTGAAAAATAACATTTTGTAACGAAAGTTGAAATCCAGTTATACTCAAATTCGAACTAAGCTTTTATAAACAAAATTTTTTTTTTTTTAATCCTTTTGCTGAAGTTTTCTTCTCTGGTGAGCTTGTTTGTTTACAAATTACACATTTTAAAACGTCAAAAAATAATAAATAAATAATAAATGGTAAGTTTTTATGGAACAGAATTTTGTGAAAGGACCTATTTTAGTAAAAGGAATTTTGTGAAGGTACACATTTTATCAAATTGATTTTTGTGAAAGGGCCTTAAATAGGCCCCAAATTTTGCCTGGATCCACCCCTGTATACATATATATATGTATTTATTATGTACATATATCACTGGAGCCCAGCTAATCAAAAAGTACCATTTTTTATAATGAAGGTTTTTCAAAAAAAAGTAATAATAATAAATAAATGCTTTTGAAAAAAAAAATCAAAATTTTTATTTTATTAGTTAATACATTTAAACAGATGACCTATGCTGTAAGCTAAATCTATATACTTATAAAATAAACACATCTAAATCACAATTTGAATAAAACTTTATAAATATATAATTCTAATGGAAAATTTCCTACTTTTAGTATTGATACTTTTTCAATAAATGAAAATAACCATTCTATCGCTGTTTTAACTCTAAAATATACTGATAATTATGAACTTTATTTTTGCCAAACCAAAAAAATACTTCAAAAAGTTTTTTCAAATCAGACTTTTTTTTTGGTAGTACTATTCGTATTAAATAAAGTGTAGGAGTAGGGGTGTGGGGGAAGGGGAAGAATAAGAAACTAAATACAATCCAGAATCTTTGTAATATTTTATTATACAAAATTCAAATTGATTCTCCAAAAATTTTAAAACTTAAAACTGATGAGTAACCATGTAATATGTAATGAGTATGAACAGTGAAGCAACCAGTGAAGTACAGAGATCGTTATGATCAGTCAAGTTTTTTAAGATAAAGTTAAAAATCGCAATTATTAGAAAATGCACTGAAATAGAATATTAAATAAATAACTGAAAGAAATCATAGTACTTACTCACATCCAATCCGGCTCGAATAAATAATCCCAAAGAAAATTTCAAAAATAATAACATCATGGGTCAAAAATATACATCAGCCGTTGTTGTTTAGCCTCACTTGATTACAATAAACATATCTGCATGCTGATTCAACTGTAATTTCTTTACAATAATATTTTATAAAATTAACAATCAGTTAAAAATATCTGTTATAGATGAAATAAAATAAAATAATCACAATCACATGAAGATCGGCTTAATGGCGGCGGCGTCTAGCGTTTCCAACAACAACCAAGTTCATGTTGCCACCAAAAAAAGTGTATCGCAAGTAGTATATTTTAGATCGAATTCACCTCCATATTTTGTTAGTCTATAAATTGTTGAGATATAAATGAATTCTGGATGTAAATTATTCAACGATCCAGTTTACGTCGTAGAATGGACGTCATCTTTATCTCCATATTATGTTTATCTATATTATGTTGGTATATGAACGTTCTATGGATGCCATGTATTGAACAATCCAATTTACGTTTAGAATGGACATCGGTTTGACGTACATGGATGTATTTTGGACGCAAAAAGCTCAAAATGGACGAAATATCTACATATGTGCTGTGTGGGTAGATGAACCTTTTCCATATTACACAATGTTGCTACCAAATTTCAGAAATAGTATAATTTGCCTTACTTTTGCTTTATTTAATGTATCACTAAATAGGGCGAATATTGTTATTTCAAAAAACTGGTATCAACCAAGTAATCTAAATCAGCTATTCTTAAACTTTTGATTATCACTTTACAAATTTTCTCTGTCTTTCACACCTCAAGAATTTAAGATTGAAAATCTTTAAAATAGTGAATACATGATACATACATTAATAGAGATATCGGAAGGGGGGGGGTGTAAAGCAATAGAAAATAGTAAAACTATCTGTGCATTCAATTCAAGAAAAATATATTAAATAAAGCATATATTATAAATTTTTTATTACTATAAATAATGAAAGTCACATTCTTGAAGGAATAAAAATAGGTCATAGAAAAGGTAAATATCATCAAATCCTTAAATGCATTATCATATTGAAAATTAGTCAAACAAAAGCCCCTTTTTTTAAACTTATCAGCAGATTTTATTTATATCCCAGACAAACATAAAAATATTCATTTCATATTATACAATTTTACTCTATCGACAATATTCTCATGATGTCACAGTAGGTAAAATGACGATATGATTGTTTGTTTACACTGTGAATTCATGAAGGATTTTTTACTATTTCTCTTAGTCACATTATTTTACTGTCATGCATATCAGCTCAAAAATCAAATTAATAAAAACAAAAGCATATTCTTTCATTAATTAATGATGAACAATTTGATAAAAGTGCGATTTGCAAAATTTTTCATATAAATTTTCTAAATATAACTAACAGAAATCGTGATATAAAAATATATTTAAGTAAATAAGTTTAATTTACATAATTTATAAATAAACCTCAAATTAAACATTTGAAATTTTACTAATTTTTATAGACATTGGCTTAATATAATTTATTTTAACATTATATTTCTAATACATTCAATAATTAACACTAAATTAATCTGAAATTAAATGAATGTTCCTTATATTATTCAGATCTATCACATACATTGCTATCATTTCAGTAACAGAATAAAAAATAAGTGAATTATTGCATGATGGTTCATTTGAAATTATTTTCAGATAAATAATTTTTGTACTTGTATATTTTTTTATTGTGTTCGCATAGTTTGTAGTGTAACATGCTATTTTTTGGTAAACCTAATTTAGCAAGTAATGTAATAAAAAAAAAAAGACTAGTTTGTAGGGAGCATCAATATTATTTTTGACGTTACTTCAATAAACTTACTTCAGTCTCCTCTTTCGGCATAGCATTGGGACTCCTATTGTATTGCAGATTTAAAAAATGTGGTTATTCGAGGCAAAGATGAATCTCCAGTCTTTCCAAAAGTAGAGTGTAGTCCAAAGGCATCAAATTCCACTTGCTTGCAGAAGATCACTCATGGTAGTTGTTTATTATGCAATAAAGCTACACACTTGTGATCTACTGAGAGCAATCAAACTTCTTTCCAGGCACCAGAAGATCCACCATACACTAATCTCTTTCTTTATTAGTATACTGTTCATTAGTTGAGATTTTATTTATTGCTGGAAGTAACGTCAAAAATAAAATTGCTTCCTAGAAACTAGTTTTTTTCTTTTTTTAATTACATTACTCGCTAAATATTTTCTCTAAAAAAAAAAAAATGCATGTTATACTACAAACTATAAGAAAACTAGAGTCTACTGCAGTTTCACTTCTTTTTTTTCTTTTTTTTTACGGCTTTTCACCACTGCAACAATATATATCAGTATTTGCCTAAAACTTTATAAATATACAATTAAATGGAATAATCTTCCGCAGAGAGCATTCTATAATTTTTTTGGTACTTTTCGGTTAGCCGGGCACCAGTGATATATAGATATATATATACACATATACTATATATATACCAGGGGTCGATGCAAGTTTTTTTTCTTGGAGCCCATTTTGTGAAAAGTGAAGGTTATTTTTGTGAAATTTATTATATTTTTGTGAAAAATAACATTTTGTAACGAAAGTTGAAATCCAGTTATACTCAAATTCGAACTAAGCTTTTATAAACAAAATTTTTTTTTTTTAATCCTTTTGCTGAAGTTTTCTTCTCTGGTGAGCTTGTTTGTTTACAAATTACACATTTTAAAACGTCAAAAAATAATAAATGAATAATAAATGGTAAGTTTTTATGGAACAGAATTTTGTGAAAGGACCTATTTTAGTAAAAGGAATTTTGTGAAGGTCACCATTATATCAAATTGATTTTTGTGAATGGACCCATTTTATCAAATTGATTTTTGTGAAGGGGTACCATTTTATTAAATTGATTTTTGTGAAGGGGTCCATTTTATTAAATTGATTTTTGTGAAAGGGCCTTAAATAGGCCCCAAATTTTGCCTGGATCCACCCCTGTATACACACACACACACACACACACATATATATATATATATATATACCCACACAGCACAAACTGGTAGATATGACATCCATATAATGTAAAGTACATCCATACACCATGTCCATAATTCATCCCAAGAGTTCCATATAATATAGTATCTACGTAGATATTACCATCAGATGTCACTCCGTATACATCCATATAGCGTTCGTTGGGCATCCAAACCCGACATAATATCTACTTAAACGGATGTCTATGTCCATATACATCATGTCCTAGACATAATATTTATGTATTATGTATGTATATATACATCATATCTATGTAATATGGATGTATATAGATGTACATGGACATGGAATATAATGTAAATATGCTCTTACATAGATGTCCATTAGACTTATATGGATGTATATGTATGTCTATTAATCCCTTCTAGATGAACCTTTTCCATATTACACAATGTTGCTACCAAATTTCAGAAATAGTATAATTCGCCTTACTTTTGCTTTATTTAATGTATCACTAAATAGGGCGAATATTGTTATTTCAAAAAACTGGTATCAACCAAGTAATCTAAATCAGCTATTCTTAAACTTTTGATTATCACTTTACAAATTTTCTCTGTCTTTCACACCTCAAGAATTTAAGATTGAAAATCTTTAAAATAATGAATACATGATACATACATTAATAGAGATATCGGAACGGGGGGGGGGGGGGTTAAAGCAATAGAAAATAGTAAAACTATCTGTGCATTCAATTCAAGAAAAATATATTAAATAAAGCATGCATTATAAATTTTTTATTACTATAAATAATGAAAGTCACATTCTTGAAGGAATAAAAATAGGTCATAGAAAAGGTAAATATCATCAAATCCTTAAATGCATAATCATATTAAAAATTAGTCAAACAAAAGCCCTTTTTTTAAACTTATCAGCAGATTTTATTTATATCCCAGACAAACATAAAAATATTCATTTCATATTATACAATTTTACTCTATCGACAATATTCTCATGATGTCACAGTAGGTAAAATGACGGTATGATTGTTTGTTTACACTGTGAATTCATGAAGGATTTTTTACTATTTCTCTTAGTCACATTATTTTACTGTCATGCATATCAGCTCAAAAATCAAATTAATAAAAATAAGAGCATATTCTTTCATTATTTAATGATGAACAATTTGATAAAAGTGCGATTTGCAAAATTTTTCATATAAATTTTCTAAATATAACTAACAGAAATCGTGATATAAAAATATATTTAAGTAAATAAGTTTAATTTACATAATTTATAAATAAACCTCAATTTAAACATTTGAAATTTTACTAATTTTTATAGACATTGGCTTAATATAATTTATTTTAACATTATATTTCTAATACATTCAATAATTAACACTAAATTAATCTGAAATTAAATGAATGTTCCTTATATTATTCAGATCTATCGCATACATTGCTATCATTTCAGTAACAGAATAAAAAATAAGTGAATTATTGCATGATGGTCATTTAAAATTATTTTCAAATAATTTTTGTACTTGTATATTTTTTTATTGTGTTCGCATAGTTTGTAGTGCAACATGCTATTTTTTGGTAAACCTAATTTAGCAAGTAATGTAATTAAAAAAAAGACTAGTTTGTAGGGAGCATCAATATTATTTTTGATGTTACTTCAATAAACTTACTTCAGTCTCCTCTTTCGGCATAGCATTGGGACTCCTATTGTATTGCAGATTTTAAAAATGTGGTTGTTCGAGGCAAAGATGAATCTCCAATCCTTCCAAAAGTAGAGTCTAGTCCAAAGGCATCAAATTCCACTTGCTTGCAGAAGATCACTCATGGTAGTTGTTTATTATGCAATAAAACTACACACTTGTTGTAGTAAAATAATAACATAGTTTACACCTAAACTAGGCTTTAATAAACCAGAATTGCACGAGGCATACATGCTCATTAATGATGCTCAAAGTAAACAACAGAGAGTGTTGCCAAACGCCGATACAGAAAACAAGTGTTGCCACAGGAAAGTAATATGTAATATACCACATTCACCCCCCACCAAAAGTTAATTTAGTAAGTAACATAGTCCTGGAGATAGGCAGGTGGTCGTCTCTGTCGACCAGATGGAGAATTGTTCTGGATAGACTCTCTTCCAGGGTTCGTATTTGGAAGATCAGGACTGTTTACCTCAGGCACGGCGGTCTCTATGTCGTTGTCTTTAGCAACCCCTGCATTCTCTAGAGGGTCTGAAGAATGTTTGGGTGAAACTGCTCCAGAGTCAACATGTGGTGGATCCAGAGGTTGCCTGTCGAACCAGACTGAGGAATCTCCTTTGGGTGCCAAATGTCTAATGGAGACACTTGACTCACGTCCATCAGGGAGCTTTACATATGCATAGTCAGGATTAGCCTCAATTAATTCAACTTCTTGAACAACTGGATCGTATTTGCTATGCCGTGAATGATTTTTCATTAAAACAGGACCGGGTTGGGTTAGCCATGTAGGCAAAGAACGACCATTAAACGATCTTCTAGGATGAGTGAACATGCGTTCATGAGGGGTGGCATTTGTAGCAGTGCACAGCAGTGATCTAATAGAGTGTAGTGCTGGCTGAAGTACCTCTTCCCATCGTTCTGTTCTAATATCTTTCGATTTCAGGGCTAAAAGTATTGTTTTCCATATAATCCCATTGTACCTCTCAACCTGGCCATTTCCTTGCGGATTGTATGCAGTGGTTCTACTGGTAGCAACACCTAAGGAGGTGAGAAATGATTTCAGTTCATGTGACATAAAGGAAGGTCCTCTATCTGAATGGATATATGCTGGTGTCCCAAAGAGGGAGAACACATTGGTCAATACTTTTACTACAGTGGGAGCAGAAATATCTGTACAAGGGAATGCAAAAGGGAATCTTGAGAATTCATCAACTATGGTGAGAAGGAAACGGTTCTTGGATGAAGTAGGTAGAGGCCCCTTGAAGTCTAAGTTTAATCTCTCAAATGGTGAAGTAGCCTTTATTAGCTGCCCTTCATTCCTATGAAAACGAGGTTTTAACTCATTGCAGCAGGGGCAAGAATTAGTCACCTTTTTAATGTCATCCATTGTGAATGGCAAGTTTTTAGCCCTCACCCAGTGGTACATCCGAGTTATGCCAGGGTGACATAAAGCATAATGCAATTCTTTGAGGTTTGTTTCTGTTCCTGGATAGATAGTTGCTGTAATTCTGGACATTGTGTCTGCAGTTGTGTTTCGGTTGCCTGGGCGGTAAATGATATCGAATTTGAAGTTAGCTAATTCAAGTCGCCATCTCATAATCTTCTCGTTTTTTATTTTGCTTGAATGGTACTGGTCGAACATAAAAGACACAGATCTCTGGTCAGTGAGGACCTCAAAATGTCTTCCAATCAGGTAGTGCCTCCAATTTCGCAGGGATTCTACAATTGCATAAGCCTCTTTCTCTACAGCAGAGTGTCTTTGCTCAGATGCATTAAGTGTTCTCGAAAAGAAAGCTATGGGACGTTCTGCTTGACTGAGAGTTGCCCCAATGGCAAACTCTGAGGCATCAGTTTCTACTCTGAAGGGGGTATCATTTTCAATTGCAGAGAATGAGGCTTTTGCTACATCTTTCTTGATTGAATTGAATGCTTTTACAGCCTCTTCAGAGAGTGGGAATGCTCTTTTTGTCAGAAGAGGGCGAATTTTTTCTGAAAATTTGGGAATCCAGCGGCAGTAGTGAGCAAACATACCTAGAGTTCTTTGTAGGGCTGCCATGTCATTTGGAATAGGCAAGTTCATTAGTGGTGCGAGCCTGTCAGGATCAGGTTTAATAACTTTATCTTCAATCAGATATCCTAATATTTTCACACATTTTGTTGAATAATTACATTTATCTGGGTTTAGTGTCAGGTTATACTTTTTGACAGCATTTAAGAATTTCTCCAAATTTTGGTCATGTTCTTGTTGGTCCAGGCCACAAACAGTTACGTCATCTAAATAGGGGAAAGTACCTTCGAGTTTTTCTTCCTTAATTATTTTATCAATATTTCTTTGGAAAGCTGGGACGCCGTTAGTGACCCCAAAAGGAATTCGCCGGAACTGGTAGAGTTTTCCTGCAGCTTCAAAAGCTGTATACTGCTTATCAGATTCTAAGATAGGTACCTGGTGGTAGGCACTCTTGAGGTCAATGCTGCTAAATACTTTGTATTGAGATACATTCTGTATTAACTCTTCTATTTTCGGGAGTGGGTAGGCATCAAGCATTGTAAATCTATTAATAGTTTGTGAGTAATCAACAACCATCCTGGGCTTGTGATTTTCCCCCTTTACTACAAAAACCTGGGCACGCCATGGTGAGTTACTTGGTTCAATCACCCCTTCCTTGAGCAATTTCTCCACTTCAGCAGCAATGAATATTTTATCTGTTTCTGTCTGACGTCTAGATTTAGTGATGACCGGTTTGCAATCCGGTGTAAGATTGGCAAATAGAGATGTAGCTGGAACTCGAGCTGTGGCCAGTGAGCATATTTTAAGAGGCAATCTGTCACCACGGAATTCAATTTCTACAGATGAATGACTCCTTAGAAGATCATGTCCAATCAGAAAGTCAGCACACAGATTCTTCATGATCAACACTTCGATATCTGGATATATATGAGTGTTCATCTTTAGAGTTAGCAACCCACATCCGGAGACATCTGTACTCAAAGAGGAGTTAGCCATGGTTATTTTACCTGAATATGGTTTTACAGTAATTTTACATTCTTTTACGAGACGTTCATTCAAAAAACTGAGTGAGCTACCAGTATCAATTAGTGCGTTTAATTCTACACCATTAACTAACACTTTGGTTATGGATTTTTGAAGACACTGGGGTGTTGTTGAGGCAGAAGCCAAAAGCAATGTAGAGGCTGTAGCATTTGGAGAGGGACGTGTTGATCTTGATTTACAAACTCGTTGATAATGGCCTTTCTTACCGCACCCTCTACAAATAACTTCTTTAGCTGGACAAGAATTCCTTGGGTGGCGTTCGTTACCACAAAAAAAGCATTTATCAGAGCGTGCCAAGGCAACTGAAGTCGATTGGATTTCTTCCACGTTTTCTTCTCTATGCTCTACAGCAGCAACTGGAGTTGAATTTGTTGTGTTCAAATAAGATGCAGAATGTAGCTCTGCTAATTCAAGTGACCTAGCCTGGTCAAAGGCTTTCTCTAGAGTAATGGAAGTATTCTCCAAAAGCCTCTCTCGTATACGCGAGCTTCTTAGGCCTCGTATAAAAGCATCCCTAATGTATTCGTTTTTATACTGATCCGCTGTTACTGCCTTAAACTCACAATCCTTGCTCATTTGTTTTAATATCTGGAGGTATTCGTTGATTGATTCGCCCGTTTGTTGAGCTCTAGATGCTAAGCAGTGTCTTGCAAAAATTTCATTTCGTTTAGTTACGTATAACGAATCGAGCACTTTGATGGCGTCACTGTAGTTTTCCGAGTCACTAATATATCGAAAAACATTAGCGGAGACATAATTGCACAGTAATTGCAGTTTACCGTCTTCCGAAATACTATTTACCTGGCCCAGAAAATTACTGAAAGTTCTTTTCCAGTGTTTCCACTTCGATTCAGCAGCCGCACACGAGGGATCAGTATCGAACCTTTCGGGTTTTAAAAGTTGATCCATCTCTAACTTGAGCGATGTCACAGTCCGAAAAAAACTGGTTTATTAAATTGTAGTAAAATAATAACATAGTTTACACCTAAACTAGGCTTTAATAAACCAGAATTGCACGAGGCATACATGCTCATTAATGATGCTCAAAGTAAACAACAGAGAGTGTTGCCAAACGCCGATACAGAAAACAAGTGTTGCCACAGGAAAGTAATATGTAATATACCACACTTGTGATCTACTGAGAGCAATCAAACTTCTTTCCAGGCACCAGAAGATCCACCACACGCTAATCTCTTTCTTTATTAGTATACTGTTTATTAGTTGAGATTTTATTTATTGCTGGAAGTAACGTCAAAAATAAAATTTGTGCTCCCTAGAAACTAGTTTTTTTTTTTTTTATTACATTACTCGCTAAATATTTTATCTAAAAAAAAAAAATGCATGTTATACTACAAACTATAAGAAAACTAGAGTCTACTGCAGTTTCACTTCTTTTTTTTTTTAGCGGCTTTTCACCACTAAAACAATACATATCAGTATTTGCCTAAAACTTTATAAATATACAATTAAATGGAATAATCTTCCGCAGAGAGCATTCTATAATTTTTTTGGTACTTTTCGGTTAGCCGGGCGCCAGTGATATATATATATATATATATACACACACATATACTATATATATACCAGGGGTCGATGCAAGTTTTTTTTCTTGGGGCCCATTTTGTGAAAAGTGAAGGTTATTTTTGTGAAATTTATTACATTTTTGTGAAAAATAACATTTTGTAACGAAAGTTGAAATCCAAGTTTTACTCAAATTCAAACTAAGCATTTATAAACAAAATTTTTTTTTAAAATCCTTTTGCTGAAGTTTTCTTCTCTGGTGAGCTTGTTTGTTTACAAATTACACATTTTAAAACGTCACAAAATAATAAATAAATAATAAATGGTAAGTTTTTATGGAACAAAATTTTGTGAAAGGACCTATTTTAGTAAAAGGAATTTTGTGAAGGGGTATATTTTATCAAATTGATTTTTGTGAAAGGGCCTTAAATAGGCCCCAAATTTTGCCTGGATCCACCCCTGTATACATACATATATATATATATGTATTTATTATGTACATATATCACTGGAGCCCAGCTAATCAAAAAGTACCATTTTTTATAATGAAGGTTTTTCAAAAAAAAAGTAATAATAATAAATAAATGCTTTTGAAAAAAAAAAAAATCAAAATTTTTATTTTATTAGTTAATACATTTAAACAGATGACCTATACTGTAAGATAAATCTATATACTTGTAATATAAACACATCTAAATCACAATTTGAATAAAACTTTATAAATCTATAATTCTAATGGAAAATTTCCTACTTTTAGTATTGATACTTTTTCAATAAATGAAAATAACCATTCTATCGCTGTTTTAACTCTAAAATATACTGATAATTATGAACTTTATTTTTGCCAAACCAAAAAAATACTTCAAAAAGTTTTTTCAAATCAGACTTTTTTTTTTTTTTTGGTAGTACTATTCGTATTAAATAAAGTGTAGGAGTAGGGGTGTGGGGGAAGGGGAAGAATAAGAAACTAAATAGAATCCAGAATCTTTGTAATATTTTATTATACAAAATTTAAATTGATTCTCCGAAAATTTTAAAACTTAAAACTGATGAGTAACCATGTAATATGTAATGAGTATGAACAGTGAAGTACAGAGATCGTTATGATCAGTCAAGTTTTTTAAGATAAAGTTAAAAATCGCAATTATTAGAAAATGCACTGAAATAGAATATTAAATAAATAACTGAAAGAAATCAAAGTACTTACTCACATCCAATCCGGCTCGAATAAATAATCCCAAAGAAAATTTCAAAAATAATAACATCATGCGTCAAAAATAAACATCAGCCGTTGGTTGTTGTTTAGCCTAACTTGATTACAATAAACATATCTGCATCCTGATTCAACTGTAATTTCTTTACAATAATATTTTATAAAATTAACAATCAGTTAAAAATATCTGTTATAGATGAAATAAAATAAAATAATCACAAACACATGAAGAACGGCTTAATGGCGGCGGCGTCTAGCGTTTCTAACAACAACCAAGTTCATGTTGCCACAAAAAAAAAGTGTATCGCAAGTAGTATATTTTAGATCGAATTCACCTCCATATTTTGTTAGTCTATAAATTGTTGAGATATAAATGCATTCTGGATGTAAATTATTCAACGATCCAGTTTACGTCGTAGAATGGACGTCATCTCCATATTATGTTTATCTATATTATGTTGGTATATGAACGTTCTATGGATGCCATGTATTGAACAATCCAATTTACGTTTAGAATGGACATCGGATTGACGTACATGGATGTATTTTGGACGCAAAAAGCTCAAAATGGACGAAATATCTACATATGTGCTGTGTGGGTATATATATATATATATATATATGTATTTATTATGTACATATATCACTGGAGCCTAGCTAATCAAAAAGTACCATTGTTTTATAATGAAGGTTTTTCAAAAAAAGTAATAATAATAAATAAATGCTTTTTAAAAAAAAATATTTTATTAGTTAATACATTTAAACAGATTATCTATGCTGTAAGATAAATCTATATACTTGTAAAATAAACACATTTAAATCACAATTTGAATAAAACTTTATAAATCTATAATTCTAATCGAAAATTTCCTACTTTTAGTATTGATACTTTTTCAATAAATGAAAATAACCATTCTATCGCTGTTTTAACTCTAAAATGTACTGATAATTATGTACTTTATTTTTGCCAAACCAAAAAATACTTCAAAAAGTTTTTTCAAATCAGACTTTTTTTTTTGGGTAGTACTATTCGTATTAAATAAAGTGTAGGAGTAGGGGTGTGGGGGAAGGGGAAGAACAAGAAACTAAATACAATCCAGAATCTTTGTAATATTTTATTATACAAAATTTAAATTGATTCTCCGAAATTTTTAAAACTGATGAGTAACCATGTAATATGTAATGAGTAACCAGTGAAGTACAGAGATCGTTATGATCAGTCAGTTTTTTTTAAGATAAATAAAGTTAAAAATCGCAATTATTAGAAAATGCACTGAAATAGAATATTAAATAAATAACTGAAAGAAATCAAAGTACTTACTCACATCCAATCCGGCTCGAATAAATAATCCCAAAGAAACTTTCAAAAATAATACACCATGCGTCAAAAGTAAACATCAGCCGTTGTTGTTTAACCTAACTTGTTTACAATAAACATATCTGCATCCTGATTCAACTGTAATTTCTTTACAATAATATTTTATAAAATTAACAATCAGTTAAAAATATCTGTTATAGATAAAATAAAATAAAATAATCACAATCACACAGTGGCGCACCCAAGGGGGGGGCCAGGGGCCCCTGGCCCCCTCCAAAGGAAGAGGGAGAAAGCATTATACAAATATCTAAAATATTTACGGAACCAAAGTTCTATTTTTTTTTCTTGTGTGTGTGTGTGTGTAAAAAGTTCCCATAAAAGGCCCCTAAAATACACAGGTCTCCCCGTGTTAGCATGCAGTAAAAAAAAAAGACTTTTAAGAGGTTTTTTTCCTCCATCAGTGCATTCTGCTTTAGAAAATTTATTTTATCGGGAGAATGAAAACAGAAATTTTCCAAGAAAGAAATCACCGCCTAAAAATGACACACTTCTTGTTCAGAAATTATGTAATCGAAAGACTTTTCCATTTTTTCGTAAAGGCAGAAGATCTTTCAGAAATAATGTCAAAGTTGGCGTTTTGAGCAGATTTTCTGGAGCGTGAACGCGAGAAAAGAGAAAAACGTGTCGTTAATTCTGCAAAATGTTTCTCAATTCTTGTTGATGAAACATGTGACATTTCTACTATTGAACATCTTTCCTTCTGTATCAGGTATAAACATGAAGAGAATGACAATAAAGTTTGTGAACAATTCTTATAAATTATTCCTGTAGCAAGCACTACAGGAAAAAATTTCGACAAAATATTAGAAGGATTAAAGACATAAGGTATCGATTTGTCCTATTTACATGGGTTTTTATGATGGTGCCACATGAATGAGCGGAAAGGTTAACGGTGTTCAGTCTCACATATCAGCTATATATCCGCAAGCTTTTATGTGCATTGTGCCTCGCATAGTTTTAATTTAGCAATTGAAAATGCTGTATCTGTGACAAAATTAAGAAAATGCATTGACATAATTAAAATGACACACAATTTATTCAGTACTCCTAAGAACAAGACGTCCTCCTCACCAATATTATGCAAAGATACACCAGAAAATTGTAAAACAAAAACTACAAAAGTTTATCCCACTAGGTGTGTGGAACGCTATGAAGCCATCATGACCATGGTAGAATTATATGATGCAGTGATTCATAGCCTTGAAACAATCGCAACTTGGGACAGAGACTCGTCTTCTAAGGCAAAACTTTTGAAAAATTCGTTATGCAAATTTGGTTTTCTAATTTCTTTATTCTGCTTACAGAATATATTTGCATACACTTTACCAATGCCTAAATTATTGCAAAAATGTGACAGTGACCTTTTAGTTGTATTAAATTTCGTTGACGATGTTGTGGCTCAATTAAATACTATTCGTAACGCCTCGGATATTTCTTTCAATGATATTTATAATGAAGCTTGTGTGAAAGCTAATAAGTTTCATGTTGGCATTAAAATGCCAAGGTCTGCATAAAAACAAACACAAAGATCCAATGTTCCAGCCGATTCTATAGAAGAGTATTTCAGGCGAAATATTTTTATTCCATTTGTTCATCAAATGTTGATTGAACTTAATGAACGTTTCGTTCGGCACCGAAACATTTCGAATTTTTTTTTGTTCTTCTATCTAATGAAAAAGATGCTCCAACAGCAAGTAAAATGAAAGATTTTCCTCAATTCTGTGAATTTGATGCGCATGATTTGCTTTCTACAAATTCAGAAATTTTGAACGCCGAATTCAAGTTGTGGTACAGAAAATTTATAAAATCGCTTTCAATAACTCGATGCAAGAATGCTATTGAAGCACTTTCGAAATGTGACTAAATGTCGTAGCCCAACAACTACAAATTACTAAAAATTTCTGCAACGCTTCCTGTTACAACTTGCATCAGCGAAAGGTCATTTTCGACATTGTGACCTTTACAAGAATTAACTATGATGTCCCACAAGCGATTAAATTCTTTATTAATTTATTAATTCCCATTTTGAACTGAACATAAATTGGTTATGAATTTATTATTTTGAATAACATTTTGACTGAAGAGTTAAATTTAAATTAATCAGTCCAAAAATTTGCTGCACTAATTCATCTTGTTAAAAATATTTTGGATATTTTCCTTAAACTACAATATTATATGTCTGACAGTCAGACAGATATAAATAGGAAATTCTATAAATGTTTGTTTAGGAGCTCTTTAAATATTTAACTTCTGCACTTTGAAAAATTAGCAATTTTTTTAATTATTAATTAAATTAAATTTTAAGTATAATAATTTTCATTTTCATTAGAATGAATAATTAATTATTAAATAATTAATTACGGTAATTTGATGATTAATTAGTGTCTTCTTGTAATTTCCTACTGCAATCACAACTAGAGAAATTTTGCCCCCACTAATTTTATTTTGTTTCGCTGCCAATGCTCGGCCCCCTCCATGATAAAATCCTGGGTGCGCCACTGCAATCACATGAAAATCTGCTTAATGGTGGCGGCGTCTAGCGTTTCTAACAACAACCAAGTTCATGTTGCAACTAAAAAAAGTGTATCGCAAGTAGTATATTTTAGATCGAATTCACCTCCTTATTTTGTTAGTCTATAAATTGTTGAGACATAAATGCATTCTGGATGTAAATTATTCAACGATCCAGTTTACGTCGTAGAATGGACGTCATCTTTATCTCCATATTATGTTTATCTATATTATGTTGGTATATGAATGTTCTGTGGATGCCATGTATTCAACAATCCAATTTACGTTTAGAATGGACATCGGTTTGACGTACATGGATGTATTTTGGACACAAAAAGCTCAAAATGGATGAAATATCTACATATGTGCTGTGTGGGATGTAAGTGGTAGAGAAATAGATGTTTGTTTTCTTTTGAATAAGAAAATTTTGTAATATATTTTGTATTGTTGTGTATAATGAGTAGAAATGTTATGTTATGAAGTATTATAATTCTTTAATCCAATTAAAAAGAAAGTTTTAATGTTTTTTAAAACACAAAAATCCAGAAGATTGTCAGTTAAAAACAAATCTAGTCTTGTAAAAATGTTTTTATTACCACAGATTTATGCAATATTTAGTTAAGATGCATTTTTTTTTGGTATGATTTAAGAAAATATATGATATTTCATGCCTCGAAATTAAATTAATAATATTTTATATGATTTTAGAAACCATAGGTAAACGAAAGAGAAATCAAATCGAAAAAAAAGGCTGTTTTTTTTTGTTTACATTTCAGTAACAAAATTTTGTAATTAGTTTCTACTCTTGTATACACTAAGTAGTAATTAAGTAGAAATACTATATTAGAAGCCTTTAATCCAATTAAAAATAAAGTTGTATTGTTCTTTAAAACACAAAAATCATAAAAATTATTCATGGTTAATGCTACATATTACTACAGTTTTATGTAATAAAGTAACCCCTCAATATATCGTGCTACTTGGGAGATAAGGAAAAACATGATATACTAGGGGGGCAGGGACGAGAAGAATGTTTATCAATTAAAAATAAACAGCTCTAAATTTAGTTATGAGGTTTTCGATATAATACTTGTTTAAACAAGCTATGAGTTCAACAAAAAAGAGATGGTAAAACGTGGAAAAAATACAAAACCATACATATACAGTATACATATTTACTTACATTTTATAGTATTTTCTGAAAATAAAAATCCAGAGGTTTTTTTTTTTTTCTTTTCTTTGATTATCTGCTTGCCACTGGAAATTAAAGGACAAAAATGAACTAATTGCATTTCAGTTACTTGCTTAGATTTCAACGTTTCAAAAGTTGGCTATGATGTCATACACTCATGCACAGTTTTTTTTTTTGGTTATAAAAAGGATAAAAGTTGCCAAATTTAGGGGATTTTTTCCTTTAATGGCAACCTAGCTATTGTATTACCTATTATTGTATTTAAGTTATTGGTTTGGTGCAGGCTTGAAAACCGAAAAGTCACCAAGCATCGGTGCGTGCAGGGCCCGACTAGCAAGTTTTCGTGCCCAAGGCACTTTCAATTTTTTGTGCCCCCCCCCCCCTTGATTGATTAATTTACTAATGCTATTTTTTTTTTTTAATATATTGTATGTTTATTTAAAAACTGTCAACTCAAAAAATTACATTTAACGGAAAATTGAAAAACAGTGCAGGAATAAAAATAAAATATTTTTTCTATTTATTGAAATGTGTTTTTTTAACGACACATTGAGATATATTTTTGACATTTTATCGTATTATATTATTATTATATACTGACTGTATTTTAATCTCAAGTATCAATTTTTTTCAGTTGTGTCACTTTTCGAATAAAGGGGCAATATGATAAAACTGAATGACTAGAAATAAAAAACAGAACATCAATTACTAGAAAATAATGATAAGCAGTCTACTTAATAATGATGTTATTGATATTAAATGATAAAATTAAGCTGAATACTGAGTGCAGACAAAAGTCCTAAAAGAAATGTTGACAAAATGATTTTTTTAATGGAAATTTAGATGAAATTATGAAAAATGACCCTCAGAAATTTCGTGTCCAGGGCATGGGCCCCGGTTGCCCGTGCGATAATCAGGGCATGGGTGCGTGAGTATAACACATCTGTTCCCAAAAGTTTTACATGCTTTTTCGAGAAACTAAATTTATCGGGGGATAACTGAAAAAGAGCGAAATAGCCGAATGTGCGATATAACAAGGGATTACTGTATATCTTGTAAAGCTGTATTGTTTTTCCATGATTTAAGTAAGAAGGTATTTCGTGCCTCTGTCTAAATTAATAATACTTTAAATGATTTTAGAAATCATAATAAACAGAAAAAAAATCAAATCAAGAAAAGCAGTTGTTTACTTTTCAATAACAAAATCTTGTAATATATTTTCGATGAATATATTTTATTCTTTTTAGTTAGATATCAGTATTGGTAATTAAACAAACATACTGTTATTGCACTCATATGCATTTTTTATCACAGATAATTTATTTCAGTATTTTTATAACTAACCTCTTCTAAAGAATATTACATTCATGAACTGAGTTGCATAAAATTTTATCTATAAAGAAGAGTGAGTGGTGACATCTGTACTTCTTAGTTGCTAGAGATTTTTATATTACTGAATAGCTTATACATTATTCTACAGTACACAGTGTACATTGGTTGTTGATTATTCCTTTAAACATTCAAGATCGAACATCAATTCGTTTCTTGAATGAGATATTCGATCAATGTTTGGTTCTCAACCAGGGAAGGAAAAATGGGAAATAAGCAACTTAATTTATTATTTATTTATTGTTTTGTTATGGGAGTAAATTGTACATACCTGAGTTAAAGTGATCACAACATTTGCAAAATTCATGCGTTTTGCTTTAGAACAAGGTTGCTGGATTTGCTTTTTTTCTTTTTTTTTCTTTTTCAAATAACAGTTATGAGCTTCTTGTGTTTAGAAAATCGTCTAGCTTGTGAATAGATGTCAATCTTGCTTCAGTTGTTTTTGCTTCCAGAGGATCTTAGGTGAGTAGTTATGTGTTCGAGGAGTGTCTACCATCTAAGATCCTTCACAAGAAAGTCATATACAAGATAATTGGTTAAAGGATGGACTCAAATATTTCAAGCAGCATCGAACTTTGAATAAGGTAAACTTTCTTTTAAAATCTATAAATGTTATTAAATTAAATGTTATCTTGTATGGTTATAGGTTTTGCAATATATATATTAATTTTCTGCTTCCATAAAGAGTGAATAATTTGGTATTTTTATGTTAGCTGGGCACAAATTATACTAACAATATATTTTTTTCATTTACCAATAACAACTTTTATTTTTCACATAGGTAAATTAGAAATGATGGTTACGTATTAAAATAAAATGTTTTGGTTTATGGTATTATTCTTATTACATTGTATTTTAAATGAAATGAGTGAAAGTCATGTTTTTTAAAGAATGTGTTTTAAATTAAAGTTGTGTATTTTAAATGAAACAAGTGAAAAGTTTATATTTCAAAGGTAATGAATACAACATTAATGATAGGAATATTATTTGGTGATCTATCACCTGTGTGCCGCTAACATAATAGTACTCCATTAATTTTGTTGAGTATAAGCTAGCACAGGTGATAAATCGTCAAATATTGTTTGAGATGCTATCGTTGATATTGCAAGCATTTCTTGTCATTCTTCATGTGGTATTCTAACAACTAAATCTTGATTATATGAACAAGATTCGAATATGCTTAATTGTAATGAAAGTTTGGGTAATTCTTACAATGGCTGAACAAGTAAAAAATAAATAAATATTAGTATATCAGTTTTTCCTCCAGTTTAAAAAAAAGGACAGGGTGCTGCTGGTGAGAATAGGGCACTTTTAAGATTCTTAAGGGCAGTTTTTTTTTTACTTTTAAAGGTATTATTTTGGTTTTTAAAGACACTTTTAATAGTTAAAAGCCTGAGCACTTTTTTCAAGACAACATTGAGTTAATTTTTACTATGAATGCAAAAAGGAGAAAGTACAATTTTTTTACTGAGGGGCAAGAAGTGTGCTAATTTTTTTACTGGAGCACAAGAATGGTGCTAATTTATTTTATGAGGGGCAAGAAGGGTGCCATTTTGTAAACCAAAGGGCAGGCAGGCTGCAGCACCCTTCTGAAACTGTCTGGGGGAAACTTTGACTATATATAGACACACACACATACATATCTATAATAAAAAGACTTTTGCATGTGTAAATTAGAAACTATGCTCTGATGTTGAAATGTAAAATGTTTTTAGTTTATGGTATTACAGTAGAGTACCTCTGATTCGCAAATGTCTGTAATCTGCACATCATATGAGAATGTAAACAAAGAAATTTAATTCTTAAAACCAATATTTATCAATAACATTATTTTTTTTCTCTCCAAATTTAATTTTACTTCTGATATATATTATCACCTTTCATTTAATACTCTTTTTTATAGTTTAAAATGATAATATATATATAAAAGTATTTTAATTAATTAACCATTTATATGTAAAAAAAAAAAATCCTTTTAAAAATGTATTTGTCTTACACATATATTTTTTTATAATAGTTTGCCAAGGATATCGCAATTACTAAAAAACAAACTTTTGTGATTCAGTAGACAATTATGCCCATTTGTAGGCTGCAAGATACAGTACAAAAACATAAACCAAATGTTTTAATACCAACAACTATTGATGATAGATTTAAAACATATAAATATAGATAAATTATTTTTTAAATAATTTTTACTTTATTTGTGTGTTTTTGTTTATTTTTCAGCATTAACAATCTAAACTCATCCGAAGTAATAAGTTAAAAAAAATGTAAACAAAGATTAAATAGACATGATCTGTAATCCACAAAAAGTCTCAAATATGCAAAACACTCAGAACCAAGCTTTGCAGATTCGTGGTCTTCTACTGTATTTGGTACTTCTGCATTATCCCGATGTTCACTTAAAAAAAAAAAACCTCACCAAACTATGGGATTTAACACTAAAAATGCATGATCGTGATATTTACTTATTAGAAACACATTATTTAATTTTATTGACTCATTTATTTATATATAATGATAAAAGTTTAATACATTTTGATTTTAAAAAACAAGATGTGAACCGCAATTGAATATGATAGCTTAGCCAAAGTTGATACTTTATTCAAACGGGCTTCTTCTTTTTTCTTTTTTTTTAGATTCTATGGACAACATTCTTTTATTTGTTTATAATTGACTGTGTTATAGCTTAGCAATAGTTTTTATGGAAAGTGGTTGATGGGATAATGGAGAAAAGTACCTGTTATTTCTTATTAAACCTTTTTTTTTTTCATATTTAAAATGTAATGAGTGAAAAACATTCTTATTTTATTTTATTTATTATTTACAACTCAGTTTAAAGATTTTTTTATATATATCTTATAACATCTTGTCTTATATTCAGTGAAAATTTACATTCTGCCAATGGTTGGCATGATTTTAAAAAAATCGGTAAATTGACATGCTTTCGCATCTTGTATTTTGGGGTTGCAACCTAATATCTAAATATCACAAAATAAATTTTGGGCAGGGGGGCAGGCTATGCCCACAAATTGTAAAAGTATTAATATTACAGTTAATTATAGGTAAAAATTAACTCCTTTACTCACTGGTCACTGGCCAGTACATGGATTTTTTTACGCAGCAGTTTTTTTAAGCACTGGCCAGTAACAAACTTACATATACTTGATTGAAAAAATTTGAGAAATTCGTCAAATAGTCTCGGGGAAAAAATTGCGATGTTAAGGAAATAATATCGGGGGGGGGGGGGGGGGAATCGCAAAACTCGTGAAACAATCGAGGAACAGAATTGCAAAATTCGTCGAACGACAGCGGAAAACAGTGTGCAATTCGGTGAACATCAGCAGAAAGAAAGTGTGCAATTTGTTGAACATTGATGGGAAAAAAACATGAAATATTGGGAAAGTTTTCAGTTTTGGCTTGAATAGGCTTCTTGCACCCATGTGTTTTCGCCTTTTGTTATTCGGTAAGTTAAATTTGTAAAATTTCCAATTAAGCCATGGAATCGAATTAATGCTGAAATAGTAAAATTCATATACGTATTAGTAAATACTTTTTTTTTTCATATGTCTTCTGTGTATGTATTAACTAAATATGTGTTTTTTTTTTTTTAAATCTTTTTCTCATAGGTGCTGTTAAGACTCATGTTAAGTCGGATAAAACGTCAGAGTGACAAGTCGAAAAAGTTATCACAAATTAGTTGTGGCATGCAAAAGGTCGAATGGATAATAAAAAATAAATAAATAAAGCATTTTTTGTTTGCAAATTTTTATTGTATATATTTTTTAAACAATGATGTAGGCTGAATAATTTTACCCATTGAATATTTTAAAAATTCATTAATTATTATATTAATAAAACTATAAAATAGATTATTCAAAGAGTAAATTTTTTTAACAATCATGACCTTTAACTATCTACATTACTTGTAAACCCTTAAGCCATTATATTTTTCATAAATTAACAAAATAAATAATTAAAATCATTAATATATATATATATATATTTAATTTGCTGTGCAATTAAAAAAATATTTAATTTTTTTTATGTATAATTAAAAATCAAAGATGCTAAAGAAATTTAATAATGGCAAAAATAGATGAAATTGAACTTATGGATTTTTTTATCCCTGCATGTGTAATGAAAGTACAATCTTGTACTCAAGGAATGTATTTAAGAATATTAGGGAATGAGGAGTCAGGTTGAAAAAGTTACCACATGTAAAATACATTTCTTGCATACTTTCCTACAAATTTCAATAGGTAAAATTTTATGCACAATACACAAAATTTGGCCGGAAATATCTCATTTGCCTCCATGAGTTAGCAATATTTGAAAAACTAAAATTTCTTCTTTTTCTTCAATACATTTAGTCATTGTTATTCTTAAGTATAGCCATACTTAAAGGAAAAAATATGATTTTGCCTTCGAAAAAAGCTATTTTAGTGAAAAAGAAAAGTGCAATAGTTTAAAAGCACTGATTTAAACACTGGCAATTTAAATGTGTGTGTGTGTGGGGGGGGGGGAGAATGATTCACCAAATGCAAGACCTTGCAAAATAGTTTAATAATTTAAAAAATAATAAGTATCCAATTACTATTTGTATATATTTGGTATTCTGGAATCTACAAATTTAATTATTATCAGTGAATAAATCAGGAATTTTTTCAACAAAAAGCAAAAAAGAAGTTTTTGAGATGGAAAAAAAAATTAAGACTGTGACTTCAATTTTCAGCAGAAAATATAGCAGTATGGTGCATCAGCAGTTCCTAAGCTGTGGTCCACAGGGTTCTTCAGGGGATCCATGAAGGTCATGTGTTCAATATAAAAACTTTCATTTTCTGAAATCTGTGACTAATCTAGTGAGTAAAATAAAAGGCAATATAGTAAAACCTGTGAACATGGAATCAGGATAAAATTATTTTTTAGACAGATTTCTGTCTTCACATGTACATTTGTCCAGTGTTTTTCTCATTGGGATCATGGAATTTTTTCGTTTAATTCAGAATTCCGTTAGAGACATGTTCTATTTTCATATGTTTTACTGCGCTAAGAATTTTGTCAAAAATTGTAATACAATTAATTTGCTTATACAGTCGGACCCTGATTTAATGAATTCATCTGGACCAAAATTTTTATTCGTTAAATCAGGGTTCTGTGTAAGGCTCTCTCTCAGAAAAATATAATTCTCAATTTACTATGATTTATATTTTGTATGATTTATTTTTATTTTTGTCTAAATTATTTTTACACGGAGCTCTTGAATCCTAGAGGCCTGATGTATGTGCATCATATAAGACATTTGTGTACCAATTCCAGTACTACAGTAAGATAATATTGTTGCATGTTTTGAGTCAGATAAATAATGTTGTCCTTCATTTGGCCATCCTCTGAAGTGCACTCCTGCTTACTGAAAGGTTAGAGAAACCTGTTCTAAAGAATCAGTATATCCAGTCTTAAATCCTGGGAATCTGTGAAAAAGTGCCTATAGTAAATAAAAAATTAAAAACTGCTGTGATAGATCATATCATCAGATCTAACTGGAAATTTTTACACTAAAAGAATAAATTTGATGTAATTTAAAATGTTTAGACACAAAAATGTTGCATTTGGGTAATTTTTTTCTAATAATGAGTAGAGTACAATACAGCAAAAAGTATACAAAAAAGAAAAATCATGCGTCAAGCATAGATTATGAAACACTTCCAGAATACTTTTACAAAACTTCGCTATTTAATAAGGCAAATAAAATACCTAAGTAATTATTTTAGAAAATGCATCAAACATTTGAAAACCAGATTTCAGCAATTACCACCCATAGACGGAAAGTACTCCAATTCTTTGATACATTTTGTCATTGATTTCTTAAGTATAACCATACTTAAAGGAAAAAATATGATATTGCCATCGAAAAAAGCTATTTTAGTGAAAAAGAAAAGTGCAAAAGTTTTTAAGCAATGATTTTACTGACAATTTAAATGGGAGAAAAAAGGATTTGCCAAATGCAAGACATTGCAAAGGGCAATATTGTCTGTTAATAAATGAATATAATAAATTTTTACAATTGGGCCACCTCTAATTTCTAATGAAAATCTTTGCCATACTTAATGTCAAATATCTGCAATTAAATAAGGCGAAAACTTCCATTTAAAAATAGTGCTGGTTAAAAATCATACCAGCATATTACTAATGAGAATATTATGACAATGATGAGAGAACAAAATGATATGAGAACAAAACCAAAAACAGATTTTTTTTTTTTTTTTTTTTTTTTTTAGTAGATAGTAAAATAAAAATGTGAACTGCTGAAGTGCATAGATTTGTAGTAATCGAGAATGGATAAAAGCCAGAAGGTATCTTATAATTTCCATTTCTTATATTTATCATAAAAAGTTATTGTTACCCAATATGAAATCATACTGTCAATTTGAATACATTTACTTAGTTTTAATAAAATGACACAAAGTAATCATATACATGATTTTGGATAGCAACAGATAAATCATTTTGATGGAAAAGATAAATGTATTGAAATAAATATATTTCTATGCATAATACAAGTTCATTGAAGGCATGATATATTTACTGTGTATTGAAAAATTAAAAATATTGTTTGAATTTGTAAATACATTTTAGAAGACAAAACAAAAGTTTTAATTCAATATTTAAACGAACCTTTTAAAGTCACACAAATTTTGATACACCTTTTAAAGTCTAAATGTTATATATTAAAGCTTATGTCATTTTCTTTTATAACAATAAATAAAATTAATTAAAATAATTATTGTGTTCAGGTGAAGAACACTAACTAAAATAGTTTCTTTAAAGGTCTTACAGAATTAAAAGTAAAGTTAAATAAGTTTTATTAGCAATAATATTTAAAAATATTTATATGCTTTTAATATTTTGAATATATATATACTTTTAAAATATTAAAAGCACAATAAATTTGACTGAAAAAAATTTTAATTTTTATCCTTCCCTATAGGAACCCACATAACACAGATTCGCCCAATTTTGGTTTAAAGTACGTAATTTGGACTTATGGATGTGCCCAATTTTCGTCCAAAAGTAGTCTGTACTTCATCTAAATCTCATCAATTTACGTTCAAATGTCACCACCTTTTACGTAATAAGTACGTCTTTTAGACGAGAAAGTGAACATAAGATGGACATAACACGGACGTCCAAAATTTGTTCATATTACGTCCAAAATTTGTTCATATTACGTCCCTTTTATGTCTTTTAGACGAGAAAATGAACATAAAATGGACGCAATATGAACAAATTTTGGACTTCCGTATTATGTCCATTTTATGTTCATTTTACGTTCATTTTCTCGTCTAAAAGACGTACTTATTACGTAAAAGGTGGTGACATTTGAACGTAAATTGATGAGATTTAGATGAAGTACAGACTACTTTTGGACGAAAATTGGACACATCCATAAGTCCAAATTACGTACTTTAAACCAAAATTGGACGAATCTATGTTAAGTGGGTACCAGTCACTTTACTTGATTTACACTGTCCTTTTTTACACTTTTTAAATTTTATTACTGTTATTAAATATTTTATTTAAGATAGTAATTGCTTAATAATATATTTTATTTCTTAGCTAATTTTAAGGAGTATATTGGTAAGTAATTACAAATATTTTTTTAAATAAATATGTTTAAAAACGTGCAAAAGACATTTAATAAAAAACTATTCTTACTGCTGAAAACAGCATTAAGAATAATGTAGCACCAGTAACACTTGAGTAGGAAGGAGCTTTTCAAAAATTTAATTTGAGAAGTTCTAACTTCATTTTTTATGTTGTTCTCAACTTAGATGTACCAAAATCTCCTTAAATATTTTCACAACCATAATTCTTTTTTCAACATTGAACAACAACATTTTTTCTCAACAGTACCTAAGTAGACCGAGCATAGCTCAGTGTTTTTTTTTTTTCATGTTGTATTGAAAAAATGTTATTACTTATTTATTATTTAAGTGTATTTATTTCTACATAAAAATGTCACTTCTTGTTTCTGAAAGTAATAAGAAGAAATGCAAGTAATTTGTTCTTTGAGCTTTTTTTGTTTATCTCAGTTTAAAATTGTTTAACACATTTCTGTTTGACAGTAAAAATTTTTAAATTGTTTAGAAATTATAAAATTGGCGATAAAAATTAATTGTTGCCACGGTTGTTATAACATCAATGTTATTCAAGACTATAGTTTTGGCGAGAACTTTGATTACAGGAGATTACGCAAAAAGAAAAATTGTTTAAATCTATTAAAATTCATATTTTTGAAATTAAGATCCAGTTAGATGATTTTCCTAAGCTCGAATTACTATATAATGTTTATGTCATGAAAATCATCCAAACCATTTTTAATGTAGCAACAATTTGAGATCTAATCTGTGTCTATTCTAGCTTGTTAAAGTGAATTTGATCAACTTCAGTATTTAGATTGATTATTTTCTCATGCTTGATTTAGCATAGAAGGCTAATCGTTAGTAGGGCTGGGCGATATATCGATACATCAGCAAATAACGATTCTTATAACATCGTCACAATCGATTTCAAGCTTCCTTAAATATCGATATATTGGCTCTGGTTATATTCATTCATTAGTCAACACAAATTCTTATTTTCCAATTAATCCTAAAGTGTAAAAACGAAAGTGCCAAAAAAATTTGTAATTTTCCCCCTTTGTCTTCCCTTCTCCCATATCTCCATTTGCTGGTGTGCTATTGAAGTGATGTAGAAATGAATAGCATTTTTCAATAAGTGTATTGCATTTTAAGTTATAAGCAAGTGTTATAATGGCCATTTTCAGGCTGTCGCGTTACAAAAAAAGTTCAAAACGATTACTATGACACTATTTTCTGACAGATCCTTTACTTCATTGAAAAATGGAAAATGCTATTTGATTCCACCGATTTTCAATAAGTGCACCTTCCAATTTCATGCGTCTAAGCTTAAGATTGACTTCGCGAATGTGTCAGAAAATTGAGAGACTAGATTTGAGAACTGCCTTAACAATATATTATATATATTTGCCTTAACAATATATTATATATATTTGCCTTAACAATATATTATATATATTTGCCTTAACAATATATTATATATATTTATTTCCTGAATATATAAAATATGATATAATTGTAAATCTTCTGCATCCCCCCCCCCCTCACCAAAAAAAAAAGAACTCATCTTGAATAGAACATTCTTTCATTTTCAAAACTCTGTAAAGAATCAACATCACATTTCTAGCAACATAGATCAGGCATAAGAAATAGTCAATTAAAAAAAAATTATTCTGATTTTTTTAAAAATAAATATCAAGAGCGGTTTTGAAAAAAAGTATTTTTTCACGTGAAACTTTCTGGCAGATTCACGGACTTTTTTAAATGCAAAAGCAAGAAATTACTGTACTAGTGAAGTGATTTAGAAACAAATAGCATGTTTAATTTTTCGATAAATGTATTTTTTTTAAGTTATAAGCAATTGTTGTCTCATTATGGCCGTTTTCGGGCTATCATGTTACGAAAATTGGTTCAAAATTTTTACTTTCGACACCTTTTACTCATAGATCCTCTATTTTATTAAAAAATGGAAAATGCTATTTGATTTCATATCATTTTAATAAGTGCACTTTCTAATTTCATACATCTAAGCTTGACTTCGCAAATCTGTCAGAAAGTTAGCAGATCGGATTTGAGAACTGACTTAACAATATATTATATATCTATTTCCTGAATTTCTAACATATAATATATTTCTAGATCCTCTGGCCAAAAAAAAAGACCAAATAAAATCTATTTTTTCTTGAACTGTTTAAGATTTCTGTCATTTTTAAAACTCTATTAAAAAAATTAACATCTCATTCCTAGTGACATACACGGGGTTAAGAAATAGCGTCTTAAAGGTTAGAAAAGCCTCCTTTTTTTAAAAATTCTGTATATATATATATATATATATATTTAATTATTAAATTCCTAAGCTTAAGAATCTTTCCAAAAAGTATTTTTTTATGCAAAATTTTTTGACCCATTTATGAACATTTCAAAACATAAAAATAAGAAATTAGCATGCCTAAATACAAAAGTTATTTAGAAATGAATAGCATTTTTAATTTTTCAGTAAATACAAATTACATTTTAAGTTATAAATGGTTGTTGTCTCATAATGACCATTTCCGAGCTGTTGTGTTCTGATAAATGGCTAAAAGAGCCCACTTGACAGCTTTTTTCTTATAAATCCTTTGCTTTATCAAAAAAAGGAAAATGCTATTCAATTTCGCAGTTTTTTAATGTGTACCTTCGAATTTCGTTCATCTAAGCTTAAGATTGATTTCACGAATGTGTCAGAAAACTGCGATTGTATTTGGGAACTGCCTTAACAATATACATATATATAGATATATATATTTCCTGAATTTCTAAAATATAATTTATTTCCAATTTTTCTGCTCCCTACTCTAAAAAAAAAGAATAATATATATATATATATATATATGTAGAATTTATAAAGTATAATATATATCTATATTTTCTGTGGGAGATTCCCCCTTAACTTGAAAAGTTTAAGATTTATGACATTTTTAAAATTCCACAAAGAAATAACATTGCATTCCTAGTCAGTTGGTTTTATAATCTTAAATAATCAGGTACGTGCACTGAAAGACAAACGTTACATTCATATCGCAATCGTAAATACAATCACAATAGCACCCAGAAGAGAATAAATCAATAAACCGAAATGGGCACTCGCTAGGTCTCACTCACTGCACTCGTCTTATACCGTGATTCTACTCGCGAGTATATTCAAACATTCATGGATATCGATATCAAGCCACACCTGCCGGTCGCTTCAGAGCTGGCATGATATCTATGAATATTTGAATATACTTGCGAGTATAATCGAACATTCTTGGGTGGAAAAAAGATATTCTTGACATTGTCTATATTCACTGAACTCGCCCATTCACAAATCTATTCACGATTTTGATGTATTAAGTGAAACTTGCTCATGTGCTAAGTGGAATTCAATGAATCGATAATTGAATTAAAGGTAGGCACGGGCACCCGGGTCTAACATTTTTACACAGGCTCGGACCAGGCCTTGTCATTACTTTTTCTGGATCAAGCTGGGACAAACTCCTTTTTTCTGGGGCAAGCTGGGCCAGGACTTCATTTGTACAGACCGAAACTTTCAGGCTGAACAAAAATCAGTAAAATGAGGCCCGGCGCTACAATTTTTGCAAAAAATGCATAGATTTTTAAATGGCCATTATTCTACAATTATTTTTTTTTAAACATGCATTTTTAGGCAAAAAAATGAAAGTATAGTAAAACCTGTCAATGACAACAAAAAAACAAAATTAACAAAAAAAAAATGTTTATCCATGCAAAAGAAAAAAAAAATATAACAGATATTATTAAATTTTATTATTATTATTTTGTTTTATATTATTATTATTATTATTAATTTGTTTTATTATTATTCCATCTAGTTATTCCGCAATGTGTGCACTCCAGTTAGGATCCTGCCCCCTGGGTCCCTTGAACTTTTTGTGCTCCATGCATTTTTCACCACCCCCTAATTCTGTCACCTTCTCAATGCATAACTTTAAATTTGAGTCTATGGGCTACCACCCTCATATTTTCATTGGGGCCGTAATGCCCTTTTTAAGCATCCCTTTAAAAATTTACTCTAATGATTAATTTATATACTATGCTTAATTTCGACTAATTGAAGATCTAAAGTACTAAGTACTTGGATCTTTTAAAATATTATCCTCTTAGGCCCTGCTCAAAGCTATCAGTTGGCCCCTTTTGGGCCCCCTACTATAGATCTCTTAAAAATCGTCCGATTCACTAGCTTTTTTTCGAACAACTTCTTAGGACTTCCAACTACTACATGACCAACAAAAAAATTTCTCGGTCAAGACCCAGGTCCCCTGGACCCCTTTAAGTTTTTGTGCCCTAAATAGTTAATAATGTGCCCCCTTTTTATCTGATCTTCTTTGTTTTTGGGGCCTCTTTCTCCATTTAGTTATTGCCCATTTTTATATTCCAGTTAAGATCTTGGCCCCCTGGGGCCCGGTACAGCGCCTCTTGAAGTTTTTGTTCCTTAAATTGTTAATAACTTGCCCCTTTTAATTCGATCTTCTTCGTTTTGGGGAGCCTTTTTTCTATTTAGTTATTCCCCAATTTCTATATTCCAGTTAGAGCATTGAAGCCTTGAAGCCCTGTCAAGGTCCCTTGAACTTTGTGCACACTATGCATTTTTAATCCCCCTATTTGTGTCACCCTCTCAATGCATAAGTATAAAGTTGAGTCTTGTACTCCTTTTGCCGGACCACCACCCTCATATTTTTATTTGGGTCCCCTACTATAGCTCCCTTAAAAATTGTCCGCTTCACTACCGTTTTTTTTCTAACCACTTCTTTGGACTTCCAGATACTACTTAAAAGACAAAAAAATTTCTAGGATCTCAGCTACCACCAATTTTGAATATTAATCTCCTTCTTGGGTCCCTTGGTGAAGCTTCTTTACAAAAAAACATCATACAAACTTGAGTTCTTTTTAAGGTTATCATGGGCCCGGGCAACACCGGGCAGATGAGCTAGTAAACAAATAAAAAAAGAGTATGAATTTTGCATTGTTTCCTTTTATTATTAGTACAGGCTGAAGGAACGTTGATGTGGCATCTTCGGCTCTTTGCATTCTTTTCTCTCTGAAAACACATCTCAATGTCATTTGATACTTCTTGCAGGTGCCTAAGCAGGGAGCGAAGGATTCAGAGGCAGGGTTTAGAATTTTTTTTAAATATACTATAAATTAAATCAGTAATTTTATTACTTTGATCAGTTTCATGCATAACTTGATATTTTACTACTTTGTTCCCATGTCACAATATTGATATATCAGAATATCATGATATAAAGATGCGGATTTATCATGATATTTAATTCCAGACATCGCCCAGCCCTAATCGTTAGTGCTGTCTTCATGATCATCCTTGATTGTGTACAGGATCAATGACCAATAGTATCGGTGAGAATTTTGATTATAGAAGATTAATTATAAAAACGATTGCTCAAACCAATCAAAATTAATTTTTTGAAGTCAAGACATAGTTGGATGATTTTCTCGCATTCAAATAAGGCTTATTCCATAAAAATCATTGGAATTGTTTTCAATTTATAACACATCTTCAGTACTGACTATGTTTTATGCTGTCAAAATTTTCTCTTTCCAAATTAGGGACCTAGCTAGATTGTTTGAGTTCGTATATGAGCCAAGTTTTGTGAAAATCGTTCGAGCAGTTTTTGAGACACATGATTAAAAAAATGCAAGAATATTATCTAACTTTAGCAGTGATAGCAATACCTACACATCTGAAGGATACACATGTATCTCACAGAGATAGTCAATAGAGTCCTATGATGGAGATTGTTCATCTAAAAAATTGAACAAAAAACATATAGTAAATTTAATGTTAATTTTTCCTAAGGTTTGGGAATGAGGTATGTGTGGATGGGAGGGGGTATCTCAGGGTCCTCTGTAAGTAAAAGAACCAAAAACCTTACAAACAATTGTAACAAAAGAAGCATGCAAATATTAATTATTTTAAGCAAAATAACTTTGGAAATGGATTTTTATTTTAATGAAAGCTAGAAAAATGAAACATTCGAAGGGGCACCTGCGATCACCACGTTGGACAGCCCTGATCTAGATCATTTTCTCATGCTCAAATTAGTATTTTAACCAAGTTTTCTGAAAATAGTTCAAGTAATTTTCAATATATAGCAGCATTTTCACTGCTCAGGTTTTTTTAACCTGTCAAAATTAATTTTCTTGAATAGGACCTTTTCTCATGACTGATTTGGTATAAGAGGCATGTTTTGTGAAGATCATTCCAGCCATTTTCAATATCCGTAATCAAGAAAATTGCTTGCTCATTTAATATATATGATGTGAAGATAATTTTCTCTACATACATAGTTATCTTGAATATGTTACAAAAACTCTTAGGTAGAAACACAGAAAAAAAAATTATATTTTAAATAAATAGCATTTTAAATTCTGTACTTATGTCTTCAGATGTGACAGTTTGTTAAATATGTATTTATTTAAATAAAACATATAAATTATTTTGCTTTAATCAATATGAAAGTAAAAAACAGTTAGTATATAAAAATCTTTTTGAAGGAAAATTGATTTATTCTTTTTTAATGTATGATTTGTAAATATTTAATTACATATAATATTTAAAATGTATAGTATATATGTAATTGTCTGAGTGCAACGAAGACTCATACACAGCGCAGTATTACTTTGCCCCATATATAGCTACGATAGATATTAAAACCTTTCGTCAAGCATAACTCAAAAAATATTTAACGGATTTCGTTCAAATTTTTACAGCAGATACCAATAAAGGTGACAACGACGTCTATTTATTACCAAGAATAAATGTCAAACCGTTTGGAAATTATATTAAAAAAATAGATAAAAAAGCACAATTAAAATACATACGTCATGAAAATTTTGTGCTTATGTCATTTTCACCGGCGGAAGATTTTCGTAGACAATCGGAATTGAAAAGTTCATGGAGTACATGGAGCAAAAAAATATGCATGCACTAATATTCAGCACAATAAAATATATTTCAATTTAGTAGAAATCGAAAATTAATCTGGATTTTTTTTCTGTTTGAAAGAAAAAACCCGCAATAACATGGTAGACTTGGTATTAGAGATTTGGCGCAAATCTCAGCAATAGCAGCTTTTTTTATTTCGCGTGTGTAAATAAATAAATAAAAATTCTTTGGTGTTTAAATAAAGGGTTTCGATTTATGGCATTATTTCTTTTTTTCTCTTTTTAGCATTTTAAATGGGATTAATGAAAGGCATGTATTTTAAATTAAATGACTGAAAGGTTTATATTTAAATGAAATGAATTCAATATGAAAATGTTATAGGAACAATATTTGTCGATTTATCAACTGCGCCAGGATAACATAAAAGTACCAATATATCAAACGGTATGTAGTATGTGAAATGAAACAATTATATTATTCACCCATCGTACAAGAAAAAAAACTAATATTCTGCATTCAGAGGGAAAAATCCATCTCCTGTGCCGTAAGATTTGGCGAGTTCTTTTTTGGTGATAAGTTTTTTGATGTGATTGTTGGGATCTGCAGGATTTGGTTTACTTTTTCTAAATCTTATTTTTTTTGCAGATGTAGTATTATGTAAATATATTTTTTTGCAGATATTTTTCTATTTTGTATATTTGGCATTCTATTTTGTATATTTTCTATTTGGCATTTGGAAAAGAGATTTTACCTTTTTATCTGTGCCTTCGGAAATATTAAAAAACTAGCAAGCTACGCCCGCTGCACTTGTCGGTTTCTACAAATGAACCTTGAATCAAACGAAATATACCGTTTAATTTGACCTTGTATTTGAAAGCAATCTGTACATTTACCTGGAATATCCTTCCACATTACTGAAAAATAACGTCATTGCACTATTATATTTTCTAATGTGCTGTCAAAATTTTAGCTAGTAAGGACCAACTCTTTTATTTGGTCATTTATAGTTAGGGTTTGCTAAAGAATGATAAAACTATATGCAATATACTAAAACCATCACTAAAAATTATCAAACTAACAATTCAAACAAATTAACTAACAAAATCCATTCAGTAGAAGTTTTTATAAATGCTAATCCTTGATAATCGGGTTCATCTAATTATAGAACTTTTCCACATAATTCTAAAACTAAGAGAACAATATGAAATATACTAAAACCATCCTTACAAATTATCTACTTAACAATGCAAGTCGCAAAAAATACACCCACTAAAAACTTTTAAAAAGGCTAATCTTTCGGAATCGGGTTCACCTGACTATATAACCTTCACACATAACTGTTTGACTAAGCAACATAGAACAATATGTAGTACACTATAACCATTTCTGAGATAGCATCTAACTAAGTAACAATACAGTTCTCATAAAAAGCCGACATATGTGTATATATATACATGTATATATATATCACTGGCTTCCGGCTAACTGAAAAGTACCAAACAAAAAAATACTGGAAAAATGCAGTCGTACACTAAAAAAAACACGTTTTGGCTTAAAATCTCTCATCAAAACTGTTTTTCTTTTCTTTCTTTTTTTAAATAAAATTAGTAATAGTTTTTTCTTTTATTTTTCCAGATGTATAGCCATTTAAATTCTTTCTGCAACAAAAAAAGACACCTTTTGGCTTAAAATAAAATTGTTTGGGGTCAAAAGTAAAATCGAAATTGCCAAAAACAAAAGATACATCGCCAAATATTGTTTCAATATTAAAATCTTGCCCCTTGAATAATTTTTTAAGCATTATGAACTACGAACATTCCCAATCATGTTTAAATTAAATATTTTTGTTTAATAAGATTCTCTCATCATAACTCTTTTTTTTCTTTCTCTTTCTTTCTTTTTTTTAATAAAATTAGTAACAGTTTTGCTTTTATTTTTCGACATGTATAGCCTTTTAATTTCTTTCTGCAACAGTAATGATCGCCAAAAAATCAGCAATGGTAACCTTTTCAACCAAAATAACAGAACTTTCCATCATAATTCTATAACTAATGTACGTATTACGTTGTGTTACATACTAAAACCTTCCCTGAAAAATTATCTATCGAACAACGCAAATTCCATCAAAATCCATTCAGTGGAGCTTGAGTTATAAAGGAACGGAACGAAATTTTCATTTGTGTTTTATATATATAGTAGATAAAAAAAATTTAGGAACTGATGTTTTACACTCATGCAAACATGTAAACAAAAGTTTGGCGACTTTTTGGTTGGCGCGATTTTCAAGACTGCGCCAAACGAAAAACTTAATACAATGGCTAGGTTGCCATTAAAGGAAAAAATCCCCTAAATTTGGCGACTTTTTTCCTTTTTTTAACCGATTATTATTTTTTTTTCTGCGTGAATGTAAAGCATCTTAGCCAATATGGAATATATATCAAGCGTATAATGTTATGTTTTGCATTTTTATACAGACCACTTCTCCATATTTAGATTTGAAATGCTATTTATTATTTACTAGCCGTTTATTAATTGTTTACAATTTACCCCCCTGATAATAACAATTATTCATCACAAAAATGCCTCTTAGGTTTGTTAAATAAGTTTGTTTATGTATTTTCATTACTTATTAAAATATCGAATATGGCGATAAAATTTTATTTTAGCATCGTGCTTAAATTTTTAAGATGGTGCAAAAACATGCTTTAATAAACGTAGGTTTGTAAATATTTGAAAAACATGTTTTACCGCTCTCTTGAAAAATTTTGTAAGATGCTAAAACTACCTTTTGGCACCATTTAAAATTTTTTTTGCCAACCGACATAGGATACGAAACTTTTCCCCATTCAGATACACAGGCAAGGCTGGTCTCAAACAAGAGTAAAGCTAGCAACAATATTGTTTTAACTCTATAAGAGTAACAATAATGATATTAAATGCTCCGATTGGCTTTGGGCCCAACTACGAAAGTTTCTCCTAAAAAAACAGTAGAAGAAGCCTATTACATTTGTTTCAAATGAAGCTTGGTCTACAAGGTATTAGTTAATAATACAAACAACACTAATGGCATGGAGTTTAATTTAAATATATACATTTGCAACCCCGCTACCCCCCCTCCCAAAAAAAAAAAAAGAAAAGAAAAGAAAGTTACAGTAATGAATTTAAAATGGCGTTAAGCCACGCTTTCTGACATAAGCAATTGGCTGCAAACGCGATAACGAAACTTTCACTTATCTTAATAACATGTAGCTAATATAGCCCTCAGGGTACTTTGCAGTTATACAGACCTTGTGGTTTTTTTAAAAAAGCTTGAGACAATTCAGGTTTAAGAAGTTGAGTTTTACTGTCAAATGATATAAACAACTATGAACACAAAAGTGATGAATTATTATTGAGGTTTATGTATGTATTTAAAAAAAATTGCATCTGATTACACTTATTAGATAAATTACTTCCGTTTGCATTTAATAACTGATAAACGGCTTCTGTATATTAAATGAATTGTTTAAATATTGGAAAGAGGTGGAGGGAGGTAGAAAGACGAGTAAACAAACGGTTAGACAGACGGTTAGAGAGACGAGTAGCAACATAGATAGGCTGACGGGTAGCGAAACGAATAGACAGACGGCTAGAGAGAAAGGTAAAAAGAGGGTTGACAGAGGGGTAGCGAGATGGGTAGAGACACCGGTAGACAGGAATGTAGCGAGAAAGGTTGCGAGATGCGTAGCGTGGTAGATAAAGAGATGAGTACAGAGACGAGTTGACTGATGGGTAATGAGATTGGTAGCGAGTTGGGTACAAAAACAGACAGATAGTGAGACGGGTATACAGACGAGTAGAGAGGTAGTAGATGGGTACGGAGATGGGTTAGAAGATAGGTAGAGAGGCATATAGCCAGACGGGTAGAGAGACAGATAGACAAATGGGTAACGAAGTGGATAGAGACACGGCTAGACATACAAGTAGTTAGACGGATAGACAGACGGTTAGAGAAATAGATTGGCGGGTAGCTTGATCGGTAGAGAAATATAGAGACAAGTAGCGAGAAGTGTAGAGAGATAGATAGTCGGTCAGAGAGACGGGCAGAAGAACGGATTGGTAAACAGACAGATTGTGGAGAGACAGACAGACACGCAAAAGAAAAGTCTTCGGATTGGCACAGTAAAAGCACAGGGGGCAGAGCCTCCTAGAGAATAATCAAGAAGTATCTGTTAAGCTTAACTTTGAAATATATATAATTTTTCAATTTTACCGATATGGAGATTTAATGCAAAAGTTATTTTACAGAAGTCATCGAAAGATTTTTTGTATACTTTAATAGTAATTTAGACTTTAGTTTTGCAATCTGGTTTGTAGCAAAGCATGCTACCAATGTGGTTTGAAGTGTAAGAGTTTCTATAAACAGTTATACAAATAATAGATATATAATCAAGGAAGAAAAATTTTAGATTCACACACAAAAAAAGGTGCAACAATGAAATTAATTTGCGTTAAGCCACGCTTGATAGAATAATCTATTGGCTGCAAATCCAATTACGTAACTTTAAAAATCTTGGCGTTTTAAAAGATCCGGCGTTTTTTTTTTTTAAAGTTTTGCGCAATACGCGCTTAAGAAAATGAGATTATTTGCCACATGTTAAAAAAAATTATGACAACACATCTGATGAACAGTACTTCTTTTCTACTTTTTTAACAGTATATGAATTTATATATCATATTTTGTAATTCTATCATTTAATTTGCTCTTTTACTTTATATTGTAATTGTTAACCCTATGTTCTCAGCAATATCACTCAGACTAATCCCTTTGAGGGAAGTCCTAGTATAAGTTTTCAAACTACACTGTTGGTGTCAAATTTAATGCTTTCTGCTCAATGTGTAACTTAAAAATCTGACAGTAAGACCCCCTTGAAAGTAAACCTACTCCACACTTTTAAGCAAATTTGATTTTCTTTTCCATTTTTCAACTATATGCTCTTCCCAAACATTTTTTTGCTCAAGAATTTGATTTAAGAAGTCCAAGGGACAGAATTTTCTGACTTTTTAGTGAATTTGCTCTTTTGTTTTTATATAATGTTAAGTATGTAATAAAATCATAATAGAGAAAATTACAGCCATAAAGTATCTTTTTTGCATACAAATTTTAATAATTAAAACGTTAAATCGCAAATTCCTTAAAAATTAATTACCTTCTTCTCAAGTTTTTTCAAATTAATCCCCTTGATTTCATGATCTTCCTTTTCTATCACAGGTTGAGGATTGGTGAGACATCCCCCCCCCCCAGTAATGTAAATCATGCAGCCTGACAAAAGATACTGCAGATTAATTTAACTGCTTAAAAAATTACTTACAAAAATAATTAGTTCTGATAATTTTTTAACATACTTTTAATGAGAGTAAGTAAAGAATATTTGTATACGAGTTTATTTCCTTTTTGTTTCTTTAATACTTAATTGCAAATTCACTTTTAAACTGCAGCAAGTTTTCCTGTGTACAGAACATATTCATGAGATAGTTATAAACGCATAATTTACGTATTATTTTTTACCGTAGGTCAAATGTCATTAGGGTTGCAAATGAATTTTGGTGCTACAGATTGTTACAAAAAATTCTGTTGCTGGGTGGGTCTCTAGTTATGCCTTTTATTAATTTTCTGTTTAAAAGCAACAGAAACTTTTAAACATAACAAAAAAAAATGAGGAAATCTGAATTTATACTTAAAAATACATTTCCGATTGTTTATATTTTAATCGTTTGTAAATTTTAATGATATTGTAGTCCCAGATAGATTAATATCCATCTAGTTAGAATAATTTATTTTCTAGTTTCTGCTTACTCTTTGCCTAACAGTATCGTTGAATTATTGTTTCATAAAATATTTAAATTCAATTGCAGTAATGGAAAAAAAATCTAACTTGTACTAAATATTTATTATGTATTTGATGATTATTTTTAATTTAGAACCTATGTTTTTATTTATATTGCAGGTATACATGTTTGTAAAGTTTGTGGTGAATTGTGAAAACATCTATGAAAACAAATTCTTCTTAAAGACTATAGTATTTTTTTTCCATTTTGTGTAATCTGGGATAAAAGAATTGGTGCTATGAGGATTTTCTGAAACTTCGGAACTAGTTGCCAAAAGCATAATTTTGTTTATTCTTACCTGCAAATTGCTAGATTGAATTAGATTATGTTTACTAGACAACAATTTTTATAGGACTATCAAGTGTTTGAAATTAATTTAGTACTGAGAAAACTTCAAATTTTTTGTACAATATCGTTTATTTAGCATTTTTCCTTATATGTGAGGTCACTTTTTAATACATCAATAAAGAATTTTATAAAATATATCATTGTTCCATCTTTGTTTAGCTTTAAAAATATGCTCAGTTCAAAAGTAGTTAAATTTCTGTTGAAAAGAAAAGAACTTTAAATGTATAATGCATAATTAAAAGAATATACATAACTCATTACTATTCATTTCTGAATTTATACAAAAAAATCTTCTATAGCTCACATTTCCAATTTATTTTCATTTTATAGTAAGAAGAAAGTAAATCATTTCTAATAAATAAAGTCCTCTCCAATGCGTGTGATATAGAATGAAAGATTTTTTTTCTCAAGTCTAATTTAAGTTTGTAAATTTGTTTTGTTTTAAAACTTTCATTAATAAAGCTTCTGGAAAAACATTTGCTCAGAAATCTAATTTAAAAATGCACCAGCATACTGACAGTGTGGGAAAATATTTATTTTGTGAGATCTGCCATAGAAGATTTTCACAAATCTACTTAAAAAGCATATTTGTATTCACATATAGAATAAATCTTTCACTTGTGAAGTGTGTAACAGAACATTTTCTGTGATGTCTAATTTAGACATGTATAATTATGTTAATAGTAAAGATAAGCCATTCACTTGTGAACTGTGCAGCAAAGAGTTTTCTGAAATATCTCGTTTAAATAGACATATGCGTATCCATACTACAGAGAAACCTTTTATTTGTGAGGTGTGTAACAAAAGGTTTTTCCAAAAATCTGCTTTGACTACCCATAGGTATGTTCATACTAAAGACAAACCGTTCTCTTGTGAGGTGTGCAATAAAAGGTTTTCTCAAAAAACTAATTTGAATAACCACTTGCGAACTCATACTAGTGAGAAACCTTTCTCTTGTGAAGTGTGCAACAAAGGATTTTCTCAACAATCTTCTTTAAATAATCATCTGCGAATTCATACTAGAGTGAAACCTTTTTCTTGTGAAGTGTGTAACAAAGCTTTTTCTGTAAAATCTAATTTAACTGTTCACATGCGAGTTCATACGAAAGTAAAACCTTTCGCTTGTGAAGTGTGTAACAAAGTTTTTTCTTTACAGTCTAATTTAACTGTCCACATGCGAATTCATACTAAAGAGAGACCTTTCATTTGTGATGTGTGTAACAAAGGATTTTCTCACAAATCTATTTTAAAACCTCACATGTGAGTTCATACCAAAGTGAAACCTTTCATTTGTGAGGTATGTAATAAAGGGTTTTCTCAGATATCGTCTTTGAATGATCACTTACGTATTCATACTAATGGGAAACCTTTCTCTTGTGAGATGTGTAACAAAAGGTTTTTTTCAAAAATCTCATTTGAATGTTCATCTGCGTATACATACTAAAGAAAAATCCTTTTCTTGTGAAATGTGTAACAAAAAATTTTCTGTAAAATCTCATTTAAATTATCACCTGCGTATGCATAATAAAAAGAATCTTTGTACTTGAATCACAGTATTTTAAAAAGGAATTTTTGCAGTTGTGGCCGAATTTCTTTTATCTTCTTTTTAATTCGTTCGATATTAAACTTGAACTTCTCATGGCTGGCGTCTAGGCAGGATGTCCACTTTGTTCTAGTAAACCATCAAAGTGTTCTTATGATGTTAGAAAGTGGCTTCTGCCCAGAATATCCTTTTTAACATCACTTTCCTCGTTCACCAGAAAAAAAGATAGGTATAAATTCGCATCTGTACAAATCCAATCATGAATTGGGTTTATTTTATATATTTATTCATTTTAATTTTGTGCGACCATAGTGAGTGTAGTAAATTCAAAGTCACTAAAAAAGAAAGGCAGTTTCGGCTAAGTATTTTCTTTCCCATGTATTTAAAACACAGTTTGTGTCTAAACTTTACAGTCGTCTATGGTATTACCAAAAAGGTTGGCGATAATCATTAAATTAAAGCTTAATAATAAAGTCCCACGAGACAGGAGGGGCAAACATGTAATTTATGCTTCTCTAGCTTTGCCCAAGTACCGCTACCAAAGAATGTGATTATCTGGGTACCTAACTTAACGTCAAAATCATGTTCGATCTTCTGAAGAAGAAATAACCATGTACAATGTATCATGTTGGAGCTATTTTCTTTATTTCAAGTAATATTTTGGTTTGAGGTTCAGACAACCACAGAAAAACACATAAAAATTTACAAATCAAAATTCAGAACAATGTATATGCAAAAGTGTGAAGAAGGCAGCTGTGACTGTATTACGGTTTATGATTATTATTATGGTTTACTAAAGGCGAAGCCGAAATTTTTACAACATCCTAAAAAAAGAACTAATTGACAAAACTCATTTTATTTGCATACTAGTATATACTATATTTCCAATGATGACCGGACACTTGCGATTTTAGACGTTTTGTTAAATATCTGTAAAGATACAAGAGGAATTATCCTTAAACTTCAGGAGTGTAAACAACATGATAGGCATCATATATTTTCGCGAAGATTTTTTCCCAAAACCCCATAAGGGGCCGTCAACAAATTGAAGAAAAACTAATATCTTTTGGATAACCCTGTAAAAACTAATATTGCAAAAGTATTCAAACTGTAGATTATGATTAAGTGGCTTATTGTAATAATTTGGGTTCATTTGTATGAAGATAGCATGTATACTCGAAGAGAAATTCAGGTTTTTATAAAAACAGTCCCAAATTTTACCAAGTTTTTTGCTTATAATTTGCAGAATTTTTAATATAAAAACAAGTTATTTTCAGAAAATATGACAAACAAAATTGTACACAATTCCCTAAAATCAGAATTAAAAAATAATAAAAATTGTATGAAATATGAGCAGGTTTACTAAAGATTGTTTCACTGCGCATGCGCAAATTCAATCAAAATATACTGTGCATAATATATTAGCTAAATGTATAGACCAACTTTTATGAAAGTCTCAAAAACATAGCTTAAAAATTCTGATAGTAATCGTCGATAGAATAAGCCCGAAACTCGCTGTTCCCAAAATGAAGCAAAAAGATGAGGGGTTGTATCAAATATACTAGCGTATGAAAGTTGACATAAGAATGAAGTGTTTCTCATTCTATATTTGATACAACCCCTCATCTTTTTGCTTCCTTTTGGGAACAGCGAATTTTGAGCTTATTCTATCGACGATTACTATCAGAATTTTCAAGTTATGTTTTTGAGACTTTCATAAAAGTTGGTCTATACATTTAGCTAATATATTATGCACATTATATTTTGATTGAATTCACGCATGCGCAATGAAACAATATTTAGTAAACCTGCTCATATTTCATACAATTTTTATTATGTTTTAATTCTGATTCCAGGGAATTGTGTACAATTTTGTTTGTCATATTTTCTGAAAATAACTTGTTTTTATATTAAAAACTCTGCAAATTATAAGCAAAAAACTTGGTAAAATTTGGGACTGTTTTTATAAAAACCTGAATTTCTCTTCGAGTATACATGCTATCTTCATACAAATGAACCCAAATTATTACAATAAAATTATTATAATATCATAATCTACAGTTTGATTGCTTTTGCAATATTAGTTTTTACAGAGTTATCCAAAAGATATTCATTTTTCTTCAATTTGTTGACGGCCCCTTATGAGGTTTCGGGAAAAAAATCTTCGCAGAAATATAGGACGTCTATCATGTTGTTTACACTCCTGAAGTTTAAGGATAATTCCTCATGTATCTTTACAGATATTTAACAAAACGTCTAAAATCGCAAGTGACCGGTCATTATTGGAAATATAGTGTATAACCCTCGTCAAAAATGACAGATAGTTGATCTGCACTGCATTTTCATAAGACTTCATACAAACAGCATGAAGATTTTATTATTGAAAGGTATGCATTGTAGAAAAGTGCCTTTTAAAAATGACAAATGATTTCTACAAATACAAATGATGAGGAATTTTTTCTTTACTCAATATTAAAATTTTGAAATAGTTCAATGATTGGACAAAACATTCAAATTAAATATTAAAAAATAATCCATGTGCGAAAGCTTTTGTAAAATAGTGTTATCAATGAGTTTCTAAAGAGCTTGACTCACCACATAGCTCATTTTTTGAATATAAGCAAAATTAAATGGAAATTACTCTGTACTATTTATTCCTTATATTTTAATTACGTTTCATAAGAAAATATCATTTTATTTATGTTGGAAACAAAATTTCCCAATTTGTTTGTACTATCTGCCGGTATATGGCGCCAAAATATTTAAATAAAAGCATAATATAATACTGGATCAATCACTGCAAAGCGTCCCTACGAAAGCTGCCACCGCTATTTCTGAAAAGAAAGTGTTTACAGAAAAGATGTATTACATAAATGTTGATATAGATGTTTCATATGAAAATATGCTGAACAGACATGATTTGAAGCAGAAGAAATTATCATTTAGTTGTCATATGTTAGCATATGTTTTTCATTAAGCCTAACATGGCGTTTCGCTATGCTCGGTTCGCCATGAAAGTTGCAATGTTCGCATCTTCGACTCAGTCTACAATATACTTTCCTACACTTGGATTTGTTGATAGATGACTGCTAAAATAGTTTTTGAAGGTTTTAAACAAAATTAAAATATTTAAAACTTTAATATGCTTTTACAAATATTTTAAGAGCAGAATCAGATGTGAAACTTTCAAAGAGTCGTTCATTTGAATTTGTGACGCTGAATGGCAACAGTGTTCTTTTTTTTTATATCTGGGATTCTGATGTTTAATTAAGAACTTAAAACATTATAATAGGATATGATATACATGCTTTATATGAAAATATGTTGAACAGATGTGATTTCAAGTAGAAGATATTACCTTTTAGCTGTCATATGTTAACATAGCTTTTCAATTAAGCCTAGCATGGCGTTTAACTACGGTCGATTCACAGACCAGTGTGGTAACGCCTGGAATGATTAGCAACACTTTCATCCTTCGGATTTTATAATAAGTAGGTTTTTAACATCCAATGTGTCTTTGCTAATTATATCAGGACAGTATTTGTATTACTTCAGGCAATTTACAGTCAATATTTTCGGAATCCACAATATAAAAATTGAAAAAATGACTTGCTATGTGTACCACAAAGAAGTGGAAGGTAAAGGGTCTAATGACCCTTGTTCAAATCTCAGTCACTATATCAACACCAGAATTCTTCCAGACATTGAAAACCTTCTTATTATTGTTGATAACCGTAAGGACAAAAATAAAAACCACACCCTAATATAGGCCATTTAGCTTTTAAAATGTAGCAGAGAGAGAGAGAGCTCATTTCAGAAATAGTGTATTTAGTGTGCATGCTCTCTATAACCCATATATGCATGGATAAATTGTTATACTTCTATTTTGTCAGCCTTTGTTAAACTTGCATCTATAAAACATGTAAATAAAATGAATGTTCTCGTTTTGAAACTATTAGATGCCTTTACTGTCGGACTTTAATTATTTTTTAGTACGTTACATTTTGCCATCCCTTTGCAGTATGTATAACGCATTTATACCAATAGTTAAATAATTAAGTTAAGCTATTATTACTTACCCATCATATGTAGTATAGGGTCAGTCTTGTAATCGTTTTGAAAATCGAAAAAAAAATTTTGACGGATTTCCACGTTTCAGACACTGGAGATTCCAAAAAACATATTTTTAGAAAAAAAAATTTGCCGTCCGTCTGTGTGTCTGTAAACGCTCTATCTCCCGAAAAAATTGAGATAGAGACTTGCAATTTGGTATGTACTTAGTATGTAATAATGGGAAGAAGCCTATTTCATTTCAATAACCTCAATTAACCGGAACAATTTTTTTCGGACTCTCGAAATATTCGTTCTGATGAAAGGTATATAAAAATTTTCGAAATTGTTTATTTTAAGAAATGAATATAAAAGACAATAAAAAAACATAAATTTTGAATAAAGCATGAAGTCGATCGGATAATTAGTTGCCGAGATATTTGGAATCCTATTTCCCACACTCTTCAATTTTTCATGACCCTGTATTTCATCCAAATTTCACTTCAAAGATATATTTTAATTGGAAATTTGACGCTTAATCAGATGCAATAAACCGCTAGTTAATAGGATTATTATTTTTGGAATGATAAGGAAAAACCTCTTTCAAGCAATTCAGTAATCGAGCCTTTAAAGTTTGTGACGTCATCAAGCCACGATTTTATTTGAATTGCAATGCATTTTATAAGTAGTTTACACATTTTTATTTTAATATTTTACATTATGCATATCCATGATGGGTAAGTATTACGGTGGCCCCAATGACTAGTTTTATGCTAGGGCTCTTCAACCGTTCATGTTCAAGAGCCACATTTATAAATTGTTGAGGTTTAGCGGGCACCCATAAAATTCACTTAAATAGTGTAGGCAAGAATTGCGTATATGCCTAAGTTTCAAGATCAAAGGTGGGTTGTGTCTGGCTCTGCGGAATCACAGAATTTACATTTTCTTCATTCATAGAAAACTTATACATTTCAAGCAATATTTAATTTTAAAACCAAAAATTCTGTACAATTACTTAATTTGGTATTATTAGTAGTATTAGACGGATATAACCTGCCTATTAGAGTTATTGTTGCTGGGTATCCCGATTTAAGTACATCACAAACAGTATATATGAAAAGAAAGCATGGTTATACTGCTGAACAAAAACGAAAATATTTCCAAGGCATTCTTTTTTTTATTGAAGTACAGAATAATAACGAGATATTGAAAGGGAATATCGTTTTCATAATCTTTAAAAACATTTTAACGGATTACAAACCGAATCTTTATAGTGATGTACTTAAAGTAAAAATATTGTCTGCATTAAAAACATTTTAAAGAAACACCGAATAACGACATCGTAATGAAGTATTTCAAAATGTGTTAAATATATTTTAACGTATTAAATAAAGGTTCGTTATAACGAGGTGGTACGTAACGAAAAAACTTTGTATGATTTAAGAACTTTAAGGAAACATAGAATAGCGATATTATAACAAGATATTAAATGTTTCATTTCCTTGTATGTTAAAGTCATTTTAACGGATTAAAAAGAGTTACAGAATAGCGACTTTATAACGAGGTATTGAAAGGAAATTTTCCTTATGTATTGAAATATTTTAACTGATTATGGAAAGAGTCACAGTATAGCAGTGTAGTTATTGAAAAATACATTTTCCGTTAAAAATATTTTAGTTCGAAAATCCGTAGAAAGTAATTTAACCCTTTTCGGCACAATGGTCCCACTCTGGGCACACCTAATTTTAATTCCAAACTTGCATCAAGAATATTTTAATAAAATTTTGTTTCTATAATGAAAGCTTAAAATAAGGAGTTCGTATTTGCTAAAAAAGTCGTTTGTAAATTCCGGTGTCAGTCAGTAATTTCTCATTGTACAAACAGAATTTGTCTGTGCCGGAAAGGGCTAATGAATGAAAAAAAGCAATCATTTTAGCGAGGTGCATAAAAAAAGGTTTCGTATGCACTAAAAACAAAAACACAGAGTAACAAAATTTTCTTATCCGTTAAATATATTTTAATAAAAAGTAAAAGGGTCATTAAAAATATATTAAAATATTATTTAATATTGTGTATTTTATGCATTATCCGATTAAGAAAAAATCGGGAAACCTGTTTTCAATGACAGTACTCAATAATTAATGCAACAGCGCTATTTTCCATTCTTGACCGGAAATTGTTTCAGAATCAATGCAGAAACGCGTTTTTTTTGTAGTTGACTGGAAAGTTTTCAATAAACAATGGAGCAACCCTGATTTCCTTACTTCACTAAAACTTGTTTCATAATCGTTGTTAATGAAATACCCCCTTCCCCCTCACATGAAATGTCTGATTACCTTCTCTGCCCTCCCCAACACAAAAATTTCAAAATCTTGAGAATCTTAAATTCTTCTGGCCTTCTTACTGCTCACTAGTAATATAACAATAAGTAAAAAATCAATCCTCCACACTACAATCTCCCCCTCCATCCAAAATTTATGCTTCTCCCTCCTCCCTCAGCATACAAAGTTTAAAATCTTTAAATCTCCTTATTAAAAAATATATGCTCTATTTATTGCAGTCTAGTGACAATAAATAAATAATCAACCATTTCAATTATCTCTCCACACCCAAACTTTCTGCTTCTCCCCTCTTCGCCAACCCCTATAATTTTTTTTAACTATTTAAAAAAAAAAAATCTTCTGTCCTATTTGTTACTCTCTATTAACAATAAATAAATAACAAATAATCTAAATTACAAACCCCTTCCTTCGAAATTCAAATTACCCCCTCATCAACGAGAATACAAAGTTTAAAATTTGTAAAACTCTTATTTGGAGAAATGTTTTGTTTTATTTGTTGCTCTCTAGTAAAAATAAATAGATAATTTGTCACCTAAGTTTTCTCTCTACTCCAAAAATGTCCTCCTACCACACACATACATACAATATTTAAAACATTTTTTTTAATCTGCTGTACTTGTTTATATTTAGTTTATATTAATGTATAATCAATCATCTAAATTATCTTCCTTTCACCCAAAAGATCCATTTCCCCCACTGAGCAAATACTTTACAATCTGCAATATATATTTGTTTAAATGCTGTTCTATTTCTTATTTTATAGTAAGGTAACTCATCTCATATAAGTATCACTCATCTAAAATAATCATCCCCTTTGCTCTTCCCTTTTCTTCTAAGGGAGGGGGGGATTCTAAATATGTGAGAGAAAAGCAAAAATTTTCATATTTTATGCATTTTGGCTGTTATTTCTTGCCTGAATCATATGTATATTTTATGTTTTGAAATATATATTCTCTAAAATAACTTCCCTCCCATTAACAAAATAACAACTGCAAGAACAGTCAAATTACAAAAAAGATTAAAATTTTCTCTCTGCCTTCTCTCCCTCCATGTCTAAAAATTCACCCCTTTTCTTGGGGGCGGGGAATGGAAATTTAAGGGCAGAGTTACATGATGATTTATGTATATGTTGCCCCAAAGTAACAATACCGCATAAAAACTTTAAAAAATAATTTTAAACATTTTAAGGTTTGTGTGCTGGGAGAGGGGAGGGAATGGAAGAAGCAAAATTTTTTGGGTGGGGGGAGGGGCAAATTAGATAATTATTTAATTATTGTTTTAAATTATTATTAAATCACTGTATGAAAAAAATTAAAGACTTTAAAGTATGTAATGGGGGGGGGGCATAGAATAAAGAGGGCTTTTTTGGAGGGGAGGAGGAGAATAATTTAGATTGTTATATAAATATTGTTAGAAAAAATCACAAATAGAGCAGACAAAATTAAGAATTTTAAGATTTAAAATTTAATGAGATGTATTTGCAGAAGGAGGGTCTTCATGAGATGAGGGTGGAGGGAGAAAAGTAGAGATTTTAGGAGGAGGGGTTGATTTAAGAGGTAGATTAGGTTTATTTATTGTTAATATAGAGTATTAAATAAGTCTGAAAAGAAATTAAAGAGTTATAAAGGTTAAACTATACGTTTTTGGTACTAAAGGAGGAAGCAGTAATTTTTAGGGGATTTAGAAGATTGATTATTTATTGTTATAATAAATTAACAAATAAAGAAAAATATTTAAAAAAATTATCTATAAACATAAAAAAAATTTAAAAAATTGGATGGGGTGGGGAAGTGGTTTTAGGGGAGGGGATTTACATTTTATGTTTTTCAGTGAAAATCTGGCAAAAAAAATATTCTTGCCCCCCTTTTACTTCTAAATTAATGATAAAAATGATAAATTTCGATTATAAGCCCCTTCCCACATTTAACCATTTTTGGTTTTGAAAAAAGGGGGGAGGGGCTTACAATCGGGATTTTACGGTACATAATTTTTGTCATGTGATAGCACTAGCTTGGTTGGCCATCTTGTTTCAAAGGAAAAGCCATATAAAGATTTAAAACTAAAAAAAATTTAAAATCTACATTTATTTTTTTATTAACTGTTACGCCTTGATACAAGGCTGCCAAAGCAATTCATTTTGGTATCTATCTTTAAAAATGGCTGGGGTATAGCAGTTTGAAATTCTAGAGTGGCTGATCTTTTAAAATAAGACAAAAAAATTTTAAATCGGGAATTAATTTAGGAGTTTTTGTGAACAAAGTTTCTCGGAAATTGTCTTTCATTGTTGTAACTATTTTCCCAATCATTTACATAAAATATACTATTCATATCCAATAGTGTCAAATTCCTCCCTGGAAAAAAACAAATAGTCCTGGTTTTTTGTAGGACAAGAAATGCGTTATTGGTACAAAATAATGCTTAATTCCTGCTCATTACATTGAAAACCAAACTTTGTAACACACACACAACAAAAATAATAATGCCTTTAAATAACTGTCCAAATTAAGTCAACATTTATTTTTAAAGCAAAAATAATCAAAAAATTTTTAATAGAATGTAAACATTATTAACGAGTTAAATCTTTCTGCTCTTTTTATAATATAAATTTTATAAAATGCCAATTTTACAAATATTCTAATATAGAAAAAAGAAAAAAAAAGGAATCATTTAACAATATTTAATTGCATTAGATATATGTTTTGCCTCCAGCTTTGAAAATGGCTGGGATTTTGCAGTTTGAAATTCTTGAGTGGCTGGCATTTTGAAACAAAATAAAAATTTTAAAAGTCAGGAATTACTTTATGAGTTTTAGTGAACACAGTTTCTCACAAAATATCTTTCGCTTTTGTAACCAATTTCCAAATCATATGCATAAAAATATATACTAATCATGTCCAATAGTTTCAAATTCTGCCCTGGAAAAAACAGACAGTCATAGTTATTTTCAAGGCAAGTAATGTGCCACAGGTACAAAATAATGCACACTGATGCCCATTAAACTGTAAATCAAATTTTGTGACACACACGCAAAAAGAAAAAAGCATGTTAATGCTTTTAAATATATGTCCTAATTAAATCAATGTCTATTTTTAAACAAAAATGATCAACTTTTTTTTATAGAATGTAAACATTATAAGTGAATTAAATCTTTGTGTTCTCTTTATAATATAAATTTTGTAAAATGCCGATTTTACAAATATTCTAATATGCAAAAAAAAGTGGGAATCATGTAACAGTATTCAGCTGCATTAGTTTATACACAACAATTTGATACTTTTATGTTATACCAACACCATACCAAAATGTATACTAATGCATCTATTTATTTCAATCCTGACCATGCAAAGGATTTTTATTGCAAATGGTGCAAAATATTCTGGCTCAATATTTATTGAATATGAATAAATTTTCTTAATTTGATCAGAACTATGCAAAACATGTTAATTTTCTATTTTTATTAAAAGAAATATTTTTTATTAAATTATAACACACATTTATAGCTTTTCTGAGATGGAATATATAATTTGGCTAATAATAAGAAAGCTTAAATAAAATTCTTTCAGGACTATGGAACTAAACATGAAGAAAGTTTTGTTATTTAAAAAAACAAAACAAATAAAATTATAGATGAGTGAGTAATTTTATCTACAATGAAGATTTTGCGGCACTTGTCCATTAACCGTCAATCACATTCTATAAAAAAACTTTCACCAAACTATAGAATTTAAAGCCAAAATGCATGATTGTGGCGTCGCATTCACCTGATGTCAGATGCGATGTGTTACATATGTTTGTTATGTAAATTAATACAATGACTAAATAATGTTTGTAAGTTTTACAAGGAACAAGAATGAGAAAAGCTAACATTTAGGCAACAGGAGAAACAAACTGTCACTCTTTTAAAAATCTTGATATAAAGTTTGAATAGCATTCAGAGAGAAAATAAAAGACCTGTAATGATAAATAATCATTTTATTTGTATATGTTTAAATTATTCAAGAATTTTGAGAATTAAAAATTCAAATTTTCAACATCACTTACAAAAAGATAGTTTAGTGTTTCAGAATGTAGTTCCCATTACTTAGGGTGCCACCAAATTACTGGTTCTTCCAGCACTTTTCATAATGTTACTGTATTTCAAACAAAGCAACATTTGTTGGAAATTTTATTAAAACACCTTCATTATTGTTATAGTTATGAATATATATGTGGGTGAGACATCTATTTTCCATTCAGTAAATGAATTGCAACTGTAGTTTCTGATACAGAATCTTTTTGTTGTGGTGTTAAACCTGACCTTCAAGTTTGTGTATAGACTTTCAGAACACCCTGTATATTAGGGAAAATATTCAATTTACTATAATATATATATTGAAAAAGAGGTACTTCTCCATTATCCCATCGACCACTTTCCATAAAAAAAAACTATCACCAAATTATAGAATTTAATGCCAAAAATGAATGATCATCACATTAACTTGATGTCAAGATGTGATACACATGTTTGTTATGTCATAAAGGGATTTTTAATTCGATGTTTATTTGTATTTTTGATAATGTTTTATTGATTTAATAGTTATTTTATTAATTAAAGTAAAAATTACATCATTAGATGGTGAGATCATATTAAAAGAAGAAAAACATTTTTAAAATGTTGCGATGTTTAGTTACATATAATAGATCAGTTTCAACTGGTATTGGCATCACAAACATTTATCTACCAGCTGAGTGGGATAATTAAGTAAAATAATGTAAATAAATAAATATGCAAGATTTTTTTTTTCTGTTATCATTAATATATTGTACATTTTATTGTTTAAAGTTACTGAAAAGTTGATATTTTAACAAGTGGGGCCTTTCTGGATTTCTTGTATTTTTTTGTGATTCCAATGAGAACATTCTTCCAATTGTTTATTTGGCATTACAATTTGGCGATGGATTTCTTTTATGAAAAGTAATCGACAAGATAATGGAGATGCACTGCATTTGCTTATGAAAAAATATTGAAAAAGCACAGGAATACAAAAGAAAACATGGTTGTGAAGAATTACATAGTCTTTTTTAATGCTGCGAGTTTTATTTGTTTGTGGTGCCAAGAGATGACTTCATTTCCATTTTGTGAGCTGCAATGCTAAATCAACCACAACACGACAGTAGATTCGAACAGCTATGTGAGATAAGTTTGTGCCAAATTTTTGTGTTCAAGATCAAATGAAAAAATTTAATATTCCTCTGGTGCCGATTATTATGCTTGTTGACAATGGTGTTTGTGTAACAGTAAAGTACCACCCATTTTATAAAATCAAGAAGACACATACAAATGATTTAAACAAAATTAAATGCAATCTTACTGAATTATTTTTTCCCCCATTTTAGCAAATAAAAATTATTCAGCAGGGATATGGAACAGAAAGCACTTCATTGTTTTTAGAAACTGAAATTCATAGTTAATTTACTCCAAAATACAGGTTATTTAAATAGAGAAATCTATGGATTTGAATTACTAAATGCTAATCTAAGATGCTAACAATGTAAAGACTAGGGATGCAACGAATATTTGGTTGATATTCAGTATTCGAACCTATTCGGCTTAAAAGCTGAATATTCAATTTGACCAAATAATACAGTATTCGGCCGAATAGCTCAGCCAAATACTAGAAGAAAGTAATTTATATTTATAATAAATAACATCAATTGATATATTTTAAAAAACAAACCTATATGTTTATATTTATGTGTTTCACATTAAGGAAATGCTTATATGCTTTAAATGCTTATTAAATTTATAATTTTTGAAAATTTAAAAGAGGGAAAGAGTAAAAAGAGTTCTAAAATAGCGATTAATGTCATAGAAGTTGGTATAGAAACATGGAATTTGGCATGGTGGTTATACTTTTAAAATGTAAATGCTCACTAAGAGCGGTTTAAAAAAAATTGAGTGAAAGCACGAAAAGTGTTATAAATTACATTTTCTATGAAATTGTTAAGGATAGAAACTTTAAATTCGACAGGGCTGCTACTTTTAAGATGCAAATGCAGTTAGAACAGTTTTGTGAAAATTCAAAATTTAAAAGGGTGCAGCAGCAAAAAATGCTTTAAAATTGTGATTTATGTGTTACAGTTAGTATAAAAACCTGGAATTTGGCATGGTGGTTACATTTTAGATATAAATGCTCACTAACAACTTTTTTTTTTTTTTTCAAAATTTAAAAGGGTGAAATGACCAAAAAACATACTACAAATGTTCTAAATTACGATTTATTTGGAGCTGTTAAGCCTAGAATATTTAAATTTCTGTAATGCTAGAGATGTAAATTTTGGCTGAGAACATTTTTCTAAAAATTTAAAGTGGCAGAAGAGCAAAACATGTTATAAAATTGCGATTTATCTGATACAGTTGGTACAATTTGACATTTAAAATGTAAATGCTCACTAAGAACGGTTTCTGAAAAATTCAACATTTTAAGGATGAAATGAGCAGAAAACATTCTAAAATAAGATTTATTTGGATTTATTCAGGTTAGAAACTTGAAATTTTGTAGAGTGGTTACTTTTAAGATATAGATTCACAGTATAAACAGTTGATTAAAAATTCGAAATTTAAATGTGTGAAATGAGCTGAAAATGTTAAGGTTTATTCAGATTTGTTAGGGACAGAAACTTAAAATTTGACATGTCTGTTATGTTTAAAACATACTCGCACAGAACAGTTTTTACAAAATTCGAAATTTAAAAGGGTACAGAAGCAAAAGACATTCTAAAATTACAATTATTCTGATGCTGCTGAGCTAGAAACTTTAAATTTAGCATGGTGGTTATTTTGAAGATGTAAGTGCATGCTGAAAATGATTTCTAAAAAATTCGAAATTTAAAATAGTGAAATAAACAGGAAGCATATTCTAAAAACCTTCTAAACTACTATTTATCTGAAACTGTTAGGGATAGAAACAAGAAATTTTACATGGCTCTTATTATTTCATAAACTTCAATTCATCCACAGAACAGTTTTAAAAAAGTTAGAATTTTTAAAGTGTGCAGGAACAAAATATGTTCTAAAGTTGTGAATTCTATGCTATAGTTGTAACAGAAGCTTGGAATTTGACATGGCAGTTAGTTACATTTAAGATGTAAATTCTCACTAAGAACAGTTTCAAAAAATTTTAAATGAAAAATGAAAAGAGTGGAAAACCTTCAAAATGCATTCTAAATTACCATTTATTTGGAATTAATTTTAGTTTTTCTCATTCATTTAAGTCTCATTTTTTTTCCTAATGCAGTATAAGAAGGAAGTATACTCAATATGGGGTTTTATTAGTAATTTTTAAATTATTTATGGAAGTAAAATTTCCTCTAATGTGAAAATAGGTACACAAATACCATTTTCTATATTTCAACAACTACACGAGCAAAGCCGCATGTTTTGTTAGTGTAATATAAATATATAGAGCTATATTTATAGTCTGATTTTATTATTAGAGTTAAAACAGCAATTATAATCTTTAGCAAACCTCATGAACAAAATGCTTTAATATAAAAATAAAATAATAAAGCTGTTCAAACTATCTAATCACTAAAAGCATCTTAAAAACTGACGTATAAAGTAATAATCTTTCTAAGCTTTTTCTTATAATATATTTTACAATTTAAAGGCCAGATATTTCTGTTTAGTTTTAATAAAATGTTTAAAACTAATTGAAATTTTGTTTTTAATGATCTTTAAGGGTGAGTTTGTTTAATAATAATTGTATGAAGATATCTATATATAGTATTTTGGTTTAAATCCAAATTTATGAATTAATATTTGGTATTCCGCCAAACCACTATTCCTTGCATCACTAGTAAAGACAGCTAATTTTGATAATTGAGCCGAAATAACTCATATTTACACTAATAATACTTGATAAATAATCAAGGTATGTAACATATATTAGTCTTCATATCAACCAATAACTAAGTACAACTAACTTAATATTTAGATTTATGAACAGAACTTACCATTCCCTACTTTTTAATGCTTAACAAAATGGCCAAATAAATTCAGAAAATATTTCGATTAAAATTCCTTGTTCGATTATGGTCCATCTGCTGTCCCTACTGAGTTTTTCCTTTTGTACTGTTAGCTCCTTTTGGAATTAATCTAATATCTTAATATGATTTTCCAATGCAGAAAATTCCATACAGTTGTTGAAACAGTCCAGTAAAGCTGTATGTATAATCCTAGTTGGTCTACATATAATCAAAGGGCAACTGATATTATACTAAATCGAATCAGTAATCGAAATAAAAGTTAATTTTGGCATTTTTTTATGTAGTGTATTGTGGTAATTAATATTTTGATTGTGAACGCAACTCTTTCTACGTTCATTGTAAAATTTCATGTGCATCACACAAAAAACAAAATTTCTGAAATTTTGTTAGGACAAAAGGTATCTGATATTTTGTTAAGATAGAAGGAATCATAGCCCATTATTAATCGAACTAGAATCTTTAATCGAATATCGCTTCTATGGCAAATTTAATCATAAAATGGCGTTGACTAGCTAGTTACACAATTTTCTATCTGCGTTTTATATCGCACCTTTCACGTGGTATTTTTATTATTTTAAGTGTTAAAATAATATATTTTTAGTCTGATTTACTTTATTTCTCATTTGATTCCCAGCAAAACAAATAAATATTTATAACTGAAAGGATCATAATGTAGTTGAGTTAGGCCTATTCAAGCAACATTTCATTTTATGGTAACTTATTTAAAGGTATGATATGTATGTGTATCTGTTTATTGTATTTTATTAGTAGTGTTTTAATGAAATATTCTTCTATTTTAATCTCATACTTGCAGTGATTTCAAATTTTCAACTCGGATATAAATACAGTGCATTTTTACTTTAAAAAAAAGATGTAGTATACAGGGTAGATATGCCAGTAATGTACACCCCACTATCTTTTTGGTTTATAAGAAAATAATCAATACAAATTTTGATTTTAATTATATTTTCATAACTGCCCCTTGCATGTTTTATTATCTGGGTTATTGTTGACACTCTTCATCAAACCAATCAGGAAGACGAAAGTAATGTTTCACTGTTTCCAGTGAAAATCATAATGAACATGCTAAGAGCTGGCTTCACTTAATTTATATCTTCTTTATTTTCTTGCAAAAATTTATGTTTTTTTTGTTGTTGTTGTTATAGTAATATAAAACTTTGAATTTTATATACCAATGGCCATTTACAAAATTTCATTTATTGTTAAGATTTTAGGACCAGTGTCCATTACTGGAATGCTTAGTTAGACTCTTTCCAGTGATGGACACCCCATGTGACCAATACTAAAAGTATGATTTTAGTAGTACATAAAATCTTTTTATTTAACTGAAAAGATGATTAATCAAATTTAAATTTTACTTAGTAGAATGTAATAAGCACTTGTTTTTTAATAAATAGGGTCATTACATGCCAAATCAACCAAAATATTTCAATATTCAACCTGACCATTTCAGATTTTATTGATACTGTCAGGAATCATTCTCCCTGATGATATAAATGTGAATATATCTTTAATATTTTTTTCTATAGATTTTCATACAATTAACTTTTTAATTTCAAAAAATCATTTTTTGGCTTGCATAATTGTTTTCATTTTGATTATCTCAGGTTCTGTCAAATGTAGTCAAAGTTGTTTGACCACTCATTTTAAAGAGAATCATACAAGGTTTCATTTGATACACAAGTTGACAATGCCTGATTTAAGAAAAAATAAAATAAATCATGTTTTTATTAATTTTTGAAAAAAAAATGTGTTTTTTGTAATATAATAAGCTTGAAATCTTGAAATTTTTAGAGTGGGATCTCAATGAAATCAGGGATTGTGAAATAAAAGCTGAAGATTATCATACAAATAATAAATAAATAACAAAGTAAGCTACAGTTAGATTATTATTTGTATGAGAATCTTCAGCTTTTATTTGTCATAAATGCAAACATAGTTTGAATGATGAAAAGCAAAGAAGTTTGTAGAAATGTGAAAAGTGCAAGATGTACCTAAGGTGAGATAAAACAAACCATTTACATCTTTCTTCCATTTTTGGGAGTTGAGCTTGAATTATTTATTTTTCTGATAAGATCTGATTGGCGATGAAATTAAGCATGTATTTTTCTATGCATCATTAAATATTTACATTGCTATTCAATCTTTGAAACAAGTTTCTAATAAAATAGCAAATATCCCAAAGTCTAAAAATAAAACAGTTCTCCGGTGATATACTAAAGGCAAAAGCATTAATTGAAAAGATGTTCGAGAAAAAAATTACTGAAATCAAAGACTTAAAAATCCAGATTTCTGAAAAAAAGTGTCTAAGAATCAAAATTAAAAAATTAATGTTATATAATCATTATTCCACATTAAAAGAGCACCAAAATTTTAGTACTAGTTATAAATTAGTAATTTATTCTTTCCATGTAGCATATTTTCCCATATAACTTCCTATTTAATTACCAATTTTAATGAAATATTTTTCGTATATAACTAAGTACAATTTCAAGCACAATTATGAAATTAAATGTATAATGCAAATTTACATTTTTATATAATGTAGATGATAAGACCAAACTCAAAATTTCACATACACCACATTTCTTTGCTCTATCAGACAAACATACTGAAAAGTGTTCTTAGTTATGAAATGACTATGCATATATGACATTGATTTCAAAATATTTGGATCAGGGGATATATATACAGTAAAAGGTGGTAGGTCAGAATTGCAAGGAACAGGAAAAAATCATCGCCTTGACAGGTACACTGCCTATTATAATTATACTAGCATATGCCGTCAAAATGACAGAAACATGTTATTTTAATTTTTAGAACGTTAAGTCAGATTATTGTCACATTATTTCATTTAAACAGGTGATATAAATTGAAATATTGTGCATGTTTTAATTGGAGATCCAATACAGGGATTTCTGTAATGTTGGCTTACTGCCATCTTATGGTATGCACGATTAATCTAACAGTGGCAAGTCATCAAAATCACCCCAAAAATGGTGTTTGTAAAAGTCAACCTTCAGAGGAAGAAAATATGGTACTTCCTACACTTTTAACTTAATTTAAACATGAATTTTTGCTTAAAATGTAGACAGCGTAAAGATTTTAGAATGGTTAATTTTAGGAACAAAAAATCCATATTTTTTTCTCTATTAATGCTATTTTTCATTTCTAAAATGTGGAAAAAGTGTTACTTTGAATCAATGCTTTTTTTTTAAAGCAGCTTAATAAACTGATTTTTTTTTTAGAAATCTACTGAATTTTCTTTTATGTATGTTGGCAGCTGTGTGTTCCAGCATATAGTATCCATACAAATTATGCATAGGTTAAAAATAAAGAAAGTTAAAATATGCATAGATTAAATAAGAAAATTAAAAATGAAACAAAACAACTGTTGTAAATTTCATTATAACTAAGGGCCACCCTTCCAAAAATTCTATTTTGTAAAAAGGCCCTTTTTACAAAATTTAATTTAATAAATAAAGACCATTCACAAAATTCTATTTCGAAAAAGTTTCCTCAATACAAAATTCAATGTTATAAATGGGCTTTTAAAAAAGGTAATAATAAATTCTTAATTTGCAGCATTCGATCTATTAGTGTAAAATTTTATTTGTCACAAAATTAAAAATTTAAAAAAAAATTGCATCTATCTTAGCATATAAAGTATGTCCTTTTCTTTCTAAAAAAATACCGTTACTTATGTATTATCCGATCCAGGAGATAGGTCGACAAAAGTGGTTGCCAATTGCCAATTTTGTTTTAAACAGTAATTTAACGTTATTAAATACATAACATTGTTAAAAAGGGTAAATAATATAACATGAATAAATAAATATAATATAATAAATGAATATTCATAAAAAATGAAAAACTATAAACTATAATTAAAAAATTAAAGTATGAATTATTAAAAAAATAAACTGTAATAAATAAGTAAACTATATAGATGTAAAAAATAAGGGTTATTATAATAATATAATTGGCGCCATGCTTGGCACAGTTGTATTTGACCTGGTCTGGATAATACGTAAGTACCAAATTTTCAATTGGGACTTAAAAATGCCTAAAGAGGGCGTTAATAGTAGCTGTCGGTACACGAAAATGGTATGATGTCTTACACTCATGCACCTTTTTGCGGCGTTTTTTAAGGTGCAGCGTTTGTGAAAATTTTGAGTAAAATATTCAGTGTTTAGAATTTTTTTCATTCCTCCTTTTTTTTTTTCTTTGAATAATTTTCGCCTCGATTGCGAAGCGATGTTTCCGATGGTAAGTGAAAGTTCTGATGGTACCCAAGGAATGCAATACCGGAGACCCCTTTTGGGGGAAAATATGGTGAATGGATTAAGGAGGGACAGGGAGACACAATGGAAATTCCTTTTTATTGCACTGCACTGTAGAAACATAGAATAAGAAAGCTGTTTTTTGATGTTAGCAATGGAAATTTAACTCTTTTGTTAATTTTTTATATTACTCATTAAAACATTACATTATATTCATAGGAAAGTGAAGACTGTGTTGCTGTCATTGCTTCTTTCAACTTTTGTTATAATGATCTTCTGTTAATGAAATTCCCGTTCTTACGGCGAACTTATAGTGAAGATTTTTCTAAATCTTTTTGATTATTTATTCAATAATAGTTTTGGAAGTTTATTTTTTAAATGCATTTTGAATCCTCTGTTATAACAATTCACCGTTAATGCGCGATTTTGCAATTCTCGTTCTAATGACGAACCCATATAGTGAAGATTTTTCTAAAATCGTTTTGATTATTTATTCAATAATTATTTTGGAAATTTATTTTTTAAATACATTTTGAAGTATCTGGTATAACAATCCCCGTTAATCTGCGATTTTGAAATTCCCATTCTTATGATGAACCCATAGAGAAGATTTTTCTAAAATCTTTTTGATAATTTATTCAATAATTGTTTTGGGCGTTTATTTTTATGAAATTAATGCGAAATTATTATATATATTAATGCGAAATTGGTCCTTTTAAGGCATCCTAACCCGTATTTACGGCAAGGTTAGAAGAAATCCACGGAGAACTCCGAACGGTTAGGTCGACGAGCGTGACAGGTGTTGCCAAAAGTTAAGGGGCGCAGAATTCATTCTGCCATCTCATTTTTTTAGTCAGTAAAATTCTTCCGAGAATTATTTTCTTTCACCAGTTATCAAACGGCTCACTTAAATATGGCTTAACCTAGTTAATGAAACTTTGTAACAACATGTATACAAATAATATATATATATATACACACAGTAAAAGCTCGATTATCCGGCATTCAACTAACTGGAAAAATTCGAGAGCTCCTTTATTTTTCTCTTCCCATAAACAGGTGAAAATTTTTGCTGCTATTTTAGGAACTTTACTGTTAGCATTCTCCAATTATCACCGCGACTGATTTGGCTTAAAATAAATCTATGTATGCTCATGACAATGAATGTTATAAAATATAAAAATATAACGTAAATAAAAAGTACAGAATAATTGTTCAGAATTATGTTGCATCATCCACCCGCAGCTGTTTTTCCCGGCGAAAGAAAGGAGGAGAGGAAGGGAAAAACGACGTGAAGAGAGACTAATTAATCCTTCGGCACAAGAAGCTATGGAATTGCATCTCATAAAAGAACTCTTCATGAAAAAAATAGAACTTTCTTTCAGACAGACAGACATTAGACATGCCATGCGTTTCGTAGTATTCCTGACACATCGAAAGAAACGCAATCAAATGCTCAGTAACTGCTGAGAAATTATGTATCCCAAACTATTTTTTCTTATTATTTTACTTACTCAAGAATAAGAAATCATTATTTTTAAAGAATTATTTACTAAGGTCTTTATACTATATTATATTTTAAATACTATATTTACTCAAGAATATTATATTTTTTAACTGAATATGTTTAGAATATATACACTTAACTGGAAATAAAAACAAAAGATACTGCAAGGTAAGTTAGTTTCTCTTTCGTTTTTGTTTTATTGTTGTATTTTTATCACTTCAAACATTTTCTTTCCAGCCGTCTGCGGAGAAAATATTTTTCAGCAGAATAAACAGCAAACAGAAGTAAGGAAATGATACCCTTTTCTTTTCCTTACTTATTATTAAAAAAATAATTGATATCTCTGCTTATAATCATCCAATTGTATTTAAATTTTCAGCAAATTCAAATAATAATAAATTATTCCGCTTACCAAATTTCTATTTAAATACAATACGTTTTCAGAAAATTAGACCCCCCTCAAAAAAAGCCCACTGTCTGAGCTCAGCCACTCAAAAAAAAAAAAAAAAAGTGCTGACAACTAATTTGCTGTTATTGAGAGGAGGCGAAATCGGACGTTACAGCTTGCATCTGATAACGTTCTTAGCCATGCAGAAAGGACTCATTATTATGGTGACTTGTTGCACCTTTTTTAGCCAGAGTAAGTTTTGTTATTTCCTATTTTGATGTTTACTTTTTCAGCGCATGAAGTAAGAGAAGCATCTATTAATCATCTTTGTCCTAAATTAAAATCTTTGAAATGTCTAATTATAAATAACTAGCGGCCCTCCCTCGCTTTGCTTCGGGTTAACCTTGAAAACCTTCATCTCTTTGTGTTTTCTGTAGACCTTTTTAATGTGTACAATAATTAGTACATTATTTTAATAAATCTTGTAGGGTTCAGCCTGCGTTTGCAATGTATAAGCGGAAAAAATGAAATTATTTACGACATCACATTAAAAACCTCAAAAATAACAGTATTTCTCCACTATTTAATGGATATACATATAAACCTTCCTCTTGAATCACTCTATCTATTAAAAAAACCCGCATCAAAATCCGTTGCATAGTTTTAAAGATTTAAGCGTACATAGGGATATAGGGACAGAAAAAGCGACTTTGTTTTATACTATGTAGTGATTTATCTGAAATTACAAAGCAAAACATATGGTTATTATACATATAAACCTTCCTCTTGAATCACTCTATCTATTAAAAAAAACCGCATCAAAATCCGTTGCGTAGTTTTAAAGATTTAAGCGTACACACTTTTGTCTAATTACAAATAAAGTAGCATTATAAAAGATTAATAAATAAATTTGAAATAATATCCTAACACAAAATATTGTTTATCTTTCTTTTTAATTCGTCAAAATTAACTTTATCAAATGCAAATTTAATAATAATAAAAGAATTATTTTATCGACTTCCCGATGACAAGAAAATAGGCCAAAAAATCATTTTCCTTTTTCACTGTTACATCGATGCACCCTCTCCCCCCCCCCCCTTTCTTTCATGACACATTTTTTAGTGTTCAACTATCCGGAAATCGGCGCTTCTAAAGCACGCCAGTTAGTTGAGCTTTTACTGTATACATATTAACATTTAAAGTAAAAAAAAAAAAAAAGATCAAAACAGTTTTTTTGAAAAATGTTTCAGGAAAAAATTTTGAATTTCGGTTTTTTCCGGATTTTGGAGTTTCGGATAATCGATCCCACTTTGTAAATATTTTAATTCTACACAGTTTTAGATAATTAGTTATTTTAATAATTCCGTTAATTTAGCCGTATATTTATGTTATTTTTGTGTACCTATTGCCGCGTTAGTAGGTCTTTTTTTTTTTTTTTACTGCGGCGTTTACGATGGTTGCGGCGATTATGCCGATTTCTTACAAAACGATGCCAATTTTCAAGGGTGCGGCGTTTCTTCCCTAAATTACAGTACATAAAAATTCCTCCTTCACCCCCACCCGAAATTGTGTTTCCCCTTTTCTTCCCTCCTCTTACCAAGCGCACAAAATTTAAAGTCTTTAAAACTGTCTAGTTTATTTTTTTATCTTATTTGTAAATCTTTAGTAAGGTAAATAAAAAATAAGTTATTTAACAGACACCCCCTGAAAAAGTTCTCCTTTTGCCCTTTAGCCTATAAAGTTTAAAACTTTTAAATGTTGTTGTTTTCTTTTAATTTTTTCTGTTACTTTATTGTAACAATAAATAATCGATTTTCCCCCTCCCCATTGAAACTGATCTTTTCTCTTCTCCCTCACTTCTTACCATGTATACAAAATATAAAGTCTTTAAATATCTTTAAAATAATTTTTTTGTCCTATTTGTAAATATTTAGTAAGATAAATAAGTAATGAGTTCCCTGATAAACTCCCCCCCCCCACACCAAAAAAAATTGCTTTCCCTCCTTTAACCCCCTCAGCTCACAATTTTTAAAGTCTTTAAAAACCTTCATGATTTTCTAATTTTCCTGCTCTGTGTTACTTTATTGTAACATTAAATAATGAACCATCTAAAATCCCTCTCAGGGCGTAGTAGAAGAGCTTTAGTATCCAGGGCTATTAAAATTTTCTGAAGGTACATGTTTTGTCCTTCAATCATATGCAAACACATCCGGTTTGGTGTCTGATTCTGCAAATACCTTCGATGTATCTTCAATTTCTTTATAATAATAAAATTCCATCTCTTTTGCTATCTGTGTATTAATTGAAGATCATTCTTAAGCAAATTCTCCAAATTTAGTACACAGTATGTATGTATATAGCCAGTAGAAAATATTGGAGAGGCTTAAGGGTAGGGAATTTTCTCTGGCTGAGAGCACACTGGTGCTCTTGCCGATGAAACAGTGGACCAGTCTGACCTTGCCACTGGCTGATGTCCCAAAAATCATCCATTACAATTCTTTTGCAGTTCTTCAAAGTCAGTATAATAAATTTTCTTTCTCAGGGAGTTCCATTGTTTTACTCTTCAGTTATATTTATGCTGTTTCTGCCTATTGATTGATTTATTTTTGAATCAGAAGTTGTTATTTATTTTTTTTTCTTATTCCATGAGTTTTGGAAATGTGTATTGTCTTCAATACTATGTTATAAAATTCATTTGAATTCAGCTTTCTACAGTGATTTCAATTTCTGATGAAAAACTCATTTGCAGTTAGTTATATATGTTATTGTTTAATTATAAAATATCACAGAATAAGAGTTTTTTTTTTATTACAGATACATAAAGCCATAAAGGTAGTTAAATAGAAAAGGTCACTCTGATAGCCTTGATATCATTCAAAGCAGACAAAAGAATTTAAAGTGTAAAATATGGAACAAAGCATTTCTTTACTAGATCATCTTGGAAAAGGATCTTCTAACTTGCACCAAAGAAAATCCTTTGTTTGTGAAGAATGCAACAAGAAATTCTCTCAAAAGGGTGATTTAAGCAGCCATCTATTAATTCATACGGTTGAGAAACCTTTTGTTTGTGAGATATGCGACAAGAAATTTTCTCAAAAGGTCAATTTAAGCAGCCATCTGCTGCTTCATACTGGTGAGAAACCTTTTGTTTGTGAGATATGCAACAAGAAATTCTCTCAAAAGGGTGATTTAAACAGACATCTGTTAATTCATAAGGGTGATAAACTTTTTGTTTGTGAGATATGTAGCAAAACATTTTCTGACAAGAGTAATTTGAAAAAACATCTGTTAATTCATACAGGTGAAAAACCTTATGAGTGTGATGTATGCAGCAAAACATTTTCTGACAAGAGTAATTTGATAAAACATCTGCTGATTCATACTGGTGAGAAACCTTTTGTGTGTGAGATATGCAACAAGAAATTCTCTCAAAAGAGTGATTTAAACAGGCATCTGTTCATTCATACAGGTGAGAAACCTTTTGTTTGTGAGATATGCGACAAGAAATTCTCTCATAAGCATGATTTAAGCAAACACCTACTGATTCATACTGGCGAGAAATCTTTTCTGTGTGAGATATGCAACAAAAAATTTTCTCATAAGGTTAATTTAAACACACATTTATTAATTCATACTGGTGAGAAACCATTTGTGTGTGAGATATGCAATGAGAAATTCTCTCAGAAGAGTACTCTAAATACACATTTGTTAGTTCATACTGAGGAAAAACCTTTTGTGTGTGAGATATGCAACAAGAAATTCTCTCGTAAGTGTAATTTAAACAGCCATTTATTAATTCATACGGGTGAGAAACCTTTTGTTTGTGAGATATGCGACAAGAAATTCTCTCATAAACACCATTTAAGCAAACATCTGCTGATTCATACTGGTGAGAAACCTTTTGAGTGAGATATGCAACAAGAAATTCTCTCGTAAGTGTAATTTAAACGCCATCTATTAATTCATACAGGTGAGAAACCTTTTGTGTGTGATATATGCAACAAGAAATTCTCTCTTAAGTGTAATTTAAGCAAGCATCTGTTAATCCATACTGCTGAGAAACCTTTTGTGTGTGAATGATGCAACAAGAAATTCTCCCATAAGGATAACTAATTGCTAAGAGCTCAACTCTGCTCTCATAAGTTGTGACTTGCTGTCAACTAACTTCGGTACTTTCTCCTTTTTTATAGTTACCTTAGCATAAGTTTGCCTTGACTGAGTGTAATATCTTGCCAAACATAAACAGTCACCGAAAGAAAGTTGTGGTTAATCAAAAAATTCCAATTTTAAACTAATCATTTATATAACAATGTCTCATATCTTATGTTTCATTTTTATGTATATTAAATATAATTTATGTCTCAAAAATGTAATATTTAAATATTTAAAACATTGCTTGTGTGTGTGGTGCATTGATTGTTATTTCATAAGGTAATAACAGATGTTTTAAATGAAATTCTTAAGGTTTTTAAATATACATAAAGGTAGCTACAAAGTGCTTTTCTCATCAGGACTTTATAAAACAAGTACCCTCTAATTTAGTTATGATGTCACTACTAGGGTGTCAAAGATTTTAAATGGATGATTTAACTCTGTGCATAAATCATGATTTTAATCAACTGATTTTTTTTTAATTCATTGAGTAAAATCATAAATTTTTCTAAATGTTTAAAATGACATAAAAAGTAATAAAATCTAAGATGAACATAATTTGTAAAGTTTCTTTATGTATTTTACCTTATGAATAATTATCAACAACAAAAACATTAAATAATTGTTTCTAAGTTTAAATCTTTAGGCTTGTAAAAAATTAAGCACAGTAAGTTCGTAAAATGAAAGTTGTAGTAGCATTTTATTTTAAAATGATATTTCAATCTAATATAATTTGCAATGTCTTAGTTTCCTTTAAATATTCAGATAATTTATTTTTTTAAATAAAAGAAGCATAGTAAGTATAATAAATTTCTGCTAGCAAAATAATAAATATCTGGTACCTTATTTTTGCATTCCTTTTGCAATAATAAATTTATGGCAAATTAGAGTTAATTTAAGATTGAAAAAACGAAAACTGCTCTACAGCTCATATTATTTTCTTAATTAGAGTTAATTGTTTATTAAATATTAATTTTAAGCAGTGTTAACAATTTAATATTAAATGCAGTTATTACGAGTTTTAATAAATGTAAATATCAGTAGTATTTAATATAGTTTTACATAATCATTATAAAGTATTAATGTATGTAACATTATTGTATGACTACTAATGAAATTACTAAGTTGCAGTTATTATAATTTCCGTAATTACTAACTAATAACTACAGTTCTATTAATTAAAGCATGAAAACATATATAATGTTCGTAATTAGAGGGTTAGTTGTTTTGGAGACCTAAAATTTTTGGTAGATATTCTGCTTTTTAATGTAAGGAATAAATCATAAAAATCGCATTTAAATAAAAAAAACTTTTTCAAATAAAAAAAATAAAATTTTTGTTTATTTTTTACACTCTGGTCAATACTGATGCATGTGGTTATGCTTTAAGACCTTACGCTAGTCATCTGAAGAAACTTGAACGCTATGGGAAGGTTCTTGACAGATTTCTCGCTTGCATTTTAATATTTTTAAATGATTTTTTTTGCATAAGATAGCTGAAGCCGATCCCTAACATTGTTATTTTTTTTTTTTCGATTTTGGTTCTAGTTTATTTATATAAGGATACTTTCACTTTCTGGATTGTTTCCGACCGGTTCTGAAATTGAAAATGTCCGCTTATAAAAAAACTGTAACTAAAATTTTAAAATGTAAAAACTAACAACAATAGGGATTGGCCTCAGCTATCCTATGCAAAAAAAATCATTTAAAAATATTAAAATGCGAGCAAAAAATCTGCCAAGAACCGTTCCATAGACTTAACATTAGCTTAAGTGTTTCTTCCCATGACTAGTGTGGGATCTTAAGCTCTTTATTTTCAATTTGTGACATCATTTATATTCAAGCAAATATTGTAATGTTTAAATAATAAAACCTTTATGCAGTAGAATAAAAACTATGCTGCAGAATTTACTTTTTTAATCTTTCATCCACTAGCCATGGATGGTAAGTTAAATAAGAAAGATAAATATTGAAGAACATGCTCAATGTTTTAAAAAAATTAATAACCTTGCATCCAATACGAATTAGGTCGAAATAGAATTCCTTTAAAAAGATTCTGTATTTTATATTTTTGATGTAATTTTATAAAAAATTGTATTATAATCAATGTTTAATAAAGAAACATTTTTGGTCCTCATATATGAAACAGTTCGCCATTTGTGTTCATTCTTAATGACATCTGTCTTGAATTCTTTATATTCTTAAATTCGTTCTTTGGTTAACTTATGTTATTGAATACTGTGTCAGAGGTATTTGTTTCATAAAAGATTACTAAAGTTACTATGTTGGACGTTGGTATCATGATTCCATTCTGGTGCCTTTTGGGCGACTAATAAGACGTTATACTCGTTCATAATGAATCCCCGGTATGAACATCCAACAGTGAAGCACGGAAATGGATCAGTGATGGTCTAGGGTGCTTTCCATCAGGACGACGTTGTCCCCTTCGTACACATCGATGTGATTGTGGATCAAAATGTTTATAAAAGCAGATCACATGCTGCCGTATTATTCGTGGATGGATGTTTCAGCAGGATAATTATCCAAAGCATACCTTCAAAATGGTGACAAATTGGCTTACAGCTAAGAAAATTAAAATTTTGGACTGGCCGAGTCAGTCACCTGACCTCAATCCAACTGAACATCTTTGGGAACACAATGGAAGAAAAGTCGGGGACAATGAAGCATTCTTCAAAGGCAGAACTCCTTCAGGATCTTCAATCAGAATGAGCCAAACTCCAGAGGTCCACTTTAGAAAGCCTTGCTAATTCTGTGGTCAGACAATGTGCTGTAGTCCTCAAAGCAAAAGCATATGCAGCTAAATATTAAATATTGCTGTATTTTGTTACATTAAGACGCTTAATTTCAATAAAAGTTTAGAAAAACTGAATCGTCTCAAAACTTTTGTGAAGTAAATTTATGAATTTCCAAATTATTGTTAATTCATGCATATGTATCAAGTGTTCTAATGTTATATTTTGTTGAGCGTTACAAGGGGTACAAATTACTAATTTACATCATTAAAAAAATTTTGCTTACAGAAAAAGTTAGGACAGAAAAACGTATTGTCTCAAAACTTTTGTGAGCTATTGTATATATATGTTTGTGTATATACATATGTATTTAGTATGTACATATATCACTGATGCCCAGCTAACAGAAAATTGTACCATCCCACCCGCATATATGAGAAGGATGAGACAAGGACATGCTTTGGAAATTTTCAGATACCTTAATGTTTTCTATATACTCATAAAATATATACAATTTATTATAATATTAAGAATTATTTTCACATAGAGGGAGTTCAGAAATGAGTTTTTCACAAAATTTGACTGTTCCCAGCTAAAAATAAACTACAATAAATCTGCTAAAAAAAGTACAGTTGCAAAACTGCAGTGATTTGGCCGATTCCACGGCAGAATTTTTGAGGTCGATACAACTTCAAAATTACTGCAGTTTTATAAACTTCAGTAATTTTGCAAAAATTTTATTACAATTTCTCTTTGTTAGTGGGGCCATCTGTTAGCCATCTTAACATATATATTTGTTAATATTTAAAAAAATATTTTTTTTCCCTTTTGCTGAGATGGAATTCGACCTGACAGTCTCAAGTTTGGCAGTCCAGTGTCTTATCCATTCAACCGCTGAGTCTTGGTGACCAGTGGATTGCATGGGGTCATAGAGGGGAAGAGGATTAGATAAGCAGTAATTTTTTAGTTGGTACGTACCTAGGCGGTAAGATGGGATTTGAAGGTTTTTTATAATTACTTATGTTTAACTACCGTAATTTCGGGAGTAAGCGCCGCGGCGCATACGTGTTTGAAAGTTCAAAATATCGGCGATGCGGCGCATACGCCAGGGCGGCGGGTACGATGATTTTTTTTCCCTCAACATAGCAAATTCTAGATATTGTGAAAAACAAGCCTTCATTTCAGGTTTTTTTTAGTCTTACTGCCTCAAATACACTTTTAAACACATGGATTCATTAACATTCATTCATATTTCACCTTTATTTACATTCATTTAATCTCAGTATAAAGTTCATAAACAGTACATAGTATCACAATATATCTTTATTATAAAAACGTAATTACTATAGTCAAAATATATTTAACTTACTCATATTTCTCTATTTTCTGTTCACTATTAATAGCACAATCTTTAAAAGTATTTACTATATACTTTACAATAATTGATAAATTATATTTATTTCATAAGCACACTGCATACGGCGATATTCGATTAAAACGATAATCGAATAATCGATTGGCGTAGTACGTATTTTTTTCTATTGTATTTTAAGATAACCTGTGTTTCAATATTAATAGCTCACTCTTTAAGAGCATTTATTGTATACTTTACAATAGTTGATAAATTATATTTATTTCATAAGCACACCGCATACGGCGATATTCGATTAAAACGATAATCGAATAATCGATTGGCGTAGTATGCATATTGGCATAGTACGTTTTTTTTTTTCCTATTGTATTTCAGGATAACCTGTGTTTTATTGTTAATTCATATATCTTGTAAGATTTTATCACTATTCTTGTTACTTTTAATCCAATTTTGCCGGATGTTTTTTATCGTGACTATTTTTAATTTGTACCGATTTTTCAATGATGCGGCGCTTCTAATGGGTGCGGCACTTACGTGTATATTTGTTTTTTTTTTTACCGATTTTTCAATGATGCAGCGCTTACAATGGGTGCGGCGCATATACCCGAAATTACGGTAGTTTCTCTTTTAAAATGTGAAGGGATCTGTTTATGTTTTTATAGCTTGTAAAAGAATTATGAGTGTACTTCGAAATGAATTTATTATTTAAATTTGTGGAATAAATACCTTAGCGGATATTATTGAGATAAAGTATTAACTTAGGAAATATATATTTTTTAAATGTGTTATATACTTTTAACTGGAAAAAAATAATATTTTTTAAATTAAGAGTATGTTTTTATAAAATTAGACTTTGTGACGGGACCTATTTTACTAAGAGAATTTTGTGAAGGCACCTGTTTTATTAATAGGAATTTTGTATAGGGGCTTGTTTCATTTAATAATTTCCTGAAGGGTCCTGTTTATATTTTTATGGCTGGTATTAAAAAAATTAATTTAATTTTAATAATTAATAACTTTTAAATAAAATACGAAAATTATTTGTTGCTTTTTAAATGAATGGGTAATTTAATAAAATAAGTTGAATTATTTTGTGAACTAGTTTTTTCGTGTTTTATTTTTAAAAAATGTGAAGGGAGCTGTTTGTATTTTTATAGTTTGTAAAATAATTTTAATTTAATTTAATAATTAATAATTTATAAATAAAATAAGAAAGTTATTTCTTACTTTGTAAAAAAAGAATGATAAAAAAAATAAGCTGAATTAATTTGTGAACTAAACTTTTTTTCTTTCTACGACTGAGTATAAAAAGGAATAATAATTTTAATAAGTGCATCGACACATTATTTTGTTATAATATATTTATTACTAGTTAAATTTGTGTGTGCATGAAATTTTCAGACATTTTCACTTGGAGATATTTTTAAAATAAAGTACTTTGTATATGCACATGGTTCTAGTAATTGTGAACGATATTTAAATAAAATAATGCATGGGAACTTTAGATATTTTTATTAAAATCCTTTTTATTGATTGAAACATTATAAAAGTGATGTTTAATAAAATCTTGTATACATACATACATATATATATACAGGGTGATTTTTTTTTTAAGTTGTGAAAGTAAAACACTATAACAAAAGAAAAACTGATCCAAATGACCTGAAATTTCACCAGTATGCTCCCAAAGCAATGGGTTAAGAAAAACTTAAAATCGCACCGACAGATGGCGCTGTAAATTAGCAGAAACAAAAAATATCATCTGTGGGAGGAAAACAATGGACGGTACTTTGAGAAACCATCTTCCATAGGCTCTCTGTCGTCATTGGACCTTTTCTTAAATTTGTAAGTGTCCTAAATCTCCTAAGAGCAGTTGCTCCGCTGTCTTTATTCTGATAATACAGTTTCACTAACAACGCACAGTCCGTCAATGGCACAGTCATTGCAAGGATTTCCGTAGAATAATGAACACGAGGTGTGCGTACTTCACGTCTTTATCACCAATGTGCATGTGCCGGGCTTAAGTTCGGCCACGGCCAGACTTCATGTGCTCTCGCTTAGCGGCCTATTCATATGCAAGGATTTCAGGGAAACACTTCTTAATTCAGGAACTCGTGAGAGGGCGCCACATACCCTCCTCAAAATTTGTGCCGTACGTCTGCTAGAACGCAGCACAAACCGCTATCATACCCAGTATTACAAGATTATAGATTATTTTTTAATAGGAAATAAGTTGAAAACTGACCATGAGTAGTAAGAAATCAGCGTAAAATATTTTTATTTACATACAAATTATATTTTATGACAAAAACGGGAATTGTTAATGGCCGTGGGGAATGTTTACGGTAACAACGGATCATTATAAAATAAAACACTTAATATTGAAAGCATAGTTTTTTTATTTTAATTCGGTGGGGGAATAGGAATAAATATGTACATTTAGGACAAAAAATATTCAGCCATTATTGTTATACCTCATAAACATACACTAAACCTTATTCTTAAATTAAATTGCATCTTTTTCTTACCTCTTTCATTCAGAAACTAAACTGGATGGGAGAGAACAATATAAAATAAAATATTATGGTAGATACACAGTGAAAAGATCCATTGTGATTGTAAATATAATTTTATTAATATTTTTAAAAGCAAATTGAAAAAAAAAGTACTGCTTGCTTCAGATAACTGAGACAATTAAAATGTTGAATCATGATCAAATATCTAAATTAACAATTATTTATCTGTTATAATTATTTACCTGCAGTAAATTGATGTAAGCCAACAATCAATTAAAATGAAAAACATTCAGAATTAAATATAAACTTTAAAACTGTAGTGATATGAGGTTAAACTAAATGTATATAACATTAATTGAAATGTTTTAATTGCCAAAAAGAAATCTGCAATATAGGATAGATGTGCCAGTAATGGACACCCTTAGAATTTCTTTAAAAATTATTTTTTAATTAATAGTTATAATTATTATATTTCACATTTTTAAATATTATGTTAATCTACCAACAATATTTAATCATGCTTATAGTCACATTTCCCAATGTGAATCAAAATTCAATTGTAAATAACAGAAATAAATGAAAACACCCTAAATTCCAGTTATGGACACCCTCTGTTCCAGTAATGGGACACTTTCTGTTGCAGTAATGGACACCCCACAAAAAGTAATGGATAATTGATATTATGATTGTATTTAAAACCAGAATTTAAGGAAAGCATATTAATGAAAAAAAATAATCATTTTCAAATAAATTTAACAATTAAGATATCAATAATTAATAAAATATTTATGAGAATATGACAAGAAGTGCTAAAAATTACCACCGTTGCAGTGCAAACAACACTAAGCTAGACATTCCATTGTCCATAATGCAGCTGACAATACATATATTGTTTCACTGACTAAAATTCAGTCACTTCCAATGATTTCAATATGTTCATACAAAGCAAAGTAAATATGATGAAATTCTTACTAATTGAAAGTCTCTAATAGAAAGTACAATCGATTACAGTATTTTCAAAATTTTTTCTACTTAAGGGCTTATTAAATAGCTTTAAATTAGTTTTGTCTGTTACAGTTTTTGTTATATTCTTCAAGAGAAGGGGCAAAAATTTAATACATATAATTTTGTACACTTTTTCAGTATGCTGCTGGTCATCACATTTAAATAGTGGGTTTTTCAGAAGATTGGGGAATATATAATCATACAGTGTCTGCATAATGTTTTTTTCTGGTAATAAAGGCAGAGCTGATTCAATAAACTGTTGTAATGCAAAAATTGTTGTCACAAAAGACACTTTTGGGTAGCAAAGTGCCCCCCTGTCTTGATTAGCTATTAAACCAAAGATTGGTGCTGGACATTTGTTACTAGCTATTTGATTTATACAATCAAAACAGTCAACTCTTTCTTTTATAACTCGTACTAAATAGCCAGCAATAAATGCAATGCTTGCAAACATTATGCTATTTGGTGGAGTACTTTGTTCAGTTTGAATATTATCTAATAACAGTGTTATGTTTGTAGGAAGCTGAAAAGATACAGATACATTTTCACTGTCACATACCTTCAATTTTGAAATGCAACCTGTACTTGACAGAACTCTGTCTCCCTTACCAACATTAGAATATTTTGAAGTTATCAGTTGTCCAGCTTTCAAAATTTTCTCTAAACTGAAGAGGGTAGACCTAGCATATAATACATCATTACCCCCATTCATTTGCCTTAAAGCACTGAACAGGGATTCAATAGGATCACTGTTGAAAGCTCTGGTAAGTACATAATGATAACCAATATCTAACAAATACTTAATACAATCAACTGTGGATTTTGTTGTTAAAACAATAGCTTCATGCGTTTCCTTACTAAGAAATTTTAATGGGGGAACACTGTTGGCACAAGATTGTTTGATGCTTTCAAGGTACGGCAGAAATTCATATTCTAGCCATTTCAGCTGTTCATCATCACATGAGAAGAAACTAACTTTCTCTTCACATCTTATTAAATTGTCACGGGTTGTGTCATGTGCAGAAAACCACTTAAACACAGCAGAAAGAAATGTTATTGTTGCCCCTACATTGGCAAATTCTGATCTATTCAAAGTTGAATTTTTCAGATATTCTAAGGCAGCTGTAACAGGAGGGGAAAATATTAAAACAGCACGTCTAACATTCATTTTTTCAAAATTTGTGGGCTCAATATGCTTATAAGTTAGATTTCTAGTTGGTTTGAGATTTCCATTGTGCTGAAGTTCATACAGCCTTTTTACATATTTTCCACTGATGATTTCTTTACCATCAGACATGTCGTTTTCTAGAAATAGGGATCTAATATTCTTTATTATATGATTTGCATCAAAGTTAAGAAACAATTTCCGCGTATCATCAAATGGGTGTGTAATACAATGTGAAAGTTTTCCACTGCCTAGTTTTCTATACATTGCAACATTAGTTTTGTGGTTGTCTGTTACAACTCGTATCACAAAAAAACCACATTTTTCGACTTCTCTTAAAACATCTAGAAAGAGCATATGCAGTTGTTGAGCACTTATTTCTCTTACAAAGAAATATGCACAAGGAATACGATAGTTTGAAGATAGACCATGTAGCATAAAACACAATAAACGATTTGCTAGTAACTTACACACAGGAGTATCCTTTTCATTTTCTGAAATGTTTGTTTTCTTCCCAAAAAAAGAATCGACTTTTTTGTCATATATATATTGCTGTCGTATTGCCATTTCATCAATGATAATTGAAGCATATTTTTTGTAGTCATTGAGTTTCGAACATTCTTCTTCAAGTCTGCTCTTTATTAAAGGTGTAACACCAATTTCACCTGTAATCGCACCCAGATATCTAGACAGTGTAGATTTAGATGGCAAGGAACATAATCCAATTTCCCTTACTAAATTGTAATCTTTAGGTGATGCAGCATTCCACAGTACACAGTTACGTATAATTTTCTCACTCCATCTTGGAACCTATTTTCCAAAATTACAAATTTGTTCTAGTATGAAAGTAGCCTTTAAATGATCAGGATCTGACAAAGCAATCATTTTTTCCACTGTGCTATGATAAGAATTTTCAGTGTAATATTGTACTTTATTTTCCAGTTGCTGAATTTTGTTTTTCAGTGCAGCTATTGTGTATGCTTCTTTTTGCAGAGTGTTGCTTTCAATAACCTTGTTGCCTTTACTTTGCTTTTTAAAGTGGCTAATAGTCTGTCATGTTTACTTGATATATTCTGATTGTGCTTAATAGGAGAAGATGCACATAGAACCGGGCTATTACCAATAGTATGTTGTGGAGCAGGACTGTTTGAGAAGAATGTTAACAGTTCAGCATCTGAATTCTGGTTAGCAGGAATTTTATTTTCATCATTTTCTGATACATTTTCATTTTTCTTTCGTTTACAATTTTTTATTTCTTCCTCTGCCCCCCTTTTTAACTGGGCACTATTCCTTATTATGGTCTTCCGCTCCGTAACAATCTTTGGTATTTTATATTCAGGATAACCTGGAAAGACTGTTGGACAAGCATCTTTCTTTAAATATCTGCGTTTTTTACCATGCACATAATCTTCAGCTGTAAAGTGTTTATTGCAAACAAATGATTTGTCTTTCACAATAAAATCTCTTGAAATATTTTTTATCCATTTCTCTCGTAAATTGATATTACTGGGAAATTCATGGAAATAAACTTTATTGTCACCCTTTCCTCTACTTGAGGATTTGCAATATGGCACACAACAGTAAACCATAATGAAAAAAAAAAAAAAAAAAAAACGTTCCTGAAAACTTTACCAGCTACCTAAATAACTAATGCAGTATCAGTAACTACCTATATTTCAGTATTACCTGAAAAGTGCTAAAAAGTGCTGTTTTTTTTAAAATAAATTGTGACAGGAATAACATAAACAAACGTATCTCTATGTCTAAAATCGCGGGATTTGAGGAGATTGAGTAGCGCCCTCTCTCGGGAAACAGCTACTGTAACTGTTTCCTTAAAATACATTGGGATTTTAAGAATTGACATGGCCGCTATACAATGAAGTTTGGCCGTGGTTCGGCTCCCGACTTTACTGCATGTACAGCGCCATCTGTCGGTGCGATTTTAAGTTTTTTTGAACCATGCCTAAAAATACCCATTGTTTTGTGAGCATACTCGTGAAAATTTAGGTCATTTGGATCAGGGGTTTTTTGTTATAGGGTTTTAGTTTCACAACTTTAAAAAAATCACCCTGTATATATATATATATATATATATATATATATATATAATTATTTTGTATAATTAAAGCTTTAATTGCTTTTTAAAATATGTTTTGTAAGATGTCTATGGCTCATATCAATTTTATTTTTTGTTTTACACCTTAATAATAAGATAATGATGTAATATTGTAAGAATAGCAAATTAGTATAACAGATGATATGGTTTTAATGCATTAGTTTTGCACCTAATATTTAAAGAAGGTTCTTGTTATGTTTATGCCCACGACCCCCAAATCTGTAAATTGGTCCCTGATTAGGTCCGAGTTTTTAACGATAAACAATATTGATTAATTTTTATATGCATATATATATATATTTAATTTAAAAGTTTAATTTCTATTAATATTTGTTTTGCTTCACGTAAAGAGGAATGCAGGGCACCAGGGTTAAAATTAGGTCATTAAAATAAAAGTCTTGAAAACATTATTAATTATAAAGTAAATAGTAAGTCATGCAACAATATCAAAAATTTAAAAACTTTGACATCTCTTTAAAAACTGCAGATAAACTACAGAAAATATAACACAAGCGTTCTATAAATTAAGTTATGTAAATTTACCTCACACTACTTACAGTTATGCTGTAGATACGTCAGAAAATATACTTCTGGATATGACTGTAAAATTACTTCACATTTGCTGCAGTAATTCTAAAAATGTAAACTCTCATTATTTTTTTAATTTATGATTCTAAAATGACTTTACATAAACTACAGTGTTTCTGCAGATAATAGCTCACAGTCTTTTTGAAATAAATTACTGCAAAATTACTTCACATTAGCTGCAAAATTACTTCACATTAGCTGCAAAATAACTGAAGTATTTTTACAGTTGGGATTGCACTACAGAAAATCTACAGTTGACTGTAGAAAAACTTCAAAATTACTTGACTTCTGTAGAAAAACTGCAGTTCATTTTTAGCACCACGATATAATTGAAGCTATGCAGATCATAGTGGATTTTATTGAATTTACAGCTGTAATAATGAATGAAATAGTATTATTCGAAGATTGTACATGCTTAGACAATTTGGAAAAAGCATTTGATATCTGGAGTTGAACAGGTTCATCTAAAAATCCAACAATTGATTTAATATGTATATGTATATTATCTTCATTTTCTGGAAAAATAAACGTTGTTTCCACTTTTATTTGTAAATGTTACAACTGATGTAAAGTCATTTATTACATTGGTTACTTGACCGATAAAATCTTTGATCCAAGAGCAATTCTTATGTGAGAATCAGACAACTACCCAACATCCAATTGATAAGTTTTTAACTTCCTCCGTTTGAAGACTTAGTCTGGTTTCCTCGTTATTCTGATACTGTAACCACCATCATCTTGTACATGATGCACACTTAAGTGCAAAGAAATTAAAGATGATTCCTTATCATGGGACTCGTCTAAAACATGCATTTTCCTTTTTTCGGTTTTGGCTTTTTAGTTAAATTTTCTGTTTTTTCTGCATTCTCTCAGATGTTTCTCTTTCAATTTCCTCCTTTTTTGCATAACATATTAGTAATATTGAGTAATAATTCATGGTTCAGTAAATTATACTATATTAACCATACTACTATTGTTTAGCATACAACAAAAACAAATTATTTTAGCTAGAACAAATTTTTAAGAAATTAAAATTCCTTCTTCAGTTTTCCAACTTTATTGTTTATTACTGAATTCAATATCAAAACAAAATACTTATATAAGCATATGTATATGTATAGATTACATAATACTTTGTTAAATGTATCAAAGAGTTCAATGAGACATGTCCCATCCCTCCCTGATCCATGAAGTCTTATTCCTCCCATCACAAAACATTTCAATAAAATAAAATATTACTAATACCATGTTGCTTTTAGGCTTAATTTAATTGCTGCTTCCTAAAAGTTATATCACTGGATTTACAAAACATTTATAATATATAAGTTTTTAACTTTAAATGAATTGATAAATTATATTGAAACTTGAAATAACTAATAACTTTTTATGTGGAAAAATAAACTTTTCCAATTTAACCCGTAGGAACAGGCAACTAAAATAATACCTGGTTATAAATATGATGCTATAGCTAATTCATCTGATGAAAAAAACTGGAAATAAATTGAAGTGCTTTATTTAAGCATATTTGCAGCTATCCCTCCCAGCTCTCCCCTATATATATTTTTTCAGAATTTCATGTATTTTATTCTTCTGCCTAACACCCTAACAGTATATCTTTTTAGCTCTCTGCTCTTTTTTTTACAACAATTTTTGTTGCATCTCGATACAGTTTCATTATTAGTAACATATAGTTTCATATCATGTCCATTCTTTTATAATTGTGTATTGCCCCCAAAACTAATCAGGGAAGCACCTTATCACAATGAGCCTATAAACAAAATTTTAAGTAAAATGGATCTTTCTATCAAGAGTTATCGCGTTATGTACATACAGAACTAGCTAGCACATTATCTCTCAGGCTTTGATAGTCTGTGAGCTAAAAAGTAAATAATAAAAATATGTATACATTCATATATATATCTATATATATATATGTTGAAATAGAAGCAATGCTAATTGGTGCCAGACAGGGTGAAAATTCTTGGGGCAGATCATGTCGCCATTGGTAACATACAGAATATTCATTAGGTTTTAAAAGATTTAAATAGTCGTCTGAAAGAAAAAAACTTTCAAAAAAAAAAAGAAATTAAAATTTTTCTGCTGTACAAAAACAAAAAAAAACATCTTTAATAAAAAATGCTTCAAAAAAGTGATTAAAAAAATAATTTAAGAGTCAGGGGTAGTCACTTTTAGCAGCGAAAATGTCCGATAGATGGCTCTGATTGCAACAGGTCCTCAGAAGATTTGGCGGAATAGAATTTTTAAACGCAAAAAAAGATCGAAAAAAAAGCGCTTTCACGCCAAAATATTACAATCCTGAAACTCTTTGAGGTTGGAGTTTACGATCAAGAACTCTCCAATAATATCATCGAATGTAGGTAGATGTAGTGAATGAATTTATGATATATCTGTTGTCGCGGAGAATCACTATCTTCCTCCCTGTCTGTTGTGCTAGATTAGAGCAGGGGTTTTGCTTCAGGTCTGGTTTTTGCATGGACAAAACAATGTGTTGCCTTTGAGTAGGATAAAATGGATTGAGCCTGACGATGTACACAACAGTGCATGTATGAGTCAAATACACAAAGGACAGAATGTAGAGTAAACTTATAAACTTGTAGAGTAAAATTGTTTATTCATATTTTTATTACTGACAGAGAGCTATTTCTTTTAGGCAACTGTCAAAGATTTGTTACAAAAAAAAAAAAAAAAAAAAAAAAAAAAGAAAGAAAAAAGAAAAGAAAGAAAATATAACCTCATTATTTTAAGTTTGTAATTACAGGCAGGGAGGAAGAAAGGAGTTGATTTTTTTATTATTATTATTTATTTTATTTTTTTTAATAATTATATGTCACTAATTTTGTTTTTTAATTATAAATATGCTTCATCCCCAAACTTTGTTTATTCACATGGGAACAACTTATATCGTTTTAAAAATATATATTTTAATGTGTGCGATTTTATTTGAAACATGTTTTTCTAAAGTAAAAGATTTGACATTTCGTAAGCCTTTAATATCTCAAAATTAAAATGAATATAAAAGAAGGATAAAAAGTCATGCATAGGGATAGATTATGAAACACTTTTCAACACTAATACAGTATTTTTAAAGAGTTTCTCAAAAAAATTCCCTCCCCCCCTCTCAATAACGCGAAAATTTCTGATTCATTTTTAAACATGAAAGCATGATATTCACAGGCATGATTTTTGAAGTAATTTGCAGTTGAATAGTTTTTTTCTTATGATAAATGATTTACATCTTAAATTATTAGCTATTATTGTCTCAGGACGACAGTTTTCTTTTTCTTCTTTTTTTTTTTTTCGTTTTCTGCGCGGTCGTGTTAGAAAATTCGGTTCAAAACACCAACTTTGACTACATTCTTTGAAAAACTCTTTGGCTTTTACTGAAAAAAGAAAAAAACAGTTCAATTACATAGTTTCTGAATAAGAGTGATTCTGATAAAAATCCCCCCCCCCCCCTCTTAATAACGCAAAACTTTCTGATTCATTTTTAAATGTGAAAGGATGATACTCACTGGCATGATTGTTGAAGTGATTCACAATTGAATAGTTCTTTCCATTTCCCGATAAATGATTTACATCTTAAGTTATTAGTAATTATTGTTTCAAGACGACAGTTTTTTTTCATTTTCTGCACTGTTGTGTTCGAAAATTCGGTTCAAAACACCAACTATGACTACATTCTTTGAAACACTCTTCGGCTTTTACTGAAAAACGAACAAACAAATCAATTACATAGTTTCTGGATAAGAGTGATTCTGATAAAAGTCCCCCCCCCCCTTCTTAATAACGCGAAAATTTCTGATTCACTTTTAAACATGAAAGCATGATATTCATAGGCATGATTTTTGAAGTAATTTGCAGTTGAATAGTTCTTTTCTCCCGATAAATGATTTACATATTAAGTTATTAGCTATTATTGTCTCAGAAAGACAGTTTCTTTTTTTTTTTCATTTTCTGCGCGGTCGTGTTCGAAAATTCGGTTCAAAACACCAACTTTGACTACATTCTTTGAAACACTCTTTAGCTTTTACTGAAAAATGAAAAACAAATCAATTACATAATTTCTGGATAAGAGTGATTCTGATAAAAGTCCCCCCCCCTCCTCTTAATAACGCGAAAATTTCTGATTCATTTTTAAACATGAAAGCATGATATTCATAGGCATGATTTTTGAAGTAATTTGCAGTTGAATAGTTCTTTTCTCCCGATAAATGATTTACATATTAAGTTATTAGCTATTATTGTCTCAGAAAGACAGTTTCTTTTTTTTTTTTTCATTTTCTGCACGGTCGTGTTTGAAAATTCGGTTCAAAACACCAACTTTGACTACATTCTTTGAAACACTCTTTAGCTTTTACTGAAAAATGAAAAACAAATCAATTACATAGTTTCTGGATAAGAGTGATTCTGATAAAAGTCCCCCCCCCCTCCTCTTAATAACGCGATAATTTCTGATTCATTTTTAAACATGAAAGCATGATATTCACAGGCATGATTTTTGAAGTAATTTGCAGTTGAATAGTTCTTTTCTCCTGATAAATGATTTATATCTTAAGTTATTAGCTATTATTGTCTCAGAACGACAGTTTTCTTTTTCTTCTTTTTTTTTTTCGTTTTCTGCGCGGTCGTGTTCGAAAATTCGGTTCAAAACACCAACTTTGACTACATTCTTTAAAAAACTCTTTGGCTTTTACTGAAAAACGAAAAAACAGTTCAATTACATAGTTTCTGAATAAGAGTGTTTCTGATAAAAATCCCCCCCCCCCCCTCTTAATAACGCGAAACTTTCGGATTCATTTTTAAATGTGAAAGGATGATACTCACTGGCATGATTGTTGAAGTGATTCACAATTGAATAGTTCTTTCCATTTCCCGATAAATGATTTACATCTTAAGTTATTAGTAATTATTGTCTCAAGACGACAGTTTTTTTTCATTTTCTGCACTGTTGTGTTCGAAAATTCGGTTCAAAACACCAACTATGACTACATTGTTTGAAACACTCTTCGGCTTTTACTGAAAAACGAACAAACAAATCAATTACATAGTTTCTGGATAAGAGTGATTCTGATAAAAGTCCCCCCCCCCTTCTTAATAACGCGAAAATTTCTGATTCACTTTTAAACATGAAAGCATGATATTCATAGGCATGATTTTTGAAGTAATTTGCAGTTGAATAGTTCTTTTCTCCCGATAAATGATTTACATATTAAGTTATTAGCTATTATTGTCTCAGAACGACAGTTTTCTTTTTTTTTCGTTTTCTGCGCGGTCGTGTTCGAAAATTCGGTTCAAAACACCAACTTTGACTACATTCTTTGAAAAACTCTTTGGCTTTTACAGAAAAAAGAAAAAAACAGTTCAATTACATAGTTTCTGAATAAGAGTGATTCTGATAAAAATCCCCCCCCCTCTTAATAACGCAAAACTTTCTGATTCATTTTTAAATGTGAAAGGATGATACTCACTGGCATGATTGTTGAAGTGATTCACAATTGAATATAGTTCTTTTCATTTCCCGATAAATGTTTTACATGTTAAGTTATTAGTAATTATTGTCTCAAGACGACAGTTTTTTTTCATTTTCTGCACTGTTGTGTTCGAAAATTCGGTTCAAAACACCAACTATGACTACATTCTTTGAAACACTCTTCGGCTTTTACTGAAAAACGAACAAACAAATCAATTACATAGTTTCTGGATAAGAGTGATTCTGATAAAAGTCCCCCCCCCCTTCGTAATAACGCGAAAATTTCTGATTCACTTTTAAACATGAAAGCATGATATTCATAGGCATGATTTTGGAAGTAATTTGCAGTTGAATAGTTCTTTTCTCCCGATAAATGATTTACATATTAAGTTATTAGCTATTATTGTCTCAGAAAGACAGTTTCTTTTTTTTTTTTTTCATTTTCTGCGCGGTCGTGTTCGAAAATTCTGTTCAAAACACCAACTTTGACTACATTCTTTGAAACACTCTTTAGCTTTTACTGAAAAATGAAAAACAAATCAATTATATAGTTTCTGGATAAGAGTGATTCTGATAAAAGTCCCCCCCCCTCCTCTTAATAACGCGAAAATTTCTGATTCATTTTTAAACATGAAAGCATGATATTCACAGGCATGATTTTTGAAGTAATTTGCAGTTGAATAGTTCTTTTCTCCTGATAAATGATTTATATCTTAAGTTATTAGCTATTATTGTCTCAGAACGACAGTTTTCTTTTTCTTCTATTTTTTTTTTCTTTTTCTGCGCGGTCGTGTTCGAAAATTCGGTTCAAAACACCAACTTTGACTACATTCTTTGAAAAACTCTTTTGCTTTTACTGAAAAACGTAAAAACAGTTCAATTACATAGTTTCTGAATAAGAGTGATTCTGATAAAAATCCCCCCCCCCCTTAATAACGCGAAACTTTCTGATTCATTTTTAAATGTGAAAGCATGATACTTACTGGCATGATTGTTGAAGGGATTCGCAATTGAATAGTTCTTTCCATTTCCCGATAAATGATTTACATCTTAAGTTATTAGTAATTATTGTCTCAAGATGACAGTTTTTTTTTTTTTTTTTCATTTTCTGCACTGTTGTGTTCGAAAATTCGTTTCAAAAACACCAACTATGACTACATTCTTTGAAACACTCTTCGGCTTTTACTGAAAAACGAACAAACAAATCAATTACATAGTTTCTGGATAAGAGTGATTCTGATAAAAGTCCCCCCCCCCCCTTCTTAATAACGTGAAAATTTCTGATTCACTTTTAAACATGAAAGCATGATATTCATAGGCATGATTTTTGAAGTAATTTGCAGTTGAATAGTTCTTTTCTCTCGATAAATGATTTACATATTAAGTTATTAGCTATTATTGTCTCAGAACGACAGTTTTCTTTTTTTTTCGTTTTCTGCGCGGTCGTGTTCGAAAATTCGGTTCAAAACACCAACTTTGACTACATTCTTTGAAAAACTCTTCTGCTTTTACTGAAAAACGAAAAAACAGTTCAATTACATAGTTTCTGAATGAGAGTGATTCTGATAAAAATTCCCCCCCCCCCCTTAATAACGCGAAACTTTCTGATTCATTTTTAAATGTGAAAGCATGATACTCACTGGCATGATTGTTGAAGTGATTCGCAATTGAATAGTTCTTTTCTCCTGATAAATGATTTATATCTTAAGTTATTAGCTATTATTGTCTCAGAACGACAGTTTTTTTTTTCATTTTCTGCACTGTTGTGTTCGAAAATTTGGTTCAATACACCAACTTTGACTACATTCTTTGAAAAACTCTTCTGCTTTTATTGAAAAACGAAAAAACAGTTCAATTACATAGTATCATCTACAAAAAAATAAACTGCATTAGAAATTTTAAAAAATCAAAAAATTGTTTTGTTTTTTCGTTTTATTTTCTAAGGGAAGTAACACCACAGAAAAGGAAAAAAAAGTCTCTTTCCGGCAAAATGGATATTTGAAGTCTAGTAGTAGTTATCAAAATGTTGGTAATTGTTCAACTAAAAGCTTAGCTTGGTCACAAACAGGATTGTTTGTGAAAGACGTTACTGCAAAGGACTTCCTCCCCGAGGTCAAATGCGGTTGTGGACCTAGAGTGGGGATGAGTGGTGTCCTCGTAGCCAGAAAAGTGATATCTTATCTTTATCTTTAGGAATGCGCTCCACAAAGAAGCATGTGTTTTACACATCTTCGTGAGTTTTGAGAAGAATAATTTTTTAGAAAATAATTTCTTATTTTAAAACTTTTTTGTGAGAAAAAGTGGGTTTGATCTTTACCTTTTATATTCTCGAAATGCGTAACAAAAAACACAATCCTACTGCTAGCAGCTTAAAATTAAAAGGACATTTAACATATGCACTCAAAGCATTGACTAGTAATATTTATATTTCTAGTCAATGACTCAAAGTCGTTCATTACAAATTTCCGTATTTTTTTCTGTTTTCCTGCTAACTTATTTTTGGTCCGAATATGAGACAGCTGGGGCTCCTGAAACCAATATGGTACCAAGTGGGGACCACTGAAATCTTTTTAATTATAAAATCGAAAAATTTCTTCCCGAAATCAAAAAATCAAAAACCGGAGCTTTTCTAATGTTAAAAACGTTACTGCACTATTTGAACCATGGGAAACTCGAAATGTTTATAAGGTCTAAAATTTTGTTTTAGTGAAATTTATTACTGTATTATACGAATAATTTGAGTACTCTCAAAGGTACTCCAATATCATGCGTTTTCGAATAAAAATCAATTCAGAAATGTGTCAAAAAGTAGCTCTTTTGGATTTCAGAACAGGCATGGAAAGGCATGAAAATGGCAGGTATTCTTACTCAGAAAATATGCAATCGAAAGACGATTTCCATTTTTACTTTACCCATCATACGTAATATAGTGTAAATCTTGTAATTGTTTTGAAAATCGCAAAAAAAAAAAAATAAAAAAATAATAATAATAATTTAACGGATTTACACGTTTCAGACACTGGAGATTTTGATAAACATATTTTAAAATTTTTTTTTTTTTTTTGCCATCCGTCTGTGTGTCTGTAAACGCTCTATCTCCCGAACAAATTGAAATAGAGATTTGAAATTTGGTATGTACTTAGTATGTAATAATGGGAAGAAGTTTATTGATTTTCAGTAACCTCGATTATCTGGAACTCCTTTTTTTCGGACTCTCGAAATATTCGTTCTGATAAAATGTATATAAAATGTTTCGATATTGTTTATATTATGGAGTGAATATAAAAGACAATATAAAAAATATAAATTTTGCATAAAGAATGAAGTCGATTGGATAATGAGTTGCCGAGATATTTGTAATCCTATTTTCAACACTCTTCGATTTGTTATGACCCTGTATTTCATCCAAATTTCAATTCAAAGATATATTTTAATTGGAAATGAGACGCTTAATCCGACGCAATAAACTGTTAGTTAATATGATTAACATTTTTGGAGATATATGAAAGTTTCTTTTATGCAAATCAGTGATAGAAGATTTAAAGTTTATGAAGTCATCAAGCCACGATTTTATTCGAATTGCAATGACACATGTTTTATTTTCATATTTTATATTATGCATATCCATGATGGGTAAGTATTACGCTGGTCCCAAACAACTAGCTTGGTAAAGTCAGGAGATCTTTCAGAAATTATTGTCAAAATCTGCGTTCTGAATTGAATTCCCGATACTGCAGCACGAGAAAAGGGAAAAAGTGTTATCTTCAAAAAAAGTGTTATCTTTGTTATTCAGAAATGTGCAGTGTACTTACTGCACATTTCTGAATTCATTTTTGTTCATAAACACATGAAACTGACAGATGTTTTTATTAAGAAACTATGTAATCAAAAGACGTTTTCTATTTTTTGGTAAAGGCAGAAGAACTTTCAGAAAATATTGTCAAAGTCGGCATTTTGAACCAAATCGCCAATGCGGCAGTGCTTTTAATCTTTTGAGTGTACTGTGTTGCTCTTTTTTTTTTCCTTTTTTTTCCCCGGAATAAACAGTAAATATGTTTCTGGTTGGCGGAGGAAAAGGTCTGCCGGAACAAAATTTCTAAGGCAGAACTTGACTCGGTCCAGTCCTTTATAAAAGCTAAACAATTAGCCCGGAGCCTTACAAAAGCTTTATTGGCCGTTCGCGGCCCGTACCAAAAACCTGTACCAAACTGCTAAACATCCATTTTGTAAAGAGATTATCGCCGGAGGGGAAAGAAGATGAAACATGAAAACGCTTACAACAGCAGGACAGTTATTTCCGTACAAGACGACATTGGCTCGGCTAAAAGGCTGCTATATATATTTAGTAGCTCTAGGCTCGGCTGTTCACAATAGAGAAGAGATAATGAGACAGAGAAACCACGAAAATCCCGCGGAGTGTGTGTGGCCACAAAGCTATCCCGGCCTTCTCTTTCCCAACCACTGAGAAATTCATCAATCAGTGAGATCTCTGATGTCAACAGCAAAGTAAAGATAGAAAAAAATTTACGAAAGTATCCTTTCTGTCGCTATTGGTTTGACCTGATCTGGTGAAAGATGCAGAAACTAAATTGATTTCCAAAAATACCATGTTGCAATGTGTGGTGTACATTGAAGGGTGAAGAAGCGGGTCACCACAGAAACAGAAAATGTAACATTTTATTTGAAAAAATAGATTTTCTTTCATTTTTTTTTTTTTTTGGGAGGGGATTGTAGAATAGAACTTCAATCAAAATGGATTTGGATTTGTTTAGATAAGCACGTTTAAAATACCCTATAATAACCAACAAAACAGGGTTTTCCTAACAACAATTATAAAACATGAATTTCTAAATTACAGGGACTCTAAATTAGAAATACTCCAGCTGGCTTACATAATAAAATTTAAAGTGTTATAAAATACAGCAGGATATGGAGAATAATTCTTAAATGTCTCAAAGATTAGTGCATAACACGCATCAATAAATAAACACTTTTTCAAGCATGGTACAATGTAATCAGAATTTGCAGCATCAGAGAAAAATAAAATTATAGTTTATAATTGATTATTTTTGTTTCGATGCCTTGTAACAGAAATTCATTGTGGCAGATGGGTTATGTTTTCGCAAATTTTTTTCCAACTTGAAGAACAGCAAAATGGTGTGAGTCACGCATCGTCAAAAAACCTGATAAAAGTGTCGAAGCACAGTCAGGGTTCATACATAGTTGAGAAGAAAAATCCCAGATGGCTCGGCCTACAGGCACAGGTAGATTTAGAAGACGCAGACCGTGGGGCACCCGTTTGTTGGGAATTGCGGAAAAAATTACCTTTTTGCGATGATGCAACAGTTGGAACCGCCTACTTCGAAACCTAACGTGTTTGCAGGCAAAACCAGCAGGGATTTTTATTTTTTATTTATTTTTATTTTTATTTTTTTTTTTTTGCTATAATAGTTGGTCCTATAAAAAACTTGTCAATATAAAAGTTTTAGATAATATTAAGAGGATTTATAATAGATTTAAGCGGATTTGAAATCTTGGGAATTGACGAAGTTATGATTTTTTTTCTTCTAAAACCCCCTTCCCCCTTAAGGCAGTTTTTAATTATATCAAAAATCTGTCATACATAAATTTTCGGCCCTTCTCCTAGAAGTAATAATAACTTCAAACGGATTCAATTCCCTTTCAAACTAATTTTTAAAGGATTCAAAAACACTAACTCCTTCGTGACGTATTGTTTAAGGTGCACGAAATCTTTGAATTTGAACAGTTATATTTTATTACAAAAATTTGTGTCTTAATTAATTTTAAAATTTTCGACGATTTAATAAAGCAAAAATTACAATATTAAAAAACTAATGGCAAAGAATTACACTCGTCGAAAAGGGATAGAGAAAATTAGACTACATTCTTGTTTCTCAAATAGCAATTTTTTCTCTCTTCATCAGTTTGTGAATAAATATAAATTTAAGTTTTGGCCTGAGTACGAAGACTGGTATAAATATCGAGCCCGAGTCCGTTTCGAGATGAGCGCGCTTCATCACTTTTGAACAGGTTTCCATTAGTGTTCGTAGAACAAAATCTGGGGAGAGACAAGATTTTAGAAAATGTGTTTTGCTTGCTTGGAGACTGCTGTCAAGGCCGCATTTTCTTACATTTTATTTTATTTATTTATTTATTAACGGAGAATATAAACATGAAATAAACTAAACAAATATTTTTTTTTTGTAAGAATCTTACATGCAAAACAATTAAAAAAATATATTAATATGTATAACACAGTACAGAAATGTAACAATTAAGATTATATTTAAAATTAAATCTAAGAACAAAGGCTTTTTAATAATTTTTCTTATTTTATTTTATGCAGAATTGAAACAATTTTTTTTTTTTTTTGTCATCAACCCCCCCCCCCCCCGTTCAGGAATTTTCCTTTTAATACATGAATGTAAAAAAAAAAAAAAGAAAGAAAGAAAAAGAAATACGAAACTAAAAGCTGTCTTTCACATATGAATTGGTGAGCTTCGCTGCCAAGGCCACGTTTTATTTTTTTTTATTCATCAGGAACATAAACATGAAATAAACTAAACTATGATTTTTTATTTTTTTATTTTTTCTGTCAGTAGTGCACGTGCAAGACCCATGGATGTACAATAGATATGAAAGATATGATAGATATAAAATATGTTTTAGCACATCCATGGCAAGACCATTTTTAAATGTATTAACATATAAAATATTACGAGATTATATTCAAAATCCAAAAATAAGTTTCACCCCCCGCTTTTTTTTTTCACCAAAATGAATAAATTATAAATGTAAAGATATCTAATGATAATAATAATAATAATATTTTATAAGCAATCAATGTTTATGGTGAAAATCATTATATATTCATCTAATTCCATCACTCCACTTCATGATAAAAATAAAAAATAATAATAAATAATATTTAAAATTGGAATATTACTTTATTTTTAGGATTTCTAAATTGGTATCTAAATGCATAATTATAATTTAATTAAAATAAAACTACTAATTGATTAAAATGTACTTTTTTTAGAAAAATACATTACTCTCATTATTATTTTTTTTTTTCTACTTTTTAACTTAATATTGTATTACCATCAGAAACACATCAGTGAACATATTTTTTTTATAATTCTAGTATATTAAAAAATGAGTGTAAAATCGATTGCAAAATCCCATCTTTACATAAATTAAGTGTAGTAAAATAAAAGAGTGTGAGGTTTTTTTTTCTATCAGTACATGAGCGTAAAAAGAAAACGGAACTAAAAGATACAGCAAAAATAAACCCCGCCTTTGGATAAGGTTGCCACAATTTCATTCCGAAAACAGATCTAGCCAAAGTTGCCAAATTCACTAGATTCAGATTATGGCAAATAAAAATTTCCTTAAGTGTTTTTGTGAAATATAAATACTGTTTAGTAACGATATTTAGATTTGCTACAAACTGGACATTTTTTGCACAAATTTTTTTTTAAAAAATCAGCTATTTTTGCATAAGAAAATAGTATAAAACACATAACTTATTACTCATGAAGCTTTATTTTGATATTTGACTTATAGATGGCAGCACCACACGAAATCATTTTGAAATAAATGGTGTTTAGCATGATGGTAAAAATGGCGCTGGATAATAGAAATATACGGCTATTGGATTATTAAATTAAATATTATTAAACATTTGCTCAATATATAATAATAGGACAGATGTTATTGGATAATTTGGGGTTTAAATTTGACTAAATACTTGCTGTAGTGTATATGTATCAATTGTTTATTTCTAAAATATGATCGATATGTTTGCTTTAGAAATGATGCTGGGTACCCGTTACTCTTAAAACACACTTCACAAATAAATGGCATTTTCCCAGTGTGGGGGCATAGGTGTTTCTTTAGTTCACTACTTTCAAGAAATTCTTTGGAGCATAAATCACACATAAATCTTTTTTCACCTGTATGGGTGTTAAGATGTTGTTTTAGATTTGACTTTTGAGAAAATCCTTTGGAACACACTTCACAAATAAATGGTTTTTCTCCTGTATGAATTCTATGATGATTCTTCAGATGGCCACTATTAGAAAACGCTTTGGAGCATATTTCACAAGTGAATGTCTTTCCTTTTGTATGATTTGGCAGATCATTATGTTGAAAATATTTTAAAGAGTCAACATCACTAATAACAGACTTTTCTTCACTATCAGTAAAGAGGCATTCTTTTGTGGGGCACTCTGCTGTTGAACTTCTTTCAGACATGCTACAGAATTACAAGATTTTTCTATTCGATTTTTTAATTTGTATCAGGTTGAAGTATTAGTTTTTAGTTGTTTTGCCTATGTTGCTTTTATGGTTTGAGAAAATCTTAGAATATACTTGAACAAAATTGATTCTTACGCCTATTTTGGTATAAATACAATGTATAAAAATTTACCTCACCAAAAAATTATTTACTGCAAAAGGTACTATTTTACTGGTATGTGTACAATGAGATATTTAAACATCTTGTTTCTAAGAAAATCCTTTTTATCATTCAAAGATGAATGATCAGTCTCTTTTGCCTTTTACATCTGAAATTTAAAAAAATATTTTATTAACCAGCCTTTTAAATTGTAATTATAAATTAACATTATCTCCACATTTGCTTACATTTAAAAAATATTTATACCTGTTAAATGAGAAAAAAATTCACTTAGCTGTTTGTAGAATCAGTATAAAAAATGCACCCCTTACATTTTAAATGTCAAACACTCACAGAGATAAAAAACAAAAACAAAAATTTCATTTGAATGGGAATTATGGCTACTTTCATTTATTGTTAAAAAAATTTTTGCTTAGAAAGTACACTTTCATAATGAAATTGCAATGTACTTTAATTTTTTTACTTTTATGCCAACCATTTTAGTTAGTCAAATCTGTTACCAAGTAATGTGATTTCAAGCAAATGGATAAGCATGACGTTACATTCACTGAATGTCAACCGCGAAGCTGCGCATCACAAGCAATATATATATATTCCATTTTTATTTATTTTATGTGTAAGCCACTTTAGTTTTTGTAATGTTCTAAATTAATTGCTATTTCTTTCTTTTTGTGCAAATTTGAAGCAAACTTAACTATGTTATTTAATGCCACAAATGTTTATGAATGGTGTCAATTTTGTAGATAAGAAAGTTTAGGTTTTGCAATGAAAGACACATGTTAACTGCTTTTTCTTTGTTTTCCTGTCATCTTTTGGAAACCAAAGGATAAAAATTCTGAATTTTCTATCTTTGGAACAAGCATGAACGTAGAATAAATGGACTGGACTCCAACGTTACAGATATAGTCCTCTTTCAGCACCGACGAATGTCGAAACCAATAGTCCCTTACCATAGATCAGAATTGTCAATCCGGAGAAAGTCTATGGGAGAAAATGACCGCGATAATTGCCAACTTATTAATTAACTTTCTCTGGAAAGTATCGCCGCCTGGTGGATACTACCGATACTAGTTCATAAGCAAATGCATAGAACAAATGGAGCTGTTAAAAAATTTCGTGTCGTAAATACTCCTATTACCATGGAGATCATGCCTATTACTGACGATTGATGGCGCTAGTAGCAGGACAAACATGCAATCAAAGGAAACTTGCTGATTGTGAGAAGGAGGCCTTGGTCGAAACTATCGCTGCGGGGCGCAGCGCCATCTACTGGGTTTTTTCTCATAAAATTCGAGTACATACTTTTAATCATTTTAAAATTAAAATAAATGCATGAATTTGAGAAGAATAACGTATTTTAGACTTTCGTGAAATTTAAATTCGAAGAAATTATTTAGCTTATGCTTTCCATTACGTCCAGAACAATGAATATGACTTTTATTATTCTTATTAATTTTTTTTTTTTTTTTTTTTTTTTTTTTTTTTTTTTTACAAGAAAATTTGCATATAAAATCAGATTGTGTATTGCTACATTTTTATTGAGTAAACAACTAAATAATTATATTAAAAATGTAAGAATTTTAAACACAAAAACTAAAATAATTTAAAATTCGTAAAGTAAAGTATGTTCTATACAACACAGACATTTTAACATGAAGTCTGTTTTGTAAGTTTTAAATGTGAGTTATCTATCATCTAACAATTTCTTTCTAAAAGATGAGATAAATTATATTTACTATCTTTATCAATTATACTTTCTCATGCAACGTAGGTTTTATTTGAATGAAGTTTTTTAGGGTTTTTTTTTTCTTTGGGATGATGAAAGCTATACTTTCTACTCAAAATATTTCCTAAAATACCTGTATAAAACAAACTTACTTTTATTCCCCCTCCCAATCTTAAAAATAGATATAATATTTCCAATCTTTTAAATACATAATATTAACTTGCAGCTATTTATAACCAATATTAAGAGTTACTGTTGCATTGCATCATAAAATTTTTGTTCACTTGACAGCTAACCATTATGAAGTAAAAATTTTCCTGCCTCTCTTTTGCTACACAAAAGATTAATATATATCTATGTATTTAAAACACAAGGCTGTTGTTTTAGTCATCTGCCTTGAACTTTCTACTGAACCAATTTTAATAATTATCGCTGTTCATTTGTAGATGTACCTACACTAGCTATACTTTTTTAAACAGTCCCATTTTTATATTTTAATTTTAAACTTTTTTTTTTATGACAGTTTTTCAAAATGGTGGAAACTAGGTTAAGATTTTCTCTCCAAAACATAAAATTAATTTAAATTATCACATTCTACCAATCAGAAGAGTGATTGTATCATAAAAAATGTCGTCATATTTAAAAGAAAAAATCTCAATGGCTTTCATAAAATTTAAACATATTAAAATGGTTGCATTTAATTATGTAGTAATCACGTAAGAGCACAGATTATTTATTGAGAAATAATATTAAGTAATCTGTGTAAATAAAATAACAGTAAATAATCTATCATTATAAGAAATATGCAAAAGAAAATGTTTCTGCTGAGGAAAATTATGTCATTTGCAAAACAAAGAATTTATTTTCCTCCATAAATATAAAATATTTTACTAACCCTGTATCAGTATGACGTCATATTCAGTGACTCTTATTCCTGCATCTAAATAGACTGAATTTCTGCTATTTATATAAGAATCCTTAGTATGCACAAAATAAAATATTTCTGAAAATTACATCATTTGCAGTCGACTCTGACAGAAATATTTTTCTTTAAATTTTCTTGAAAATGACATCACTAAGTTTTATTAAATTAAAAGCTAAATCATCTGCTTATGAAAATTATGTTATTTTTTAAACATGCATTTTCCAACACAAAATTTCAATTTTACAAAGTTTCGTCTAAACTATCGTTGAACCAGCATGAAATGCGATTTCATACTTACTATATAAAACTGAATAAAATTAATATTTTTTCAAAGTACATTTTTCTTAAATTGTAACATACTTTTTAATATATTCTCCTCCATTGAATTTCGACTGGTGTAACTAGTAAATGTAATTAATTTTTATAAGAAAAGAGAAAACACACAGATTATTTTACATATTTTATTATTCAAATATTTTATTTATACACAAATACATCTGATAATGTATAATTTTTGTGAAGGATCCATCTTTTAAAACAGGCCTGAACATATACAAATCCATCACTAATTTTTAGCTCAATCTCCCTCAATTTACATTTGTCATCAAAATGCAGCTCACACAATTTTTGATTTTGCATAAAAACTGTAAATTTTCTTGGAATGGCTCCCTGCCATTTCCCTAGAAGTTCAGCAACCTAAATATAAATAATAAAATTATTTTTGAGGGTTATGTTAATTTTTTTAAAGAATTAAACAATTTATAACCTTTACATTTTAGCCATATATAAATAAAAAATACAAAATCTGAATTCCTAACAGTGACTTAGAAATTTAAAAATTGTGGGAAGGACAGTTATTTTCAAAGAAATTGTACATTTATGATCAATAATTAATAAAATATTTATGAGAATAATTATTAATGTCCTCACATAATCAAAATTGTAATTATTTTACATAGAAATTTTAGGATAATTTTGTTTTTATAGAATTACAATTATTAAATTAGCAAGACAATGGGGGCACAATCGTAAAATATAACCAATATTTACAGTGATTTTCATTTTTAAGGTAGTTTTGCAGAGATCAATTATCAATCTAAAATTTTGATATTGTTGTAATAAGAGTAAAATTAAATAAGTACATAAAAAATAAGGAAATGGTTTTATAGACTCAATTAAATGAATGTGCATTTCTTAAAAAAATCAATGTGAAAGTATTCATTAAAAAACATTTAGAGAAAGAGTTTGACAGTAATATTTAATATTTTTGGTCAATATGACACCTAGAATTGCAAAATAATGCATATAAATTTAATTATCAGGAAGTAACCTCCCATAACACATATTGTTCTATGTGTAACATAAGTGACACACATCATAGGAAAAACCTATCGATATAATAGTTAAATATTTAATTTATCCCTTCAGAAATTTATATACTTTTAATGGTACTGAATGTACTTTTTATTAAAGGGACATAAAACAGAATTATAAGAAGCATTTCTATTTATTTATAAAAGAAAAAGGATAAATATTCTGAATTTTGAGAAGAAAAAAAAACACTTACAGCAATATTTTTAATGATGTAAATTGTTCTGTTGTAACTAATTTTGTTAAATTAAAATTATTAAAAAAAAAAAAAAATTATGACTTATATATATTTTTTTGTACATTGCTACGATGAATATTAAAAATACATATTTTAAAAAGTCAGAGGGTAAAAAAAAGGTAGTTATAGAATGCACAGGACACTCTGTTTCTTTTGTTTTCGGTTTTGACAGAGTTTTAACAAACACTGACAACATTTTTTTTAATGGATAAAACAATATACTTTTAGACAATTTCAACTAACTCTATTTTTAAAATAAAAGAAATATTGTTGTTTATATATTCATAGAATTAAGAATGTGATCTATATTAATACAAATATGTAGTAGTGATAACATGTCAAAATTGTAGCAATAGACCTAATTTTTATTCGTACTATAACAATTAAATAAAGTAATATATTTGACAATAGAGATGGATGGGTATTAATTAACACATATATTAACATTTATATAATTTAAAACAGTAATTATTTTGTTAGATAACAAATATTTTAGCTCGAAGTAAAATATCCATAACTGACCTTAGGTGCAGAAAATAAACTCGGATTCTTCTTTCCCAAGGCTTTATTTCTCTTGAACAAGTTGGGATATCCAGTATCGCAACCAGGATTGAAACAATTTCTGTCCATAATGTCTTTAAAAACACTTTAAATTAATTAAAATTAGAAAATTTTGCAACTTCTCCTAAGCTTTGAATCTAAATCTGCTATCGCTGCACCTCTGTTGGCTTATTGATCAACTAAATTTCTCGGACTGTTTTTCAAGCTAAATCCCAACTGTGGAATCCGGTCCATCTATCTAGGTTCATGAGTCTATTATCTTTATTCTGAAACATGTGTAATTCAGACATTTTGGAATGTTTTACTTCTTTCCCTTCCTTTTTATTTTCAATAAAAGATCATAGATGGTGCCACAAAACATGCAAGAATTAGTTTTAGAGAACATTTTTTCCCTCAACCAATTATATTCATTAAATTGACAATGCAAATTGTAAAAAAAATAAAAATAATAATATTTCATTCAATAATAGATTTAATTTTACTACATTTTACCAATTTTAAAGTTAATTGTAATGACTTTCTGTATTGTATGTAATTGATATTTTTTCATATTAGGCTTGTGTATTAGTATTCTGAAATGTACTATTAAAGTAATACTAACAATAAAATCTTGATTCAATAATACATTTTATTAATTTTACTACATTTTTCTGATTTTAAAATTTATTCTAATAATTTTTGTTTAGTACATAATTAATTTCATTAAGTAATTTTTTATCATTGAGTAAGTATAAAATATTACATTATTTATTATGTCGCATTATATTACTCATAAAACTTTATATAGTACCGTAATTTCGGGTAGATAAGCCGTCCTGGCGTATACGCCGCTATGTCCGAAAATCGTAAAAAAAAAAGCTGAAATTCCATCGTATACGCCGCACCGGCGTATAAGCCGCACTTATTGAAAATGGTGTACGTACTACTATAGACGCTATAATGAATATTTTTGCACATTTTTTAAAACTATTTAAAAAATTAGAATTTTAAATTTAATACAAATAATGAATATAAATAAATAAATAAATAACTTACTTACTTTTAGTTTGTGAATTTATCCAATTGCATCACACATTTCAGCGTTGGATCGGTAAGTAGAAATATATTTGATGGAATTCTTAATATAAAACATTACACTAGAATTACAAATAACACTATATTTTATTTGAATCCATCAATTAAATAACAACATAAAATTCTGAAAATAACTAATGATAAATAACCATTTTGACAACATGAACTATTGACAAAAGTAGGGAGAGACGTATAAACATAATTTTTTTGAAAATCACTTCATTACTAACTGTAAAAATTAATGTCTATTAACGGAAATTAATTGGTACTCTTTTTGATATATTCCATAAATATTTAAAGTAAAATGTTCTAAGAAAGTTTTAAAATAACCAAACGAAAATTAAATACATACGTTCATTATTGAAAATAAAAAATACAACATTCGCAAGTGCGCACACATAAAGAAAACAAGAAAATCTACTTTATTTTCTGTTAAAATGCCACGATTATGCAAAACTAAGCATAAAAAGTATTCTTTAAATGTGTCAGCTACTTCACTTTGCGTAAGTGCAGTAAAAACAAATTATTGAGCTGCAAGCAAACAGAAAAAATAATTTAAAAGAAAAAAACGAAAAGCAAAACCCGTTTTTTCTTAGCTATTAAAAAAAAAAAAAAATCTCCATTATTATTTGTCCGATTTTGTTCAAATTTTCAGCAAGTTGCAATAACAGTAAATTAAGCTGTGTAACAAAATTTCATTAAAATATAATAAGTTATTAGAAAATTACAGCACTCCACAAACCCCCCTAGTTACTATAAAAAGGGAGAGAGCTATCTGCAGTTTGTTTATTCAACTCTGCGGAGTTGGAGTGGAGCGGGAAGTTGAATATTATCAGAATGAGATCATTATCTTTGAGTACGGCACGTTTCGTTTCGTTATGCAAAAAGAAACCATGTACAGATTTTTTTCTTTTTTTAATGAAATAAAAAGAACTTAAATGGGATATTCTATAACATGCTTAGAAAAGCAATCTGAGTAACAGAAATAGTGAAGAGGATGCGGCGATTACTTTTGTTTCATTATAGATAAATAATGTATTCATCATCATAACAGATTTATAAATCAATCAAAATTTAAGGAGGTTTGTGTATTTTTAAAAATGTAGTCATGAAGCGATCAGTTAAAACAAATTTCTACAAAAGATTTCTTATCCGTGAAGCATTTTTAATATTATTTTTCAGATTTTCACTCTATAATATGTATATGATCCAATTTTTTTTTTTCCTGGAAAAATCGTTATTACTTCGTATACGTCGCACCGGCAGATAAGCTGCAAAAGGTAAAATTTAACTTTTAAACTCGTATAAGCCGCGGCTTATCTACCCAAAATTACGGTAATAAAAGCTAGGAATTGATACTAATTTTATATTTTATTGTGTTTCTTCATGTTGTCAGTGTTGTCTTCATGTCCAAAATATAAAAGAAATTGTCACCAACTTATTATTATTATTTTTTTTAACTTTTGAATTTGGTCTTATTTCCGATTTTAAAATTAATTGTAATAATTTTCTGTGATTATGTATAATTTGTATGCTTGTTTTTGTTAATATAAACTTGGAATTAATGCTAATTTCATATAACTTTCTTTCTACAAATTTAAGATGGGAAAACAACATAAAATCCCACTTTTTTATTTATTTTTCTTTCTTTACCTTTTAAAAAAAAATTCTATTTGAGTTCAATATTTTCATTGAACCAATGTGCACAAATGGCACATTATCAAGATCCATATAAGTAAATTATTCTAAAAAATTTTTGAAAATAAATTTGATAAACTTAAGCCACAAGATCATATCTGTAATAAACACAGGTGCTTAAAAAAGTCAACTGTAAACATAAAAATTAATATTTCCTTTTTTTTTTTTTTTTTTTTAATTGAAAGACACGTCCTGTTGAATTTTAGGTAATTCAAAAGAGCAAAAATTCATTGCATATGTTCTCATTATGCATATAGATTTCTATTGATTTATGCATAATAGATGGGAAATAAACTCTTGATGGATAAATTATTTTACTGTTCTGAAAATCAATTTTTAAAGTCTCAGTTTTATGTAGTCTTGCCAGTACTGTAGTACCGTAATTTCGGGAGTAAGCGCCGCGGCGCATACGTGTTTAAAAGTTCAAAATATCGGCGATGCGGTGCATACGCAAGGGCGGCGGGTACAATGATTTTTTTTTTCTCAACATAGCAGTATCTGGATATTGTGAAAAGCCTTCATTTCATGTTTTATTAGTCTTACTGCCTCAAATACACTTTTAAACACATGCATTCATTAACATTCATTCATATTTCACCTTTATTTACATTCATTTAATCTCAGTATAAAGTTCATAACTGTAATATAATTGTATCCATGACAACGTCCATTTAACTGTAACCGCTCGTGCCCGTTCTAACTGTCTTCTATTCTTGTTTGTGTGTAACTTGTCCTCATTAAACGTATATATGTTAACAAATGTAAATGCGTATTAATTTCAACATATATCGTCACATGGTGTCAGAAGTTGTGTCAAAAAGTAATATTTACTTTAAATTTCGTTAACGACAACCTAAATTAAATACAAATGGGTGAAAACGGGATACGTCCTCCAAAACCATTACTTATGGCGGATTCCAAAGAAAAATGGGAAGATTGGATTCAAAGTTTTGATTGGTATGCTGCTGCTGTTCAACTTGACAAGAAAGAGAAAAAAGTTCAAGTTGCGACATTTATGGCCGTTATTGGAAGAGAAGCACAACAAATCTATAAAACCTTCAGTTTAAGTACCGATCAACAAGAAGATTTGGAGATTATTAGAGGTAAGTTCACAGAATATTTCACTCCTAAAGTCAATTATACTTTTGAACGTTACAAATTCAACCAGATTAAACAAAAGCAGGATGAAGCTTTTAAAGATTTTTTAACAAGGCTTAAAATACAAGCTTCTAGATGTAAGCTAGGAATTATGGAGGAGGAATTAATTCGCGATAGAATTGTTGTCGGAATTGAAAATAATGACGTTCGGGAAAAGCTTTTAAGCGATGCTGAGTTAAGCTTAGATAAAACTGTGCAGATTTGTCTTGCTTCTGAAAGTGCTGCACAGCAATTGAAAAATATTTCTGATGATAATAAACCCATAATTTCTACAATATCGAAGAAATTTACTCAGTCGCATAAAAATGTTCCTTCGAAAGATAAGCCTAATTCTAATACCAAATTCTCTAAAATGATAAACGATTGTAGAAATTGTGGTAATACACATAAAATTAATGATTGCCCCGCTTTTGGCAAAAAATGTAAAATTTGCCAAAGGCAAAACCATTTCGCAAAAAAATGTAGATCCAGAAACCAGAAAAAATACAGAGTGCAAGATATTGAAAATGTAGATACGATTACCGATGATAGTTTTCTGATAGCAAGTATCGACGCTAATAAATCAGATTGGTGCGAGACTGTCATAATTAACAATAAAGCTATTCCAATGAAACTTGATACCGGTGCCCAGTGCAATGTCATACCATTTCGCTTAGCAGAGGAATTACGTCTAATAATAAAACCTACAAATGTCCGTAAACTCCTCTCATATTCTGGTCATGCTATTGAGGTGGCAGGAGAATCTATTGTTCACTGTCAAATTAAAGATAAGCATATACAGCTTAAATTAATAATTGCACATGGAGGAATTAGTCCAATCCTAGGTCGATTAACCTGCATGGAGGCCGGATTAATTCAAAGAATTGAAGTAGTTAATTTACTGCAAGATGAATTTCAAGACCTGTTTCAAGGAATGGGATGTATAAAAAATTTCGAATATACAGCAGATTTTTCCACAGAGTGTCCCCAAACTGACATTAAGCCCCCCAGAAGAATTCCATTTTCTCTTCGACCGTTAGTAAAGAAGGAACTAGCATCCATGGAATAAGGAATTAGAAAAAGAATTAGCTGAAATCAAGAAATTATTGAAGGAAGCTCCGTCACTTAAATACTATAATCCCAACAAAAGTATTACAATTTCAGTGGATGCTAGTTCCTTCGCATTAGGTGCGGTACTGCTCCAAGAAGGAAGACCGATAGCATTCTCATCCACAGCGATGAATGACGCCCAAAGATCTTATCCCCAGATAGAAAAGGAAGCCCTGGCAATGAAATTCGGATGCCAAAAATTTCATCAATATATATATGGAAATGAAGTAACCATTGAGACGGATCACAAACCTTTAGAATCTATTTTTAAGAAACAAATAGATCGAATTCCACCACGACTCCGTAAAATCTTCTTAGAGGTTCAGCAGTATGCTCCAAGAGTTTGTTATAAGAGAGGTAAGGAAATGTATGTAGCTGACTTGCTGAGCAGAGACTGTCATAATGAAGATTTGTTACAGGAGAATAACTACCAAATTCTCTTTTCAATTCCAACCACAGACGTAGGGTTTAAAATTTTACAAGATCTCACAAATACGGATCCAGATCTAATACAACTGAAACATTTCATTTTTACTGGTTGGCCCAAAAACAAAGATGTAGTTCCAGATTCGTGTAAGAAGTACTTACCATTCTTGGATGAACTATCGATTCAAAAAGATGTAATTTTAAAGGGATTAACGATAATTATACCCGAAGGATACAGACGACGTGCATTGGAGAATCTTCATAAAGGTCACTTAGGCATTACAAGTTGTCTTAGAAGAGCTCGTGAGTGTATGTTTTGGCCAGGAATGTCTGGAGATATAATTTCGATGATCGAAAATTGTGTAGTTTGCCAGAAAACTCAGAAGAATCCTCCGAGAGAACCATTAATTTCTAAGGAGATCCCTAAACTACCATGGGAAATTCTTGCATCTGATGTATTTACCTATCAGGATGTTGACTATCTACTTATTACAGATAGTTACTCTGGTTTCATTGATTTCAAACCATTAAAAGATTTATCTAGTAAGTCTACAATACAAATCCTCAAAGACTGGTTTAGTGTCCATGGAATTCCTAGAATTTAGAAACTGACAATGCTAAAAATTATGATTCTTCTGAATTTAAGGAATTTGCTGAAGAATGGATGTTTACCCGTCAAACTTCAAGTCCCCTCTATCCAAAAGGCAATGGTCTAGCAGAGAGAGCTGTCCAAACAGCGAAGAATTTGCTAAGAAAATGTAAGATATCAGGTCAAGATATACAATTAGCATTACTAAATTTGAGAAATACGCCAAGAGAAAATTTAGGATCACCAGCTCAACGTCTCTTCAGTAGACGCATGCGCACTACAGTTCCAGTTGCTGAAGAATTGCTAAAACCTAAAGTTATGACCCAAACTACAGAACATCTAGCGGATGCTAGATTAAAGCAAAAATACTACCATGATCTTCATACTAAACCATCATTCAGCACTCCATTACAACCAAACCAAAATGTGATGCTGAAACAAGCACCAAGGAATTGGATACCAGCAACAATAACATCTCAAGCTGCTCCTAGATCATACAATGTGCTGACTCCTAAAGGTGAATATAGAAGGAACACTATCCAAATCAAGCCAACTAAGTTGAAGTTCCAAATTGAAAGGAAAAGGAAGTTACCGTTAGAAATTGACCATCAACCTTCTAGTGCTGATAACAATTCCAACGTATCTCCGGCGAAAAATCTAAATGTGTCTGCCCCCAGCGTTACTGACAAGAAACCCATCGTTACCAGGTCTGGAAGAGTCGTAAAGCCAATAAAGAGACTTGATCTTTAACATAATTCAAATAGAACTTAAATAACATTTTGAAAGGGGAGATGTAATATAATTGTATCCATGACAACGTCCATTTAACTGTAACCGCTCGTGCCCGTTCTAACTGTCTTCTATTCTTGTTTGTGTGTAACTTGTCCTCATTAAACGTATATATGTTAACAAATGTAAATGCGTATTAATTTCAACATATATCGTCACAATAACAGTACATAGTATGACAATATATCTTTATTATAAAAACGTAATTACTATAATCAAAATATATTTAACTTACCCATATTTCTCTATTTTCTGTTCAATATTAATAGCTCACTCTTTAAAAGTATTTATTGTATACTTTACAATAGTTGATAAATTGTATTTATTTCATAAGCACACCGCATACAGCGATATTCGATTAAAACGATAATAGAATAATTGATTGGCGTAGTACGTATTTTTTTTCCTATTGTATTTTAAGATAACCTGTGTTTCAATATTAATAGCTCACTCTCTTTAAAAGTATTTATTGTATATTTTACAATAGTTGATAAATTATATTTATTTCATAAGCACACCGCAAACGGCGATATTCGATTAAAACGATAATCGATTTGCGTAGTACGCATATTGGCGTAGTACATATTTTTTTCTATTGTATTTTAAGATAACCTGTGTTTTATTGTTAATTCATATAAAGATTTTATCGCTATTCTTGTTACTTTAAATCCAATTTTGCCGATCGTATCGTGACTATTTCATTTTTACCGATTTTTCAATGATGCGGCGCTTACGTGTATATTTGTTTTTTTTTACAGATTTTTCAATGATGCGGCGCTTACGATGGGTGCGGCGCATATTCCCGAAATTACGGTACTTCTGTTATATTTGATATCTGCCATAGGCTCTTTTAATCGTGTTTTAAACTTTCTAGTTGTCATTCCTATATAATATTGTAATGTTCCATTTGCTCTGATGAACGGGATAAAATAGTGCATTCACCTGGTATATTACAAGATTTATTTAGTGTGAAATCCTCGATGTGTGAAAACCAACCTTCAAGAAAAACTGTTTCATAATAATTCCTGCATCCCATTTTGACAATACCTGCACTCGTAAATTAAGGAATATGGTCTGTCTCAAGAGCCTGTTGTACAATTTTTGAATTCAATTTTCCATTTTGAATTTTTTTTAGATGAGAATCGGTGAGCACGTATCTGCATTTCTAAATGGAAAATTTTACAACATGCTCTTGAGACAGACCATATTCTGCAATTTGCAAGTGCAGGTAATGTCAAAATGGGATGCAGGAATTATTATGAAACAGTTTTTCTTAAAGGTTGGTTTTCATGCATAGAGGATTTCACACTAAATAAATTTTGTAATATACCTTGTGAATGCACTATTTTACTAAATGTTTAACTGTCTATTGTAACTGTTTATGATTGTATTCTGAGTCTTTTCAATGTTGTTCGACAGCAGATGTTTGGAGGTGTTGTGATGCAACATGAAACGTTTATTTTACTTAACTTAAATGAAAACTTAATTGAAGGTATGTAAGTAGATCAACTAGAGGGTTGATATTTAGCTTAAAAATTAAATTAGAATCAAAATTTAAAATACAATAGAAATAAAAACAAAATTGGAACATTAGTTAAGTTTTCCAAACTTTAAAATTAATATCTGAATAAATAGCTCAGTTTTTCTTAAACAGTTTTAAATCCGAAAATTTGATGCATGTAGAAAAAAAAAGTTGAAACTGCTGAAAAATATTTCGTTACTGTTTATAGTTATGTCTGATAGTTAGATAGTAAATAACATGGATAAAATGCCTCGTATATTCTAATTTATATGTTTTTTATATTTTTATTTTATCAACTGTATTAAAAAGTCTGAATTAAAAAAAAAAATTATTTTAACATCTGCTTATTTACTTTTCTGGTACTTTTCAGTTAGCCGGGCGGCAGTGATATACATACAAGTATATATACGCATACACACACATATCTACGTATACATATAGATACATACACATCTATATACATATATGTATGTATATATCTATACATATATATTTATATATGTACATATATCACTGGCGCCTGGCTAACCGAAAAGTACCACTTTTCTTATTATTCTTTTAATGTTTTCACTTGTTTTTAAAGATAAATAGATAATAAACTAAACAGTAAAATTATCCTTTTGGAATTATCTATAAAAAATTAATGCATAAGAAATGGCTGCTATGAAATAAGTGGAAACTTTGGATTTACTATGTTCGTTTGCCCCGTTAGATTATTTGTGATAATTAATAACTGTTATTAAATCCTTTAACTACAAAAATTATTATATTACTAACCATGTACAAGCCTCTCCACAGTCCTGTACAGGATTTGTTTATTTTTGGAAAATGTCTGTATGTGTACCTCTATGTGTGTATTGCAAATTTTGTGGACGCTTTAACTCAAAAACTAATGCACATAATTTTATTAAACTTCATATTATGTTAGAACTTGACATTAGTTGGTACTGATTAAGTTTTGATGTAAGAGTATAGCAGCTTGTTAGAAGAATGTTGTTTCTCGCTTTAATTTTCGAGCCACCACTGCATCCTGCTTTGGCATTTTTAGAAACATCAGAACTGAAATATTATATGATTTATTCCTTTCTCATTTCGATGGAGGATGTTGCTGAACGGCCACGGGAACCTCTGGTAATATCTACCGTCTGAATCTTTTTCTTCTACAGCATTATTATTATTATTATTGGTTAGTGGCCCAGAATCAAAATTGATAGGTGTTGTATTAAAGGTTAAAATTCCCAGTCGCCACCAGTCACATGGTGACTAAATGTAAAAAATTGGTAAATTTATGCTATGCATCTGATCACCAAAGTGGCGATTTTTATTTTTCATGTAATAGAACATCTGTTTACTTAGCATCATTTTATTACCATAGATGCCACTAGCAGATTTCTGCTTTTTAAATTAAAAGAAAAAACAGAATCACCAACTTCTGTAGAAAACAATCCCAATTTTCGTCAAGTGATTGCAGGAAAAAAAACAAGGTTTTCGTCAAACAATCACAAAATAAAACCTTTATTTCCGGTAAGCAACTGTGAAGTAAAACAGCTATTTTCAGCAATTGGCCATGAAATGAAACTGAAATTTTTGGCAAACAATTGCGAAAAAATGATTTTCATCAAAAGATCGCGAAATAAAACCATGATTTTCATTAGGCGATCGTGAAATAAAACCGTGAATGGCGTCAACTGATCACAAAATAAACTGTGATTTTCATCACACAATTATAAAATAAAAGCACAATTTTAGCAAACGATCGCGAGAAAAAACCGCAATTTTCGGAAAGGGACCACAAAATAAACTGATTTTTGGCGAACAATCATGAAATAAAACTATGATATGTTTTTGTTATTGTGGTAAGTAAACTGCTACTGTGATAATTTTATTTTTATATACCTAAAAATATATCTCTGTAATATTAATATTTTTAAAATATTACTAGTAAAACTATTTAAATCTACAAACCACAGTAATAAGTGGCCTCTAATTTGACAGTTGTGGCTACTAAACATACAGCCTCTACCGGCTACTGGCTACTAGTGCAAATATTGAATTTTAACCTTTTTCTTGTATCAATTTCATGAATTTGTCATACACTTGTTCATGCCTTCCAAAGCTGGCACAATCAGCATGCAAGCAGGCCTCCTGTAGTCTTCTTGGGAGGGGGGGGGGGGCAATCCTCTCGAGCATACATTGTTTTTTCTGTATAAAATAAAAATTTTGTGCTAGATTTGTTTTTAAATGTTTCTTTGTAAGAAAAAAACAAAAAGTGTTAGCTTTATTTCTTACAGTCAAAGTTCATATAATTGTCAGGGATTCGATAGACTTGATGATTCTGAAAGTAAACGTGAAAACAAAAAATAAATATTTAAAACATTGTAAAGGATAGGAGATTTTACGAAATCTATATATTTAAAAACGCTAAGCGATTTCTTTCGACAATCCGTGAGAACAAACTACTGCATCAAATTACATCATTCTTTTTTTAAATGAAAGATATTTGGACACAGATTTGTTATCGTGCAATCGTTTGTTCGAAAATTTAATTAATTAACCATAATTTCCAATTAAACTTTTACTTCTGCTTATGACGTCATAAAGTCAGCAATCGGAAAACTCCCACTTTTGCGAGGCGCAAAGTTTATTCTCTGAACTCTATTGTTGTGAGGATAAAATAGAAATAATCTATATATATGTATTTAAAACAATAAGCGTTTTCTTTCGAGAATACGTGAGAACAAATTACTACATCAAATTACATCATTCTTTTTTTTAAAATGAAAGATATTTGGACACAAATTTGTTATCGTACATTCGTTTGTTTGAAAACTTTATTAATTAGCTGTAATTTTAAATTAAACTTTTACATGTGCGTATGACATCATACATTCAGTCGCAAGAGGAAGCTGCAACTCTGCCCAAAGTCTGACTCTGACCGTAACTTCGAACTATCTAGGCAAGGTAGAATTGTAAACAAAGATCGATTACGTTAAAAAATATCAATGTTACCAATTTATATACTTTTAACGTTTGCTGAAACAATAAAACAGAAAAGATACAAAAAGATTAAAATATATTAAATTGCTCATAAATTTCTTTTTAAATATTAATAAATTTTATTTATTAAATAAAAAATACCATTGAATGATTTAATGGAACAGGTGTCACAGACGCACCAGGATTGGCGCGATTTTTTTGCGACATTTTGGCGAGAAAACCCAATTTTCACACATTACTTTCATTAAACACACGAATTTAATTCTATTTATTAATTACTTTTATATTATTTTATGGTACATTTATGTTAGCTGGGCACGAGTGATCGCCAAACCTTTTAAAATTTCGCCAATCTTTTTACATTAGCTAATATCAGCTAGGTAATATTTTTACATTGCAATATAATATCTTAAAAAACTTACTTAAAACTAGCTAAAATATAATCATAATAAAATATCTAAACATAAACGTATCAATACGAATGACAAATCTCACGTAAAATGTTGCAATTCAAATGATGCCAATTGAAACAATATTTGGCGAGTTATCACTGGCACCCAGCTAACATAAAAGTACCTATTTTACTTTATTTATTTACACACATATTCAATTTTATTATAAAACACCAGGTTGCGATATAAAGCCAAAAATCGTCAAAAAATTGGATTGAAATCAACATTGGATTGAAAAACGGCAAAATGCATGTTCAATATTTTTGAAAAATCTATTTAGGGATATAAAAGTTGCCCTCTCCCTCCGGGTGGGGAATAAGGGGACAACTTTGAAATTTTAAATGATGATCCTATACATTTTATTGTCACATAAACATGTGTTGTAAAAAATACAGTAGAATATTGCTAATCTGCGATGCAGAAATTTGAAATTGTCTATAGTTTATATTATCTGTGAACGTAAAGAATGAAATTTCATTCTTAAAATGGTCTCCCTCCTTTTTTCCATGTATTAATTAAATTATTCAAGTATTAATTAAATATCTCACTCTTTGATCTGTCCTTAGGCCGAATGAAATTTAGAAAAGCAAGTTTCAAATTCATAATGATTTCTTACATTATGTCTATTATTGAGAATTGAAATTTTCTTTTTAATCTTGAAATAACTGAATTTTTATTAATTTCATATACTCGTAGAATTTGTAATCATCTTATTTAATTACAAAATTTATAATATTTTTCTTTAATTAAAATAGTCAAAAATTCTATTCAAAAAGCATGATAGAACTGCACGTTCTCTGCACGTGCACATGTCTGTCTTAATTTCAAACAGAAAATTGTAATGTGAATTTTGAAAACAAACATAAAACATTTTCTTATATGTCATCTTTTTTTTATATTGCACTTATTTGTTTATATTCCCAGATGACATGTTATAATGAGGGCCACTGTATTGTTTAAGGAATGTCCCCAATTTCAAGTGTAAATTGAATCTTTTGAAAAAATCTCAAAGTAGCAAAGTGGTGACTACTTTTTAAAAGTAATTTCTAATTGCTACTTTTTAAAACAAATAGGTTTCTTTATGCTACTAACACTGACCATGCGGAGGCTTAAAAATCACATAGAATATCTCTCCTTATATCTCATCAATAACAATTCAATTCCCTTTCTGACTGATTTTTAACTGTTTGTAAAACACTTTAAGAAACTTAGACTACATTCTTCTCAAATATCAAGTTGCTTTTTTTTTTTTTTTCATTTGTGAAAAGAAAAAAAAAAATGAGCCAGAATCTGAAGAGTATTATAAAAATCAATCTGGTCCGTCTATAATATACAATAAATGAATAAGACAATTGATGTAAAAATTCATATAGCCATTCTGTTTCATTGTTGTTTTACTAAAACTTTTGATGCTGCTTAGAATTTATATGTAGTTGTAAAGTTTAACCTGAATTAATTTTCCAACTACTTTTTAGATGCTCAGAATCCTCGATTATTCCCACCAGTTATTATTTTTTTTTTTGTAATGTTTTCTTTATCTAATCATAGCATTTTTGTGATTCAATTAGGTGAAAATTTCTCATTTAAAAAACCGGTGGTAACAGATTAAAAATTCTGTAAAAGACGCTCGTCGCGAAAGGGTTAAAGTGGTACTTATAAGTACCCTCAGGATAAAAAGGGTTAATGCAGCAATTAAGTAATTTCCTTCATTTGTCTTTCAATATTATTTAATACTATTAATTAAATTGTTAACTACATTATTATCCCCTTTAATCGTATACCTTAAATAACAACTTAATCTCTAGAATATTGCTCCTGTCTCTGGGACAGATGACAGCACTGCTATTTGTTCTTATTTTTCCATGTGATGTATCAGAAAATCTCTTTGCAGAGTGTGGGATAATGCATTCTGTTTTTGTTATTTTAAATCTGGTTGAATTATTCCTACACCTTTTTATGCTGTTGAGTCGTGTGTACCTTTTTCTGGCTTTTTAACTATGTCTGATCGATAATTACTTATTTTTTTGGATTTCTTTTTGTTTGAATATTTCTTGTGTTTCATTTTGATATGTTACAAGGGACATAGTTTTGACATTTTCAGGCTTAACACTGACAATATTTGAGGAAATAGCACATCTTTACTGTGAATTATACTTATGATGCTCTTCTGAAATATCCACAAGTTATTCATAGTATTTCATATTTGATTTTCATTTTTTTGGGGTTCAATCTTGTAGTATAATTTTATTTGATTTTTATATATCATTCTTAGTTTTTCACAGATGTTATATGATTTTAACTATATATATGTATACAGGTTAATACGAGAAGTAAGGGAATTATAAAAGTCCTTGTATTAACCGTTACTTATAATATCTGTGAAGATAATAAAAAGCTTAAAAACATACACAGAGATAAGCTAATTATCAGTGTTGAATTCAGAGACTTTTCTCTGAGAGGGATTCCTGTGGTGCCGGGAGGGGGGGGGGGGACATTGTAGAGTTTCGGGGGGAAATCGCACTTTTTAACCATTAAAAGTACAAATCTTCTGTGGGGATATTTCAATGTTCTAATGGGGGGGGGGGGGGGAAATCCCTCCCCAGCTACTACCTGAATTTCACACTGTTAATTATAACTATTAACTGCCTTAATTATCTCAATGCTAAAATTAACATAATATCATAATTTGTCCCAGAAAAACTTTGTTAATATTGTAATAGTCACTGCAATTTTCACTATATTGATTTCATAGATGCTTTACATTTTAACAGTACAATATGAAACATTTTAATGTTAGTTAACATAGACCGTATTTAAAAAAAAGGGAACAAATAAAGGTTTATTTTTGTTCTATCTCCTTTCCATTGCTCAGTTGTAAATCTTTCAAAGGGGTGGTATCTTAAATGTTCTTATCTCTTTTTTTCTTTTTTTCAAGACCTCAAGAATTTTCTTTGTTTGGAGGGGGAGGGGTGAAGGCTCCTTGAAGGTTGAAATTCTGTTTGATAAAACTCTTAAATGACTACATTTCAACAGACAGGTGTGATACATAAATATTATTGCTGTGTGAGAACAATATTCGATAAGAAAGGATTTATTTCCTCATTCTACTTTACCTTCAGCCAAAAATCACATTGAAATGAATAAATGTTTTGATCACATTAGCTGTGATCCTGCTTTTGTAGCTCGGAGAAACTATGAAAATCTTACTGTAATTCAAATATTGAATTGTTCTTAACGTTCAAATTGCTCATTTTAACAACCATGTTCTCATTTTAGCAGCTCTCATATTAAATGAGTTTGAGTGTATTGTATATGCATATATAAAATTAGCTGACGGGGTAAGGTGCTTTTCTGTTTACACTTTTTCATGTAATAGATCATTTTTTTTTATTTTATATGATGGATACTTTTTATATCAGTAATTTTTATTTTTAGTAAGCTGAAAGAAGTGTTGTTGTCAATAAAAATCTTGAATGATATTAGAAATTGGATTAAGATTGTTAATGGAAGAAAAATGCTTACTGGAAAAAAATATTCAAAATATTAAAATGGATTTTAATATTAATAATTCACTTTTATGAAATCACAAGCTTGCAGCAAGTGCACAATAATGGGTAAAAGAAATGGAAAGAGATGTGGATAATTATGTAATATATTTTAAAGAGCAGAGAGAGTAGGATACTAGTCCTTTGTTAAAAGATGAAGATTTTGTTATAGTCATATGACAACTTTCCAATTAGAAATGTTGATGAAACTTAGTGGAAACACAATTCGTTTTGATGGAACCCATGGATTAAATAATTATGACTTTAACTTATATTCCATATTGGTTATATTATATGAGTTTAAAATGGTTCCCTTGTACCATTTTTTTTTTTAATGGAAGCTGCGAGCAACTATATACTATTCCCTTTAGTGCTATAAATAAAATAGTACGAGTGATTAGTCATATCACTTTTATCAGCAATGATGCTCCAGCATTTTATAATTCTTGTTGTGTGTGAGTGATGGGTGTGGTATCAAATATTTTATTGTATGCTTTGCATGTTACTAGAAAATGGAAACAAAATCTTTACAAAATAAAAAGAGACTGAAAAGAGAAAAAAATAGTATTTCATACAGCTAAAATAGTAAGAAATGAAGTGGATGAAGAAACATTTTCAAAATTACTTGAAGAGTTCATGAGTATACTAACCTTTTGAATGATGAAGATACTATTGATTTCGGAAAAATGGGCTTGTTGCTTTAGGGAAGGTTTAGGGTATTTACAAATATGTGCTTAAAATCAATTCATAAAAAAATAAATATCAGTACTTAGACCATAAACAAGTTAAAATATTAGATATGAATCGACACTGTTTTGAAATGAGTATGAGACTTAATTTTTCATCACCTTATTAAATTTTTAAAAAAAGGATTTCAGATGATAGATGGGTCAACTTAATAACCAGTCACAATGTTAGCATTGAAATTAAGACAGAAATGACTCGTTCTGTCACATCAAATCAGTGGAAGATAGAAACTGCATCTAAGAAACTTATTTCTACAAAGTAACAAAGCTAGAAAAAAAATTTAAAAAGAACTCTCTAAGAGAAATGTTCCCTATGCAAAACATGTATTTATTCTTTTGAATGCACATATATAAATAACAGAATTAGAGATAACATATGTAAGCATAACTTGCCAAGATATATTTAAAAATAACAGAAGATAGTTGTGCTGATACTGAATTTGTTGTAGCTGAGCCAGTGGATGATAATGACTTATACTGAAAAAAAAAAAAAAAAAAAAAAAAAACCAGAATTTTCTTCCTAAAGATTTTGAATCTAATAAACATGCAAATTCTTCAGTCGAAACAAATTTAGAAAGCATCATGTCCTATCTTGAGGAATATAAATTTTCATCAGAAGAAAATGAAATCATTCATAAAAATTTTAATAAAGTATTGGACATTCGTAGGAGTAATATTGAAATGGAAAAGTGTGAAATTCAGTTAAAAGAAAATTCTATGAAAGATTCAATAAGGAAGAAAATTTAGAAGAAACATCGATATTTTTTAACAGAAAAGAAGCCTTTTAAATAGACACTAAAACAATTCTTATTTTGCTTAAAAGACGTCAACATAAACATTAAAGATTTTAAAATTTACATGTTTCAATTTGTTCATCAAATCGTCATCAGAATAATTATTCTGATGACGAGATTTAGATTAAAAGTTCATTCTAATGGACGTATTTTGACTCTCTACTTTATTTGAAATATAATAACATTAGAAAAGAAGCCATCTACTAATACTAGATTTCCCAATCCTATTGTTATGGAATCACAAAATATAAAAGAAAGTTTACTATCAAACAATGAAGTGATTTTTGTTAGCGCATCGTTTGACCATTCTTATAGCAAAACATATTAGTAAAATTAAGATTGCATTATATTTTAAATGTAAGTAAATTGTAAGTGCATGTTTATTCAATAAAACAATTTTAAACCTCTCTTTAATTATTCTTGCCATTTAAATCAGTCTATAATATAGTTGTGCTGTTTAATGTAGGATTTTATAAAAGATTCACATTTTGTTCGTTATAAATCACATTCATCTTTATACCATAAACAAACTGCGTCTGTTAATTGCTTTAATATGACCAAAAATTACTCTTTCACATTTTAGGTTAAAATTCTTTCAGAACACATTTAAGTTCAAGTATTATATTAAAATTCAAAATTTTATCTGCATTAATATAAAATATAATATTAATATAATTAATAGTATTATATATTCCTTATAGGGAAGGTGCAATCAGCTGATATATCAACCATTGAACTTCAGCTGGAGGTAAGGGTAGTACTACCAATCAGAACTGCCTATTTGTAGTGTCACTTCTCAGCATGACATTAATTGCAACTGCCCTCTATTTCAATTACATTGTAAAAAAATACTAATTTTATTTATAATGCAAAAAAAGAAGAAATATCATAAAATTGCATCTCTTAAATATTAATAAAACTAAACTATGACAATTTGAATTTTTCATACTTCATAAATATAGTTTTTAAAAGTTTGTCTTGAATTAAATCCCAAACTTTTCTTATTTTAAAAATATCCCTAAAGAAAACTGTAATAATTTTTAGTCATTAAAAATCACCCTTTCTTTTAATCCATAAGAATATTGCAACTATTCATTGCATTAGTATGACTGAAAATTATATTTTCTTTTTCTCTTATTAAATTACAATTTTTTTCCACGACGAAGTTACCGTGTTAAAATTAAAAAAGTTTTTTGCATTGTATAATTAATATATGTGGTCCATATATTTCAATTACATATGATAAAAAAATATTTAACTTACTTTCATTGCATGAAAAATTTTGAAATTGATAAAATGTCCAAGTACAATTTTAACAGAAAGTTTCTTTGTTTATATTATTCGCCAATAGATGGCGACAAAACAAAAAATAAATAAAAATCGGTACACAATCGATGCATGGAAGATCAATTAATCGATTATTAAATCGGCTTCTGCGTCCGCGTCTGCATTGTGTCTAATATATTTCGTTTTCCATTTTTATTTGAATAGGACTAATAAAGGTAAGTTTTGACTTCAAATTCACATGGCTTTTGTTTAAAAAGGTAATGTATGTAAATATTTCTGTGTCTAATTTACTATAAAAATGTAAAATGCTGTGTAAGCCTCGTGGGTGTGTTTAGGCCTAACTTTTGAAAGCATTACAAAACAGGAAACTCTTTTAAATCTCTTGTAAAACTTTTTAAAATATTTTTTTAACTTAATTTCACTAGGAAAAGTTAAGATCGTGGAGCATCGTGCTGTATCACATTAACTTCTGATTAATACTAAATATTAAGTAGATAAAATAGCATCATTTGAGATTTTGCTTGCTTATCCAACACTTCATTTATTTGTTTATTTATTGAGAACATACATCTGACTTGTGTGCTTGACATCAAGTGCCCGCTTATAAGTCATCATCAATATACAGGGACGAGATAGCCACAAGGAAATTTACAACACTAGAGAGTTACATCTGGGAGCTCCACAAAGTGTGCGCAATGGAGCTGGCGGGAGTCGAACCCACCGACTTGACTCCTACGCTCACAAGTGATTAGCGGAATGGTGTCTTAACCACTCGGCCACGGAGGCCCCTTCATTTACAAAATGTTTATTTGTAGTGATGTATCTTCTGTTTCAAAGGTCACATGTCTTCATAAACAACTTATATGTACTAACTAGCTGCATGGCAACCCGTTGTATTTGATTTAAATTGTATGATTTAAATTATACTGTAAAACTGTATTTAAATTGCAAAATATTTTTTGATTATTTTGTGGAAACGAAATTTGATTTTATTAAATACTAAATTTGAAATATCAAATCATTTTACTATGTAAGTTACAAATAAATAAAATTGTCGTCTGGACAAATGACTTCAATGAGGGACGTCATTTCTTAAAATCATTTTGTTTTGTTTTCAAGATTTTACCTTCTAATTTAGTCGTAACTAGAATAAAAAAATTTGTGATTTTGATGATCTTATTTTAAAATATTTGTTTTAAGAATTAAAATAAATGTTTAAAAAAAATATATAGTTTTAGTGCCTGTGCAAAGAATTTAACCACTATCTTTCAGAAATTATTAGTTTTTTCTACAAATTCTTTGCTTGTTTTTAAAGGGTAATAATTATCTGGTTGAATTCAAGTAGCTTAAATTTGTTGAATGCCAAACTTATGAAAGCTGTGAAGTTATGATTTTTAGATGACAATTTATTGACAGTTGATTTTTGATTCTTTACACTAAACTAATTCATCAAGCATAAATACGGGAACTTCTTGATTTTTTTTAATGTGATTTAATTAACATATTTTTTAAACGATATTTTCAAATTGAAAATAATTTTTATTTTTAAATTGAAAATTATTTTTATTTTTAAATTGAAAATTATTTTTATTTTTAAATTGAAAATTATTTTTATTTTTAAATTGAAAATAACTTTTATTTTCAATTTTATGATAAATTGGAAGCAATAAAAGTATAATAATCCATTTTTTCTTTTATCCACAACAGTAGTTACTTAATTGTCAAGAGAAATGTAATTAAAAATTGAAAAAAAATTAAATCTTAGAAACTATTTTAAATTTGTAGAATTATGGCTCCTTTGTATCCTTTTGAATAATTGGTATTCTTTTCAACATCTAGTTCATCCTATTCTCAGATGAGTAGCCATGAAATACAAATATTTAGTCAATTTTAATATAATGGCTGAAACATTGATTCAGTTCAGACGTGAGAAGGTTTTATTTTGCCTGTTCTGTAATACATTTCTCAAAAAGTATCTGATTAGCTTGAAATTAGGAAGGTATGTTGGTAAAGTATTTAAATATAGCTGTATAGTTTTTGATTTAATTTAGTTCATTTGTTGGGAAAATATAGACCATTTCGTTTCATGTCATACAGCTTTTGTGTGAGAAATCAGACGATTTTAAAATTTCATCAATGACTGAAAAGAAAACGGTACATTTGAATAATTGATTAAAAATCCAATTCTATTTTTGACATCCATAAATTTTAAATTATGGATGCAAAATATTTAATTAATCCTATCAGTTTTAAATTTTGCCAACATGTATGTTCGACAGTCTTAATAAATATTTTTTTTAATGGAATTTTGTGCAACTGTTCTAAAAATATAAAACATTTTACCTTTTCAGTTTGATATTTTTGCCTTCATAAGTAATTATTTTTTCCCTAGTAAGTGTATTTCATAACTTGTCAGAAAAACAAAATTTGGTACTTTTTGGTTAGCCGGGCACCAGTGATATATGCACACATATATATAGATACACATATATCTACATACACATATCTATACATACATATATATGCACACATATATGTATGTAATACACAAATATATATACATATATATCTATATATGTAATATATCACTGGCGCCCGGCTAACCGAAAAGTACCCAAAATTTATTAAAATCATTCATTCATTGGGATTGTAACTTTTCCATTTTTAAAAGAAAAAGTTAAATGTGTTGTTTAATCACCAATAGACAAATTTTGCGATATTTTCTTGCAGCCGTTAGATGAATTTTGCGATATTTTCTCGCAACTGATAGATGATATTTGCAATTTTTTTTCATAACCTTTTGGTAAAATTCACGACAGCAAATTTTTGTAACCCTAAAACAACCAGGGCACATGTCCAGCTATATAAAAATGGGCAGGGCACATTTACAACTGTAAAAAAACAGGCAAGGCACTGCACCCTCTCGAAAACGCCTAGGGGAAACACTAAGTATAATTAGTTTAAATTAATTATAATTATTTTACAGAACATAGTAATTATTGTCTTGCATGTCCTTATATAAGGGTCACACTAAAATTTTGAGAATTAAATACCTCAAGCCATCCCTTTCTTAAATAATAGTTGAAAAATTTACTTTTATAGCCTCATCAATCTCATCTTCAAAATGAAAAGGATGCCGACATACTTTTTAAGACTAAGCAGTAGCTAAAAATCATACATAGCAAGATCAGGAGAATAGTGTTTATGTTCTATCATTTTGGTGTTATTTTGTTCCGGAAATTCGACTGCAAACCTTGGTGAATGAAGTCCAAAAAAATACACCTCTTGCAGAATGTCAAGAAGATACTTAGTGGTGTACCAGTTAGCTGTAACTGTTTTCTGTCCCTATAGCTTTATGGCTTTGACCAGCCAAAGAACACATTACTTTGTTTGTTTTTTGTCTTTTCTCCATTGTTGATATTTGGGGTCATCTTGAAAGCGCCATACTTTACTTTCTTGGTATATTGGAATATCAAGAAAAGGTATGTATGTCTCATCGCGAGTTTTGATTTTTGAAATAATGCAGTTTTCACCACCATTAATCCGATTTGAGGTTTCTTTACTGATTCTGACTCACTCTGATTTTTAGTTAAACTAAGGGTATCAAGCGACAAACTAATTTTTTTCATTTGCACTTCTTCATAAATAATTTATCTATAATGAGGATTAGATTTTATAAATTCCTTCTGTATCATTTGGTAGGTACATTGACTATCATTATTTAATCATCATTTATTGTACAGCCAACGCATTTTCTGGCTCTACGGTTGACAAACTAATTTTTTTCACTTGGACTTAATAAATAATTTATCTGTACTGTTGAATCGATTATAAATTTCTTCTGTATCATTTGGTAGGTACAGCGACTATCATCACTTAATCATCATTTATTGTGCGCCCAACAATTTTTATGGGCCTACAGCTGACAATGGTCTTGCTGTGTGTTTTTCATCCAGGAGAGAATTTTGACCTCTTCTTAATTCTGCAAACCATCTGAATATACAGTGGAATGAGATGGAGCTTCATTTCTTATATGGTGATGTATAAGGTATGTGGCACTGAAGGCATTTTTCTTGATTTAGTGTCACTTTAAAAAAAAATAGGAAATCATTGTTTAATAATACTTTCACGTCGGCAGCATTTAACACCAGTAATAATATACTTATTTTATTGCTAAAAGGTTCAAAGTAAAAACTATAGAAAAGGGACTAAAAGGTTTTGTTAAAATGTTTATACATGTTTCGACACCATCGAGGCCACTATCAAAACCATGAAAATATTCTATAGAATATGCCACTGTTCTGAGACGGTGTTGGAGGAAGGGGCCCTAGAACTTGTGTGTACACCCACTTTTTCTGCAAAGTAGCATTGGTCTGCCCCACTGCATGCCTTCGACCATTGCCAAGAGTTATAATAAACTTAAAGCTGCCAGGATCATCTGATGTATTAAACACCCCAGCCCTCTCAATCTTGCTGGTTGCTGTCTTAAAGTTATTGAATGAACTTTTAAATTTTTCTGGTGATATCTTCCATGATCAGGTCTACCACCATTCCTGGCCAGTGCTGGAGGAAGGGACACTAGAGCTTGCATGTGCATGCCCCATTTTGTCTGCGAAGTAGCGATAGTGCCATTTTAGATTCTTTCAAATTTTATTCAACAATACCAAAATTAAAATTGTTCCCACAAATTATCATCTGCAGATTAAAAAACATGTTCAAATTTAAAAAACTGGACCAATCATTTTATTTTGGCACTTATTGTCTGCCCCTGCTTTAAAATTTCAGTATGTTTCTCATATACAGCAAATGATCAGCTAATTACAAAAAATTATGTCCAGTTTAAATTTCATACCCTTGTTTTATCTTTAAAAATATGCTATAAGTATAAAACTTGTATACTATAATATAATAAGTATAAGTATAATATAATATAATATAAAGTATAATATAAAGTATAATATAATAAGTATAAGTATATAAGTAAAAAATAAGTATAAAACTTGATTTTATTTCCATAATGCTATTTTCAGTTTAAAACTGACGTTATTTATTGAAGCTTCTTTGGCATAATATTTGAACTTCTATTAATTTCACAGTTTCTTATAAATTTATTTGATGAAATTCCATGCTATTTCAGTGATGAAAGATACAAAAAATTAATTTTTCTATCAACAGTATAAATGGAAAATCGTTTTAACGCATTTTGGGATCTCCTGTAACTGGAGGCCTGGGTTTATGTTCCTATGACAATCAAACCCTGCCTTTTTGTATCTTTGAAATAGAGTCCTGGATTGAATCTGGCAACCCATATTTATCCAATTGTGATCTGACCTGTCAGTCGGGTTGAGTTGATGCTAATTTATTCATTACAGATCGCGTTGACCTGAAATGTTTCAGGTTTGAGTCAATTTCAGGTTGGGTTTTAATTATTTTTGGACGAGTTAAAGTTAACTTGATTTTTCAAACTAAATTTCTCATTTCTTCTTCTTTTGTTGTCTCCTCTTTGTTTCACTCTTTTTAATGTTTTCTGTTTTGTTTCTTATCATTCTGTGTTTGTTCTTGTTTTTTTTTCATGTTTTTTGAGTTAGTCTGTTTATTTACTAATACATTTTGTTAAAACTGTTCTTGGTTTTACTAAGACTTCTTTTCTCTCTTTTAATGTTTTTAAAAAAATGGAAAATAAAAAAAGAATGAAAAATTTTAAAGGGAAACAAGTTATAAAATTAATTTAAAAGTGAGGAAAAATACAACATAACTTTCAATGCCTTGATTGATGTCTTAGGCAATTTTCTGTAATCATTTCTTCATGCTGTGGACTGCACTCACTAACTTATCACTGGTGGGTAGTTGCTTTTTAAAAGCAGGCAGACTTTTATTTTTGCTTTTGATATGTACTTTGGTTGAGCATGTCTCTAAAGGGAAATTGTGCCATTAAACCTTATACAACTAACCAACCGGACAATTTTTCAATTAGAAAAAACTAGTTACTATTTGAATATTATTAAATTAATATATTGTATATTATATATTATATTCATGTATATAATTTATGCATATAATATATTATATTTTATATTATTATTATATATTATATTATTATTATATATTATATTATTATTATATATTATATTATTATTATATATTATATTATTATTATATATTATAATATTATAAGTAGGAACTATATGAGGGTTCTGGACCACTAAATTTGAGGAGAAAGTGAGGAGTCAAGAGGTTCTCCTCCCCACCCCCCGATTTCACTTTCTCCTCAGATTGAATGATCCAGAACTCCTCATATACTTAATACTCTGCTACAGTAAAAACTACAATTAAATTACAGTCTAGCATACTGAAAATTTTATAAGCCCATCTGCTTAATTAAGTAATTTTTTTAATTAAGAATTATTATTATTATTATTATTATTTTTAACTATTTTGAAAATAATTTTCAAATATCATGAAATTAAGAAATAAATTACTGTAAGGATAATAATTTAAGTGAAATCAAGTAACGAAAGGGATGAATAAGTTTATTGAATCAAAAGTTTTGACAACATTTAGTTTTAAAATAAATAAATGTTTGATGTTTAATGAAATTACTAAATGACATTAATTTTTGTACGCACAAGTTTTTAATGAATTAAGTGAAGGTTTATTTTTTAAATGAAATGTTTTGCTGAAAAGAAATAATTAGTTACAAAAACTTTTCAATTATCAGATACTAATGATTTTAAAAATTCATATAAACAGATGTTATGTCAATGTGGAAAATAATTATAGTTTTATAGTTAAAGTATAACATTTGTTATTTAAAAATATAATTTTTAAATAACTTATTTTTTTTAATGAAAGTAATAGAAAATGTTTCACCATTCAAAAAAGTTATATATGTATTGATACATTTTGTCTAAATGTATATGAACTTGTCATCACCAACCCTATATATATATATATATATATGATGAAAGTGTGTTCTCACTATAACGTTAGCATGCACATAGTGAATTTATGAAGCGAAAGAATAAGTGTAGAAAGAATAAAGTCGAAAAGTTAAAGGGTAACAGCCAACTGCAAACGAGAAATGGTTAAAATTTAAAGATTTTCCCTACTTTCAAAGGTTTTTTTTTTTTTTTTTTTTTTTTTAATAAATCAGTTACAGTAATTTTTGAGTGATTGAAATAAACATAATTTTTCAAAGAACAGTTATAAATGTATTGATAAACTTTCACAAAGTATTTTAACAAATAACATTTCTATTAAATATATTTACTTGTAAAAGATGGTACACTTTAATTATCATCAACGGAGACTTTTAGTTTAGTATTTTCACTTTTTTAAAGTAATTGTTTTTAGAAGATTGGAAGATTCTCGGTCATTATCACAATGTGTAAACACTATAGGTTAAAAACATTAAACTAGTGAAATGTATAAAATAATTATATTTATTATAACATAATTTTTCAAAGAACAGTTATAATCGTATTGATAAACTTTCATTAAGTATTTTAAGAAAAAACAATTCTATTAAATATATTTACTTACAAAATATGAAGCACTTTAATTATCATCAACGGTGACTTTTAGTTAATGCGTATGCATTCTCGCTTTTTTCTTTTTAAGTAATTGTTTTTAGAAGTTTGGAAGATTCTTGATGACTATTATGATCTGTAAATGCTACAGGTAGAAAAATTAAACTAGTGATTTAAAATAAAATATTTTCTATTGATGTTTTGTTAACAAGTGGTTTATTTTCTGTTTTCAGTAGTTGGTTTATCGAATTATCTTACATTTAATGCTATTGTTTGAAAAACTAAACTAGTGAATTTAGTTCCAACTTTAAAAGAAAATAATCTTATATGAATGTATTTTGTAAATGAGTACTTTGAGAAATAACTGCATGTTTTTTTAAAGACATTTTCTTAAAAGACATTACTGAATCACTTTAACTTGTTATTTTAAAATGTTTAGAAACAATTATGTAACTGATTCATAAAAAAATTTTAGAACAACAGTTTAAAACAAATAAATTTCTATTAATGTTATGTTAACGAGTAATGGATTTGTTGAATCATTATAATCATGTATTCTATCAGAAAACACACGTTTAAAATAAAACAACAAACCCACCACTCAAACAAGAAAGCAACCACTCAAATGCTTATAACAACCGCTCAAATAAGAAAGCATCCGTTCAAATACTTATAACGACCACTGAAATACTTATAACAACTGCACAAATACTTATAACAACCGCTCAAATTCCTATAACAACCGCTCAAATACTTATAACGACTGTTCAAATACTTATAACGACCGTTCAAATACTTATAACGACCACTCAAAACAAGTTTTGAGCAGTTGATTTGTCGTTATGGCTATATATACATATGTTTCATGCATATGTTACACATGTTTTATACATACGATACATATGTTTTATATGTTTTATACATATGTTACATATGTTTTATATGTATGTTACACATGTTTTATACATATGTTTTATACGTATGTTACACATGTTTATACATATGTTACATATGTTTTATATGTTTATACATATTTTACATATGTTTTATACATATGTTACATATTGTTTATTTATATGTTACATATGTTTTATACACGCTTCATACATATGTTACATATGTTTTATACATATGTTATATATGTTTTATACATATGTTTTATATGTTTTATACATATGTTTTATACGTATGTTACACATGTTTTATACATATGTTACATTTGTTACATGTTTTATACATATGTTTTATATGTTTATACATATGTTACATATGTTTTATACATATGTTTTATATGTTTTATACATATGTTTTATACGTATGTTACACATGTTTTATACATATGTTACATTTGTTACATGTTTTATACATATGTTTTATATGTTTATACATATGTTACATATGTTTTATATGTTTATACATATGTTACATATGTTTTATACATATGATACATATGTTTTATATGTTTATACATATGTTTTATTTATTTGTTACATATGTTACATATGTTTTATACACATGTTACATATGTTTCATACATATATTACATATTTTTTATACATATGTTTCATACACATGTTACATATGTTTTATACATATGTTTTATACGTATGTTACATAGGTTTTATACGTATGTTACATATGTTTTATACGTATGTTACATATGTTTTATATGTTTTATACCTATGTTACATATGTTATATATGTAACAACTGCTTAAAAAAATAAAGCAACTGTTAAAAAAATCACCAATATTGTTTTGCTAATAAGCAAAATGTATTACTATAACACATCATTTAAAAGCGCAACAGTAAAAACCAAATCATTTCTTTGATTGTCTCAATCTATCACATGTTTTTTCATTTTTTATTTTAAAAAAATTGTACTAAGTGATATGATTTAAGTAATTAACTAATTTTAATTAAAAATACAAATAATTACTAGCAAAAATCAGTACTTACCATTTCAAAAGACGTTCTCACTGAACCAGATAGCTTCAGACGAGAGGCTATAGAGTACACGATATAAAAAAATCAACTTTACACAAGTTGAAAGCGAGAATACGCTAGGTTTGCGGTAACATAGCAAAAAGTTTATCGATAGCTAACTGAAATGTCCCGGCAAATAGTCGTACTATACCCGGGAAGAAATATAGAGGTGACTGATGATTGTGATCGAACAAGCGGAGCTCAAAATGATCAACCTCGCTTAGCCAGCACACGCAACTGAATGAAAGAAAAGACATGTGCAAGCAGGCTTCTTATCTCTGATCAAGATCAGAGATATCATATTAACCAATGAGAGACATCCATGTGATTAGAATGTGGGTGTATGAAAACATAGTGATGCAGATGTTAGTATGACGAAATCCTGCAGCAATACCTTTCCTCGACAGGTTGGCAACATCCTATGGCATTTCCTTGCTGACAAGCTGGAACCTGCTTAATGTGGGATTGGATGGGGGGAGATAACAGACTCACCCTACAGTACTTAACCAATCGCAGACCAGTATGATATGCTAGAGGGCAATATCATTCTCCTCTAGCGTGATGTCACCGGTCATTTCTCCCTATGTTGTTGACTGAGAAAGTTGTGTTTCATGTCCGCTCTGTGTTTTACATGAATTTGTTTGTAAGTATAACTTTATTTCTATTCATTGTATATATAGCATTTTCTTACAATATCGCAGAACGTTTTTTTTAAACTAGTGTAAAAATCACTTATGGAATCTCATAGTACTTATAACTTTCTTTATTCATCAGTATAATTTCTTAAATACAGTTAGACTAAGCCATAGTTGCTGACTATTATTTAAACAATTAGTCATAATTTTAATTTATTAACAAATATTACTTCATAATATGCTAACCAAACAAAGCAAAGTCTTTACTTATATACAAAAGCAGAAAAAATACAAGTTCGAGTTATTCTCAATAGGTGGCAGCACTAAAATTTAAAAAATATGAAAAAACATTATTTACAACCAACTTAGCAGAATAGGAGTGTATAAGGAAGTAGCACATAGTAGAAGAATAATAGCCGTTCTGCGCCATCAGGAGGAATAAGCTGAGTAAATTCCCAGTTTGATTGACGGGTGAGTGATGGATAAGTGCCAGGTGGTCACGGGTTACTTATCCATCACTCACCCATCATCTGTCACCTGTCAATCACCTTTCGGCCACGCCCTCCTTCTCCACCTCCTGATGATGCAGAACACCTATTATTCTTCTACTATGTGCTACTTCCTTATACACTCCTATCCTGCTAAGTTTGTTGTAAATAATTTTTTTTCATATTTTTTTAATTTTAGTGCTGCCACCTATTGAGCATAACTCGAACTTGTATTTTTTCTGCTTTTGTATATAAGTGAAGACTTTGCTTTGTTTGGTTAGCATATTATGAAGTAATATTTGTTAATAAATTAAAATTATGACTAACTGTTTAAATATTAGTCAGAATTATTGTTTAGTCTAACTGTATTTAAGAAATTATACTGATGAATAAGGAAAATTATAAGTACTATGAGATTCGATAAGTGATTTTTACACTAGATTTAAAAAAACGTTCTGCGATATTGAAAGAAAATGCTATATATATATATATATATATATATATATACAATGAATAGAAATAAAGTTAAATTTACAAACAGATTCATGTAAAACACGGAGCAGACATGAAACACAACTTTCTCAGTCAACAACATAGGGAGAAATGACTGGTGACATCACGCTAGAGGAGAATGATATCGCCCTCTAGCATATCATACTGGTCTGTGATTGGTTAAGTACTGTAGGGTGAGTCTGTTATCTTCCCCCATCCAATCCCACATTAAGCAGGTTCTAGCTTGTCAGCAAGGAAATGCCATAGGATGTCGCCAGCCTGTTGAGAAAGAGTATTGCTGCAGGATTTCGTCATACTAACACCTGCATCACTATGTTTTCATACACCCACATTCTAATCACATGGATGTCTCTGATTGGTTAATATATCTCTGATCTTGATCAGAGGTAAGAAGCCTGCTTGCACACGTCTTTTCTTTCATTCAGTTGTGTGTGTGCTAGAGCTCCTATAATACAGGCTGAATCATACCGCCAATTAATGACCCAGCGGACCAAAAACCAAGCTAAAACCGGTTAGCTTACCGTACTAGAGGACGGCGAGTGACAGTAACGGGGACGGCGAACACCTGCTCAGGCGGTTTCCTAATGCTGAGCTAGGTCACAATATGGCGGTTATTTTGGGCAACAGAATGGATATGCGTCAGCTCCCCTTATAGGAGCCTTAGTGTGTGCTGGCTAAGCGAGGTTGATCATTTTGAACTCTGCTTGTTCGATCACACTGATCGGTCACCTCTATATTTCTTCCCGGGTATAGTAAGACTATTTGCCGGGACATTTCAGTCAGCTATCGATAAACTTTTTGCTAAGTTACCGAAAAAAAGCATATTCTCGCTTTCAACTTGTTTAAAGTTGATTTTTTTATATCATGTACTCTATAGCCTCTCGTCTGAAGCTATCTGGTTCGGTGAGAACGTCTTTTGAAATGGTATGTACTGATTTTTGCTAGTAATTATTTGTATTTTTAATTAAAATTAGTTAATTACTTAAATCATATCACTTAGAACAATTTTTTTAAATAAAAAGTGCAAAAACATGTGATAGATTGTGACAATCAAAGAAATGATTTGGTTTTTGCTGTTGCGCTTTTAAATGATGTGTTAAAGTAATACATTAATCGCTTGTTAGCAAAACAATATTGGTGTTTTTTTAACAGTTGCTTTATTTTTTTAAACAGTTGGTACATATATAACATATGTAACATAGGTATAAAACATATGTCACATACGTATAAAACATATGTATAAAACATTTGTAACATGTGTATGAAACATATGTAACATATGTATAAAACATATGTAACATAGGTATAAAACATATGTAACATAGGTATAAAACATATGTAACATAAGCATAAAACATATGTAACAAATGTAACATATATATAAAACATGTGTAGCATACGTATAAAACATATGTAACATATGTATAAAACATATGTAACATATGTATAAAACATGTAACATATGTATAAAACATATGTAACATATGTATAAAACATATGTATGGTATGTATAAAACATGTGTAACATATGCATGAAACATATGTATATATAGCCATAATGACAAATCAACTGCTCAAAACATGTTTTGAGCGGTCGTTATAAGTATTTGAACGGTCGTTATAAGTATTTGAGCTGTCATTATAAGTATTTGAGCGGTTGTTATAAGTATTTGAGCGGTTGTTATAAGTATTTCAGCGGTCGTTATAAGTATTTGAACGGATGCTTTCTTATTTGAGCGGTTGTTATAAGCATTTGAGTGGCTGCTTTCTTGTTTGAGCGGTTGGTTTGTTGTTTTATTTTAAACGTGTGTTTCTGATAGAATACATGATTATAATGAGTCAACAAATCAATCACTCGTTAACATAACATTAATAGAAATTTTTTTGTTTTAAACTGTTGTTCTAAAATTTTTTTATGAATCAGTTACATAATTGTTTCTAAACATTTTAAAATAACAAGTTAAAGTGATTCTGTAATGTCTTTTAAGAAAGTGTCTTTAGAAAAACATGCAGTTATTTCTCAAAGTACTCATTTACAAAATTAATTAATATAAGATTATTTTCTTTTAAAGTTGGAACTAAATTCACTAGTTTAGTTTTTCAAACAATAGCATTAAATGTAAGATAATTCGATAAACCAACGACTAAAAACAGAAAATAAACCACTCGTTAACAAAACATTAATAGAAAATATTTTGTTTTAAATTGTTCTAAAAATTTTTTATGAATCAGTTACATAAATGTTTCTAAACATTTTAAAATAACAAGTTAAAGTGATTCTGTAATGTTTTTTAAGAAAGTATCTTAAAAAAAAACCATGAAGTTATTTCTCAAAGTTTTTTTCTTAAAGTACTCGCTTACAAATTCACTTATATAATATTATTTTTTTTTTAAAGTTGAGACTAAATTCACTTGTTTAATTTTTCTACCTATAGCATTTACAGATCATGATAATCATCAAGAATCTTCCAAACTTCTAAAAACAATTACTTAAAAAGAAAAAAGCGAGAATGCATACGCATAACTAAAAGTCTCCGTTGATGATAATTAAAGTGCTTCATATTTTGTAAGTAAATATATTTAATAGAATTGTTTTTTCTTAAAATACTTAATGAAAGTTTATCAATACGATTATAACTGTTCTTTGAAAAATTATGTTTATGCCAATCACTCAAAAATTACTGTAGCTGATTTATTAAAAAAACAAAAACATTTAAAGTAGAGAAAATCTTTAAATTTTAACCATTTCTCGTTTGCAGTTGGGTATGTCGTTTTTACTTTTCGGCTTTATTCTTTCTACACTTATTCTTTCTCGATAAATTCACTCATAAATTCACTATGTGCAGGCTAACGGTCACAATGAGAACACACTTTCATCATATATATATATATATATATATATATATATATGGATGGTGATGTCTTTGTTACAGAAATCCCGACAAGGTCACATACATTTAGACAAAATGTAACAACACATATATAACTTATTTGAATGGTGAAACCTGTTGTATTACTAACAGAAAAAAAATTAAGTTATTTCAAAAAATATAATTATTTTATGCATTTCACTAGTTTAATCTTTCTAACCTATAGTGTTTACACATTGTGATAATCACCGAGAATCTTCCAATTTTCTAAAAACAATTACTTTAAAAAAGTGAAGATACTAAACTAAAAGTCTCCGTTGATGATAATATAAAGTGTACCATCTTTTATAAGTAAATATATTTAATAGAAATGTGATTTGTTAAAATACTTTGTGAAAGTTTATCAATACATTTATAACTGTCCTTTGATAAATTATGTTTATTTCAATCACTCAAAAATTACTGTAACTAATTTATTAAAAAAAAAAAGAAAAGCTTTGAAAGTAGGGAAAATCTTTAAATTTTAACCATTTCTTGTTTGCAGTTGGCTGTGACCCTACAACTTTTCGACTTTATTCTTTCTACACTTATTCTTTCTCTTCTTAAATTCACTATGTGCATGCTAACGTTACAATGAGAACACACTTTCATCATATATATATATAGGGTTGGTGATGACAAGTTCATATACATTTAGACAAAATGTATCAATACACATATAACTTATTTGAATGGTGAAACATTTTCTATTACTTTAATTAAAAAACAAAATTGAGTTATTTAAAAATTATATTTTAAATTTAATATATATATATATATATATGAAAACATTAAAAGTCAATTAAAAAATTTTAATTTTTTTAAATTTATTTTTCTTTTATTTATTACTAAAAAAATTTTAAAAAAAAAATCTTTTCAAAAGATATTCACACGTTATGAAAAAAGATATATATATATATTGTTACTATTTTAAAATATTCTCAAAAACATTATTAATATGGTTGCACAAAAAAATAAATTACATTAAAATTATTTCATTAAAAAAACAGTCACAAAATTATTTCTTATGTGTTATAAGTTAAAAAAATACATATAATGTTATGCACATTAGGAATTCATGTTATTCTAGGTTTTAAAAAGAATTCTAAATGATATATCACATGAGTTGAAAACACAAACAAAAAAAAGAAAAGAGGATATTTTTAAAGTACAATTTTTAAAAAGCTTAATTCGCTGTTATTTTGATTAATCATGAAAAGGAAACATATTAAGTTAAACGTATAATAATCCAAAAGATGGCAGCATCAAATTCTATTTAAATCTATTTAATGACTAGAAAAATAAAAGCTCTCTTAAGCCTCCATACTTATGACTAATCATTGCATTAAACACAATCATTAAAAAACGATGATAAACTTTTGAAGTACAATAGATTTTTTCCAACTGAATCATAAAATATATCCTTGTTACGCTACAGTAACTCCCCGTATCATATAGTGGTTATGCCATTTATCTTTCACCCAGATGACTCTGGTTCAACTCCCATCTATGATCAAAGTGATTCCTTTAAAAATTAAGTGCTGCATTACAAAACCAATTGAAATTCACTCAAAAAAATCTAACTCACGTACATTTATTCTAAATTAAAAAATATAATTTTATCAATTATTTATAAATAATATATTTTAAATTTACAGAGTCTACTGTAAATTTATCAAATAATTTTTCTGTTATTTAACAGAATCTCTCCTTTTCTAATGTCAGTAATTATGCATAAGACTGATAATGGAATATCAGTAGATTCTCTAATTTTAGAGAAAGTGTTTTAACTGTGTACTTTTCCATAATTGTATTAAATTTTGGATTAATTTTCTTTCACTTGCCTTCAGATTTCAATATTTCATGTGCACGTTGAAGTGTGTCAGGTGATGGAATTTTTCTTTGTTGCATTTGTGTCAGGTACAACCCTACCTGTGCAACACTCTACTCTGTAGTAACAATGCCAAACCAACCCCCCTACACTCCCACCTCCCCCCGAAAAAAAATCCTTTGCCCCACTTTCAGCTCACAAAGTTTTACTATCTTCAAATAATTTTACATTTTGTTAAATATTTTCTTCTGTATTTATTACTTTTTTGAAATAATAAATAATCCTCTTAATTCCACCCACTATCGGGGTGGGGGGTCAAGTAAAGCTTAGCCTCCCACGCAAAACAGATTGAGAAAAAAAACTAAATTAAATTGAAAATTAAAGTGACGGTATGGATCACAGGGATCATGCATAAATTATATTACACTTCAACAAGGTGGGGTTAACGGAATGTGACGTGGAGAAGTTGGTTAACAAGTTGTGATGCCCATGTCACATTTAAAATATGAAAAGAAAGTGGAAATTTCATGCAAGCAGCATAATAAAGTTTATTAAAAATATCAATTTTCTGTCAAGTTGTATTTTACTTTTTTATATTGCAACAGTTTCAAGTGAAAGTGCCCAAGATCTTAACAATTTTATAGTTTTTATCTCGGTAGGTAATAGATTATTTGACACTAATTTACATAAAATTAACTATAAATTAATAGTTTAAAAATTGTCACATCACAACTGGGTAGGGGAGGTTATTATTCTAGCATGACAATTTGTGACATATGGGAAAGGAGGAACAATCCTACAAAATTTGTGTAACATAATTAAAAAATTATCCCAAGAGAGAAAAATATTTTTGTTACATCACATTCTTAAAATGAGCCTTTTCATGTGAATGTGAGTAATTGAATAGATATCGATGCTATGTTTTATTCCTGTTTTAAGAGATTTTTAAAAAATATGAATATTTAAGGAGTAAACTTCCTTGAAATGTATAATTTTAATTAAATAAATAGAAAAAGATTCCTAAAATTAATTTGGAGAATTTATTTCTCTTCTTATTTATATTTATGTCGGTTTCTTCATATGCTTTTACAACTAACAACAAAAGAAGAGTAAAGTAAACAGATGAAAATAAAAGTTATTTTTTCTTATGTTACTTTCTGTTTTGTGCATCCAGTATTACAAAATGTAAGGCAAAACCGTCTTTAAAACCACTGTGGGGATCATCTTTTTGAAAAAAATATGTAAAATTACTGTTTCATGATTCTGTATCACAAGTAACATACGATTGTGTAATAGGGATATTTCCTCTTAATGGCTAAGAAATGTTCCCATATTTCATGTTATATATTTGTTTAAAATCTCTAATATAGATTGCTCTGTTGCAAAGTATAGTGTAGTTGATGTAGAATGTATCTCCTAAAGCCAAAAAGTATTAGTATTACAAAATTTTCACAACTTGGAAATAAAGCTAATATTAGCATAATTCAGGTAGGATATATTTACTTTAAATTAAAAACTCTCATAATATAAAAATTATCAAAAGAAAGACAACTATTTTATGATGATTGTTCAATGTGTTTTTTAAGTGCTTGTTTTCAGTTAGATAAATTTTGTTCCGTGTATTTGATAAAATTTGATATGCATATAGGAATATATAAAGTTCATATTTATATAAATATCTTTTGTTTTTAACTTTATCCTACTTTAAAAGTCTAAATTATTGTGTATAATCATTACATGGCCAAACACTGATTAAAAGTTTGATCGCTTAAACAAATTCAGAATAAAATTTGGGTCTAGTAAAAATCAGAGACTTCAGGACCATTGTGCTATTGTATAATCAAGTCTTGATTAATAAGAAAAATCATGCTTTTAACTCATTTTTTAAAGTTATAACAAAATTAAAATTGTGATAATAACAACTTATATTACACCGTGACAACCTTTTTAGTTGTTATTTATCCCACTGGTGCTTATAAAACCTGACTCTTTATGGCAATTATGTTTCTTTATTTCACATAAATTTCTTTTGAAGAAAAAATAAGTTATTCAGTAAAAAAGATGCAATCAAATGTATCTTTACCACTAAAACTCTTTCTGTTGACAGATTTTGTACATTATTTTATTCATTTCTACAAAATGGAATTAAGATGTGGCTGTATAACATACAATAAAAGTTTCTTGTTTGCAATTAAAAAACCTTATCTTAATGCTGAAGTGCAAACATAATATTCAATCTACTTTGGGAAACCCAAACTGCACTTTGATCATCTGTGTCAGACGATAAATTAAAAAGCATATACATTTTTTCAAAATAATCTGCGATTTTCCAATAAAAGTGCAAAAAGTGTTAAATATGAATGGTAGTATAAATTGTGGAAAAAATAGATTTTTCTTGAAACAGTTTTAGGGAATGAATGTAGTTTTTAATGTTCGAAAATTATTTAAATTCAATTTTCTTCATTGATTGTTGTTTCTCATCAGAAATTCTGTTCTCTGTAATATGTTTTTGATGAATTGTAAAATATGATAGTTTAACAATTTCATTTATTGCAGATGAATATATCTATAAAAGTAGTTAAATAGAAAAGATTAGATATTCATTATATCACTCAATAACGACCAAAGTATTTAAAGTGGGTAATATGGAACAAAACATTGCTTTACAAGAGCATTTTGGAGAAGCACCTTCTAACTCGCATCCAGGAAAATCATTTGGTTGTGAGGTATGCAACAAGAAATTCTCTCAGAAGAGTCAGTTAAGTAGACATCTATTAGTTCAAACTGGTGAAAAACTTTTTGTGTGTGACATATGCCACAAGAAGTTTTCTGAAAAGGGTAATTTGAAAAAACATTTGTTAGTTCATAGTGGTGAGAAACCTTTCTTGTGTGAGATATGCAACAAGAAATTCTCTCAAAAATGTGATTTAAACAAGCATTTGTTAACTCATACAGGTGAGAAACCACTTGCATGTGAGATATGCAACAAGAAATTCTCTCGTAAGGATAATTTAAGTCAACATCTGTTAACTCATACCGGTGAGAAACCATTTGTTTGTGAGATATGCAACAAGAAATTCTCTCGTAAAGGTAAGTTAAGTCAACATCTGTTAATTCATACTGGTGACAAACCATTTGCATGTGAGATATGCCACAAGAAATTCTCTTTAAAGGGTGATTTAAACAAGCATTTGTTAACTCATACTGGTGAGAAACCATTTGTGTGTGAGATATGCAACAATAAATTCTCTCGTAAGGATAATTTAAGTCAACATCTGTTAATTCATACTGGTGAGAAAGCTTTTGTGTGTGAGGTATGCAACAAGAAATTCTCTCGTAAGGATAATTTAAGTCAACATCTGTTAATTCATACTGGTGAGAAAGCTTCTGTGTGTGAGGTATGCAACAAGAAATTCTCTCGTAAGGATAAGTTAAGTCAACATCTGTTAATTCATAATGGTGACAAACCATTTGCATGTGAGATATGCCACAAGAAATTCTCTTTAAAGGGTTATTTAAACAAGCATTTGTTAACTCATACTGGTGAGAAACCATTTGCGTGTGAGATATGCCACCAGAAATTCGCTCATAAAAAAATATTAAGCAAGCATCTGTTAGTTCATACTGGTGAGAAACCATTTGTGTATGACAGATGCAACAAGAAATTCTCACAGAAGAGTAATTTAAATAAACATTTGTTAGTTCTTACTGGTGAGAAATCTTTTGTGTGTGAGATATGCAACAAGAAATTCTCTCAGAAGAGTAATTTAAATAAACATTTGTTAGTTCATACTGGTGAAGAACCTTTTGTGTGAGATGTGCAACAAGAAATTTTTTGTCATGAATCATTTCAAAAGTCATTTGTTAATTCATGCTGTTAATAAACCTGTCGATTGTGAAATATGCAAAAAGAATTTTTCTCAAAAGTATATTATAAACATCATCTCTTAATTCATTCTGTTGAGAAAACTTTTGTTTGTGATTCAAGCAATCTGAAATTTTCATAAAAAAAGTAAACGAAGTACTAATGTACACTTTCATAATTTGAGGTTTGTTATCAACTAACTTCAGTGCCTCTTTTAATAAGGCCCTTGACATAAATTATTCACAAGAGAGTGTGATTTCTTGCCAAACATTACAAACAACAAAATGAAGTAGTTTTCAATGATAAAAATTCTAATTTTATGCTGCTTATGTTTGCAATAATATGTCATATTTTGTATTATATTATTAAAAGTTTTATTATGTGTTATATTAAATAGGCTCAGCATATATGTAAAATTTGTAAATATTGAAGAAATTGCTTATGTGTTTGTTACATTGATTGTTATTTCATACAAAGTTATGCGGCTTTAAAATGTAAATAAAAGTTGGTGTGAAATGTTTGAAAAGTGTTCTTTTTCTGTCAGGCTAAATTTTTTATGACGAATAAATGTAGGGTTAAGTTTGAAGTTTCTTATTTTCAAGTTGTGGCAATTTTTATATTGAAGAAATTATAATAATGTTTAAATATCCTAAAAATTATATGCTGCGCTGAATTGTATTGAATTAGTGAAATGAGATGTATATCTTTCTTAATCTTGCATCCCTTGGCCGTGGATGGTTAAAATGGTGAGATAAATATAAACAACTTGTTCATTTTTTAAAAGTTAGCAACCTTGTACCAACCCAATATAACTCAAGAAGTAGAACTATTAGAAAAAGATCCTGTATTTCATTCTTTTGTTGTAATTTCACGAACTTTGTATAGAGCTACTATCTGTCTCGGAACTTCTTTCAGTCTTGAAGAATTTCTTGAGTCAGAAAAAGTAAATACAGTCGACGCTCGTTATAACGACCCCTCGCGTGCTAAAGGAAAGGGTCGTTATAATGAGAGGTCGTTATTAATGTGAACGGAAAAAACTAATCAGGTGCAGTAAAATTAAGGTTTCAAAGGAAATTCCATAATACCATCTTATTACAAATTTTTTTTTAATTTTTGTATGAAATAAACACTGACAATTAAAAATTATAAAAAATCAATTTAAGAGAATGATTACATATTTCTAAAATAAAATTTTAAATTAAAGTTAAATCACAAAAAAAGTTACTTACATATTAACATTTATTTTCTATAAAAATAATTCAAAACTGTTGTTTGTTTTTTATGCATTTGATATTTTCTTAAAACAAAATTTTCCATCTCAGTTAGAGATGATAAGTAACTTTCTGTGTTTTCTTGTCTTTCAAAAAAATGTTTTAAAGTGTCAATAGCATTTGAAAAACTTTTTATATTAGGTATCGGCGGCGACGGTATACTTTCTTCATCCAGTGACTCTATTTCTTCTTGTATAGAATAGCGAGAAATTTTGTTATTTTCCATCTGATTTTCCACAGAGTCTACATCACAGTCAGACAAAACATAATCATTAAAAGTCATTTTTTCCTTCAAATCCATTTTCTCACAAATTTCTTGCAGTATCCCTTCTTCCTCGTCAAAACTTTCGTCAGTGATTCGGTGATTATTATCTAACATTCCATCGGTCAATTTCACAAGTTCGGATTGCACTTCAAAACCAGCATAACGAAAGCAATTTTTCATGATTTCCTCTGTAACTGCATTCCATGCTGCTTTGGAAAGGTGTAATACTGAAAGAATATCCACTTTATAAATATTGTCTTCGTGTAGTGCAGAAACAATTCTTCTCAAAAGTAATTTCCTGTAATTGCATTTGAAACTTTGGATGATGCCTCGATCGAAAGGCTTAAAAACAGACGTGACGTTGGGCAGAAAATATTCCACTGTTATAGACTTCAAACTCGTAATCTGAAGATAGGCAGCACAATTGTCCATTCGGTCGCTGTATTGGGAAATAAGCCGCTGTTATATTGAATGTAAAAATAACATAGCATAAAGGAGACATATTTCGGGAGATTTTGCCTCGGTCGTTATAATGGAACGGTCGCTATAATGGGCGATCGTTATAACGAGCGTCAACTATAATTAAATTCAAAAGTAAGAAATGTTTTGCTTTTGTAAAATTTGTAATGGAAATTTAAATCTACTCTGTATGAAGTCTTATTTTGTATGTTTGGTATCTATTCTTCTGCAATGTGCATTATCCATTGATGTTTCTGGATGTTTAAATTTAGCTGTACCCCTGTATTTTGAGTAATATTTTAAATATCAATTAACTACTATCTATTTTTTTCTTAAACTTATAAATATCATTGTACTATAACTATGTGTGGTTAATATGCATGTATATGGCAAGTTAATAGTAAATGAAATCTCTAAATTGTAACACTGACCTATGCAGAAACTTTAAGTATTGGCTTTTTTTTAAAGATCAGTTTTAATCACACTTCAAGACAAGTAAAAAGATTTTAACTTTCTGGATGACACTCTATTATTTCTTTCCCTAGATGGGCTATTTGTACACTTTCATAAGCTGGACTTTTAAGTGAATGCCAAAAAATTCACTCTCTCAGTTAGAAAATCTGCTTGCAAGTAGATTCATTTATTTCCACAACCTTGATCAATGCAATAAAATTATAGGTCATGCATATTCAAATTCAAAGGATTTCAATTTTCTTCATTTAGTCTATTATGATGGACTTTTTACAGACAATGGACAACATTGTCCTTAAGGCACTGCTTCACTGAAACTCCTTGATCGCGAAATGCCATGTTAACCTATGGAAAAACTTTGAGGCATGATGAGTCCTTACCGAATATAATGATCAAAATATGGTTTTCGCCATCAGAAAGTAGATGTCAGGTACCAATAATGTACGTTTTTAAAACTTGTCTTCTTAAATTTTAAATATTTATAAGAAAAGGATAAAATTTCAAAGTTTATAGGGAATTTTTAAATAGTTAAAATTTAAAGTGACAATATTTAAAAATGCACATCATCGTCACCTAATATCTACTTACTGATGTTGAAACTCTTATTTTAATCATTAGTTTGGGTAATGAGTCATCATGCTTCTAAGTTTTCTCATAAGTTAACCTGGGATTTCACAATCAGGGAGTTTCAGTGAAGCAGCTCCTTAAGTAGTTTTCCATAACTGCACACTTCATCAACAGTATCGAATTTATACTTATATTTCCAGGGGATGCAATAGAGAAACTTAGGTATTTACTTTCTATAGTGGAGTTGGTGTAACTCGGGCATAAGGCAGAATTTTAAAAACAACATTTAACCCAGGATATAACAAGCGACCTCTGTGTGTAATGAATTGACAATAGTGAATAATTCATGATTGACTTTATAATCATGGGCGGGGCTATTTGAGCTTAAGCCGAAAGATAGGCTTCCCTGCCCGATTTGGCCTTGATTTTATAATAACTTTCATAAATCTTTTATCATAACTTTAAAATTGAATTTATAATTCATGATAATTTTTAATAACACTAGGACTAGGTGAGGAAAAAGGTCGCCAATATGTCCAAGAAACAAGCCCAAATGCATGCCATCTTTTTTGTGTTGTCTCTGTTCAGTGGAAATGTTATTATCATTCATTTGCATTTGAAATATAAAACAAAAAGTTAAAACTTTTTGGCCAGATACAAATTGGGCTTTTTGGGGGAGGCTGAAAAATATGGAATAATATAATTGTATGCTTAGTGTATTTCTGAAAAAGTTGTAATGAATTTTATGTCATATTTGAAATTTTATTAGCAAGTTACTTTGATTTTTCTTTGTCATTTGCTATGACTTGCCTGTCTAATACAGTGAGAGCTTAGAGCAGTAGAAAGTTCTTGTGAAAAATAGCTTGTGTAACAAAATCTCACAAATAATCCATTTTTTCACATTAATATTGCAACATTAGATAACATTAACTAGATTCTTTTTCAGTTGTTCAATTTAATAAACATTACTAAAGAATAATTCTGTACCTCCCTTAATTTTCCCATGAATTTACAGAATAAATGTCATTAAATGTAAAAGGGAGGATATATTTGACATTTTATGTGTTAAAATTGTATGAACTGTTAGTAAGATTTTAACACTTCTGGTAAAATAAAGCATATATATATAAAATATTAAGTACGAAGTTCTTCTTGTGAAAAATAACTCTTATAACGTTATCTCACAAATAACCCATTTTTTCACATTAATATTGCAACATTAGATAACATTAACTAGATTCTTTTTCAGTTGTTCAACTTAATAAACATTACTAAAGAATAATTCTGTACCCCCATTAATTTTCCCATTAATTTACAGAATAAATGTCATTTGTACTCAATAACACTCCACAATGTTAATTCATGTTTCATTATTTCAGTGTAAAAATTTTCAAAGCTATACCTAAGTACTTTTCAATTTGTTGATTTAAAAATAACTGTTTTATAAAATCGCAAACCTCTTAAATTCGACAGATGGTGATTCGAGAGAAAAGGGAGGCTATAGTTGACATTTTATGTGTTAAAATTGTACGAGCTGTGAGTAAGATTTTAACACTTTTGGTAAAATAAAGCATATAATTAAAAAATATTTTAATAATTAAAGAAAGAAACATTTTTTAGAAGATGACACAGAAAAAGAAGTCACAAATGTTCATTTTCAGAAGAGACATTTTTAAAATAACAATTCATTCCACTCCCGTGGGTTTAACATTAGCGAAGGTAATTTGAGATCTGATTGACCAACCCCCTTATGTGGAGGATTACATCTTCTGTACGTACTTCTATGTTTTAAATTTTTGATTTTGTGCTTTTTGCATTTCTCCAGTGTGTAAATTGTTGCCCTAAAGCAATTTCATTAAATTCCAATTTAATACAATCTTTCTTGCTTGTTGAATCTGCTTGTTGTTATTTTGCATGTTATTTCAAAATTTAAAATTGTTTTTCTCGAAACTATGTTTTTTAAACTGGGTGACCATATTTCTGGAACTATTTGACCCATTTCTTTCATTTTTTATTTTAAAGAAAGGTAATTGTTTTTGTTGGAGCTTATATTATGAAAGAGTATAATTTTTACTGATTAATTATTTATTTAGCTCACAAATGTAAAACAAAAGCCAAAAAAATATCCCTTTTATTTTTTTTATTTAAAAATATAAAATCATATACTGCTTTCCAAAAATTAAAGGTCAGTGACCGGAAGCTTTCAATTTTACACGGTATGTCAAATATCTACGGAAATGGGGAAGTTTCACGATTTTCATTTTCACTTTTATATTGAAGGACACAAAAAAATCAAGAAAATTTACACCATTTTTATGTATATTTAAAACTTTAATAATACACTGAATTAATTTTAAAATTGCAGTTCTTGTTTTGGCGGAAAAACGCTGCATCTCTGCCGAAAGTGGCTGTGACGTCATTCGCCATTTAAACACCGTCGTGCTACGTTTCTGGCTGATGCATTTGACTTATTTCTTATATTTTTTTAATTTTCTGTGTTAAAAATGAGTAGCAATATAAATATTGTATAGTGCCATGTTGTACAAACAGTACAGTTAATTTGCCTCAGAAGCATTTTTTAATGTTCCAAAAGACAATAAGAAAAGAAAAGTTTGGATAAATGCAATCAAACAAGATGACAAGTTTTCTGTAATACTAGCCTCTACATCATCGTTATATCACTTTGAAGTTCATTTTTCAGTAAGTACATACTTTTTCTGTTCTTATGTTTGTTTGTTTTATAAATAAAGTGAATCTTTGTAATATTTAAATTATACTTAGTGTTTACGAAATACCATGCAATTAGCAAAATAAAGTAATTTCAACCTTTTCTCGCGCTAAAACTTTCATGATTCAAGAAACTTTATAATTTTTCTTTTAAAAAAAGGAACTTTGTATCATATTATGGCTTCAACACACCTCTTTTAAAATTCAAATATATGATTTTTTAATCGCGTCATTGTGTTCCTTCTTGTATAGTATAACTTTAAATTTTCTTGTTAATCCCTTGATTTAAAAAACTTTAAATAACAGTAAAAAGAAATAAAGAAATATCGATTTTTCATTTTCTGATCTCACATTCACACCACTAATGTTCTGTTTGACAGGTTTAAACCAATTCCTTAACCTTTCTAACCAACATATTTTTTATATATTTAAGTGCTTGTTTAGATTTATATACTACTAATTTCTACTGAGAGGCATGTGAAATATTAAGTAAAAATTTAAACCAAGGCTGTATCTGAAAAGAGACTTAATAAGATTCCCTCAAACAATTTTATTTATAAATCAGAGTCTGCATACGTACACAAACATATACTGGTTTCTTGAGATATTTGGATTTTAGAGAGATTCTGTTTCATAAGATATTGGATTCTATGTATATGTGTAATGTATATGATTAAAAAAAATAAAGCCTATCATTTTTCCAGAAATTTTATGGCCCAATTTAAAACAGGTTCAGCATTCTGTGTTTTAAAATTTCAAAATATGTGTTTTAATCCTTTCAAGGGCAAAGCACTTCCATTACTAAAATGTTTAAATGTATGACTGACACCGGGATTTAAGAACAGATTTCTTTGCAAATAAGCAAAAGCTTTATTTTCACATACATAATAAACGGAAAATTTTATACTAAAATTCTGATGCCATTCTGGGACTTGGGAGTTAACATTAAGTGGTTTCATAAACATAAAACCGCCCTTGAAAGGGTTAATCATTACTAAAAATTTAATTAACTTGCATGAGTCATTTCAATAATGAGTTTTTGATAACAAAACATATATTTTAATAGAAATGACAATTGTTTGTGTTTTGAAAAACCTCAATTTTACATTCCTAGAATTTACGCCAAAATGTTTATGTTCATTAAATTTTCTGACATGTAAATTTTCCCACAATTTTCTTTGCCTGTTATTTACGTTTTATTTTTCTGGTTCCTTCGTAAATGTGAAGACAGTCTTTGACTGCATTTTAATGTCAACTTCTTGTTATTGTTTAAGTTTTCATTTTTCTGCTTATAGATGTTGAAATTTAGTGTGTAAGTAATTAAGTAGTTTCATGTTTATGACTAACTTGATATAAGCTTTTGATTTGTTTTATGAGATGTATTTACATTCAATGTCTAAGCTAAAATAAGTCCCATTTTATGAATTCACACACATGTAAATTACCGTAAACCAAGGCTGTAGCCAAAAAGGTAACTCATGAACTTGAACATACCACTTGTTCTTCTGAAGAACTGGCACACAACTGACGGACCGACTCTCCTTATGGGGTTTCGGCGAGGAGGTTGCTGGGTTGTTTCAACGGTTCATCGAGTGTCTGTGTGGAGGTCTCCTCTGAGATGTGGGATCCTCCGCGCACCGTAACGAACTATGTCGTCACATGCTCGGGTGATCAGGTTTGGAGGTTCTGCAAATGGCGGTCCTCCGGTCCGACCGGTAGCGCACTCGGAGAATCCGATGTGTGCGTGATAGGTCCCTAAGGACTTGGGTCCGGAGGTCGTTTGACGCTCCGGAAGCAACCTAGTTTTTTATACTAAAAAGTTCTGACTGATAGATACAAACCTTTAACGGATATCGAATCAAATGAAACAATTTAAAACTATTCATAGCCAAGAGATTGACACATATACGAGAGATTCTAATATTTATTCTTTAAATACAAACATTTCCTTTTCAAGTGTAAAAAAATTCACTGTGCATATTTAAAAAATAAATATGATTCATGTCCTTTCAAACTTTTCTCATATAGTATATATTTTTGCAACTGGACTTCTTGCATTAAATTCCTTTTTGAACACTCTTGTATTGTTTTCGAGTACATGAATAATTTTTAATTTTATTGGGGTTATTCGTCCTCTCCATCCCTCTTCCTTTTCACTATGGAAAATCACATGTACACTTAAAAAGTGAAAAGAAATAATTTGAGATCTGAGAAACAGAGAAAACAAAGCATTTATAAAAAACTGCAGAGCCGTATGAAAAATTACACACTTATCACCCCAAATGTTTTCTCTAGGTATTGCCTTATTTGAAGGGGATGAAAAAGGTTTTTTTTTAAATTTACAATTTCTGAAATCAATGTCTTTTAAACATTAATAAACATTTTAGAACAGTGACCACTGCTTATAAGAATCCATAGAGGTACCCAGCCTTTGGAATGTGGGGGGAGGGGGGTTGTGCCCATATCTTTTTTAACCTGAACATGTTGGGTATAAACAATATCTTATAGAGAAAAGCCTACAAAAACGGAATCTCGTGAAACTGGTCGAATTTCCGTTTCAGACAAATTTTTATCTTCTACAGTATATTTCTGTGGTATTTCGTTTAAAAAGGACTTAAACGCATAATGATTATTATTTTTTTTGGGGGGGGAAAGGTTCAATATTAAATCTAATGGTAAAAAAAGGTATATTAATATACTTGCAGCAGTGACATAAGATAGTGTGTAAGTATGGATATAAGTGTAAAAACTTTTGGCACCCTAACTTCTTATAAAGGTTTAAAAAAGGCTTTTAATCGTGCTGAAAACTTCTATAGGTGCAGTGGAAAGCTGCACGAGATTTAAAATTATCTTTATCAAAGTCTTATAGATGAAATTTACCCAGCTGATAAATCTCAGATAATACATGCGGTATGCCAGTACATACGAACGAGAGTTTTTTAAACTGTGGCTCCATGACTTCTGAGAGGGCACCGCAGGGAGCCAAAAAATTTTGGTGAAATGTCTACGATAAATTCATAAGTAACTTTACAGAGGCTGTTATTTTTCTTTATTTGAAAATAAATCTTTCATTAAATACTAGATAAAGAATTAAACTAATAAATGTATATTTTTTGGTGTATTGATTTTAGATAAACTACTTAGAAGTATTATTTGTAAGACAGCGTTCAACAACCAAATAGAGAACTTTGTCCAGAATTCATATTTTGATTTTAAGTTTTTGTGAAGTTTGCTTAAAATATAGTGTAAAAGCTATATGAAAAATAAACAACATTATGCCACAGTTTAAACAATAATAATAATGCCTATTTTTTGACACCTTTTGATACTGTTAACCCCTTAAACTCTTCATCAAAAGGTCCTAACTAATGCATATATCAGTTCATAGTATGACTTTACAAAGATGTGTATCAGAAAAACACTTAATTAAGTATTGAAAAATGTGCTCACGTTTTTAGAAAGGATCAACATCTTTTATTAAGTTACGCTAAGTGTAAATTAACTACTACTATCCTAATCATCAATGCTGTCACAGAATCGTCATTCTAGCTCTGGTGCTGATTATTGACAGGCTATTGAAGTCGCCAGCCCGAAACGCGACCTGTGTTGTTCTTTCTTTTTGTGATTCTTACAAAGTTTTATTATTTAATTGTGATTTATTGCCAGTTTTTTTTTTGCTGTTTCATCTCTAGCATGTCATTCCATATCATATAAAGCTGCTCATATTATCATGCCTTGGCAATTAAACTGTTTGCATAATTTATTTCTGTGCATCTCTCCTGCTAGATTACAACCATTAAAAGTTAGAATAATAGAGATAGTAGTTTTCTCTGAAATTTATTTTAGCACGATTTTCTTTTATTTTACAGAATTTGACATCTTGTGCTCTGATAGAATAAATCAGAGATAAATATCTGCATTTCAGAAGACTTCATTTTTTAAAAATGAGATACTTCTTTTAAATGTCTTCCTTCCCTTTTAAATATCTTTATTACTCCATAACTTTTATTGACTGCTTTATTTGTTATATTCTAGTAACAATGAATAAATAATCGAATTTTAATATGCTGCAAAATCAAAAGTGGAATGTGCATCAGAACTTATATATTTGCATAATTGTAAAAGACAAAAAAAAATAATAATCAATGATTTTCCAGTTAGGATTGTATATATTGTAATTGCTTTTTATAGGCTGTTTACTTTTGTACACAGCCCTGCATACAATTCTGAAAAGTATTTCTAGTCGTATAAAAAAACTTCTGTTTTTAAAATTAAGATTTTGGTATCCATATCAGTTCCGAGAATTAATTAAAAGTCAAGAGATTGATTGGCGACTATTTGATTGCCGACTATACTTAGCTTTCATCCCTTAAAGAAAGGTAAACTGATGACATTATTTTACAATGCATCAATGAAATCAATCCAAAGAATTTTTTATTATTTTCCTACATTCAAAATTTTCTATTTTTCTTGATTAAAATAACTTTTGAAATGCAGTATTTCTGTTTTGCCTTGTCATTAAAAATTAACTATTTTCAAATTACTTAACTTGATACTTACTTTCATATTGGTTATGGATTCATTAACTCAAAATACATCTTTGAATGTTTTCATAATATTTCATGAAAGAAAAAAGTACTCATTGAAGAAATAAAAGATGATAATTTTCAACTAATGAAAAAAAAATGCATTTTATGTTAGCACTGTAAAATTATATTTTACATTGAAAAATTCGTGTATAAAGTATTTAATAGAATGGTTTATATTTAGAATTGAAGTATATTTTATTTTCATTGTGAAATATATTTTATTCTCATGTTTATCATTTGGATTTTTTTTCTTTTTAGAAATACGATATTTTTGGTAAAGCAAGGATATTAGCAAGCAGGTTTTTTTTTTCACTTCGGCCGATCTTGTAATAGTTGTATAAACAATATATAATGTTTTTAAAGAAAGGAAATAAGAAAATGCACAATTCTGCGCTGCGCTATCTTACCTTTTAAAAACTTGTTAATTTTAACCATAAATTTCCTTTTGATATGTGGGGTTGAAAATGTCGTAAAAATGTCATAAAATTTGCATATAAATGAGTTTTGAAATTATAGCTTAAAACTATGTTTCCTTGATTTTGTACTTACTACTTTTCTTTTACTTTTATCTTTTGTATGGTTAGTCATTTATGTTGTTGTCTGAAATGAAATAAAATTGTTTACATATTTCAGTCTGCAAAATAAATAAATATGTGCAATCTGTGTTCTTATAATTCTTTTAATTCTAAAACATTTTCCCATTACATTAATAAATGCATAGATTGGATATTTTTAGACTAGAAATATATTTAGAGTAACACAAAAGAATCAGATACACAAACACTGCATTGGTCTATCAGTTTTTTTAGTAGTTATTATTATTTTTTTTGACATGTTGAAATCTAAACTTATTTTTACCTAATTAATTTAGAACCAAATTTTATTTCCAAAGTTTTGAACTTTGAAATTTTATTTGCCTTCAAAGAGATTCTGTTGAGACTTTTAAAATCATAATTCAATTTATTTAAAGGCTGTAAAATCTTGTTGCTATGCTTCCAAGAAAACTTAGAAATGCCACGGAATTTGATAAATTTTTATTTTGATCACCATGTAAGTAATCTTTGCACCATCTATGTGTGAAAATTTACAGATTTCTATATAAAATATATCATCTAAATACCAACTCCCCCCCATCTCTTACAAAATTTCCACTGCTGTCTTTTACTTTCTTAGTTTTGAAAGTTTAAAACTCTATCTTTAAACTTAAATTTTTAATGTTTTTGAATTATTTGTTATGCTGAAGAAACAGAGAATAAATGAAACATCTAATTTCCCATCATTCTCGAAATCTGCCTCCTGTCTTAGCGCTTCTCCCAGAATGCAAATTTTTGAAATCTATAAAACTCATTAAATTTTCAGCAGAGCTGAAATTACGCTGTAAATTAATGAAATACAAAGTATGGGAATTATCACTTTACTACACAGAGTACAACCAATACAGTGAACAAATGTCCAGATCGGGGTTTGATCCCAGATCCCTTGGTATAGCGCACCTAGTGCTTTACGAATTAAGCCATCCAGACGATATCCTGTCTAGCATTTTATCACTGTTATATGGCTAGGCTATAACCTCGCAGCACAAAATGGAACTACAATCATGAACACAACTGCAGTGGCAAACATGAAACAAATTAAACCTAGTACTGGCGAATACTTATCAAATATTAAATATTCACCGATACTGGGTTTAATTTTTCAGAAATAAGAAAAGACAGAGTAAATAAATTTTGGAGTAGAACTCCTGAAATCTTAGGAGTTGCAGACAACGCCTACTGAGTCAAAAATGTAAACAAATCGTCTGGACCTTTAAATGATGCTGTTTCATGATAAGAGCTTTGACTATTTTCCCCATAACTTTGTTTCTAATGCAGATTTTTATATATGGGGCTTGTTTTAAAATGCACCTAAAGGATTATATTTTCATGTAAATTAATTTTAAAAAATCAAATTTTTGACCAATTCAAAGGTCCTTTGTCAGTCAAAATACGATAGGATCCTCTTTCTCCAGACATCTGCAGCATACAAAATTCTACCGTTTCCATGGCGATTATACGCTAGTCTCTTTAAGCACAGCCTTGAATTTCATATGAGAAAATGAGCAACATTTAAATCTAATATCTCATCTCAATGGAGTAAAAGGATTCTAGAGTCATAGTAGATTCCCGGTCCGCGATGTTGGATGAGGTTATTTGAATTTCACACGAGAAATCGGTAAGTTTTTGAAGTAAGATTTGAGTAGCTCTATTTAATGAGGAAAAGCAAAATCGCTATAAAAAAGCAAAATCTCTAAATTTCCATTATTTTAGTGATGTAAAATAGGCAAATGCCTACATCTTTAATTGCGCTAATCAACTATCAGCAGTATTTTCTAGCCATTTTATATATTTCATGTCTCATTAAATGTCTGTTATTGTCTTCAAATTCAAGTATAATCTCCATTATGTCTTATTGTTTATCTAAATCCCACATTGGTATCATCAGCTTCTGTGCTGTTTTTACTATTAGTATTAAGACATGCTCTGTTAAATGAATTTTATTTTATGATATTTTTTAAAGCTGATTTGAGTTAATTTACATTAAATGTTGAATATTATTTAAATTAAAGTGTATGCTAAATAATCAATTTATACAGGAGACGCCGAGCGTACAAGTGTCCCCTTAGACTACGCCCCTGTCATCATTCATTTTTTTTGTTTTGGAGAGGACTGGATTTAGCGAGGGTGAGAAATAGAAGTTTAGGGAGAATATTTTTCACATAAGCCGGGGCTCAATTATGTAATTTGGTATCGGATAATACTGGTAAGGCCGCGCCTGCGCACACATATACTGTACATCTGTATAGCACAAAGAATATAAAGAAAAAAGAAGTCTAGCTTCAGCAAAATGAAAGATCTAAGTATGCTTGATACAACAACAAACTTTGCAGCATGAGATAACTGTGTGCATGCGTCTCAGAATCAAATGTGTTTTTCAGTATCCCCATAATGCGAGTGGACATTCCTCAAAAGCATTTCCCACCCTCAAAAGCCATCCCTTTGGGAAGTATATTTTCTAATATATCTTAAAAAAAAAAAAAAAAAAAAAAAAAAAAAAAAGTAGCAATGGAACCTTTTTGCTACGCCAAAAAAAATCGATTTTTTTCAGCACTAGTGAGTAGTGGAAGTCATCTGTGACGGACTGAATTTCACCAACTGATGAAGGCAAATAGCCAACAAAAAGTGAACAAAATAATTAAATGGTGAATGCACAAAGCACACCTGCCAAAGAAAGTTAATGGGAAAAAAAACAGTGTCAAATCAAGTGAATACAGCCTCATAGATACATGACGGACTAACGGCCACGGAACAAGCCCCACTCCATTAGTGCGACAAGTTTCTCAAACAACAAATCTACAAGTTGCACAAAATTCAAAAGCAGTGATAACAGCCATTAGGATTCAATGGACTGATCGCAAAAAGCGTGTTCACGAAGGAAAAAAAAATCAAAATCCCCAACACTTGGGTGAGATAAAGTGACAAAGACAACAAAAATGAGTGTGCAACATCCAGAAATGTGACAACCACCAGTAACAGAAGTTACAATGTGACAACCACCAGTAACAAAAGTTACAATGTGACAACCACCAGTAACAAAAGTTACAAAGTGACAACCACCAGTAACAAAAGTTACAATGTGTCAACCACCAGTAACAAAAGTTACAACGTGACAAAACCCACGATAGTGACATAATAAACAGTGAAACTCTCGAAAGAAGACCAAGATTAAAAATGTGAAAACCAGCTCTAGCACAAGCTAGAGGTAGAAAAATATATCAAGAAAGAGACAAAAAACAATCCACAACAGGGGTGAGCCTATAAAAACGCCAAAAAGCCTTGACAGAGACAAATACAACAAGAAGTGAAATCAGCCCATAAAAGAGGCGATAAATATACAGCGACAACACACCATGAACGTGACAAGCCAACAGACATGGTAAATATGTATATCTATGTACGCTAATGGCACCTGGTGCATGTAAAATCCGTCGTGGGTGCAAAGCCCTCCAAGTTACCTGTGAATAATACGACTGGGGGTGCTTAGTCAGGTGAGGGTCTCATCACCTGATCAAGGTTCTAAATTACGAGACCTATTAAATCTGTCAATTCAACAAAGTTAAACAGAAACCTTGAACCGGCAAACAAAGATAATGGTAGCAAATCACAAGAGAGCAAGCACAGCAGCGATGTAAACAAATCAATAGTCAGGTGGATCACAGCCATGCTGTGATCAGGCGATTTCCGCCCCGCACCCAGGTACTAACCCGTTAAGCTAGGCATTCATGCCGGGCAGGTAGGGGCCTGGTTAGCGGTATAAAAAAAAAAATGCGAGTCGACAAAGTCCATTTCACCGCGTCGGCAGTAGTTTTAAAATTCAAGTGATGGCATGTGGCATTGACGCTGGTAGTGAAAAAAAGAAAACCTTTAACAAATATATTTTTTCTTCAATTGTATCATTTGAAACTATGTTTACTGGCATTAAGTGCACAAAACTGTCAGTTAACTGGGATATTTATTTTAAGAAATGAAATATGTATATTTAAATGTCGCAATAAAACTTGTAAACAAAGTGATTAGCCACTGATATTTTTATTGAAGGGTAAGTTTTAGGAACATTTTTAAGTTTTCTGTAAAAACTTTGCTTTTTTTTAGATATTTATGTAGTTTTTAGTTATTGTAATATAAAAGATAATCAAAAATAATGTTTGATTTTGTCAAAGATCAGTAAAATAATTTATAGATGTAAATGTCTTCATTTAAAATTTTCAAATGATAGTTACTAGACAAACTATATGTTAGACACGTAAAATAAAAAAAGTATGTATTATTATTATTGTTTCAAATTAAAATAATTGGAAACATTTTGAGTTTTTTATTTTACTTGTATACTTGTGTGGAAGTAACTTACATGAAAAGCCCTCTTTCATACATATAATATTATTATAACACAACTTAGAGATATAAATGATTCAAACATTTGAAGCATTTATTATTAAACACTGTGTAAGGGTTCGTAATTGAATACATTAAAAAAAAGGCAATTATTCTGAATTTAAGTATTTATTGTTTGAATGTTATATTAATGATTTTTATATAAGCTACATTGATACAATTAAAATGAAATTTTTCAGCTAAAATGTTCTCCATTACCTTTATTTGAAATATAATAATATAATACTCAGTATTTAATATTAATTTAAGTGACTAACATTCTGTTGGATTATTATTACTTTAACGAAAAACATTTACATCTATGAATCATTTTACTGATTTCTGTACAAATTACATTGATGAAAACAGATATTAGTTCTGGAAGTTGTTTCAAAGGTTCACCAGAGATTTATTAATCTCAGTGCATTTGAAGATATCGTTTCCCATTTTAATTGGCCTTTCAAACATTTTCGAAGGGGTTTTCATTTCTCGCATGTCTATGGGAACATCTCCATCTTCAACAAAGATTGTCAATATACTGGTAGATATATCATTTCACATTTTAAAAAAGTGAAGTGCAGGGGAATCTTAGAATGTTTGGAAACAGTTTCGTTTAATAAATGTAAAATCACACAAATTTGAGGTTCGTTTGGAAAAATAAACTGGAACATGCATAGCAACCCGGTGTACACTGCCGAAGGCACTGGTGTACCCGATTCTAGGTTCTTTTGAATAGATTATTTCTTTAACTATAAGAATATATAAATTCGAGAGTGTACACTGGTGAAGGTTGTGAGGCCCAGCATTATGTTCGTTTGGAAAGATTTTTGCCTAAAAATATAAAATCATTTAACACTTATTTTAGGTAAATTTATGGTTATTACCATGTGACCTGATAACGTTTGACAGATCCGCTAGTTGATGAATAAAAGGGTAACTTATAAAAGCTATTAGCAGTGCATATCTGCCAAAAAAGTTCAATTAAAAAAAATTCACAAATTCTTATAAACTGAATCAACATAATTGAATTTTGCTGAATAAAATACAAATTATTCTCTAAAAACATGCCATAACTTACTTCAGTATGGTACACTGCTCTTTGGCTAAAGTTTTTTTGAATAAGAGTATAAATCAGATTGGTGAAAGTTTCCAAATAATCCACTCAGAAAGTAACCAATTAAAGAATTAGCGTGAAGTGAAATTTGCTACATTTTTTGAAACATATACGCATGAACTCTGTAAACTATATATTACTTAATAAAATATATTGACAAATTTGTTACATTAAAACCAGTTTTATAATATTTTTTAATAAATAAATACTACAAAAATAATGCTTTTATTCAACAAACCTGTGAATGAATATTAGAAATAAATTCGTAATCAAATATTTTTATACAATTAAAGTGTGTTCAACATAGAGTTTTAAATTTTGAATTTTCAAAAATTCAAATTATTAAATTCTTATATAAATTAAAATATTTCTTAAAAAATACAAACAAAAATTTAATTTTAATTTTCAAATTCAGTCTTTTTAGATTTAATTTAAGTAAATATATATATTTTTTTTATTTTTGGTGTTTGAAAAATATATCATTAATGTTTAAGACACTTTTTTCTGAATTTTAATCCCAGGACTAGTGATGATGCACTATAAATTACAATTTAAATGAATGGCATAAAAATATTTCAAACATGGGTTCCATGAACCCACATTTTTTCATTCAGTTTGTTAACTGCATCATACCACCACCAATTTCAATTGTGGCACAAATAAATGCTATATTTTATTTTTTTTTATCTTTTTCCAAACCAATTAATAAAAATATTTGAACTGATCAATTTTTCATCAAAATATATCATTTAAGAAAATACAAAGGATGTGAATTATCACTTTACTATACAGCGTACAACCATTAGAGTGAAAAAGTGTCCAGACCGGGGTTCGATCCCAGATGCCTTCATATAGTGCACCAAATGTTTTACCAATTAAGCTATCCAGACCAGAGGCGGATTAACCACCTATCGGGCCCCAAGGCTTAACACATTGGGGGGTCCCTCTCCTGCTCTATATGTATATACATTGATGTACAACACACATATATATACAAACATACACACGTGCACACACACACACATACATATATATACATACTTATTTTTTAGGGCAAAAAAAAGGGTTACAAACTTAGTGCCGGGCCCTTAGTTTGTCGGCCCCTAGGCTTCAGCCTACTCAGCTTATTTGGTAATCTGCCTCTGAACCAGACGACATCCAGTCTAGCATTCTCTCACCCTTATATTGTAAGGCTACAACCACACAGCACAAGATGGAAAGTCAATCATGAGCACAACACCGTTGGCATGCATGAGACAAATTATACCCAGTATCGGTGACTATTTATACACTAATTAATTTTTCAGCAGAGCTGAAAGAGATCCATCAGCATCAAGAGATCCTTCAACAGAGCCATCTTGTGCTGCGTGGTTGTAGCCTTACCATATAAGAGTGAGAGAATGCTAGACTGGATGTCGTCTGGATAGCTTAATTGGTAAAGAACTTGGTGCGCTATATCAAGGGATCCAGGATCGAACCCCGGTCTGGACATTTTTTCACTCTAATGGTTGTACGGCTGTTTAGTAAAGTGATAATTCACATCCTTTATATTTCCTTAATTTACAGCGTAATTTAAGCTCTGCTGAAAAATTAATTAGTGTATAAATGTATCATTTAATTAAAATTTTTAAATTATGAATAACAATAAAACACATGCAAAAAAAGCAGAAAAGATTCTTACTGAAAATTATTATAATTATTCCACGGATATCACATAGATAAAAAAGAAAAATTCTGAAATTTGCAGAAAAATAGCAAAAAAGAGGTTCCAGATGACATTTTACGACTATATGAATGTGGCGTTACGGTTTTCAAACAATATACTTGGGAAATACTATACTCACAAATAAATTATTTTTCTTTAGCATGAATATTAAAATGTGTCTTTAGATTAAAACTACTAGAAAAACTTTTGGAGCATACTTCACAACTATATGGCTTTTCTCCAGTATGAATGCGACGATGTATCTTTAGGTTATGCTTTACAGAAAATGTCTTAGAACACACCTCACAGCTAAATGGCTTCTCTCCTGTATGAGAGCGAAGGTGTATATTTAGATGTCCCTTCAGAGAAAATCTTTTAGAACACACTTGACAAACAAATGGCTTTTCCTGGGTATGAACGCGGAGGTGTTTCCGTAAGTATGACTTTCTGGAAAATGTTGCAGAACACACCTCACAAATAAATGGTTTTTCCTCAGTATGGATAGCGATATGTTTGTTTAAATCTCCCTTTTCACTAAACGCTTTAGAGCACACTTCACAAACAAATGGCTTTTCCTTAGTATGAATGCGACGGTGTTTATACAGGGTTGATTGAACAGAAAATGTTTTAGAACACAGCTCGCAAGTAAATGGCCGTTCGTTGGTATGAATGCAGACATGTCTATTTAGACTCGCCTTATCACAAAAGCCTCTGGAACAAATTTCACAAACAAATGGCTTTTCGCCTGTGTGAGTACGAAGATGTCTATTCATATTATCCTTTACAGAAAATTTTTTAGAACACACATCACAAGTAAAAGGTTTTTCCCCAGTATGAGAACGAATGTGTACCTTTAGATTATTATTTGCTGCAAATCCTTTGTAGCAAATATCACAAATAAATGGTTTTTCCACAGAATGGATGCACAAGTGTTTTCTTAGATCATTCTTTCTGAGAAATATTTTAGAACATATATTACATACATGCTTTTTTTTGGTATGAGTGAACATATGTTGTTTTAGAGAACTTCTTTTAGAAAACTCTATAGAGCATACTTCACAAATGAATGCTTTTCCTTCCATAGGATTAGACAAATTTTTACATGGAAGATCATCAGTAACAAAAAACTTTTCTTCACTATAAGTAGAGAGATCTTTTTTGTAGGACATTTCTGAATAAAACTCTTTTCAGATATGCTACAGAAATACAAGATTTTCAAATAAATATTTTTATCTGAATGAGATTGATGCACTAGATATGCAATCTGTTTTTCACTTCTTGGTTTCTAGTTCATGGAAATCTTAGAACATCCTTCAAAAACTAAAATAAATCTTTGCTAACTATGCTGTGAAACTACCTCAGCAAAAATGATGTAGTATTTTAACTATTTTCTTATTGACGTGTGTCGAATCGGGCTCTCTACATTGCTAAAAAATATTTTCAATTCTTTATTGATAAAGATGTCTTTCTTGTTTATATCTGAAATGGGAAAAAAAATATTAATTGGTCTCTTTTATAAACAGCTTGTAATATATATTCAGAGAAGACACTCAGAAAATAACAAAAACAAAAAAAGAAGAAATTACGCGAAAAATAAAATTTATGACATTTGTCACAACATCTTTGCATGAATTTGGTAATCTATATTATTTATAATTAACTAAATAAACTATAAACAATAAGATTTATAACTAAAATTTTATTTCATCCGATTTAAAAAATAAATGAAAACAAAAACAAATATTTACATTTTTTGTAAACCTACACTTTTAATGCTGTTAATGCATAATACACGAAAACATATCCTATTTAATAAATAAGCAAAATTTTTCTTTAGTCCACAGTATTTCATATCAGTTGAGGCAACCCAGACACCGATTTAATGATCTCAATGAAGAATTTTATATCAGATCATTTTAAATCAATTGAGTTAACAGCAATATATTTAATGAGCTCAGTGATGAATTTTACTATTTATTAGTATGGCAAAATAGATGACTATACAAATCAAAAATATATATGGAAGAAATATGAAGAAGGATTTAATATTCTTTTAAGTTTTAGATTTCAATAAAATAAATTTTAGTAAATTGTGACATTTATATCGTGGATAGAGTTGTTGCGAATTTTGTTGACATTAAATCATTAAGGATTTTTTTAAACTCTATGCAGAAAATAAATTACAAATTTTATGAGCGATTGCCAGTTTTCTCAACGACTCTTTGACAAAATTCGCTATTCATTTTTGGCTATTATTTGACGAAATTCGCGATTTTTTTCTCGATTGGAAAATTTATGTTTTTCTGCGACTAATAGACGAAATTAGCTATTTTTTCCGAGCCAAATTAAATGAAATTCGCCATTTTTCGCAACCGATAGACAAAATTCGCGATTTTTACCCGCGACTGATTGACAAAATTCCCTTTTTTTTCAGTGATCGATTCATGAAATTCGCGGCTTTCTTTCACGGGCGATAGATGAGATTTGGGGTTTTATTCAACGAGTGACTGACTAAATTAGCAAGTTTTTACTGCGACCAGTTGAAGAAATTCACGCATTTTCTGACACAAATTGACAAAATTAGCTATTTTACCGCGACTGGTTAACGAACTAAGCAATTTTTCCGCAACGGATTGACGAAATTCGTGATTTTTTTGTGACTGATTGACGAAAATCGAGATTTTTTTGCCGCGACCGACTGACGAAATTTGCGTTTCTTCCTGCGACCAATTGATGAAATTCGTGGGTTCATTTTGAGACAGATAGATGACATGCAAGCTTTTATTGAGTGATTCACTAAATTATCTATTTTTTACCACTATCATTTGATGAAATTTGCTGTGACCAAATGACTAAATACGCGATTTTTTCTGCCACTGACTGACGAAAATCACGATTCTTTTCCGTGACCGATTGACGAAACTCGCTATTTTTTCTGCAATCTATTGATGAAATTCGCGGGCTTTTTTGCAACCAATAGATGAGATTCGGTGGTTTATTCTGTGAGTGATTCACAAAATTCGCAATTTTTCCCGCCACAGATTGACAAAATTCGCGATTATTTTCTGTGATCGACTGAAGAAATTTGCAACTTTTCCCCGACCAACTAAAGAAATTTGTTTTTTTTCAGCAACCGACTAACGAAATTCACGATTCTTTTCCGTGATTGACTAATGGAATTCGCGATTTTTACTGCGATCCATTGATGAAATTCGTGTTTCTCTCTCGCCACCAATAGATATTTGCAGTTTTATTCTGCGAGTGACTGATGAAATTCGCGATTTTATTTCGTGAGTGATTGACGAATTTCGTGGTTCTATTTCGCAAGCAATATACAAAATTTGCAGATTTTTTGGTAACCGTTTTCACGAAATTCACGACCAACTTTGGAAATTCCTAATGCCTTTCCGTGTTCTATTGACAAATTGATTTTGCGGAAATTGACAAAACACAAAAAAATAATAATTCAAGGAATTCAGCTAATTCATGGATGATCGCATCCTATATAGCACAAAAGCTTCTGAATATTTTTTCATGAGCTCCAAGTTATCCCAAATTCCTCTTGAAACTAAAATGACAAGATCAGAGCTTCCCGAGAAAGAGATCTTTAGTATCTCCCCAAGAGTGAGCTCCCAGTAACGTTCTTCGGAGCAACTTCCAGGTTTTTCACTTGTGGGGGAAGTACCTAGGAAGTCACAGAGCTGGCAGCATCTCACGAGTGATTCTGGAGTACAATACTTTAAATATACTTTTTTTCCAAAAAAGGGAATTTGATTTGATCAGTTTCGATTTTTTATATTACAAATTACTAGATATATTTAATTTTTTAGTACATCAGATAACTGTAATCAACCTACAAGTATTTTTAATTATATCATTAACTTTTAACATTTAAAAAAGTTAGCTACTTTAAATACTTTAATTTAATATTTGAATTGGCGTAATTTACATTTTAAATAATAGCCGGGCTCGCATTTTTTTTTTTTTTTGGCCCAACTGAGTTTTGCAATCTATGCCGTATCTCGTAATCTGATTGGTCTGCGTTCTCGTCTTCAAAGTGACAGTTTCGTTGAAAAAAGTTATTTGTATTAATGCATACCAAGAGAATTAGAGAAACTAGATTATCATAAAAAATAATCGAAATATAATATATTAAATTAGTTTTGTATTTGTATTTTTTTTTAAATCAATTAATTCTAAATATTAACCTGTCTTGTTTGATCTTTTAATCCCCCCTCCCCAAACAGAAAAAAAGATAATCTGGATCATCTAATGCAGGGAGGGGGGAACCTTAGGCGTTTGAATAGACTGCAGCTGTTTTTTATCTTTTTTGTAATGTCTAAATCAAGGGAAGGGGGGTTTTTTATAAGACTATTGATTTATTATTACTATAAAATGACAAATAGGACAAAATATTAAACAAAAATACTTAGTGTGCTGATGGAGGGGTGCAAAGAAAGGGGCAGTGTAAATTTCAGGTGTGGAAGGATTTGAGTGATTGATTACTTCCTGTAACTACAAAGTAACAGACAGGACAGAAATTTTTTAAATAGTTACAATAGATGTAATATATTTTTTTATAATTTAATAAAATTTTAAATGTAACAATACTTTTTATTTCCTAATTTTGAGTAATTTAAAAATTTTAACGTTTAGAATGATTTTAAATTTAATAACTTTTTAATTTAAAATATAATTTAATTCTTTAAGCTCCAATGATTATTTTCTGGAGGAGATGAGAGTGGAATTTTGTGAGGGGGCAGTGTAGATTATTATTTATATATTATTTAAAAAAATAAGAAGTAGGACAAATAAAATATTGAAAAAAGCATATGAAATTTTAGACTTTATATGTTGGCAGAGCAAAAGGTGGGGAAGTATAAATTTAAAGAGGGAAGGGTTAGATGATTGATTACTTACTGTAACTATAAAGACCAACCTAACTACAAAGATCGGGCAGAAAATCAGGCAAATAATTTTATTATTTTTCAGTTTTTTGAATATAAAATTTTTTTATAAATATTTTTTTTAATTGAAGAATGTATTTTTTTACTTTCTTTTATCTTTACAAGAAAGTATTCGATTCATGAAAATTTCCAACTTCCGGTTTTCGACAGATTTATACTTTTTACAAGGTCCTGAACACGATTTGACTCTGTCTGTGGGTCTGTTTGTATGTGACAAACATTTTGTGGGCATTCTATATCAAGAACTAATGCACAGAATAAAATAAAACTTTAGATTCACTTAGACCGTGATATAAATTGATGCTGATTAGTTTTTGGTGTAAATTGCCTAAAAAGTGGTGCTGCTGTACGGTATTATTAACCTTCTTTGAGATAACAATATCTCGAGAATTAATGCACGGATTTTCATAAAACTTCAGATGCAGTTAGACGTTGACATAAGTTGTTGTTGATTAGGTTTTTCTTGTAAATCTCCCAACAGGCAATGCTGCTATGCTACATTTTTCACAATTTCTGCAATAGCTATATTTCAAGAACTAATTCACGAAATTTAATAAAACTTTATTTTCAGTTAGACCTTGATAAAAATTATTACAGATTATCAGTAAACCTTAAACATCTGAAGTTTCCCAAATTAGCACAAACACTTAAACTTTATAAAAATTGTTAACTTAGTTTTTCAATCAATATCAGAATTACTTCATTGTGATAAACTAGAATATCACAGCTTAAATAATTTAGATTAATAGTAAACTCAATACAATTTCATTCAGCTGAAACAGAAGACAACTTATATTTCTTATACAAATGAAGGGGTTGGGGCAAGAAAGTGCCAAGCTACATTGTTGGTGAAATAAATCTAACACTGTAATCTGTTGCTTAATATTGTAAATTATAACATCCAACATATAATTGGTTTTAATATCACTTGGTGGCAGCATATGTGACAGGTTTCGTTTTTGAACCAGATGTTTATGTCCCCAATGAAGATAGCTAATTTACAAAAAACGTAATAGTAATATTAAATTAATGACATATTGTTACTCAGAAGATCTCAAATATTACTAAGACTTTATGTTATATATCTTGATTTGAGTATTTGATCAAATTTTCAAATTGTATAAAAATATATCTCAGAAGTTCAAAAATGTGGCTTGGCACTGTCTTGCCCTGACCCCTTCAAATTAACATATTTTGGATTTAGTTAATCAATTTCATGGGTTTTTTAGACACAAACTCCCAATTCAAAACTGAACATGCAGCTTAGACAACACAAAAATTTTTAAGCTTTTATAATTTAACTTTATACTTAAACCAAGTCATACATTTCTTTACTCTTATTACTTCTAATTAATAATTACTCATTACATTAATATATGTAAGGTCGTTAATTTAAATTTCCACATTTAAATTCTTTCAATTTATATACTTACTTCTTAAGTTCTTCAACCTTTACATTTAAAATTTCTATATTAAACTTTTCCATTTAAATTCTAAGCATTTTAACTCTTTACATTTGAATTTTTAATCTTTTTAGTTTAAACTTTTATGTTTAATACTTTTATAATTAAGCTTAATACATTTAAACTTTACATTCCAGTCTATATGATCTAAATTTTACATTAAAAAGTTTTATTTATAAGCCTACAAGCTTTAAAATTCAAACTTTTAAATCTTTATCTTTGAAGCTTCTAGAACAAGGATTTTTAATTTTTACTTTTATACACAGCTTTAATAGAGTTAATTTTTAAGTTAAGCTTTTGTCATAGGTTTAAGCCACATTAAAGATTAACTTTGCAACGTTATTTTTTCTACTATAATCATTTCTATATACTTTACGTGAAAAAAATCTTACCAAGGCAAGAATTAACCCAATACAATACTCCACTGCCTCAGCCAAACAATATTTAAATCTCTAGATTCATACCTAACTCTACATGGAAAACTACATAGCATTTCTTAATATATAAATTCCTAAAACTGAATTTTAAAAAAAGGACATGATCCTTATTATAATAAGTTAATTATAAGCTGCATTTCTTTAAATTTTAATATTAAAATAAACTTTCACATACAGCATTCTAATAAAAAGAGACACTTAAAAGTTGGAGGCAATACGAAAGTTAAAACAATTCGATAGCTAATTTTTCTGAACATAATCTTGATTTCCTTATCCTTTTATGAATTCTGAAAACACTTTTAGCCGGTAGAGCCCAGCATTGCTCCTGCTTTAAAACTCTGCTCCAAAATCAATCCAGGTAATAAGATTTCTAATGTCTTTCAACATTAAACTTTATTTATGCAAGGTATTGTTCACCTAAAACTGTTGAAGAAAGTTTTCCACCACTCTGTTATTTTTAACTGCTGTGGATCACTCCCAAGATATCACTTTCTTTCAGTTGATCCAAGAAAGCACCACACAAGTAAAAATATCTTGCTCTTTACACGCATCTGTGATGAACAAACCACACAAAAAAAACTAAACGATTAACTAATAGAACATGCAAGAAAAATGTAGAAACATGAAAGGTTTCTACATTACTTTAAAACTAAATCTTTTTAAAAGAAACTACTTCAAACCAGAGAATTAGCAAAAAAAAAACTTTCTTACACACCTTTCAAAAGCTCTGAACTAGTAAACAAAATTTTCTGTTACAAGGGTAGCTTTCCTATACAGTCAAGCAAAATACTTATTTTACCTAGTAGAAAACCAAGCAATTCAAACAATTATGAATATTAGCATCTAAATACAATGTTGCCCCCCCCCCCCCCACCTACGTGAATTATCAAAAAATTCTATAAGGGTTTAAGGGTTAACAATTGCAAACACACTGTATGTAGAGAGCACACAAAGCTGTCAAGGTTAAACAAATAACTTTCCTATAATATGGCATATTAACTATTATACTACCTACTTAATAAAATTACCCCTTCTATTGCTATACCTCTAAATTACTGTTAGCAGCCAATTGCATTTAATACCATGTTATTTTTCTTAATTTTCAATAATCCTCATAACCAACTGGGCCAGCTTCTGCCCATAACCCTGTGTTGGCAAATTTCGTAGGAATGCCAAATCTGAAAAGTCTCAAATTAGCAGATAAGATAAACACACATTGGAAATGACAATAAGAAAACCTATTTTGGTAAAAAAAATTTAATGGTGTATATGCAATGGCTAAAAAGAAGAAAGGTAAAAAACAATTTATGGAGTTTGTGTAGTAAACAAACTTTTATTAAAAATATAAAAAATATCACAGTTTAACTTTTACTTAATTCTGCAACAATAACAATAAACAAACAGGCCAAATGTAGGATCTGAATGATATTTATATCTATAACTATGATTCATTTTTCATTACAACCTTTGACCAAAAACTAATATGGTGATAAACACTGGAGCCCAAAGAATATCTAAACATACGGCTTCAAAATCACTGTAAACATTCAAAGTGCATGAAATAAGAAAATTGCCTCTTTGAATGTTGGAAAAAAAAACCTTTGGAATTAATATCCAGTTTTTATTTAATTTACTTTAGAATTATATAAAGATAAGCATTTACTTTTAACACTATTAATATTTCTTATTAACCAGAACTAAAACATGAATTAGACTTTATATTATATTAAACATTATGAAATCAATTAATATTAAACCTTTAATAAAACGAATCCAACTTTTACTTTAATTAATGAATGCGATGCTAAACTGCTTAAAAGAAAGATAATGTTAACCGGTCCTTTAAAAGAACTATATGAAACTTTAACCATCCTAAAACAAGTGTTAATAAAATGTTAATATAAAGACAGCCAGCAATCATTTGAAATTTTGGTCTATCCATCACAGTGCATTTTCCCCTTCTAGAAATGAAAACAAAACATCAACAGCATTAACTGCGGATACTTTGATGCCTTACCTGGAAACACTTTATGCTATTTCAGCAAAGTATGTAGATCTTCATATTAACTGCACTCCATTATAAAAATACAAGAAAATATTTTACAGCGTCGATCCATACTTAGATCAAACCAACCTCTGCCATAAAATGTAAAAAAAAAAAAAAAAACCTAAGATGCTTAACTATGCATCACTGCTGGTTGTTCCCATCATACTGCCACGAAGCCAGCAAAGCACATGGTGTAAAAGAATATATCCCCATCGCCAAGAGTGACGACATGAGCTCTCTACTGAAACTGGAATGGTCAAGTGGGGAGACGATGAGAGATTCAAATTGTACAACGCCATCTCTTGGCAAGTTATGGCATCGCAGCCGACTCAAATGGATGCAGATGAATGATGTATTGAGGTAAAGATGCTTGCGATTTAAATTGAACAAATGGATTAAACGATGAGTAAATATTAATGCGGGCATGAAATAAATAGAGATGATGGAATGTCTGGCTAAAAATATAATATGAAAGTGTAGTCAAATCATTTATTTAAAAAGGTACTCCAGTAAAGCAATAAGACTGAAAATTGGGACAATAATTCAGAAATAGGAAGGGGGGAGGCGTATTTTTTTCACTACACTCTCCATGATATCTCCGAAAATATAATACCTACAATTAAAACAAATATATTTTTTAATTCGATGTTACAAGATCTTTCGAACAATATCCTACACAATATATAAAAAGAATATTTTTTTCACGCAGTTAATTAATATCTTGGCTAATTACCAACATTTTTTTTCCAAAATCATTATCAAATATTCTTGGATGATTCTGCGTCGATACATACCTCAAGCGCCGATCAACTCTCCTTCTGACAGCCCGAAAAGTAAAGTTTATGTGTAAGAGAAAAAATGCATTTTTCTCAAAAACTATCTTACCTAGGAATCTCTATAGTTTTCCTGTAAGATTTAAAGAAACACCTATTACCCCTAATTTTTTCATAATTTAGTTTCAGAAGATTCGGAAATAAAGGGGGGAGGAACATATTTTTGGAGTGCATTCTCGAAGATATCATGAAAATATAATACCTATAATTAAAACAAATATGAGCTTCATATTACAAGATCTTTCACATGATACCCCACACAATATACAAAAGGAAAACTTTTTTTTTCAACTAACTTAATTAGCCTCCTATATTTTTCCTAAATATATTTGTGAATGGCTAAAAATCTGAAAATATGTGGGCAAAAAGGCTTTATAACTTTCCACGTCCCATAGTTTATGAGAAAAAGGGCTGTGACAGACACAGGAGTGACCTTATAATGGTTCCATTTTTACTTTTTTAGTACAGAACTCTAAAAATCTGTGTATATCGTATATTATTTATGATAAAATGCTGTGTTAAAGCGGCAGGGGGGGGGGAGAGGAGACAGAGCTTACTGGCATAGAAATTATTAGTTTAAAATTTTTATCTTCAACATTATAAAAAATTCAAATTACATACAGTTTTAAAAGTAACTGAAAAATGTTTTTTTTTTTTTTTGGGGGGGGGGGAAGGGAGAGATGGGGAGATTCAGATTCGCGATCATTTTCAAAAACGGCATTTTGGAAAGAAAGCTAATAGACTCGGAGGCGGCAGCACAGACAATCACCTCATCGAGTTCACGACTGAAATTCTAGAATTAGTTAAAACTCGATTCGCATATTAAAACACAATCGGTCTGCCAAGGCATATCTTGGTGGAAAACACCTGAAAACCCGATTTTAGCAGTTGACTCGTAGGTTTGGCATTGTGTTTTCCTGCACCCAAAAGTATGATAACATGGAGATCTGAGTGCAGGAAAACACAATGGTAAACCTACGAGTCAACCACTAAAATCGGGTTTTCACGTGTTTTCCACCAAGATATGACTTGGCAGACCGATTGCGTTTTAATATGCGAATCGAGTTTTAACTAATTCTAGAATTTCAGCCGTGAACTCGATGAGGTGATTGTGTGTGCTGCCGCCTTCTGGTATATAAGATTATACTGCAGATCACAGAGACATCTGTTTAGAGAGCTTTATCCTTCGAATAAAATAATGTTTTGATTAAAAACAAAGATTACAGAAGCAATGTAACAAAAACATTCAGTAAAGAAAAAAATCAGGCTCTTTTTGGTAATGAGGAAAACTACTGCACAGAATCTACTCATTTATGAAATACAGGGGAGAGTAACAGCCTTGGCGGAGTTTCAGAATTTCTTTTGTCATTATCCTGGTTCTTTACTTTCTTCTTACTAATGAATGTTTTCATTTGTTTTTATTAATATGATAATAATTACCGATAAACGAGTTGTAACACTAAAAATATTCTTTTCAAAATGTGTAGTATAAATAAATGTAAAAAAAATAGTCATTTCAAGTGGAAAAAAATTGGGATTTAGGGGAGAGGGGGGCACCTTTGAGCTGGGGGCACCATTGAACACTGTAAATATTTTCCTTGAAAAAAGTTATATATTTAAAATATAGATGGCAGCACAATACTACTGCTTCAATGCAACAAGGATACAAAGCTTTACCATTTCGCATGCACACTACTGTCTAGGCAAGGTATGTATTTTTTTCTTTCTTGATTCTAAATTTAACAAAATAAAGTTGTAAGCTTTTTGTTGACAATCTTATATCCCTAAAATTTTAATTGATTGTTCAATATATAAATAAAGATGTTAGCTTTAGCTCATAAACTTTGTTTTATTCAAATTCTTAAGCCTAATTGTGTAAATAGTTATAATGCTAAATACCATGTAATGGGGCACCATTGAACAAAAAAGTTGGGGCACCATTGAACAATTAAAACTATGAAATAAAGAGTTATGGATGTATCTAAGTATTATTATTTTTAGATTTTTTTTAGAAAATGTAGAAATTAAGAGATTAATGAAGAGTTATTATACTTAATATGAAAGTTGTTCTTATACAGGGCTACCAACTACTACACTTTATGTGTAGAAACTACACTTTATTTTGTCAAGTTGTTCTGATACAGGGCTACCAACTACTACACTTTATGTGTAGAAACAACACTTTATTTTGTCAAGTTGTTCTGATGCAGGACTACCAACTACTACACTTTATGTGTAGACAAAACACTTTATTTTGTCAAGTTGTATTTTAACAAGAGAGATTCTTGTCTTGTATTTGGATTCTTTTTCTTTTTAAAAGATATATTAATTTTATTATGATTTAAAATGTATATTATACTGTGCAGAGCTTTGTATACTGCATGAAATATTTTAAATAAAAATATTCAGTTTAATTTTGGTTTTAGCCAATTTTTTAATATCATCTTTTAGATTTTTTTTTTTTTACCTTGAATATATTCATAACTACAGTGACTACACTTGACCTTAAGAATTACACATTTTCTGAATTTGAACTACACATTAGTATTCACAAAAGTTGGCAGCTTTGCTGATATTCTGTTACTTTTAATTACAACTATTGTTTTCTATATTGCATATTGTCATTTTTCCCATATAAAAGTTTGTTTTCTTTCAAAATATTGACAATATTTATAACGTAAAAATTTATTTTGACATTTATCATCATAGTGTGATGATATAGGCATTTATCATCACAGTTAATTTATTATTTTTACTTTTTTTTACAGAAAATCAACAAGATGGTTAGAAATTATGTAAAAAAACGTACAGGGCCAGAAATAGTAGAAGAGGATATGGAAAAAGCTGTGAAAGCTGTGATAGAACAGAAAATGCCATTGAGACATGCAGCTGATATATATGGAGTGAAGAACACAGCACTATTTTATAGAGTTAAAAAAGCCAAAAATGCAGATGGAGAAATTCTTACTACACCTAATAAGTATTCCACAAAATACACATTTCGTCAAGTATTCACGACTGCACAAGAAGATTTACTTGAAGAATATATTTTGAGGTGTTCTAAGATTAATTATGGGATGACATATCTTCAGATTAGACAACTGGCATTTGAATATGCAGCAAAAATTGGTTGTTCTTTCCCCTCAAGTTGGAATGAAAGCAGCAAAGCTGGCATTGATTGGATGAAAGGATTTATGAAACGGCATATTGGATTATCCTTGCGAAAGCCTGAGAATACTAGCTTGTCTCGAGCTACAAGCTTTAATAAGCATAATGTTGCCTTATTTCAAGAAAATTTAGCTTCAGCATTGAAGTTGCATCCATTTTCTGCAGACGGAATCATCAATCTTGATGAAACTGGTGTGACAACTGTCCTCCAAGCTCCAAATGTTGTAGCTAAAGTTGGTACTAAACGGGTTGGCCAAGCTGTTTCTGCTGAACGTGGAACTTTGATAACAATGTGTGGAATCATTACTGCTTCAGGAAATACAATTCCTCCAGTGTTTATATTTCCCAGGGCTCGAATGCATGAGTCTTTAATGCATGGAGCACCAATTGGGAGTTTGGGTTTGCCAAATAGCCCCAACAGTGGATGGATGATAGCTGCTTTATTTATGAAAACTCTCGAGCATATCCAAAAGCATACAAGATGCTCAAAAGATGACCCTATTCTTGTGGTGATGGATAACCATGAAGCACATTGTTCTCTTGATGCCATAATTTATGCTAAAGAACATGGACTTACATTACTAACAATCCCACCTCATTGTACACATAGATTACAACCTCTAGATGTTTCAGTGATGGGAAGTTTCAAATCTAAATTGATGGTGGCATTCAATGATTGGATGATTGCAAATCCAGGACGCACTATACGATTCATGATTTAGCAGGTTTATCTAACAAGGCCTATACTCTTTCATTTACAATGGCAAACATTATTTCTGGTTTTCGCAAAACAGGGATTTATCCCTTTTCTACAACAGTTTTTACAGAAGACGACTTTGAGCCTGCTTATGTGACCGATAGACCAGTGTCTGAAATTTCATGCTTTCCAGAACAATCAGCACACAATGCTATTGCAGAAAATGAAGAGAGTCCACAAGCTTCAACTTCTTTTACTCCAGAACAAGTCAGGCCCTACCCAAAAGCCCAACCACGGAAAAGTAATCGGGGTGGACGTAAGAAAGGACGATCCAGAATACTGACTTTGACCCCTGAGAAAAATATAATTGAAGCTGAAACCAACACACGTCTAAACAAGAAAAATAAGTGTAATTCTGCTTTTCTAAAATCAGCCCACAAGAGACAGAATATTTTTGTTGATTCAAGTAGTGATGAAGAAGGCACATTCTCTGTGCATGATGAATCTGATTTTGAAGATTTAATTACTGATATAGAGGATCAAGAAGAAAATATTCTTGTTCTAGAAGATTTGCATGTGAACGATTTCATTTTAGTTCAGTTTCATACAAAAAGAACTACTCTTCATTACGTTGGTCAGATTGAATTGCAATTGCAGGATAAAACAGAGTTTAATGTCAGATTTCTTCGTAAAAAAAGTTTTATTTTCCAGAGGCATCACATATCAGTTTAGTAGATTTCAAGGATATTGTAAAAAAGTTGCCACAACCAAACATAACTGGAGGGACCTTGCGTGCTGTTTCAACAATGAGCTTTGACATCAACTTTGATGAATATAAATTTGGTTAAATAATAAAAAATTAGTAATTTCAGTAAAATGTAGTTGTCTAATTTAATTCTGAAAATTTTATATTTCTTAAAGATATCCAGTTTTTCATAAAAACTTTTAATATTTTCATATTTTGTTTACTTGTTCAAAGGTGCCCCTAGCTTGTTCAAAGGTACCCCTACATGGGGCAGGTTTGAACAGAAATCTTTCACTTTTTTAAAGCCCCACAAGATATTTAATTTATTTGGAAAACTTTTAATTTGTGGCTCATATGATGAAGAAATACATTGTTTTTCTCCTGTAATATTTAAAATTCAATAAATACAATTCAAGTAAGAAATATGTTGATTTTCTAAAAAAATGTTCAAACGTGCCCCCCTCTCCCCTACTATGTCCATTTGCCCCATCCAAGCAATTTATGAAATGACACTACTGTATCTACTTAACATTCCTCCTCACATTTAATCACATGTTAATGCTATATAGTATGAGGCTTGTGGATCTTCATTTTTTGCTAATGAAATCGGGTTTCATGAAAATAAAATTGCACAAATAATTATACAGTTAAAAATTAGGCCTAAATACACCCAAGAAACTACATCGCAATATTTTATATCTTTATAGCAAGTTAAACACCGATATATTTACATACAATACCTTTAAAGAAAAAAGCTGTGTGAATCTCAAGTAAAAGCTTATCTTTCTAAAAATATTTGAATAGAAAAACCAAATTTACTACTTCTGCGTACAAAGCAAAGAAGGCGACAAATCCCGACGCAATTAGCGATGACGATGATCAGAACTGTTCGATTTTTAACTTGTTTTCATATTTGGATTCAAGTAGATTATTCAAAGGGTGTGTTCTGTGCAGCTTAAAATACTCAAATATGGGATTTGTCAGTTATCAGTTTCCAATGCGGCCCCTAGAAAATTTGTGAAGGAATATTTTTTTAGAGTTCATTAAACGAAATTTGAATATATGATAAAAATCGAACTTCTCTATTCATCGTTATTGTTGGACGTCTCCTTTGCTATAGGTGGTATACATACTATTTTTATTGATAAAATTTTAGATGACATCAGATTAAAAAATGTGGCAGATGTTGGGGGGGGGGGAGGGTTATTTCATTGTTATTTTTTAAATTATTAGGACTACTAAGTTAACTTGCCATTTTTCAATCTCAAAATTCATGAAATTTGTTAAAAGCAGGATCACATTGTATATGTGCTTTACACCAATGAAAGCAAAAAAAAGAAAGAAAGATCATAAATTCAGCTACTTTGTTCTACAGTAATCCCAAAATGCATGAACTTCATTATCAACACGATAGCTGTATCTTATGTATATGTTCTTTAAATCCAACAACAACAAAATCAATTTAGTCACTTTTGCTACATTGTCTCATTTGGTCTATTTGATAACAACACTGTTTGAAAATTGCATATCTGTTCAAGATCTTAATCAAATTTGTCTTTGTATTCTATTATTTGATATTGTTTTACAAAGGATTCAGTTAAAAAACTTCATTCTGTAATTTTGTATTTCTTTAATTTAATCTTTGTTTTTCCTCACTTCTTGTCCGTTTGGAAATCCTCTTTAACTGGTGTAGACATAAATGTAGCATTTTCTGGAAACGTGGTGAAGTGTTAGATTTTTTGACTTTATCGTATTCATTTTGAGATATTTCAGACTTTTATATGTTTTTGTGGTACTTCTCCACTATCCTATCCAGCACTTTTCATAACAAAAAACTATTGCCAAACTATCGATTTAATGCCAAAAATGCAATCTCATTCACTTGATGTCAGAAGCATTTCACGTGTTTGTTATGCCATCAAGTGGTTTTTAATTTCACATTTATCTGTATTTTTCAATATGTTTTAGTGATTTATTAGTTATTTTGTTAATTAAAATAACAATTGTGTCTTTAAACAGCAGTGCCATGATATTAAAAAGAGAAAAAGCATTGAAAAAATATTGCGACGCATAGTTGCATACAATAGATCAATTTCAGCTGATGTCACAAACATTTATTTATTAGCCGAGAGGCATAATTAAGAAAAATGATGTAAATAACTAAATATTCAAGATTATTTTTTTCTGTTTTCATTAATACATTATACTTTTTTATGCTTAAACTTACTGCTTGTTGACACTTTGGTGAGCGTGGCTTTTCCGAATTTCTTGTATTATATTTATTTATTTTGCTATTCCAATGGAAACATTCTTCCATTTGTTTATTTGGCGTTACAGTTTGGCGATTGTTTTTTGTTATGAAAAGTGGTCAACAGGATAATGGAGTAGTATCGTTTTTTGTAAGTAATGTTCGTGAATATTTGAAACTGAATTTTTCCTATTCAAATCAAATACATATAACTTGATTTTTTATCATTAAAGTTGATTTTTTATCATTAAAGTTGATTTTTCTTTCTGAATGCTATTACAAAGGTTTATCAAGTATCCTTAAAACGTAAGCTTGTCCCATTCTTTTTCCATGTGAGATTTTAAAACATTGTTTAGTCTTTATACTGATTTTATAACTTTCATCTTTTCTGAATGTCATTTTAATTTGAAGAAGCTCAGTGAAGCTATATAGCTTCAAAATTATTATAAATAGAGTCAACTAAATAAATCTTGAAAAACTTTTAATGCATTATGTATTTGGATGTAAACAATGAAATTGAGAGTTAAAATTTCAAAGAAATTAAAGAACAGGGGTGTTTTTTTGTTTTTGTTTTTTACAGAAAATTATTTTTTTTATTTTTTTTAGCATTGTATTAATTGAATTTTAAGTCTAATCCTTGCTTCTCTCATAACCATAGAATCAAATAATTATCATTAATCATAAGAATAGAAATAATTTTAAAAGATCATATTAACATTTCATTAGTCTTTCATTTCTGAACCATAAGTTACATTTTTGTATAACTTGCAAGAGAAAATTTCCCAAAATTAAGCCTATTGACACAAACTACATACCGTAAAATACCGGAAGTAAGCCCCCCCTCGAATGTAAGCCCCCTTCCTAATTTAAGCAATTTTGGTTTTCTTTTCCATTCCTGAATATAAGCCCCCTCCAAAATATATATATATATATATATCTGTAAAATCTCAAAAGTAAGCCCCCCTCCCACTTTTAAGTAATTTTGATTTTCTTTTCCATTCCCAAATATAAGCCCCCCCCCCCCTCTCACATACAAAAAAAAAATATGCACAAAAAATTGACTTTAAAAATACAAGGGAGGCAATTTTCATTCTTTTGATATTTTTGACAGATTTCCACTTTATATGATGTTAATGAATTCCTCTCACATGAAATGTCTGTTTCCCTTCTCTGCCCTCTTCAACATAAAAAGTTTGAAAACTTCTCAAATCCTTCTGTACTTCTTTCTGCTCACTTATAACATAACAATTAGTAAAAAAATCAATCCTCTACACTACAATCTCCTTTTCCATTCAAGATTTATGTGTCTTCTTGATCAGCATATAAAGTTTAAAATCTTTAAAACTCTTTATTAAAAATAATTAGGTTCTACTTGTTGCTCTGTACTAACAAAAAATAAATAATCAGCCATTTAAATTTTCTCTCCACCACCAAGATATCTGCTTCTGCTCTTTTGTCTCCCCCCAGAAAAAAAATCTTTAAAACTCTATTTAAAAAATATATTCTGTGTTACATGTTGCTTTCTAGTAAAAATAAGTAAATAATCAATCATATAAATTACCCTCCACTACACCCCTCTCTCTCTCTCTCTGAAACTTACAATTCTACTTCCTTCCCTCCCTCTCCTCTCAGGATACAAAGTTTAAAATCTTTATTAAAAAATTTGCTGTCTAGTAACAATAAATAACTAATCAACCATTTCAATTATTGCTTTACCACCAATGTCTGCTTCTTTCACTTAGCTAACCCCTATCAAAAAAAAAAAAAAAAAAAAAAAAAAAAAAAAAAACTTTTTAGAAAAAAAATCCTCTGTCCTCTTTGTTGCACTCTATTAACAATAAATAAATAACGAATCATCTAAATTACAAACTCCTTCCATCAAATTTTATGTTTCCCTCTCATCCAAAGAGTACAAAGTTTAAAATTTATAAAACTCTTATGTGAAGAAATTTTATGTTCTACTTGTTGCCTTCTAGTTTGTCACCTACGTTTTCTGTCTACTCCAAAAGTGTCTGCCCCCCCCCCCCCCCACACAGAAATTTTAAAACTTTATTTATTTTAAAAATTGCTGTATTTATTTCTCTTCAGTAACAAGATTAATGAATAATCAATCATCTAGATTACCCCCCTTTCTCCCAGAACTTCCACTTCCCCCTCTGTCTTCTTACACAGCAAATAGTTTAAAATCTTTAATATTATTACTATTTTTTTTTAATGTTGATCTATTTCTTATTTTATAGTAAGATAACTCATCTCATTTACATCATCTCACATAAGTATCAGTCATCTAAAATTTATTCCGTTTGAAATTTTTTCTCTGTCCTATTCTCCCAAAGAAGAGGAGTGGATTTCTAAATATGTGAGAGGAAAGCAAAAATGTTCATTTTTTTTTTTTTTTTTTTTTTTTTTTTTTTTTTTTTTTGCTGTTCTTCCCTGAATCACATGTATGTTTTATGTATTGAAATAAATATGTTCTCTAAAATAACTCCCCATCCATTATCAAAATATCAGCTGTGAGAACAGCCAAACTACAAAAAGACTAAAATCTTCTCTTTGCCCTCCCCGCCCCCTCCATGTCTAGAAATTCATCCCTTTTTCTGGGGATGGGGAATGGAACTTTAAAGGGAGAGTTAGATGTTCATTTATTTATTGTTGCTACAAAGTGACAATACCATATAAAATCTTTAAAAAATAGTTTTAAAGATTTTTAAGTTTGTGTGCTGAGAGTGGGGGGGGAAGCAAATTTTTAGTAGTGTGGGGGGGGGAGAAGCAATTTAGATAATTATTTAATTATAGTTGCAAGAAAGTTCTAAATAGATTAAAAAAAAAACTTTTAAAGACTTTAAAGTATGTACTGGGGGGGGGGCAAAGGAAATAAAGAGGGCTTTTTGGAAGGAAGGAGGGTATAATGTAGATCGTTATTTAAATATTGCTGGGAAAAAATCACAAATAGAGCAGAAAAATTAAGAAGAAAACTATGCATTTTTGGTACATGGGGGGGGGGGGCAAAGGAAGAAACAGTAATTTTGAGAGCAGATTTATATGATTGATCATTTGTTGTTACAATAAAATAAGAAATAAAGAAAAATATTAAAAAAATGATTTTAAAAAAAAATTCTTTTTTTTGAGGGTGGGGGGGAGGGGCAGGATTTTAGGGTTGCATTTATTTTTATTTTATTTTATTTATTTATTTTTTAATCTGCTGAAATACGGAAGACTCTCGCTCTTTTTTTTTTTAATTTTACAATTTTACAGATTTTTAATTTTACCCGATGCATTTGGAGGGGGAGGATCTTCATAAGATAAGGTTGGGGGGGGGATAGGGGGAGAGAAGCAGAGATTTTAGGAGGTGGGGTTAATTTAGGTGATAGGTTGGATTTATTTATTTTAATATAGAGTATTTAATAAGTCTGAAAAGCAGTTTAAAATTAAAAAGTATAACGGTTAAACTATGCATTTTTGGTACCAGAGGGGAGGGGGCAAAAGGGGGAAACAGTAATTTTGAGAGCAGATTTAGATTGATTTTAGATAGGTAGTATTTATTGTTACAATAAAATAAGAAATAAAGAAAAATATTTAAAAAATGATTTTTATTTTATTTATTTTCTTTGGGGGGGGGGGAAGGGGGGGCAGGACTTTAGGGTTGGGAATTTATTTTTATTTTATTTTATTATTATATTTTTTTTATCTGCCGAAATACAGAAGATTCTCGCCTCTTTTTTACTTCAAAATTAATGATAAAAACAGGTTTTTAAAAGATTTTTAGAAAAATCCCGATTATAAGCCCCCCTCCCAAATTTGACCTTTTTTTATTTTGAAAAAGGGGGGGGCTTACAATCGGGATTTTACGGTAATATATTATAATTTTTTTATGTTTATACTTACTGTTTGTTGACACTTTGTTGAGCGTGGCTTTTCCGAATTTCTTGTATTTTATTTATTTATTTTGCTATTCCAATGGAAACATTCTTCCATTTGTTTATTTGGTGTTACAGTTTGGCGATAGTTTTTTGTTATGAAAAGTGGTCGACAGGATAATGGAGAAGTACTGTTTTTTGTAAGTAATGTTCGTGAATATTTGAGACTGAATTTTTTGTATTCAAATCAAATACATATAAACTGATTTTTTATCATTAAAGTTGATTTATCTTTTTTCTGAATGCTATTACAAAGGTTTATCAAGTATCCTTAAAACATAAGCTTGTCCCATTCTTGTTCCATGTGAAATTTCAAAACATTGTTTAGTCATTACACTGATTTTGTAACTTTCCTCTTTTCTGTATGTCATTTTAATTAGAAGAAGCTCAGTGAAGCTATGTAGCTTCAAAATTATTGTAAATAGAGTCAACTAAATAAATCTCTGAAAACCTTTAATGTACCATATGTATTTGGATGTAAACAATGAAATTGAGAGCTAAAATTTCGAAGAAATTCAAGAACAGGAGTTTTTATTATTATTATTATTATTATTATTATTATTATTATTATTATTTTACAGAAAATTTCTTTTTCTTATTTTTTTAGCATTGTATTAATTGAATTTTCAGTCTAATCCTGTAAAAAATAAATATAAATATGTAAAAATACAGTGGGTCTTTCAAATTATGTATGTGTTTACCTTGATTTCTTAAGTATCTCTAAATAAATAAATAATGTTTATTCTCCATATTATCAATTTTACACTCAGACATTATCTGAAAACATGGTTAAAAGTTCCATTAAACAGTCCTTCATTATTAAAAATGTTAAAAAGTTTCTCATCTGTTGTAACTCTCAAGCATCTGACTCTTCACTATATATATGATTGGGGGTGGAAGAATTCCCTTTACCAGCATTCGATTCCCTCCTTTCCCCTCTTCTTCCAACATCTTTTTCCAGCGGTAATCAATGATTGTGTGTACCATATCATTGCAAACTTTGGATGTATTAATTTCTATTGCTTCCCTTATTAGAGCATTATGTAGATTTTGATAATTCGCTATTTTTTGTGAGGAAATCAATAGAATGACAATTATTATTTTTTTTTTCAACATTTCTGATTATGGAGCTCTTTTAAATATTCTAAATACTAATTGAGTGTTTGTTTAATTTGATCTTTTCATTTCATGTTATCATGTGCCGCAGAATTATTGCCTGTCTATATTCTAATATATCCTGCATTTTCATTTAGATATTATTGATTCTAAGAAGTACTCCTGGTTTCAAAATGCAGTTTATTTGGGTTTTCATCCAATATGAAATTTGCTTGCAAAAGATCAGATGCTACCTTTATTTATTTATTTATTTTTGTTATGAAATTACTTATGTCAGTTTTTTCTTGCAGTGATAAAGCTCAGCAACCTCTCCTTTTGATCTCTTCAAAAGTCATATATGCTTGTATGAATAACACTTGAGACAACAGATAAAGGTTCTTCATATGATTTACAGTTGACTGAAAGACAACGCTATTAATAAAATAGAAAAGTGAGTTTTTATTTTTATACTCAGTCTTTAAGTAGCTTCCTGATAGTGCACAAAAGTCATATTTATAAAAAACAAACTCTAATATCATTTGTATAAAAATCAGATGAGACGTTTTTATTTTTACACACCTCATTTATAGAAATAACATCTGTATAAAAATGTAACGGTTTTGTGTTTTTGCAAAGACATCGCCATAATAAATCAGTAAACCTTAACTGTAAGTTTCATTGTTTACATCTGAAATGATGTAGTTATTTTAGGAGTTTGCTTATTTTAGGGTTGTGGATTTGAGGAAGTCTACTGTATATATACATGCAAATATTGAAAAAGGATCAAAACTTTAAAATAATTAAATTGTTACGTGCAAAAAGAATTTCATGATCAAAATTGAATCTTATTTTAAAAATATTTTCTTTCGGACAATATTCATGTGACATCACAGTGGGAATCACATAGCATAAAAATAGCTGTTAGTGGATTTTCTTACATATTTGATTGTTTGATAAGGTAAATGCATGTGTAAAATACTTTAGATTTATTTTGTATGAATTACAATTCAATAAATAACCTAATATCCTGCCTATAATCTGCGGATTATATATTAAAAACTTTATTTTTCTGGTAATGTGGATTATACGCTGCCATGGATTATCTGCAAATTATTTTCCTACTCAATGTCAATAAACATAATTTTTTGGAGAAAATTTACAAATATATTTCTTAAAATTCAACAGATGGCACTGCATGATCCATTTTCACCAGATAAATTGTTTTGTGTGATGAGAATAATCCCTTTCAGTCAAGGATGCAGGGATTATCTGATTACAAAATCTTTATCCTGGATAGCAAAACAATGGGGAAGAAATCCCTGTGGAGGAAAAAGTAGGGAATCAATTTCATGTGCTCTTGCAGATTCTTGACTACAAGAAACACGTTGTTATCTGTTATTTCCTTTCCTGACTGAGACTGATTAGATGTGTGCTTCTTAACAGAGCAAAATGTCTTGTGCTGCAAAGCGTATGACTGTTCTAGTGACAATGACTCTGTAAATGAAAATGATACAAACTTACCAGAAGAATTGTTCAAATCAGATGTTGTTTCTTCCAATTGTGATAGATTTAAATAAATTATTTTATTATTAAGAGTAACTGATTTTTTACGTTTATATAATACATTGTTAAGTATTGTTTATATTTTTACAATACAAGTTTGTGATGTAATGTAATAGGCAAGTTTCTATTTTCGTTACAGTAAATTCTCGATGTCACTTTAACGAATTTTTCAGTTTAAGGAATATTTTTTGGATTGTTAAAAAACATCGATGCTTTCACACTATAAAAATATTCACTACGAATATCATAGTAACAAATTTTTCAAATTAGCGAATTTATTGAAGGCTAAAAAAAATAGTCATTTCAGTTTTACGAATGTTGAGTTGGCAAAAACAAAATATCTTCGTCAAAAAAATAGAATTTGGAAGAAATCTTTTTTCAGAAACTCAACGAAGGTGGTGACAGTGGACATTAAACTGATTATGATTGTTCATCAAGTACCAAAGTTTGTGTTGTACAATCAAAATTGATTCTATAAAGCATTGAAACTCTTAAAAAGTAATTATCCCAGCAAAATAATGTTCTGAAAATACTTTATACAATTTGTTCTGAATAATGCATGGCAACTTCAGTGCGGAAAAAAAACTTCTGATTTTTTTGTAAAGAAATAAAGTTGGGATGTCAGTAGGATTTTTTAATCTGTCATGTATCTAAGATAAATTATAATTCCTTTATAGTAGTTAGATTAAAATCTTGAAATTTAATTAAATTAATTCTTTTCCTATTTCTAACTAAGAAGTTCACAATATCAATATACTGTATATTTATTATTTACTGGCATGTTTACATGTTAACCGAAATTTAATATAAATATAACATATATTTTTATTCAATGTGCATGCAAATTTCATTTTAAAAAAAAGTTATATTGGAATTTTACATTAACGAATTTTGCAGTATAACAAGTTTAATTGGTGGTCTCCAGAAATTCACTATAATGAGAATTTACTATATTATAATTTTTTAATAAATATCAAATTCAAAACAGTGCAACTTATTAAATCTGTGTTAATTTTTAAATGAAGTCCTTTGATTAAATTAAAACATCTTTTCTTTTTGTATATTTTATTATTTATTTTTTACATACTGATTCTTCCGAGTTTAAGTGTTTTTTATAAATTGTTTTATTATTAAGAGTATCCGATTTTCTACATCTATATAATAAATTATTAAGTATTGTTTATATATTTGTCATACATGTTTGTGATGTAACGTAAAGGGTATGTTTCTATATTCGTTATTATAATTTTTGAATAAATATTAAATTAAAAACAGTGGAACTTATTAAATCTGTGTTAATGTTTAAATTAAGTTCTTCGATTCAATTAAAACATCTTTTTGTCTCTATATTTTTTACTTGTTTTATCAGTCAATATAATACTAGTGTATTCTGGTATGATGCTTGCTTGATTTTTGATATTTGCCTTGTAGTTCAGTAGAAGGCGCCATCACTGCAGATGCTAATAACATATACTTATCAAGACCGAATCATATTAAAATTAAAATAAGACAGAAAAAAACTAGTACAAAGATTTTATATTTTACTTAAAAATATGTTTAAGTAATTAGCTTACTTAATTATAATTTCTATACTAAGTAGTAATGTAAAACATCCAAATTTATTCTTATGTGTAAAAGAATCACAAATATCTTTGTACTGAATTTTCAATTTTTATTTAATATTTATTTATTTATCAAGTGATATATTAAATTCAAATGTTAACAATTCAAATATTTTACACTAGATTCAATATTTTTTCCCTTATGCCTGAATGTTAGTCCTATATATCTTGTGAATTTTTTCTTGTGAAAATTTCACCTGCAGATTATATGTCATTGCAGATTATACAATATTTTTTTTTTCAAAATATCATGAAATAAACACCTGCGGATTATATGCCGCCATGGATTATAATCAAGAAATTAGATATATTTATTAATTATAAAAAAACAATTATTATTTTACGAAGATTCTGAAAAATATGTATCAGGCAAAATATGTATGCATTAAAAGAAGGAAGAAAAATTGATGTATAGCATATAACTGATCCTGAAAATATCTAAAACTTGATAAAATATAAATCTAGATTTTTACACAATGCTTTTCAATAATGCGAGTCCGAATGTTATTCCCAAGCAGATGAATTTTTGTAGCTTCGAACCCAATATAAGAATATTTTCCATACTTTTATTATAAATGTATGGGAAGCAGTGTCATTTTTTATATAACCATTTTACACCAGTTTATTTTCAAATTATTAATTTATTTTTCTTAATCAAACACAAAAACAGCCATTAGTTGTCTCTGCAATGGTGGATATGGCCTTGGACACCAACAAATATCCCAATCAAATTTAACTGAATAACAATCTGTTTTCAGAAGATTGCCACTGGTTTTGATATCATTTAACTTTTTGCAATTAGGTTATCTTTTCAAAACAGAGCAAAATAGCATATTTTCAGAGCTGCCAGGTTCTGGTTGGGGGTTGGCGAGCACAGTTTGTATCTGGCAGAGCTCCCTAGTTATAGAAGAAAATACCAGTGATGCATTATCTGTTGACTGTCACGGTTGATGTAATTAACTAGTTAATGCTGATTTGCTCATTGGTGTACACTCAATTAATTTTATTTGAAAGCTAATTTATGAAGAAAAAAATCTATCTTTTAAAGCTGTAAGCAATTTTTACGCAAAGGTGTGTGATTTTAATTTCCACATATTTCCAATTAAGGATGATGTGTTGATATTTGCTGAGATGAGTAATTAAAACAATATTGAAAATTGTTCATTTTCGAGTATAAGTTACTTCCTGGACAAATGTTCTGCATATTTCAAAGAAGGAATTTTCAATAATCGCATTGAAAAATTTTAAACTACATTTTCTAGTCTTCAAATCACAGAAATGCCGCAGAAACTAAAAAGGGAAGAAAGAGTCTATATTCAGTAGGCATTTCTTGCTTAGGTAAAAAATTAGTTAGTGAACAACTACTTAAAGAACTAGTAAATATAATGCTAAGGAATTTGTCTATTTTTTAAAATAATGCAGAATGTGCATGTGTATTTAGCAACGTTTTTAAAAAATGGAACTGAATTTTGTTCTTTGCTTTCAAATGACAAACTTTGCAATCCTGACAATCCTATTTTTGGAAATTTTTTTTTTTAGGGAATTGTTTTAATTTTTTGTCAACAGCTAAAGATGCTATCACTTTAATTGACACAGAAAAGTGATATTTGTTTATAAAAGTTTGATGGCAATATATTTTTTTATTTGATTGCTCTTTTCTTCGGCATGTGTTTTCTTTAAAAGTTTTTGTTAGTTCAAAAAAAGTATGTATTCTTTTAAAAATATGATTCCCTTTATTATAATGATACTATTAGTAGCTGTCTATAAAAAAAGTTCCTGCATGAAAGAAAAACAGATTTTGATATTTATTTTGTTTTATGATTCTAATATTAATGTAATATACTCATTATACTAAAAATAAATGAATATATTTTTAAACAAAATATAATTTTCACCAATATAAATTGTATGTTTTGTTTCTGTATGAAACACAGTATATCTCGGGCAAGACATTTATTGCTAATGTTGACTTCTACATGATTGGGGGAAGAGAAATGTAATTTTTTTGTTTGGCAAGTATAATTTTGAAATCGACAGTAATATTCATTACCAAATTCTTTGAATTGTTGCTGTTTTTTCCCTCTAAATTAAAAAAAAGTCTATATTTTAAAGGACAAACATGTCCGTGCGTAACGCTAACGTCATTTTGCGAATGGCAACACTTGACGATAAAATTTCGGTTTTGCGATTTCTGCTACTGCAATTTTTAAATTTCTAAACATCACACATTTTTAATTCTCACACCATTATATAGGGATAGCATTTGAAAGTAGATTTTTTTCTACTTTCAAATGCAATTTATTTGAAAACTGTATCCCAATTTATTCATTTACTATGGTATTTAAATTAAATTTCAAGCATGATTAAAAAAAATCTATTGCTATCGCTTGCAGACGATTACAAAACATGAGTCTTTTTTTACTTTAAACAATATAAAAAGTACAGCATTTGTTTCCAGCTAATAATCAATAATGAAATTAAAACTTCAGTAAGCAATAAATAAAGTAGTATAAATTAAACCCTAATTTAACAGACATGTAATTGAAATAAGCGCTTAAAACAGCTGAAAATATCAGAATAATAATAAAAAAAACTACTGTAGTTAACGAACTTTTTAGCAATTTAATCGGCTATTAACTTCTGGACCAATCAAGGCATATACGAAATTGCCGCTTTTAATAAAATTCAAAATTTGATTTGAATGTATAATTGACATACTTCATATAAAAATGCTCTTTGGTATTGTTAGGGGCAATCTAAAAAAAATATTAAATGTAAAAATTCTATTGAAGTTTTCAATTAAAAAAATAACTGGTCTTCACATACATTCTCTATCCTGGGAAGCCGGGTTGGATACCCTAGTATTAGTAACAGAGGAAAGGTTTAGGTTTGGAGCTGAGGGTCCTGGTGCTCATTTGAGGCTAACTCTCTGTGCCGCGACAATAAATTAAACATTTCTGGACATCTTAGAATAGGCATAGGAACATATAAATATATATTAACAGAATTCCCTCCTCTTCCAACAATTTTAGAAGGATGCCTGCCCTTGGGTTTAAAAAATAGAACACTTGCAACTCAGCCAAAAAATTTCCCTTACTGCCTTTTGCAGTAAAAAATTTGTTTTCATGGTGAAAACTGACTCAATGTTGTCTTAAAACAGACAGCCTGATTTTCAATATAAAAAATGATTTTGAAATCAAAAGAATGCTTTTAAGAATAAAAAGTGCCCTTAATAAAGTAAAACATGATCTTAATACTCGAAAATATGCCATTTTGCAACCAACAGCACCTTGCTCTTTTGTTCACCTAAGAAAAACTCTCAATTTATATAAATATACAGTGTGCTCCTCTTTATCGTTTACTAATAGTTATCGTCTAATAGTTAGTTTTACAGGTATAATTCCAATTAGAAAAAAAGAAATGTTTTCTTCATCATATGAAAATAAGTTTATTCCAGAAATAGTTATTCATTTTAAAAGTTACAAAATTTAAATGTTTTACAGTCCTGGAGTCCTATAAATTAAATAAAAAACAATCCATTGTCTAATGAGTAAAACATTAAAAATTCCATTTTTCTATGAACGAAACTTACCAAATTATGATACTTTGAATTTTATGATTTTTCTGGCATTGGAAATATGTTTTTAGTGCCTTAAAACATCGATTATTCATAAAATTCAACGCAACATTACTCAGAAAGTTTTGATCATAGAAGAATTTGTTTTTTTACTATTTTACTTGATAGCCTATATAGAACGTTTTTCTGCATATAACTTATAATAGGATCCAGGGAACATATAATAATAACAATTTATTTTTTAAACTTTTCAAAAAAAATTCTTACATAAATGGATTTTTATATTATGAAGAATAGCATTTGAAACTATTTACAATTAGAACTATACCTATATTGCAGTTAGAATCATAACTCGAAAACTAACGGTTAACAATTTAACTATTGGTCAAGGATAAGAAGGGACACCCTGTAATTTTCCTTTTTAACTTTATCCTACTGTACAAGTCCAAAATATTGATTATAATTATTACATGAGAAAAAACTGATTAAAAGATTCCTCTTTAAAAAATTGAACATTAAATTTAGGATCCTTAAAATTAAAGGAGCCTAGTACAATTGTGTTGATTTGCTTGCGATTTAATCATGCCATGATTACTTATAAAAAGTATTTTCTGGCACAATATTTAAATTTATAACGGATTTAAAGATTTATTGAGATTTATTTATTTAACAGATTTAAATATTAATTGAGAATAACAAAAATAAGAGTCTGATAGAGAGGAGCAGCTTATAAAAATTATGGCTTCTGTGTTCCACTGATATTATGATAATAACAATTTAAAATACTGTTTAAAACTTATTTAGATGGCTCATAAACTCCCCCTCCCCTTTTTAAGTAACGTGTACTAGTTTGGCTAATCTTGTTTTAATTGTAGATTACTAAAGAAACTATTTTTCATGGCAATAGGCAGTGGCAGACCCCTAAATATATCCTACATTGGTTACAAAACTGCTTAAGTAAAATAGGATTAATATGAAAAACGCTTTTTGAAAAAAAATAGAAAATGAGATTTTTCCAAATTCTTCAATTACCATCTTTTTTAAATATTCTCACACTGCATTTCTTAACTTTTTATGTTCCCCCAAAGTTGTAGAACCGTTGAGTCTCTAGCAATGATGGAAAATTGGTGCATCATTTGGGCTATTGTCACTACTTCAGCTTAAAAATCCCAGAAATTCTGTCCTGAAATAAGACAAAAAATACCATTTACATTTAGCAGTGTCAATTGGTTTTCTGACACACCACTATTTTATTACTGCTCTAGTTATGCCATCAATTGACATAAAGACCTAAATCTATATCAACATAACTTAACTTCAAATAGCCAAAGATTGTACTCTCCATTCCAATATGTTGCTTATTTTTTGTAGATTTCTGTTTAAAAATTTTATTTTAACAGTATCTCTTTTAAATATCTAAATAGTTTTAATTGTTAATAAAGAAAAATGACAGCATGATCTGAGGTAATCGAATATCCATTTATATATAATTTATCTTTGAAAAATCCAGTAAGTAAGCTTAGCATTAATAATGGTATAGTAAATTGTGGAGTTTACATATTTTAATTTCTGTATGCAAGAAATTAAAAAAAAGACTAAAAATTAAAGGTTTAAATGTAGTTTGTTCTTCTTCTTTCAGTTTTGTAAAAATACTTTGCATAAAATGTATTTGAATTCTAATTGTATCAATGAAAAAATGTATACCACAAATGTGTTATGTATTTAATGGTTAATTTTAATTTATTAATGGCATTTTAAATGCACTTGTTCAATCTCTTGAAATTTATAGAAAGTTATTTGATAAGCATGTTTTTATTTATATTTCAGGTGCAGATTTTCATGAAATTTATTGTGAACAGACAGTGAAAACACTTATGCAGACAAATAATGTCTAAAGGTACTTGTTTTTTCCACTTCATCAATCGTGCTGTAAAATATCTTGTTCAAGAGGATATTTTTCAAATTTCTCAAGCACTGAAAATAACATGAAGGTCTTTATTTTTACATACAGTCTTCTAGATTGAATTTAGACAAACGTTTTTATAAAGGCTATCAAATTGGAAAATAATTTGCTATTAAGAAAACTTCAAATTTTATTAAGTACAATATTTACAGTATTTTTACCATTTTTTCTCTTAAGTAAAAGAGCCTTTTTTATTCATCACTGAAGAATTAAAGTTTTTTTTAAAAAATACATCATTGTTTAAATTACCAACATTATTTTATACTATCAATGATTATACAGAAGAAGTTCTGCTTCCAAATTTTTGGAATGTATAATATATATTCATTACAGCAAGTCTCAATTTTTTAAAAGTTGCTGCATATCTTGGGTAGACAAGTGATTTAAATATATATGTGTAGAGAATTAAAACAATCTACTTCAAACTATACAGTTTATTTCTGCATTAATACTTAAGAAAATCATCTATATATGATATTAAAAAATTATTTGAATTTATCGTAAAATCGTGGATATATTTGAATTAGATAAAAATCACTTTAACCATAGAGTGTGGAATGAAAGATTTTTTTTTCAAAACTCTACTTTAGCTTTGCAGATTTTTTTTTCATTTTCCAGATTCGCTTAAAAATTTAATTTAAATATGAACCACTATATTGGCAGCAAGGAAAAACATTTTAGTTTTCAGATGTGCAGTAAAAAATTTTCTTAATAATTTGTAGTAATTCTTCCTTTTCACATGGAGAAGGCCTTCACTTGTGAGGTGTGTAACAAAGAATTTTCTGAAAAACGTAAATTAAATATCCATCAGCGTATACATAGTAAAGAGAAATATTTTTCTTGTGAGGTGTGTAACAAAGGATTTTCTGCCCAATCCGAATTAAATGTCCACCTGCGTGTTCACACGAAAGAGAAGCCTTTTTCTTGTGAGGTGTGTAATAAGAGTTTTTCTCAGCAATCTACTTTAAATGCCCACCGGCGTATTCATACAAATGTGAAACCTTTTTCTTGTGAGGTGTGCAATAAGAGTTTTTCTCAACAATCTAGTTTAAATGCCCACCGGCGTATTCATACAAATGAAAAACCTTTTTCTTGTGAGGTATGTAACAAAAGTTACACTCGTAAATCTGCTTTAAATAACCATCGGCGCATTCATACTAATGAGACACCTTTCTCTTGTGAATCGTGTAACAAAGCATTTTCTCGAAAATATGTTTTAAATGTCCACCGACGTATTCATATTCATAAAAATGAGAAACCATTTTCTTGTGAGGTGTGTAACAAAGGGTTTTCTTATAAATCTAATTTAAATAACCACCTGCGTGTTCACAAAGAGAAATTTATCAGTTGTGTACTGTGTAACAAAGGGTTTTCTCAAAAGTGGCATTTAAATGAACACCTGCGTGTTCATACTAAAGAAAAACCTTTCAGTTGTGAGGTGTGCAACAAAGGGTTTTCTTATAAAGCTGGTTTAAAAGACCACTTGTGTATTCACAGTAAAGGGAAACATTTCTTGTCAGAGAGTATGTAGCACAGGATTTTATCATCAATCTCATTTAAGTGCCCACCAACGTATTTATACAAATGACAAACCTTTTTCTTGTGAGGTATGTACCAAAATTTATACTCGTAAATCTGCTTTAAATGACCATCGGCGTATTCATACTAATGAGGCATCTTTCTCTTGTGAAGCGTGTAACAAAGCATTTTCTCGAAAATCTGTTTTAAATGTCAACCGTCGTATTCATATTCATACAAATGAGAAACCATTTTCTTGTGAGGTGTGTAACAAAGGGTTTTCACATAAATCTAATTTAAATAACCACCTGCGTGTTCACAAAGAGAAATTTATCAGTTGTGTACTGTGTAACAAAGGATTTTCTCAAAAGTCACATTTAAATGAGCACCTGAGTGTTCATACTAAAGGAAACCTTTCAGTTGTGAGGTGCGTGATAAATGTTTACTCATAAATCTGGTTTAAATGACCACTTGCATATTAAAAGTAAAAGAAACCTTTCTTGTGCGACAGTATGTAGCAAAGGATTTAATCATAAATCTCATTTAAGATCCCTCCAACGTATTTATACAAATGAGAAATCTTTCTCTTGTGAAGTGTGTAACAAAAGTTTTTCTCGAAAATCTGATTTAAATGTCTACTTTTTGAAACCTTTCTCTTGTGCAATCACAAAAATCTCATTTAAATAAACACCTGCAGATTCATACTAAATAATATTTTTTCTCTTATGAGATGTGTAAGAAATGATTTATTCAAAAATCTCATATGAATGTTCACCTAATGTGCATAGTAAAGAGTAACCTTTCTGTTGTAAAATGTGCAACAAAGGAATTTTCGCAAAATCTTGTGAGGTGTGTAACAAAGCGTTTTCTTAAAAATCCAATTGATAAATATCCATCTTATCATACTGATGAGTATTAAGTCTATTTAGATAATCAGGTTTATACTAAAGAGAGACTTTTCACTTGTCAAGTGTAACAAAGGTTTTTCTTAAACATCTCATTTAAATATCCATCTGCATTATCTTATTAAAGTAAAATATTTTTTTTGTGAGGATGTAACAAAGATTTATTTTAAATATCTACTGCAGATATTCTAAGATGTATGACTTCTTTGAAATAATTCAAAGATTTTTAATTTTATCTATCATGTTGAAGTCAAAAGAAAGCCATTTATTTATAGTGTGTGGAGTGAAATTTTTTTGTAATTGAAATTTTTAATTTAAACATGATTAGCTATATTAAAAGAAATATCTGATTTCTGAAGTCTTTGATGATTATCTTTAAGAATATAATTAGGTATTTTCCAATTTAATTTAAGGTATAAATAATATCCATTCATAATATGAGAATTGCTAATTGATGCAGTTATTACTTTAGAATAGGCAAAGCAAATACAAGTCTTGCTTCTAAAATATTACTATATTATCATTATTTTTATTTTTTGTCATGAACAGTTCTACTTATATATATTTATTAAAGATTTATAATTTATAAAGTATGTCTTCACTCATTCAAGATGTCGATAGTGATGATTTATGCCATTACTACTTTAAAATATGCAAAGCAAAACCAGTTCTTGATTTTAAATTAGTATTTTATTATTATTATAGGTTGTCTTTTATTTGTAAATTAATTTTAATATGTGTGTCATTTTTTTCTTTTTTGTCATGAGCAGCTCTATTTATTGTTTATATTTCAATTATTATAATTATAAAGTATATATTTTTATTTTAAATCATTTTCTTTTTCATCTCATATTACATGAATGACTTAATAAATAATAGTGAAATAGCACTTCCATGTGGTCGCATATCTTCACAAAATACACTAAAATAATGTGAAACTAGTTTTTTGCATAACTTGAGCAAGATATATACTGGAGAAATGCTCAAATTGATTTTAATTTTGAATTGCTAACTGTTTCTTTGCTTGCCACTCTTAGCATAAATTAAATACAGTAGGCTCTCTCAAATCTGCAACCCTAAAATCCGCATATCGTTTCAGATGTAAACAATGAAACTTCTACTTAAGATGTAGGTAAAAGATTAATATTTTTTAAATATACATATATATTAGGGCTGGGCGATATCTCAATTTCAATATCGTGGTATATCGTCAGCTAAATATCGCGATATGACGATATATCGTGATATTAAAACTAAATATACAGAATAAATAAAAGAATATTTTGAGAAGAAGAAAGAAAGAAAAAAATCCCTGACGGCTTGGCCTACAGGCACAGGAAGATTTCAAAAACGCAGACCGCGGGGCGCCTGTTTGTTGGGAATTGCAAAAGAAATGACCTTTTTGCCATGATGCCGCAGTTGGGACCGCCCACAATCTTACTTGTTTCCCAACTTGTTTGCAGGCGGAGCCGGCAGGGATTTTTTTGTTTTTTTGCTATAAGGGTTGGTCTTATGAAAAAAAACTTGTCAATATAAAAGTTTTAGATAATATTAAGAATCATAATTAAGAAGTTATGGATTTTTTTCTGTTTTCACAAAAAGCACTCCCCCTCCCCCTCCTGGTTCGATTTTGCCCATTAACGAGCTTGACTGAAATTTTATGCCCCTTGATTTTATGTATCAGTTTGGAAGAGATTCCTGCAGAATTATTGCAGTTATCGTGTCCATAAAAAGTGACATAGATAGATAGATGAAGTTTTGAACTGGGGGGTGGTTTTGGGTTTTGGGAGTCATGATCGTCGTAGATCTGCAAAAATGTTTAAAAAATACCAACTTAGGGGAGAATATAATAGGTAGTATTTCTTACGAAATCTACCTAAAAATCAGATTTACTCGTATTTCCACAATAGGGCTGGCTTTAGACGAAAGCGAATTTAGGAGACCGTTTGAGTCGCTAAAATCAAACTAGCGGGAAATAGACAAAAAATTTGGTTAAAACTTAAATATATTTAAAAGATATCATTCGTAGCAATGAATAAAAATTTCGCCTTCAAGGGACACGGGCTAGTAAATCCGCATCTGGCACCAAACATGGAAATTTTAAATACTTCCATATTCCATTATTAAAACATCTTTTAAAGAGCATTTACTTGCATAAAAAAATCTATAAATAATATAAAAAAAGTTTTACTAAATTATTCGCCAATTTGCGCTTTATGAAATTTTAGCTTCTTGTGAAATCTAACAAAGTAATGAGACTGATTATTACAACAATTCAAACAAAAATTTTCGGTTTGCTCGTCGTAATTATTGGTTCGCTTCACACCCTCCTCCACTCAATTTATAATATAATAAATTTAACAGCATATATTACATTAAAACAATCAGCAATTTCCTCTACTGATATATTCAAAATCCCAAATAACTGAAATGAACACTTCAGAGAAACATTATCTATCATGTAAAATATTTCAACAGAAATTGTTTTACTTTAACATTACAGTCAGTGAGAAATTCAGGAGTGATACTGAGACCCTAGAGTCTCCACATTTTCGGTTAACTGATGTCCCGAAAGTGCAAATCTCCCCCCCCCTCTCAGACACATGCTGATGCCATGGCCGCCGACGAAACACAGAGGGTGTAATATATTGAAACAGTTGTGCTGCTAGTCCTCAACATGCAATACAGAAATTTAACAAATAAAAAATATAAATTTTTTTTACCTCTCTTTTTCGTCAGATGAGATAATTTTTCAGCACATAATCTCAAATAAAATAAAAAAAATAATAAAAACTTTGATCCATGAGAGTTTTAGCGGGCAGATCCCCGGTGACCAAAATTTCATAGTTCTTTCTTCTGTCAGTGCGTAATTAATCATGCTACTTGGGGATAAGTAAATTATATATTTTTTCAACATAAAAAAAATACAGATTTAAATTTCAAAATTCAGGGAGAGGCAATTGTCCTCCCTTGCAGGCGCCCATGATCCCCCCTCCACACACACACACAGCTACCCGCCATCCCGAACCTTCGAAATACCTCCCAGAGAAAATTATCGGAATTCAAGACCGGTTAGAGTATTAAATGGTCATCAAGCACATTTTTTCATGATAATGGAAACAAGTTGGAAATTGTACGTCAAACGTGACAAATGAGGTGCGTTCGTACTATAGCTAGTTATATAAATATTCCTATCTTGATGATTTTTAATTCTGTGAAATGAATTACATCGTCTGCAGATTCATTTCTGTTATAAAATAAGTATCTCGATCGCTTGACAATTAAACTTCGGAAATTCCTATAACAAGAAAGCACCTATTAAAAAAAAAAAAAAAAAAATCAAATTTCGTAACCCATTTATGCCTAGCATCCCAATTTTGGGACGCTTTAGTAAAATGGGAAAAAAGTGCATTTCACATCACTTTCTTTTTTACAGAAATTTGGTTTATTATTTTATTAGGCGTCCTCGATAATATAAGACACCAAATTTCTATTTAAAAAAAAAGTGGTGTGAAGTGCACTTTCCCCCAATTTACTAAAGCATCGACGGTAGGCATAAATGGGTTAATAAATATTTTTATTAATATCTGATAAAGTTTTGATTCGATTTTCATAAAATTTGAAATGTCTCGACAAAATTCTGCAAAGATAATGTATCTTAAATTTCAAACTATTCGTTTGGGTAGTTTTTGCGTTGTTATATGCGGACAGACAGACGGCCGGACCAGACGACGACAATATGTGCTACGTATTTATATAATTACGAACGCACCTAAAAAACACGAAGAAAATTTTAAAAATGGATGGAAATATGAAAAATAATTAAAAAATGAATAATCTGCATGTTCGATTATTTTTTTATCAGATAGTACATTAATATTTTACAACTAAAATTATGAAGAAATAAATATATATTATCTTTTTCTTGTTTGCCACGCCATCGCCAAAACTGTTTTTTAATATCTCATTTGTGAAGAAGGGGGGGGGGAATCACATAAAAATAGGGAAGAAACATTTCAACATATTTTATTCGATTAAAATGAAAATTGCATGATATTCATTTCCACCGTTGAAAATAAAATATAATAATGGTTAATAGTTTTAAAATTTTAAATGCAAAATTACCACCAAATGATTTTTGGCAGTGACCAGTGGTCATATATACAGAGGCAATCAAATACCAAATACTCATCTCTCTCTCTCTCTGTCACACGAACGCGATTTTTAAAATAAATTCTGGGGAGAAAAAAACTCGCGGTATAGAAGTAAAAATAGTTGCATTTTTAAAAATCCTTCTTTACCCTAGAATATGCATTAATAAATACTACTAAGGAATTAATTTTTTTTCATAAAATAATAATTATAAAAAACAAATAAAAACATGTCTGAATTATTCTTTGCTCATTTGTCTCATTAAATCAACTGTTGCAAATAAAATACTTCCTTCCTTTATCGCCCTAAATTTATGCATCATTCAACAACTTCGAATATTCATCCACACCGGTGCCACTGAATATCATAATGAAATGAAAGAATACTAGGCGATATCCCACGCATGCGCTCAGAGCTGGAGAAAATCACCCTTCCTCTTTTCAAAAACCTTGTCAGCTGCGAGAATCCACACCATTAGTATCATGGTTTAGGCTGTATCATGGTTTAGTATCATGGCTGTATCATGGTTAGGCTGTATCCGGTGTATCATGGTTTAGGCTGGGGGAGCTCACACCGTTCGTATTCATGAATACTCGAAGACGAGGAAGAGATTTAATATCGTGGTTTTCATGGTTTTCGTCAAATTTATGATATTTGCGATATACCGTTGGGTAGGATTTTTTGATATCGGTATCACGGTATGCATTTTATATCGGTTTTATCGATATATCGCCCAGCCCTAATATATATATATATATATATATATATTATTCTATATAGATTTTAAATAGAATTCTGGTTAATATGATTGAACTTGTGTTTTCTCATTATGGAAGTATAAATTTGTTTTTGGAAAATTTCAAGATACCACTGATATCAATGGCAGTGGCAATCTTTTTACCAAATACATTGATGTATTAGCTTTTTTGGCTACTAAGTATGCCTAAACAAGAAATAAAACTTTGTTCTTTTAAGATTTTAGTGTGAATTATTTGTGTACAATTTTACGGTGAGTTTCACTGAATAGTTCAAAAAAATTATCTCATTATTATGCATTATTAATTATTTACTTCACCTTTACATTTAATATTTATTTATTTTTTATTATTATTAAACTTTATTATTTTACTCTATTTTAGGCATTCATTATAATTTCGAGTGTATTAAATTCAAATTACTGTTTAAAAATGTAAACAAAACAGTGACCAGAAATTTACAAAATTCTAAAATCTGCACAACCTGTGGTTTTAAGTTATGTAGATTTAAGGGAGTCTACTGTAACTCTATTACTATCTTAAGCATTCCCAAGTTGCACACTTTTGTTTTTAAGCCATTAAAACAACAACAAAGTACTTCAATAAAAAAACACTGTTAGGTAAAATAATAAATTCGAAAGTATGCCTCGTCGGTTCCACTATTCTCCAGTTTTAACTTTAGCAGCATTTGTAATGCAATAAAAAACATTGTGAAAACATTATTTGAAATCCCAAGAAGTCCATGCTGTCTCGTGTTTTTCTATTATTTTTCAAAGATATTTTAAGGAAATAAAAAATGTTTTCATTTTTCAAGTAATTTTTTTATGAAAATATAGAGGATACATAGATATTTTGATTCTATATATATATTTCATATGTTCTACTTTTTTCCACATATATATCTACTTGAAATAAATCAGAGCTTTAGTTAACTGAAATGAATCCCAAATAACCCTGCGGTCACTTTTTTGCCGTAAGTACTTCTAAACAATGATCTTCATTGAAGATTTTTTTTTTGCAAATATTATTGAATTTCTACCTCAAAGTTTACTGTTTGGAAATAGTTGTAATCAAAAGAGTAAAAGATATATGTATATACCTGCAATATGTATATACTCGTGTGTTTTATTCGTTCATGAAAAATCAGACAGAAAAGTAATTATTGATATTACTATCATTTGTCAAATTTGAAGCAATATATTTTGAAAAACTGAGTATTTTTTGCTGTTGATTTTCTCTCTCAATTTTTATAAAATAAATTATAAATATCTAAAAATTAGTAACTTATATTGCAAAGGAACTTTATAAAATAATATTTTATTTTAGTTAATATAGATAATCCCAAAGAAGATTACTTTTGGTTATTGAGGTATCTGGTTATTATTTGTACAACCAAATGCTGTATTTATTGACATATTTTGCACACTTTTTGTATCATTTCTTCGAAGCCAAAAGAACATGGTTAGAAAAATAAGTGATTATTTAATTTTTAAAGTATTTATTGATATTAAATTTTCCTGAAGAAAAATTTTGAGTAATTAAAGAAATGTCTCTAAGATAATTATAACATTAAAAAAATAATTAATATTAAAAAAATGAATTGCAGTTGCAGCAGTTATTTGAATGTCATTTTTAACCCTCCGAGTGGTTGGATACCTTGTAAAATATTACCTTAAGAATGCCTTCAGTACAGACATCTAATGTGTCGTAAAAGGTGATCACTTTAGGGAAGGTTTATTCCACAAAAGCGCCAAAGGATTATTTCTTTCCCCTTCGAGTGTGTCAGCAGATGATCAAGGGGACTGTCGAAGGGGCGTTTAACTATTTGACTAATGGCTTTCGAACACCTTTCTCTGCTTTACATATGAAAGTAATGTCAGCTAATAGAAAAGTCTTCTAAAATACAGAATCTGTTCTCTCTGGTCTGAAATAACGTTTGAATTTTGTATAATTGGTTTTATAGTGCATGAAATTTTACCCAATTTTGAAGAGAATTGAAATTTTCTAATAATAAACATGTTTTAATTCTTATAAACGCATTTTTCAAAATTCATTTCTGCTGCATATACATATAAATTTACCTAACTTGTAACATTTTAAGTCTAAAATTAAACTGGAAGTATCGATTTGTTTTTTAAGTTATCAATTTGCATTTTATTAAACGCGCATATAGTGCTAAATTTCACAATTAAATGAATCTTAATTAAATGTTTTGTACCGAGTATCAAGGTGCTCACTTTTCGATAATATTTATTCTACCTCAACTGCAATTAATACTATATTTCATTTATTAATTTTAAGTCAACAATAATAATAATTTAATTTTATACAAATTAGTGTTCTATCTACATTATTTGTTTTTCTATTTTTTAAGTCCGATATAAGTTATATATTTTATAATTACCTGACAAATACACAAACTGAAAATATATTTATGTGTTCCAAAGTTTTTTTTTTAAAGAGTTTTTTATCTTGTATTTTTAAATATGCATGAAAAAAAACTGGTGAAATTATTTATTATTTATTTTGAATGACCATTCTTGAAACTTATTTCTGCGAGCACTAAAAGAATTAAAATAAACTGTAATAAAATATTCAGAATGTGTATATTTTTGTTGAAAAAAAAGAACAAACTTGCAATTTTTTTCCAAACCTACACATATGTTTTTTGCGGATCTTGTAATTTATTCGCTGGATAACTACTAATTTGTATTTTTATTTATTAATAAATGTTTTACTGATAAAAGTTGAAGATTTAAAAAAATAAAACATCCTCTTTAATAAAAAGGTATGTGTTGCTGACGACTGGGATTTTCGCTAATCGTTGCCACAGATTAATCTCGGAAAATGAAACATTTGAAATTACTGAAAAAATTAATAGCTCGAAAAGTAATTATCAGAAAATTGTTAGACACACTGCGTTAGAAAGGAAAAAAATTGTATTTTGCTTGATATAAATTTCAAATCTAATGATTATGCCGTTTTTCAAATATTGAATTTCAAATATTACCAAATTTTACAATGGAGTACCATAACGAAATCTTCACACATAAAAAGATAATGATGACGGTATTGTGTCCTGACGTATATATACTGACTATAGCACAAGTCACAAATTATAGTAACCTTATTATTCTGTTAAAAAATAAAAGTGAATTATGATGTCGCGAATGCATGATTTTTATTTAATTCTCGACGAGTACCATATTTTTGTCCACCTCAGTGAGGCATATCAGTTTCATTATATTTGAAGTATTGTAAATTCTAACTTCATTCAAATCCAATTTGAATCCAACGGAAATGATTTTTTCCCATAGACACCATAATTTAGCACAATTATTCATTTTTTTTTAATGCTGACCTATTCCATAATAAAGTATACAGAGAATTGGCCTAATTTGTCCTTACCAGCCCAAATTTGTCAGACACATTAAAAATGTAATAACGCAATAACGTTCGTATCGTTTTCAGAAATGCAGAAGGACATTCCAAGTAAAGATCCATAGGGTTTTAAAATACAAGTTCAAATTCAAAGTCAATATTTAACTTGATTAAAGGTGCGTGAAGAGAAATTGACCAGCGTAGCTTGCTAGTTTATTAATAAAATCATATAAAGTTCTGTGAAAGTTAAAAGTTGAAATAATTAGTTCGTCAGTAATTATTTCAGCCTTTCCGTTCTGTCATAGCAAGCTTTACTGACTATCTTTGCTCATTTTTTTTAGTACAGTAAAAACAAATCTGCAAGGGATCATTTAAAAATGCAGCTTAAATAAGTTTATTTCGTATAAAGTACTGATATTTTCAATCATTATTATTTCAAGTATACTTTCTTAACCCCTGTCGTGCTCGTCGACCTAACCGTTCAGAGTTTTCTGTGGTTTTCTGCGAACCTTGCCGTAAATACGAGTTAGGATTCCTCAGAAAGACCCCCACGGAGGGCACCTTCCCCTAGGGCCTATATCTCTTGAGTAGATAATTGGCCATCACAAATCAACCAACCAATCAAGTACTTTCTTATACTTATATCGTTTTTAGATATGCTAGTATTACAGTATTACTTTTGTATTACAATATTACTTAATCAGTAAGAATTACAGTAAAACCGGTCCAAACGAGATACTACTAGTCATTAGGTAACCGAAAAAAAGTTTCAGTCTCACCAGATGCCCACTCAAACAGGTTTCAGTCTCACCAGATGTAATTTGAAACACTGAATATTTTTTGCTGTTGATTTTCTCTCTCAATTTTCATAAAATAAATTATAAATACCTAAAAAGTAATAACTTATATTGCAAACGAACTTGATGAAATCATATTCTATATTTAGTTAATATAGATAATCCCATAGAAGATTATTTTTTGCTTATTGTGGCTTTAATTAATATCAACAGAATGCCGTATTTATTGACATATTTTGCACACTTTTTGTAGCATTTCTTACAAGCCAAAAGAACAGGGTTGAAAAAATAAGTGATTATTTATTTTTTTAAATATTTATTGATGTTAAATTTTCCTGAAAAAAATTTTTGAGTAATTAAAGAAATGTCTCTAAGGTAATTATAACATTTAAAAATATTTAATATTAAAAATATGAATTGTAGTTGCAGCAGTTATTTAAATGTCATTTTTAAACAGGGTGAACACAGTCCTTTTTCTCGTTTTCATGAATACTCCAGGATAATTATAGTTTCAAAATCTAAACTAAGGAGAGAGCATTAGTAGAATGAAAAAAATCTTTTGCAATATTTTTCTGGGAAGTGCATTGCTCTAAATTGAAAGTTGATGGTAAAGTTTTTTTTAGCCATGTAATTTCACAGCATGAGCAGTGTGATCAAATGTCAGAACTTGGACTGATTATTTTTTACCTCTGTCCAGGCTCCTACCTGCCGGGCAAGAGTGCCCAGTTTAATGATTTAAAAAACCTGGCCACAGGGAAAATTTGTCACTCAGTGGGGATCCAACTCACCTGCACTTTGTTCGTCGTGTCTGCAGCGCTATTTTAGTGATTTGCCGAAAAGTTTACTGCGTTGGCCAGTTCCAAATTTCTATTTATTTTTGTCGATCTAGCACTGCATGACACAGCGATTTACTTCATCTTGCTTGGTGAAGGTAGAATGGCTAGGTTGAATGGGTGGTGCAACTTTGCTTAGAAAGTAAATTTGCAAGGATTGGAGGGAAAATAAAGCTGCCGCTAAAAAGTAAGTTGCACCGAGACAGGATAAATTTGTGCCAAAATGCTATGACGTTGCAACAGAATACGAGAAAATGGGGGGGGACAAGCATCTTGCACAGCACTAGCAAAAACTGACTTGTCAGTCGGCCCGTGCTCGCACTGACAATCGCGAGGGGAAACTGTAAAAGAAAGGGTTAAGATATGGTGTGAGTATATGAGTTAGTAAACTTTGCAAATTAATATGCTTATATTTAGATTTGTCAACTAACATCCCAAAATATAAAGAGGGAGAGACTGCTAGACAAACGAACAAAATAGACGGTTCCTTTAAGAAAAGGAGTTAATATGTTAGTTGCACACTTACAGTTAAAAAGGAATATATATTAAGATACCCTATTAAATAAGCTTACTTGCATACTAACATTATTACTCACATCCGTACATACTTGTTTACTAGCCTACTTTCATATTTACTTGCTTCTTTACCTGCTTAACTTTATTTACTTCATTCATACTGCTGATCATACAGACATGCATATTATTAATACATTATACAGAGGTGCCAAGCTCTCACTAATCTTCCGTAATGTGGATTAGTTTGACTCAATTTAACAACGTTTTGAACCAGAAAAATTATTTGATGATTCTTTATTTAGTTAATTTCAGATTTCTACAAGGAATATTTTAAATTACATATTATAAAAATAATTCTGGTGCGAAACGTATTAAACCTGGTTTAAATTAATCCACATATTACGGAGGATTAGTGAGATCTAGGCACCTCTGCATTATTTGAGGATTGATTATTGGAACAGTGTTAGATTAACAATAACCAAAGCTGTTTAATTGGGCTACATCGTTAGTGATGGCAAATGAGAACAGGGTAGGGGTACTCCTCGCACTGAGAGTACTGGCACTAGATATTACCGACACAGAAAAGGATAAAGATGTTCTCTGGCAGAACCTGCTCTGTGGGACAGCAGGTTGTTTTTCCATTCATCGCTACTGACTTCATGCTGTCCGACGCGGTATAGGACGAATGATAGTTAGCGATTGGCCAATGCAAAACTCGCGTGCCCCGGTCTATGGCCCCTGCGCACAGCAGGTCATGGGAGGCCCTCTCCTCTGGTTTAGTGCGTCGCACCCCTACATTAGAAGAGGCAAAGTGATGTAAGCGTTGGTTGGAGTAGGGGTAAAAAGGAGAAGTTACAGCATACGAGACCGCCCGTTTCCCATCGGCCCGTTCCAACCCAAACTTGGTGCAGGTTCAGGTATCCTGCAGCACCCATGCCTGGCTTAATGCTGGCCGGATTTAGTGATATCCTCTTGGGTCACATCTACACTACTGGGTGAGTAAAATGTGACAGACATTTCAGGAAGTACTAATGCATAACACGTTTATTAATACAGCATTATTGGTCATAAAATCATCTGGCAGCTGGTGAAAAAATAAAATCATAGCATACAATCACGAAGAATGGAATATGCTCATTTGGCTACACAAAACCAATCTCAAAATTTATTTTTAATATGATTATGAAATCGAAATTGCTAGTGTATATATATGCGGGTAGTGTATTTTGAAATTCTATTTCCATATTTGAGACATTTTCATAAATGGTCATTTGAAAATGACACCTTTTTTAACATATTTATTATTACTATTTTTACCCACACTTTCTGTCTACACTTTTTTTGTATTGCAAAAATTATGTGATTTTTTTTGTGAACTGTTTAAACGCCTATGTTCGAAAACTGGAACAGAAGTTTTAATATTGCAAATGAAAATAATTTTTGAATTATTCCGTTTTTTCTAAGATTTGAAATATTTTTTTTAATTAAAATTTAATAATTTTATTTTTTATGATTTTTAGAAATTTTATATTTTTGCGGTATTTTCCACTATTTTAAATAAAATTCCCTAACTCACTTATTCTAGAATTATGTGAATGAATTATTATCTAACTAGAAAGATAACTATTGAGATAAAAAGTGGAAGAGATTCTCGTCTGTTGTGCAGCTGGGTATTGGGAGTGTGTATTGGGAGTGTGGGCTGGGAGTTGTGAATGAATTATTATCTAACTTGCAAGACAATTCAAAGCATGAAATACACACAACTTTTTCATTTCATACGATTAAATTTCTGAGCTTGAAAAAGAAGGAATGCGAGTGATAGGAACAATTCATGAAAATCACACTCTCCTTTGTCCTTGAAATCTAAAAAAGAATTTTCAAAAAAGAAAGGGGAAATTATGATTTTTGTTCTGACGGAACGGTGTACATTTGTGACTCAACAATAATGCAATGGTTTCAATAGCATGTTATTGCTACACAGCTGAATCTGTTGAAACAGTCAAGAGATATTCAAATTAAATAAACCTAAAATTGATGTTACTCAGCTCACATTATCAAGAAATATAACAAAGGTATCGTATGAGTCAATGTTGTGGAAAAACCTTTAGGCAGTTATAAGCCAGAAATGAAGAGTAAGAAATGGTGGTGGGACCTTTTAATAAATGCTTTAAACATGATTGTTGTTTCAAGTTTGATTCTGCACTCTGAGGTGAATGAATACAAAATATTGCAATTGGAATTTTGTCGCAAATTACGACTTGTCTTTTTCTGAGAAAAATGTGGCCGACAAAAGTGTGTCTTCCATCATTGATCTGTGATCAGGTGAAAAGAGAAACAAGAAAATAGTATGAGCATTATATTGTACCTACAACGCACAAGCTTTATGCAGTTTGTACAAAAAACGAAAAAACATTACAAAGTAATGTTTTAAGTGATGAAACGTATTCTTTTAAGTTGTTTCCTAACAAATCATAGACACTGGAAGTGGATTTAGATTGTGCAAAATTAGATATTTTTTTATTATATTTTAAAATTAAAATACATTATAAGACATATATAGGGGAGACCGGGGAAAGATGAAGAGTGGGGCAAGATGACGAATGTCTTAATTTTTCCGTTTTCCGCTAGGTGGCAGCATCAACCGGACACTACTGGCTCTCCTATCGGCCGTTCGTTAAACAATACTATAGAGCCGCTGAAATTGTCATTTTTGTGTCAGTTGTGAAGCTTGGATTGTTTTCCGCTGCCACGTTATAACTTTTATGCATGTGTAAATAAGCTCTGCTACAGATACAGGTAAGATATATCGTTTCTCTTTAATATTTATGAGTAACTTAGTTTAAATACTACCTATTACCATGAATAAATGTCAATTAATTGCCTTCCTTCATGGCAATGAAAACGAATATTTTTAAACAGGCAGTCCGGGGCAAGATGACGAGCTCGTCATCGAGATGTCATGGGATTGGGGGAGATGTCGTTCGAAAGAGGCGACTAGAGGAAGACTTTTTGTCATCCGCTAAGCCCCCCCCCCCGTAGAGTCCCGAAAGAAAAACCCTGTCGGGGTCAGTATCTCCACTTCCAAGCGTCCGATCGGTACGAGGAGAGTACCGTTCGACGGGGTCAAGACCTCCCCCCTTACCCGCTGGTCCCCCTCCTCCCAAAAAATTCAAAAAGCGTTTAAGGCCAACTTCCGGCATTGTGACCCACCAACAGAAGAATGGATCCAGTGCTGTAAATACCAAGAGTGGTGGCATGAGGAATGTTCCAATTATGAAAATGGCATTTTTATTTGTGACTATTGTTAGCTGCACAACTAAACACTTCAAAATTACGATACAATCTATGCATTATGCTTAGTTTGATACTTTGTAAGATGTAAAAACACAATTATCAATTGTTAAACCATGTAACATATTCAAAAGATAAAATATGTTCAATCTTTTTCAGTGTTGTCATCTTGCCCCAGTACTGTGGCAAGATGACGATTTGTTAATGTTATGAAAAAATAAAATTATCCTTTATTTTTTTTTTTATTTGAAAAATTAAATGGTAATGTATTTAATACTACAAAGGTATACTCTATCAGTTCATGTAAAATTAATTTTACCATTACTTCAAAATAAATTAATAAACAACAAAAATTGTTAACATAGTCATCTTGCCCCGGTCTCCCCTACAGGGTGTTTACAGTATAAGTATATCTATTTGGAACTGTCTGTAGCTCGAAAGAATAACCCGAATGACACCAAAGTCGGTACACTTACAATTCGAAAAAAGGGAAGAAGAATGAAACAACAAAAGAAAAATAATTGCAATAATGTTCGACAGATGGCGTTACTGAGTGTGAAATGTTATGTGTAATACCAGAACAAAGAATTAAGGTGTCAAACCGTATGGCACAACTAATTTATTGAAAAATGTCACAGTAAATGTGGTTACGCTTTCACATGGCGGTGCCGATCATGTTCCACATGGCCATTGTGCTGGAGGACACAATCCAGGCGGTGCGCGACGTGCTTATCTACAGAATGTAACGCATCAGGAGTGATGTTTCGTACATGTTGTGATATGCGGTAAAGTCATTGAGATTTGCGACACCTCCACAGTACACAATATTACAAATTACATTTCACACTCAAAAGCGACATCTGTCGGCAATTATTGCTATTATTTTTTTTATTGGTCTATTCTTCGTCCCCCTTCTTGAATAGTAAGTACACTGATTTTGGCTTCATTCCGATTATTCCTTCAAGCTCCAAATAGAGATACTTATATTATAACCACCCATTACTTAGTAAATATCAGTAAAAAGGATCTTTATTGAATATTTCTATCTATTGAGAATTTTGTGTAAAAAGTATAACCTATGAAGTGACAATGTTCCAATAATGGAATACATAAAAAAACAGGAAATTTTTTTTTTTCCTGAAATTTTATAATTGTATTAGATAAAATTGCTCTAGAGAAGCACAATTCTACAATTTTATATCAATAGAAAAAACCTGTTATAGTACGGCGGTTAAACGGTTAACCTTTCTTTCAAAAGTACGTGAGTATACACAGTATTGGTGTTCAGTAAGTGTCGTTAAAAATTTCCAAACTTTTGTTTTATTGTATAGCACAAGTTCAGAACACTATGGTTTAAAAAATAAAATTCAAATACATTTAGTATGATTGAATTTGCTTATATTACAATCTAATGCAAACAAACAACAAGCAGGGAAATTTTTCGAACATTCAAAATTCAAATATTGCTTTTAAATCAACATTACTGAATAACAAGCCAAATCTGTTATAAAATTTCTACTATTGTTAATATTATGAGTAAACTCAATGCTGTTTAATTTTTAAAAGTAAAAATTTTAAATGAATATTATAAAAAACTTGTTTAGCATAAAAGTTCTCCATCAGTGCATGCTTAATTTTTTTTTAAAATAAATATTAGGAATGGTCTTATCATGTAGGTATATCTGTTTTTATATGTATTTTTGTGGAGTCTTAATTATATGCCCATAAAAATAAAAATGTCCTTATTTGGTGGCTTACTGCTCACTGACGATACAATAAAATATTAAAGGAATATTGTTTTGTTATCATAGAACTTTCCTTCAACAGGTTGGGTTTGGATGAAATAGATTCAATAAATGGTTTTGCTCTGCACACTGAATAATTTATCTAGTCATTATTTAAAAAAAATAGATAACAACTTTTTCCAAATGAAAAAATAACGTCTAAAGTGTCAATATGACACATTGAAATAGATATTTGCAGCTCGCAAAAAAAAAAAAAAATATATATATATATATATAAAAGTTTTTTCAGTTATGAAATTATCTAAATAAAATCTCACACAACACAACTTTGAACATCATATCCCATCGACAACACATTAACCACTTACCAATCTCCATCGACAGCCATGCGATCGAGAGTTTCTTTTGCAAATCGATATCACTCATAGTTTTTTTTTATACAGGCACAAGTTTTTAGCAAAATTAGCATATCTCACAAAGAGTATAATATATTGTTGTACATTTTGAAGTTCAGCAAGAATTATAAAATTAAATAGTTAACGACATTTTACGAACTAAAATAGCTTGTTTGGTCAAAAAAATCAAACTTCTTAACGGTTAATGTTCATAGCCCACCAGTCAGATCATTCTTAGATATTTTCTCCATATAGAATCTTTTAACTCTTGATGAAATCAGAATCTGCTCTCTATTGCATTTATCCATTTTAGTCCATTTATTAGGAAATCTGCTGAGTTTGAAAATAAATTTAGAAGATTAAAAATGATCAATGGTATGAGGCTCCTCACTATAGCATTGCAACTCCAAGAGACGTATTCATGTCACCAGAAATTTCTGCATTTACATTGAATTCTGCTTAATGCCATCACGGTTATTGTTATAAAAAATCAGTGGTTAATGACCACCTACATATATTCAATTCTACACTAAAATGAATTATTTTATGTCATCAGTTTTTCATTTAACCGTATCGCGTTTTTAGACTGATAATATGTCGAAAGAAGAATATGACTTATTGGTGTAGGGCTTGCACAGTTCCTACTTTTGTTAAAGTTATTTCTGAATAGTAATCTTTACTTTATTTAATTGGATAATTTCTGCTATAAAATAAGATTAAGATTACTTATTAGAAATTGTGGTACTCAGAAGTATAAATAGAGCAAGCCTTGCCTGGATGGTGATCGACATTGATATTCATGTAGCTGCAAAACTCACAAAAACAGAAAATTTCCAAAATGTTTACGAAGAAGTAAAATAATGATCATAATCAGGAAGACAACAATAGTGAATTTATTGAAAATAAACTTAAAATGTGGGAATGATAACGTGTTAAAAAAATTTTGACAAGATTGTTTGGACAATTTTCAACAATAATATGAATATTATAAATTAATTAATGACCATTTAAACATTTGAAAACTAATTGTAAACAAACAAAAAAAATTTCAATAAATGTGTTTCAACTTTTTTTAAAAGTCATTTCATCAAAGGTAAATTATCATTTTCTTACCAATACTAGATGTTATCATTGATTTCCTAAATAATTTCTTGTTATCAAAACCTCGTGGTCCTCGTCACGTGAAGCAGCATCTATTATATTTGAAAGCTTGTGTCTTTCTAACACCGATAGAAGATTATAGGAGAACTGTGTATAAAAAATTTGTGTTAGGAGGTGAGTAACATCCATATACTCAAAATTCTCAGCCCCCCCCCCCTTGCACTTTTTTCAGAATATTTTTATGATCTTCACACATTGCATACTAACATACATACTATGTATTATGAGTAAAAACTTTTCAAATGGCTACGTAGTTATACAAAAAAAATCCATTCTCTTGGATATTATGATCCCAGGTATCTGATTGCTTCAAAATACAGAATAAATTATCAAACATAAGCGGAAATTTAAACAGCAAACCATCGTATCAGTATTTACTCATTTTTATGACAACAAATTAAATTTAATTCTGCATATAACTTTAATTTAAATATATTTAAATTATTAAATTCCTCTTTCAATAATTTTTCTTTTTTATGCCTTTTTAATATGCAAACATTTCGGATGAGAAAAAACATAAGAGATTATTTTTTCATGTGAGTAAAAAGCTTTGTACAGCAAGAAAATAACACATAACTTTTTCAATCCAAAACATACATAGTGATTCCAAAGTTCTATGGCATTGCCAAATAAAATATTTTATTCTTCCACTTAATACCATGATAAAGCACAGTATTTTTCTACAGTAAGTTAAAATTATTAAAAGAATATATTAAATTTTCTATAAATATGTTTAAGATTGAACAAGATTCTCATAAATATGATAATCCTTGGTACCTGATTGCTTCAAAATACAGAATAAATTATCAAACATAAACGAAAATTTAAACAGCAAACCTTTGTGTCAGTATTTACTCATTTTTATGACATCAAATTAAATTTAATTCTACATATACATTTAGTTTAAATATATTTAAATTATTAAATGACTCTTTCAATAATTTTTCTCTTTTATGTCTTTTTAAAATGCAAACATTTCAGATGAGAAAAAACATAAAAGATTATTTTTTCATGTGAGTAAATAGCTTCGTACAGCAAGAAAATAACACATAACATTTTTCAATCAAAACATACATAGTGATTCCAAAGTTGTATGGCGTTGCTAAATAAATTAATTTATTATTCCACTTAATAACATGATAAAACACAGTATTTTTCTACAGTAAGTTAAAATTACTAAAAGAAGATATTAAATTTTCTATAAATATGTTTAAGACAGTAAAATAAAAATAATTAAAAATATTTTTTTAACTATTCTTGAGAATTTCAATAAATATCAAGATAAAAGAAAATATTTGGGCCACATATTGGGCCAATATTTGCAATGAATCAGTAAAAAAGGGAAAAACAAACAAGTTGAAAAATATAAGAACACATTCAGAGCAAAACAACAATTTAATTGGAACAAATTTTTTTTGTCATATTTAATATAAAATAAAAATAACACAATAGTTAGATGCAATTATCTGGAAAAAAAATTAGTCAAAATAAATTCTTGATCTAATTTGTGTAGTTCCCCAAACGACATTGGATTTGCCCAGTGTATCATATCTTCCCCAAAAATTACATATGTTTACTCAGAATAAAATAATTTTCTGCAGCAGCTCGAAGCAAAATGAAATAGGAAATATTTTCTCACCACTCGTTTTAACTTTGCTGAATACAAAATAAGATAGATTAACACTTAATTGTTTACATCCGAAGATGCATTGAAAATTAAAAGTTTTATGTCTTACAGATCTACAAATTAAACGGAGTTGACTATATTTATTAGAGTTTATGGATTATGTAATTAGAGTTATGTAATTTCCGTCTGTTCAAAACAATTGAGAAAATAAGTGCTCATGATTAGATTTTTGTTATTATAAATAAGAAACCTGGTTCATTATCTCTAAAAGAGAGTACATACTTAATAAATAATCTGAGAAATGACATTTTGTTCTACATACACAACTGTATTTGACACTATGACAAAAGAGAAAGAAATCATGGCAAGCATGTACTGCAATATATGTTTAAATTCTTCTTTTTTTTGAAAAAATTTAATATAAATTCAAAACAAATTGAGGAAAGAGCAGAGATATAGAAAATAAATAGTAAATAAAATAAAGATATAGATAATTTTTAAATTATAATATTATTCTATCTGTTGTATAAATGTAACAAACCTGTCAAGAAAAAAAATTACAAAAATCTTTGTGTTTTTTTTTTGTCACTAAAAATGAAAAATTCAGATCAAAAGTTCAAATGGCGTTTATTGGGTTACACAAGTACACAACAGCTTAACTGACATTCTTTTTATTTCACTGTTATATATATGTTGGTATATTATCATAGTTACGCCATGATAAAAATATCATGAAAAAAAGAAGCAATCTGAATCAAGTTTTCCTTAGATAATAGTTTCGCTGCATTTAAATAGTTATATAGAAAAATAATTAGCAAAATATATTGATCAGAGGAGTGTATTATAAATAATTTCGACATACCTCACAAAATTAATCAATTTAATTTTATTCATTAAAACAAGTTCTAATCTAACCATAAAGATACCACTACTTGAATCTGTAGCATGGTTCCTAAAAATAATGATTTTATTTAAAATTAAATCCATCATACATACTTTTTTGTACAATAATCACAACTTAAAAATTCTAAATGATGTTATTTAAATTGTGGTTAAATTTATTATGTGGTTACTTTATTAATAATTACGTTTTTATTACTTTATTAACGTGTATATATGGTAAACTACATATAATATACATGAAATTTTGATTCTTTTATACGTTTTCAATGAAACTCAAGCAAACTGCAATGGTAGCTATAACTCTCTCAGTTACTATCAAAAATAGAGGAAATTAACTTTTATCATTTCAGATAAAATAAAAGTTTTCAGCAATCTTGCAATGTTTCTCTTTGTCGGGAAAAAGATTTCTTTATTATTTAAATATAAAATTCTATTTAGAAAATTAATTTTTAAAACATTAAAAATAATTTTTACAGTTGCCTGTTAACATACTATCTTCCATCTTCGGATTAATTCAGTCAGGGCTTAGAAATTAAAACTATGAAATGAAAAGCGTTTGGGTTTGTATTTTTCTTCAGCAGACATTTTACAGTTTACCTTTTACCACAAAAAAAGTATTTTTTCTTTATATATGAAAGTGCAGTTGAGCTTTTAAAAGATCGTATTGAGATAAAAATTTCACAAATACATTACTACTTTTCTCATGGATGAGTTTTTAAATGTTTCTTTAGTCCACGATTATCAGAATATCCTTTTGAGCACACTTCACAAATATATGGCTTTTCACCTGTATGTATACGGAGATGTTGCTTTAGATGAGAGTAACGAGAAAATGCTTTTGAACACACTTCACAAATAAATGATTTTTCTCCAGTATGGGTGCGTAAATGTCTCTTTAGAATGCCACTGTGAAGAAATCCTGTAGAGCATAAATCACAAATAAATGGCTTTTCGCCTGTATGGGTGCGAAGATGTACCTTTAGATATCCATGATTAGAAAATGCTTTAGAACACACTTCACAAATAAATGGCTTTCCTACAGTATGGGTACATAAATGTTTCATTAGATCACCATTTCGAAGAAATCCTTTGGAGCATATATCACAAATGAATGTTTTTTCACTAGTATGGATGGTAAGATGTTGTTTTAAATTTGATTTTTCTGAAAATCCTTTAGAACACACTTCACAAATAAATGGCTTTTCCCCAGTATGAACGATAAGATGTTGTTTTAGATTTGACTTTTGAGAAAATATTTTGGAACACACTTCACAAATAAACTTTTTTTCTCCCGTATGGATTGTAAGATGTCGTTTTAGATATGATTTTTCTGAAAATCCTTTAGAACACACTTCACAAATAAATGGTTTTTCTCCTGTATTACTTCTAAGATGGCTCTTTAGATTGCTAATCTTAGAAAACACTTTTGAGCATATATCACAAATGATTGTCTTTCTATTTGTACGATTTGGCTGATTATCATGTTGAACATATTTTAAAGAGCCCCCAGCATCACTAATAATAGGCTTTTCTTCACTCTCAATAAAGAGTCTTTCTTTTGCTTGACACTCCACAGACACAGTTTTTTCGGACATGTTACAGAAATACAAGATTTTTCTAGTATTTTGTTTATTTGTATCGCACTGAAGTATTAGTTTTTTAGTGAGTTTTTCAGCATTGCATTTATAGAAGAGAATTTTCTTCTATAAATGAAGAAGAAAGTTTCATTTGTAGGATAAATTTACAGTTTGAATAAAATCTTAGAATAAAACTTGAATAGAAAAAAATATTCTCATATTTTGGTGTGAAGATATGTCAAAGAAATTTACCACAGGAAAAATTATTTACTGCAAAGTTGCTTTTTTACAGTACTTTTAATTTTTACGGAAATGCGTACAGTGAAATATCTGTATTCCTTACTTCTAAGAAAATCTTTTTTTATCCTTCAAAGATGAACAAGTCTTTTCTTTCCTTTTATATCTGAAATAAAAAAGATGTTTTATTAATGAGCCTTTTTAGCTGTAATTATTAATTTACTTCCATCCCAATATATTTTTAACATTGTAGAAAAATTTAAATATTTTAAATTACTAAAATGTACATGTAACTGTTTGCACAGTAAGTGTAATAAAAGAAAACATATTTTAATCGCCAAAATATCACAAACATAAAATGAAAAGTTGAAGGGATTTATGTTTTTTTATTCAATTATGTCAAGAAAATATGTTTAGCGGGTTAATCTCCATATTCATATTGTAACAGAAATGAAAATTTTTGGTACTTGTTTACTGTATCTACTATAATTTACAGTCAATAGAATATGTTGCCAAACAATGTGATTAAAAGTCAATAATGGATAAACACACGGTTACATTCACTAATGATATAAAAATGTTGTGTGCAATGCTGTGACAATGTTGCCACAATGTAGTGTGAAATGCTGCACATAATATGCAAAATAATATAATAACATCCAAAAGAAAAGAAAAAAGAACACCCCATAAATTTTAATTATCAAATTGTCTCAGGAAATAACGGAAAACAACCGGAACAATTTTCAACTGGAAATGATGTCATCTTCCAATTTATGTTTAAGAAAGATTTAGGGGTCGTCTTCAAAATGAAATTGTAACATTTCCGAAATTTTCAATATGAATATCCAACTTTGACAACATATTTGACTTTTTTGGTAAGTTTTACTTTAGAATACAAAACAAGAAGAAATTCAGTCAAGCAGTATAGGAATTATGCGGATTTAAAGTTTGGAAGTCCTATTGTTAAATTCACTCTTAGCTGTTAAAAAACAGGTTAGAACACAGTTTTTTTTAACATATCTCAAAAACTACTTGGCTGTACAGCTGTCATTTTGGTTTTGCATATTTGAAGCTTTTAGAAATCGATTTCTTTAAAAAATGCACGTTACAATTTAATACATTTATTCAAAAATTCATTAAAAAAATATTTTTTTGAAATTTAATTTTTGAAAAAAAAAAAGAAATATAATCTATAAATTTTTTAACAAAAGCTGATTCTAAAAACTTCAAATATGCAAATCAAAGATTACAGCTTATTCTGTCAATTAGTTTTTGAGTTATGCTTAAAAATCTACACGCATTGCAATCTGTTTTGCAATGACTAAGAATGAATTTAACATGAAACATTTGAAACTTTAATCTTTCATAATTCCTAAACTGTTTGATCAAAGGGTTCCCATTTTGTATCTCGAGAAAAATTTACCAAAAAAGCTAAATATAAGGACAAAATTAGTTGTTTATATCAAAAATTTGAGTTTGGTACAATTTTAGTATGACACTTGTTCTGTTTCCGCTTTGTAAATTTATTAAATTTAGCTTTTAAAATTTTCTGGTGAGTATTCCATGATCAGATCTACTACCATTCCATTCAGCAACTGAAGGAATAGTCCATTAACCCATTCACGGTCAGGCTGTTTTCATATTTTTTACTTGGAAAGGGTAGACGAGGACGTGCTAAAAATCTTTATAAATGGTCAAGGTTCTCACATTGTTAAAAGTTTAGCAGCAACATGGGGAAATTGCTTTCCCCCCTGAAAAACACCTTTCGGTAATGAATGGCCTATTGAAGTCCATTGTGGGCGTATCTGGTCAGACTTTTCAAGTGCAGTTTCTCAGTGTGATTGATTTGCCCACCCCATTATAATCCCCTTTCGAAAAATTCCTTGCGCTGTGTAAACAGATAGGTGACATTCTATTCACATAGAAGGAAAGAAACATAGAAGGAAAGAAAAGTAAAAGAAATAGAAAATGTTATATTTCCATTTGATTTTAAAAACTATCAAATAATAAATTCTAAACTATTCGTAAATAACTTGCATTATATTAATGAGTTACAATCTAATGTCTTTTAATATTTTATCCCAGTAGGGATATTTAATGAAACACTACATCTCATTCCTCGAATAAAACTTGATTATTTACTATATCATCAATGTAAATATAAGCTAGCGAAATAGAATCTTCTAATATGTGGTATCAGATTCAGTTAAATTCAGATATACAGGGTGTTCCGTTAAAGGGGTCCAATATTAATAGGGGTAATAGAGGAGATCACACGGAGCATAAATCAGTATATAATGCCTGGCCGGATCTCAATAATTTTCAAGTTACAGCAAATAGAATGAAAAATCGGAAATTTGTAAAAAAAACCTCATTGCTAAACTATCGATAATGCTACATAAAAACGAAGCACATATTTAGAAAGAGCAGAAAAAATCCTACGAAATGACATAAGTTGTTTTAGAATATTGAGAATTAATGGCGAGTTACAAGCTCTGAAACAGTGAAAAAATACAAAATCAAATATTTAGCAAAATAGTTAATCGTTAATTCCAAAAATGCAACTCTACCTACATCAAGGAAAATGTTATAAAATTTGGTCCATTCCGAAAGCTTTCGAAGAAGCTGACAATAAACCATATCAGTTTAATTGTATGGGAGAAATCAAGCAGTTCCCTAGTTACAACTCTGTACTGTTGCACGCTCGGAAAGAGCGAAACTCCACCCATGACGATTGTAAACACCCCGTTTTAATATCTTTCAATTATACATTTCTGATCAACCTCTATCAATACCCTTTCATTATTCAGTCTGGTCAAGTGAATGACATACTGTGCAGCTCTCGCCTTGTCTTAAAGCAAACTCCGTGACTGCTGCGTTTCCTCCATGAACTTTCAGGATGATGAAGAAGAAGTACTTTTTATGCAAATTTTCTGTGTATAGGAAGAAAAGTGTAATAAAACAGCAGTCATCAGTGGGCGTTATGTTAAAGGGAGGCTGTTGTAAGTGGGATTGTAGTAAGTTGATGTATAATAATTATGCCGGAATACTCTAACGAAGAATATGCGGACATGCATCTGATGTACGGGCAAGCTCATGGAAATGCATGTCTAGCACAGCGCATGTACCGTGAGCAATTTCCAAGGAGACGTTGCCCAAGTTCGAAACTCTTCATAAAAATCGATAGACGATTACGGGAGACTGGATCGTTTAATACAGCAAGCATTGATGCAGGGAAACCTCGACATGTACGAACACCTGCAATGGAAGAAGATGTACTGAATATTTTTAAAGATAACCCCTCCACGAGTACACGAGCTGCTGCGTCTGAAGTCGGTGTTTCTCACCAAAGTGTGTGGCGTGTTGTGCGTGCAGAAAACATGCACCCCTTTCATGTGCAGCGGGTACAACTGTTATCAGTAACAGATTGTGCTCAGCGGACAGAATTCGTACGCTGGTTGCTTAATGTAACAGAAACTAATCCACAATTTCTGGAAAATATTTTATTTACTGATGAAGCATCATTTACGAGAGAGGGCATGGTAAACACGCACAATATGCACACATGGTCATATACAAATCCGCACACTGTTTTTCCGTCGAACGCACAACAAAAGTTCAGTGTGAACATATGGGCAGGTGTCCTCGGCGATTATCTCATAGGACCATATTTACTCCCAGATGTACTCAATGGCAGTACGTACTTGGTTTTCCTACGGGATATCTTACCGCAGTTACTGCAAAATGTGCCAGCAACATTGCGCCACAATATGTGGTTTATGCACGATGGCGCACCGGCACATTTTTTCATAGGTGTTCGCAATCACCTCAATTCAACATATCCTGGGAAATGGATTGGACGCAGTGGACCTGTTGCTTGGCCTGCACGCTCTCCAGACCTCAATCCGTTAGACTTTTTTATTTGGGGACAGCTTAAATCGCTGGTGTATGAAACGCCTGTGGATACACCGGAGGATTTACTAGCGCGAATCGTTGTCGCTGCAGGAGACATTCCCAACTCCGTCGGAGTTTTTCGGCGTGTTCGCCAATCTTTACGACGTCGCTGTCGGCTGTGCGATTCTGTTAATGGGCGCAACTTCGAACACCTATTATAATAATGTCCGTTCGTCTGCCTTCCGACATTGAACTGTGCAGCGCAGGCCAGAAGACTATGCTGACTATGCTTCACATATGTCATAAAGTACGTGGAATGTAATTCTTTATTTGTCATTTTTCTTTTATTTTCAACACTTTTTGGCACAGTATTTTGTAAGTCACAGACTGTGGTGTACTCAAATTGTAAATTACAAAGTTTGTATGAATTAATTTAAAATTTAGTGTCTTTTTTAAATTTATAATTAATAAAATTATTATGCTATTTGTTATTATTATTTCCTATCATAAATTATGATGCACATATACATACAATAATTGTCCATGTAAAACATGTACTGAAACTTCTTGCATAGTTACAAATCGCAATATTTTTAATTATTTCCGAATTTTCACCACCAGTTTAATTTTAAGGAATTTAACTTAAGCTTTATATCAATAAAAGACCACTTTAAAATGTAGACTATTATTGTAAAGTTATTTTGGTTCATTCAACTCTTGAATAATTAAAAATGTTGCATCTCAGAAGAAGCATGATCGAAAATGTATAGTTGAGAGTAATTAAAAAGGCGGTGTTTCCAATCGTGATGGGCGGAGTTTAACCTTTGCTAGTGTCAAAGAAAGCGGAGTTGTAATTAAGAAACTGATTAATTTCTCTCACACAATTAAACCGATATGGTTCATTGTAAGCTTTTTCGAAAGTTTTCGGAATGGACCAAATTTTACTACATTTTCCTTGTTGTAGCTAGAGTTGTCTTTTTGGAATTAATGATTAACTATTTTGATGTATATTGAATTTCGTACTTTTTTCACTGTTTCAGGGCTTGTAACTCGTCAATAAATATTGCTATTTTAATACAATTGATGTCATTTTGTAGATTTTTTGTAGGTATCGATAGTTTAGCAATGAGGGTTCTTTTACAATTTTCCGAATTTTCATTCTATTTGCTGTAACTTGAAAACTATTGAGATCCGACCAGGCTTTATATACTGATTTATGCTCCATGTGATCTCCTCTATTACCCCTATTAATATTGGACCCCTTTAACGGAACACCCTGTATATTATTTTTTAAAATTAAATCAAACATAGAAGGAATAAGTCTTTATATATCTAAGATGCCTTAGATTGCAGACTTTCTAAATAAGATAATTGTAAAACAAATGGTTGTTATTTTGTGTATTGTTATTTATTTCCATTTCTTTCTTTTCTTTTCTCTTTTTTTTCTTTTTTGAACAATTTATTTATTTATTTTGTAGCTTTGGGATAATAAGTCTCTTCAGGGATCGTGTTTTAGGTAGCTTTCAATACAAAAAGCTATCTATTGCAGCCGTTCGGAGGAAAGCAATTCCAAAAAATTTTGGTATATTTTCACCGAACATGACCCTCATACCCCTAAACCACACTCCGTTCAAATGTTGATTTATATATATATATACAGGGGTCGATGCAGGGTTTTTTTCTTGGGGGGCCCATTTTGTAAAAAATAAAGGTTATTTTTGTGAAATTTATTATATTTTTGTAAAAAATAACATTTTGTAACGAAAGTTTAAATCCAGTTAATCAAATTGGAACCAAGCATTTATAAAAAGAAAACTTTTTAAAATCCTTTTGCTGAAGTTTTCCTCTCTGGTGAACTTGTTTGTTTACAAATTACACATTTTAAAACATCACAAAATAACAAATAAATAATAGTCAGTTTTTATGGAATAGAATTTTGTGAAGGGTCTACTTTATCAAATTGATTTTTGTGAAAGGACCCATTTTATCAAATTGATTTTTGTGAAGGGGCCCATTTCATCAAATTGATTTTTGTGAAGGCATCCATTTTATCAAATTGATTTTTGTGAAGGTACCCATTTTATGAAATTGATTTTTGTGAAGGGACCTACTTTATCAAATTGATTTTTGTGAAGGGGCCCATTTCATCAAATTGATTTTTGTGAAGGCATCCATTTTATCAAATTGATTTTTGTGAAGGTACCCATTTTATGAAATTGATTTTTGTGAAGGGACCTACTTTATCAAATTGATTTTTGTGAAGGGGCCCATTTTATTAAATTGATTTTTGTGAAGGGGCCCATTTTATTAAATTGATTTTTGTGAAGGGACCCTAAATAGGCCCCAAAATTTTCCTGGATCGACCCCGGATATATATATATATATATAAATGAAAACCCATGTGAAGAACCCATGTAAAGGCAGAAGATCTTTCAGAACATACTCCCAAAGTCAGCGTTTTTATCCGAAATCCGAGGCAGCAGAGCAAGAAAGGGGAAAAATCGTGTCGTCAGGTGACACGAATTGCTTATAACTCGATAAACAGTCAAAATATATTTTACGTGTATATACGCTGTTTTTGTGATTTAATTTTACAGTCATTTCTGAATACTGGGTAGAATGTATAGACCGGTATAGATGTCGATCTTAGCAGAAAACTTTGCAGCCAGCTTGGTGACATTGTGTGTGAAATTTCGTGTCAAACACTTATGTGTAAAAATCCAGAAATTAAAATTTTATAAACTTCTTTAACTGAATTATGGTCTAGATTATGCGTGATGAAGTCATAAGATTTTTCACGAAAACAAAGATTTAAATAAGATTGTTCAGCATTGAATGAAGTGGTCAGCCATTGCTTTCGATTTTAGAGACTTAATCGACACCTTGCATTTAATTCTTTATATAAGTTTTTTCTAAGAAAATGGCTTGCTTTGTTGAAGACTAAGCTTTGTGTCTAAACTTTTTTTGCATCATGCTTATTATAATACGCGTTTTTGTGAATTTTGTCATACGAGTGGTGATCTGTGTGAAATGACTGCTCAATATTATCTACAGAACGAAAGAAAAAAAAAGATTTACATTAGACTTTATTTATAAATTTTTTGTAAGAGTAAGAAAATATGAAAATTTCGCGACAATATTGTCATAATGTTGGAAAGTGTTTCACAATCTAAGAACGGCATGACATTAATATTTCTTGTTAAATTATTATAAGTAAAATTTCAAGCCTTGTTTTAAAACACGAAAAGATTTCATAGGTCATTGAAATATTTTAAATGACCAAAATAAATTGTGTGTGTGTGTTTTTTTTAAATAAATAGTTTTAATTTACCTATTTTATGTTCGTTTATATTAATAAAGCATTCAAGTATTAAAAAAAAGATTTTAGACAAGTTTAAAAAAGATACAGAGAATTATTTTAGAGAAATAATTTAATAAATAATAAATAAATTTAATTAAAAAAAGCCATATCATAACATAATGTAACATAAATAAAACCCATCGTGAAAATTAAAAAAAATGATTAACTAAAAAAGAATATTCTATATAAATTATTAAAATGAAAGTTCTATGTTCAAAATCAGAAAACATTTTGTCTTTTTAAAAATACAAAAAAGAAAGAAAAAGAAAAGAAAAAAGAAAGAAAAAAATCATATTTATTTGGGAATCACACAACAACAGTGAAGTAACTATTAATATTTTCTCAAGGCGAAACTCTGATTTCTAACACAACCACAAATACATTTTTATTCTTAAATGCACGAAAGTTAAATTCACTTATCAAAAAATGAAGAATGGTGTTCGATTCTAAATCCTTTCAATAATCATGCCTGAGAATTTAATGTTTGTATATGTAAGTAGAGAGAAAATGAGCGTCCGGCCCCAGGAGGAGGTGTGAGGTGCTAGTGCAAGGTGCAGCACCGGCACCTCACACCTCCTCCCAAAGTGCAGCATCTGCCCTCCTCTCAAAGTGCCCACCTCCTGAAGTGCCCTCCTCCACCACCTAAGATAAGGGGATTAATTTAGGATTAGTGTTAATTAATTTTAATTGCAAAACTTAGAAATTTTTTGAAGCCTTTCTTTTTTTCTTTTTTTCGCGGAGAATTTCCTACTAGAGAACGAGGTGTGTTTCAACGGATTTATTTTAGTAAATTAGAAATTTAATTAATTTTAATTGGAGAACTTAGAAATTTTTCGAAGTAATTTTTTTTTTTAAACTAGAGTAGGCCATTTGATATACATGTTAGAGTACATTTGAGGAGAATTTTAAAAGTCAATAATGGTTTAATTAAAAATGGACATTAATTAATTTTAATTGGGAAACTTAGAAATTTTTCAAAGCAATTTTTTTTTCAACGAGAGTATGCAGTTTGAATATGAGTGTATGCAGTAGAAGTGAATGAATAATTAAAAATAATAATTAAAAAGGGTCATTAATTTTAATTGGGGAACTTAGAAATTTTTCGAAGCATTTTTTTTTAACTAGAGTAAGGTATTCGATATACATGTTAGAGGTGAATTTTAAAAGTCAGTAAAGGTATAATTAAAAATGGTGATTAAGAAATAATGAGCATACTTAAGAAATTTTCGCGAGATTTTTTTTTAACGAGAGTACGCAGTTTGAATAGGAGTGTATGCAGTAGAAGGGAATGAAATAAATTAAAAATGGTGATTCATTAATTTTAATTGGCGGACTTCAAGATTTTTGAGGCAAACAGGCGCGTTTTAATGCATTCGATATAGGTTGTGGTAAAAAATATAGGGTCCCGTATGAATTATACTGTACTCAATTTAATAGCTCCCCCCCCCTCCCTCCCTCCCTTTTTTACCCAGAGGGGTCCTTCAATTGAAGTTAGGCTAACAATACAGATTGGTATAAAAAGAAGAATTTTAACGTATATATAAAAGTGTAAATAAACAAGTATGAAAAACCATGCGTAGCGACATAATTCATGAATCACTTTCCAACATCATTGAAATGTTATGTGAACAAATATAATTTTACCAGCTAGTGCATAGTTAATTAAAATAGTGAACAGATCCCCTTTTTAATAAAAAGAACCCTTCACAAAAATCCAATTATGCATAAGGACCCTTCATAAAATTAGATAATTTACACTTTACCCTGTTTTTTTCGATTCAAGTTAGGCTAAAAGTACAGCTTACACATCGATAGGTTCAAAATATAGAAATCCTTCAAAAGAAACTAGAAAAAGTTAAAGATTTAAGCCCTGCTCATAAAATAATGCGACTACCCAGCGCCCTTCACAAATAATATATTCCTATTCGAATCCCAGGGCCCTTCACAAAATAAATCCAATAGATTCATGTTATTTTATGGCGGCAGAAATACGAGAGACCTTTCATAAAAATCCAAGATCACTCTTTGAAATAAAAGGCCCCTTCGCAATGTACCCTGTAAAAATATTTTAAGAAATAGACTGCTATTCTCAAATGAATACGAATTCATGCAATGTAAAAATAGGTTTTACATGAATGCATTTTTAGTATAACGTTCAAAATATAGATTTTAGAAAAAAAAATTATATATTTCACCAAATTTATCATACAAATCTGTAAAATAGGGTAGAGCGTTTCATGAAAAATAATTGAATTTCGAGTGATTATGCTTTAAAATACATATTTATAACTGAAACTAAGAAATGAATGTTACCCCATCAACAGACGGATTGCGGAATCATAATTATATTATCAGATAAGCGAAGATCTTGCTTTGACACGGTGAATCACTCGCGATAAGGAATACGGCTATTGGGCTTTTTCACAAATTTAATCAGTTTCTGAGACATTTTGGCTAGGTAAATGAATGAAATGAGCTATTTAAAACTGTAAATGTATGCGAATTATTTCATATATAGTTATTAATCTGTTAAGTTTTAAAAGGCTTCACTGTGTATTTAATGAAAAATAAGAACTAAGAAATAGCCATTAAGAGGTACCCTTAAGAATTTTGAGGCAAGCAGATGTTTAAATGAATTTGAACCTGTTTAAATGTACCTGTGTTTAAATGAATTTGATACAGGTTAGGGTAAAAAAAAATACAGGGTCCCCTATAAGATATATGAATTTTAAATAATATAAAATTAAATTACATTCGTTTATGCTTTTTGTATAGAAAAATTATACTAAATTGAGTTTTTAGTATTCTAACTTAAAAACTTCTTTTGAGGAATGAATAGAATAACTAAGCTTTGTTTTTATAATATATATATTGTACTATTTAGTTAGGGCATTATTTCAAAAATTTTTTGTTTTAATATTTAAAAAATATATATATATACAATACATAAAGTTATCTTACCTAAAAAGTGTAATCATAATGTACTGGACTTCATCCAAATTCGACCTTCTACCATGCTTGTCTTACAACAACTGAACGGTAATGTGTTTGCTTATTTCTTAAAACCACGGGATATCGTGACGTCATGGATAAGGCATATGGTAGAATACAGAATGAATAGGTATTATAAGACAGAAAAATAAAATAATCATAAATCATAAATTATGCATACTTCATACAAACACTTACAGTATGAGAAATGATTGCTAATATTAACCATATGAGAAAATGAATCATTAGCTAATCTTATAAATGTATGTCATATTTAACTAACAGGCTCGAACATGCGAGAATTTTGACTAGAATTATTCGCTGAATGTAAAAAAATGATTTATATTTAGATCTAATATTTATATTGTTTAACATTTTAAAATCCTATTAAAAGTATATACATTAGTATGCTTGAGAAAGGTCTATTTTTAAGACGAAACATTGTGTGAAGTGTCCTGTTTTAGGGTTAAAAGTTTTGTGAAGGGGCTGTTTGAAGGACCCTGTTTCGAAATGACTTAAGAACGCACAATTTATTCCTAAACATAACCATAATTACAAATAGTATAGTTTGTATGCATCATGAAAATACATGAATATATTTATATATTATACTATAGTTTTCGAAATATTTTTTCAAAGTTAGATTCATATAATAAAGCGAGATTGATACCGTTAATGTATACGAATTCCTTCCTGTTACCCTTTATAGCTTCAACTCGATTCATTATATATGCTTCATTGTGTATTCAATGAAAAATAATAACTAAGAAATAAAATTAAAAATAGTAATTAAGAGGTAGCCTTAAGAATTTTTGCGATAAGAGATTGGTTTTAATTAAATAGGTTAATGTATCTAATTCGATACAAGTCATACTAAAATCGAAATTACACTAAAAATACAGAGTACCCCACAATATATATGAATTATACTCCACTAAATTTAATCGCACCCTCCCCTATTTTCATAGAAATGGCTTCAATATAATTTAGGCTAACAATATACAATTCAAAAAATACATAGTGACCACAAGAAGGATAGGAATTCGATATATACTACTACTTAAGTAAAATATAATTTCTCTTATCGCATAAAATATATTAACAAGTCCTGTTAAAATATATTGACAAGACATGAACTATTAATATGAGTTAAAACATATTGGTTATACAAAACATATATATAGAAATATATATATAAATTTATCATTACCTAAAAATTTCAAGCACGATTTGCTGGACTTCACCTAAATTCAACTAGATTCTTCACCACGTGGTTTGATGACATCACTGATCACGATAACATTCTAGATAAGATTCACTGATAAGAACACATTTCAATTCATTTCTTCTAAAGAAAGTAAATGAGTTGATTCTAAGGTCTAGGTATGTAGATATATAGTAGGTTAGTAGTAATATATTTTTAAAGTACTTTTTATTTTGTTTTAAAATAAATGGTTATTTTTCTCTTTATGTAGGGTAGTCAAAATTAAAACATAAAATATTAAATTTAATCTTTAGTAATACAAAGACTTACACATACAGAAACGTATGTGCTAAAAAGGTATAGATATTAAACCATGCTCATAAAATAATGCGACTATTTATATATATTTTTTTTCATTCATGTGCATCACATATAATTATAAAATTCAATTTTTTTTTGTTGTTGTTGTTAAGGATAATCTAAAAACTCATGCAATAAAACGCTTGTGAAACCGAAAATTGGATATAATCTGTGTTCTAATTGTGAAAAAGTATTAGGTTGGAAACGCATATATGATTACAATCATCTATCAGAGATGTATACAGGGGAAATGTACATATGGAATGTAACTTAAACTGTAAGCAGTGTAAAACAATTCCTGTTATATTCCATAACTCGAAAAACTATGATGGTCATCATATTATGACAAAGCTAGGAAAGTTCAAAGATCATGAAATCGATGTGATTGTCTCTTCTTCTATGAAGAATTATATAACCTTTAACACTAGAACGCCTGAAATCTTACTACTCCCTGAAACGCCGGCCAGGTGTCATTTTGACACTGGTCGATAAGTAAGCAAAAATTTCAAAGAAAATGTACATTTTAATATTCTTTTTACAAATACATATATTGTACACATAAATACTATTATATCTGTAAAATAGGGATAATTTTACAAGATTATATGAAAATATATTATGTACACACAAGTAATATTATATATTTAAAATGAGAATAATTTTGAAAGATTATATGAAAATATATATGGTACACACAAATAATATTATATATTTAAAATAAGAATAATTTTGAAAGATTATATGAAAATATGTATGGTACACACAAATAATATTACATCGGTATAATAATAATTTTTCAAGATGATATGAAAAAATATAAGTTACGCACAAATAAAATTATATCTGTAAAATAAGAAAAATATTGCAAGATGATATGAACATATACATTGTACACACGAATAATTATTATATTTGTAAAATGAGAATATTTTTTCAAGATGATATAAAAATATAAACAAGAGAAAAAAATGCTTACATTACTTATATCACTCACAGTCAATACATTTATAGCTGACATATTTTGTGCATTTGCCGCATGTCATTCTTTTACAAGAGGAACACATTTTATTTGTCACATTTCCATGACATTTTTTAACCTCGCATTTCCTACGCTTAGAAGGATTTTCAGTTAGCAGTTCATCTTCATGGCTACTGCGCTTTTAGCAGATTTTTTAATATATTCTGCTCGTAATTCTTCAGCTAATGTTTGTATAAAAGTACGCCTTGATATTTTTTTCCCCGTCACTTGTTTGAAAATAATCCATGAGTTTGTGGCAGCAAAGTCTGACATATTGTAGAATGTGTGAATTGGCCATGTTCTTGATCCTGCTTTGACTGAATATTGACTTGCCATTTGGTCAACAATATCTACGCCACATTTCGTTTCATTATAAAAACTGACAGTTTCAGGTATTTTCTTTGAATTATTGGCAATTGCAATGTTTGAATGCATAGAACTCAAGATTATCACATTTTTTTTCTTTTTACACTGGCAAACAGTAAGTGTTGTGCCCGATTCTTCATTTTTCAATATTTTTGTTGAATATAACACTTTTTTTCCTGACTTTATACAATCTGGAATTTCTCGTCTGGCCCTATTTACCGTGCCAACTAAACTCGTTCGTCTTTCCTTTAGTTTCTTAGTTAACTCAAGAGAAGTAAAAAAATTGTCAACTGTGACATTTCTTCCCATATTTTTAAAGGGTTCTATTAGTTTTAAAACTACATACTCAGAAAGTCTCTGACTTTGATCTCGTTCTTCATTTTTTCCTAGGTAGGGAAATGCATTCAAAATATACTTACTTTCTAAATCTGCAGCTATCCAATTTTTTTCCGTATTTATCAGGTTTTGATGCTATAAACTGAGTAAATGGACAACGAGTCTTACTAGGAAATAATTGTTCATCAATTGTTATATTCTGGCCTGGCTTGTAACAGCTTATGCAGTTTTCAATAAAACAATTCCATACTTCTGAAATCATTGCGAATTTATCCTGCTGAGTTCGATTACGACGAGTTGATTTCTCAGAAATCTTGATATTTCATAAAATTTGTCTCTGGACATGGTTTCTTTGCAAAAATTTATTCCCCATGAAGTAGACCATAATGAATGAAGTTCCAGGTTATTAGCTCCTGAAACTCCACGTGCATATAAAATCGAAATGTAAGCAAAAAGTTCCTGTTTTGAAAGAGACCAAACATCATTTTCTAATACTCGACGAGCTTCTGTGTTTGTTCATTTTATTATATGCTCTAAAACCGTTCTGTCTATAAAAAGCAACCAAGCACTCAAAACACTGTCATTATTCACATTTATTTTTGCATAACTAGTTGGACCACTATTTTCTCGCAAAATATTTTGGATTGCTAATCTACCGGTTGCACTTCCTGAACCACATTCTTTCCACTGAGAGCCATCGCGAGCAACAAATTCTTTCTGATTTCCAGAATCATCAATTTCAACATCCTCATCGCTTTCCGATTCAGATGATATAACAGGAATAAAATTTTCATCATCCGATTCATCATACATGTCGGATAGTTCTCCACCTTCTGATTCATTATCTGACAATTCTCTCATAAGTAATTTCTTCCGTAGTAAGCCCTCTCTTACGAGACATTTTAAATTTTACTCATAGAAAGTAACAAGAACGAAAGAAAACCTCAGAAAAATTCTTCTAATCATAACTCACAGATAACCGCGCATGCACTATCTTTGTGAGAAATGAAATCTAAGCGGCAGGTGTTGTTGCAGCTGAAACAAATCACGTGATAACCAGATGTAAAAAAAAAATATTACAGGGCTCCCTTGTTTTACACAATGAACACACAGAAGAACAAAATTTAAAATAGGGGAAGTGAAAGTATAGCGGTGTCCAATTGACACCAAACCGGCGTTATAGGTAAATCTATCCGTAAACTAAGTTTGAATAAACCTAGTTCGCCAAAAAATTTTATGTGAGTTCTACCTACATATTTAATAAAAGTCGAGCGAAATAAAAAGGATCCTTCAAAATTTACAGATTTTAGAAAGAAACTTTCACGCTTCGGTGTCGAAATGACACCGTCCGGCGTTCTAGTGTTAATATCAGAAAGCCAACATGTCCTATTTATAGGACGTTCATATATTATTTTCGTTTGCGCTGGTTTTGAACCCGCGAACTTCAGCTTGGACTTATTACTGATACGCTAACCATTGGGATGTCCGTGCCCTGATGCTTGCTCGCTTTCTTATAAATACTATGCATTACAATCACACTTTTTTCAACTCGTGATATATCATTTGAATCGACCTATATTTATGTTGGGTTTTCTATACTAGAGGTCTCTAAACTTTGCATATATGACTTTCATTATAACTTGATATAGAATACTTAACTTACCATATTCAAACACATAATATTTATAAGGATATAGAACAATGTCGTGATTTCTTTAACTTCTCTAAGTATTCAAAATCTCATCGTCTAAATCGCACAAATTTCGAACCCACAAACATATAATCAGACTTGTCATTTTATAGCCAGGACGCTAACCACAGGGCTAAGTGAGCCCCCGTTTATTTTATATTCACCACGCTAACTATTGGGCTTAGTAAGCCCCAGGCTAATTTATAGTCAACATGCTAACTATTGGGCTTAGTGAGCCCCAGGCTAACTTATACCCACCACGCTAACTATTGGGCCTAGTGAACCCCCGCTTATTTTATAGCCACCATGCTAACCACAAGGCTAAGTGAGCCCCCGCTTATTTTATAGTCACCATGCTAAGTATTAGGCTGAGTGAGCCCCAGGCTATTTTATACCCACCACGCTAACTACTGGGCTGTGTGAGCCCCAGGCTATTTTATACCCACCAAGCTTACTGGGCTTAGTCCGCTTATTTTATAGCTACCACGATAATCACAGGGCTAAGTGAGCCCCCGCTTATTATATAGTCAACACGCTAACTACTGGGCTGATTAAGCCCCAGGTATTTTATACCCATCATGCTAACTACTGGGCTGATTAAGCCCCTGGTATTTTATACCCATCACGCTAACTACTGGGCTGAGTGAGCCCCAGGCTATTTTATACCCACCACGCTAACTACTGGGCTGTGTGAGCCCCAGGCTATTTTATACCCACCACACTTACTGGGCTTAGTCCGCTTATTTTATAGCTACCACGATAATCACAGGGCTAAGTGAGCCCCCGCTTATTATATAGTCAACACGCTAACTACTGGGCTGATTAAGCCCCAGGTATTTTATACCCATCATGCTAACTACTGGGCTGATTAAGCCCCAGGTATTTTATACCCATCACGCTAACTACTGGGCTGAGTGAGCCCCAGGTTATTTAGTTGCATGAATATGATTTCCAAGGTATATGTCCTAACTTGATTTAGACCATTGCCTATGGTAAGATAAAGCTGGGAAGTAAATTGGTAAACTATGTTCATTTACCGAAAACTCACTTGTATTTTATTAAATATCTGCAGAAATCAGCATAGTTTATTAAAATTATATACATTCTCATTAGTTTATGAATCTACTAACTTATAATATCTATATGGTAACTTGGATTATTAGTATTCCCACTTAAAAATTTCTTTTGTAGATTTAATATGATAAACACTAACATGAGACTGACTAAACTTTTACCATTTTCATTTCAACTTAGTTTTAGGAAATTTATCTACATAGCTTTAAATTTTACTGTTTAGTAAGTCTATTATTTCAAAGTATTATTTTTTAGTTCTAATATTCAAAACATATTCATATCGTTTTACATAGTAGGTATCAAATTAATTTAAAGTCATATTAAAGACATATATATACAAATACTATTCTTACCTAACACGCCAGCTAGCTAAGCACCAAACCGTCTCACACCAAGACTCTGAGAAAAGTGAATGCTTGTTCAGGGCCTTATCTGCTAATATAATCACTGATAAGATTTTATCACGTGACAAGTGACGTCACTGATTAAGTGATATCACGTGACCATGTGGAATCATTCAATACGTCCCCAGTGACATCAGAGATCACGTGATCAAATCTTATCAGTGATTATATTAGCTGATAAGGCACTGAACAAGGATTCACTTTTCTCAGAGTCTTGGTGTGAGATGGTTGGGTGTTTAGCTAGCTGGCGTGTTAGGTAAGAATAGTATTTGTATATATATATATCTTTAATATGACTTTAAATTAATTTGATACCTACTATGTAAAACGATATGAATATGTTTTGAATATTAGAACTAAAAAATAATACTTTGAAATAATAGACTTACTAAACAGTAAAATTTAAAGCTATGTAGATAAATTTCCTAAAACTAAGTTGAAATGAAAATGGTAAAAGTTTAGTCAGTCTCATGTTAGTGTTTATCATATTAAATCTACAAAAGAAATTTTTAAGTGGGAATACTAATAATCCAAGTTACCATATAGATATTATAAGTTAGTAGATTTATAATCTAATGAAAATGTAAATAATTTTAATAAACTATGCTGATTTCTGCAGATATTTAATAAAATACGAGTGAGTTTTCGAGGTAAATGAACATAGTTTACCAATTTACATCCCAGCTTTATCTTACCATAGGCAATGGTCTAAATCAAGTTAGGACATATACCTTGGAAATCATATTCATGCGACTAAATAACCTGGGGCTCACTCAGCCCAGTAGTTAGCATGATGGGTATAAAATACCTGGGGCTTAATCAGCCCAGTAGTTAGCGTGTTGACTATATAATAAGCGGGGGCTCACTTAGCACTGTGATTATCGTGGTAGCTATAAAATAAGTGGACTAAGCCCAGTAAGCGTGGTGGGTATAAAATAGCCTGGGGCTCACTCAGCCCAGTAGTTAGCGTGGTAGGTATAAAATAGCCTGGGGCTCACTCAGCCGAATACTTAGCATGGTGACTATAAAATAAGCGGGTGCTCACTTAGCCTTGTGGTTAGCATGGTGGCTATAAAATAAGCGGGGGTTCACTAGGCCCAATAGTTAGCGTGGTGGGTATAAGTTAGCCTGGGGCTCACTAAGCCCAATAGTTAGCATGTTGACTATAAATTAGCCTGGGGCTTACTAAGACCAAGAGTTAGCGCGGTGACTATAAAATAAGCGGGGGCTCACTTAGCCCTGTGGTTAGCGTCCTGGCTATAAAATGACAAGTCTGATTATATGTTCGTGGGTTCGAAACTTGTGCGGTTTAGACGATGGGATTTTGAATACTTAGAGAAGTTAAAGAAATCACGACATTGTTCTATATCCTTATAAATATTATGTGTTTGAATATGGTAAGTTAAGTATTCTATATCAAGTTATAATGATAGTCATATACGCAAAGTTTAGAGACCTCTAGTATAGCAAACCCAACATAAATATAGGCGATTCAAATGATATATCACGAGTTGAAAATAGTGTGATTGTAATAGATAGTATTTATAAGAAAGCGAGAAAGCATCAGGGCACGGACATCCCAATGGTTAGTGTATCAATATTAAGTCCAAGTTGAAGTTCGCGGGTTCAAAACCAGCGCAAACGAAAATAATATATGAAGGTCCTATAAATAGGACATGTTGGCTTTCTGATATTAAAGGTTATATAATTCTTCATAGAAGAAGAGACAATCACATCGATTTCATGATCTTTGAACTTTCCTAGCTTTGTCATAATATGATGACCATCATAGTTTTTCGAGTTATGGAATATAACAGGAATTGTTTTACACTGCTTACAGTTTAAGTTACATTCCATATGTACATTTCCCCTGTATACATCTCTGATAGATGATTGTAATCATATATGCGTTTCCAACCTAATACTTTTTCACAATTAGAACACAGATTATATCCAATTTTCGGTTTCACAAGCGTTTTATTGCATGAGTTTTTAGATTATCCTTAACAACAACAAAAAAAAAATTGAATTTTATAATTATATGTGATGCACATGAATGAAAAAAAATATATATAAATAGTCGCATTATTTTATGAGCATGGTTTAATATCTGTAACTTTTTACCACATACGTTTCTGTATGTGTAAGTCTTTGTATTACTAAAGATTAAATTTAATATTTTATGTTTTAATTTTGACTACCCTACATAAAGAGAAAAATAACCATTTATTTTAAAACAAAATAAAAAGTACTTTAAAAATATATTACTACTAACCTACTATATATCTACATACCTAGACCTTAGAATCAACTCATATACTTTCTTTAGAAGAAATGAATTGAAATGTGTTCTTATCAGTGAATCTTATCTAGAATGTTATCGCGATCAGTGATGTCATCAAACCACGTGGTGAAGAATCTAGTTGAATTTAGGTGAAGTCCAGCAAATCGTGCTTGAAATTTTTAGGTAATGATAAATTTATATATATATTTCTATATATATGTTTTGTATAACCAATATGTTTTAACTCATATTAATAGTTCATGTCTTGTCAATATATTTTAACAGGACTTGTTAATATATTTTATGCGATAAGAGAAATTATATTTTACTTAAGTAGTAGTATATATCGAATTCCTATCCTTCTTGTGGTCACTATGTATTTTTTGAATTGTATATTGTTAGCCTAAATTATATTGAAGCCATTTCTATGAAAATAGGGGAGGGTGCGATTAAATTTAGTGGAGTATAATTCATATATATTGTGGGGTACTCTGTATTTTTAGTGTAATTTCGATTTTAGTATGACTTGTATCGAATTAGATTCATTAACCTATTTAATTAAAACCAATCTCTTATTGCAAAAATTCTTAAGGCTACCTCTTAATTACTATTTTTAATTTTATTTCTTAGTTATTATTTTTCATTGAATACACAATGAAGCATATATAATGAATCGAGTTGAAGCTATAAAGGGTAACAGGAAGGAATTCGTATACATTAACGGTATCAATCTCGCTTTATTATATGAATCTAACTTTGAAAAAATATTTCGAAAACTATAGTATAATATATAAATATATTCATGTATTTTCATGATGCATACAAACTATACTATTTGTAATTATGGTTATGTTTAGGAATAAATTGTGCGTTCTTAAGTCATTTCGAAACAGGGTCCTTCAAACAGACCCCTTCACAAAACTTTTAACCCTAAAACAGGACACTTCACACAATGTTTCGTCTTAAAAATAGACCTTTCTCAAGCATACTAATGTATATACTTTTAATAGGATTTTAAAATGTTAAACAATATAAATATTAGATCTAAATATAAATCATTTTTTTACATTCAGCGAATAATTCTAGTCAAAATTCTCGCATGTTCGAGCCTGTTAGTTAAATATGACATACATTAATAAGATTAGCTAATGATTCATTTTCTCATATGGTTAATATTAGCAATCATTTCTCATTCTGTAAGTGTTTGTATGAAGTATGCAAAATTTATGATTTATGATTATTTTATTTTTCTGTCTTATAATACCTATTCATTCTGTATTCTACCATATGCCTTATCCATGACGTCACGATATCCCGTGGTTTTAAGAGATAAGCAAACACATTACCGTTCAGTTGTTGTAAGACAAGCATAGTAGAAGGTCGAATTTGGATGAAGTCCAGTACATTATGATTACACTTTTTAGGTAAGATAACTTTATGTATTGTATATATATATATATATTTTTTCAATATTAAAACAAAAAAATTTTGAAATAATGCCCTAACTAAATAGTACAATATATATATTATAAAAACAAAGCTTAGTTATTCTATTCATTCCTCAAAAGAAGTTTTTAAGTTAGAATACTAAAAACTCAATTTAGTATAATTTTTCTATACAAAAAGCATAAACGAATGTAATTTAATTTTATATTATTTAAAATTCATATATCTTATAGGGGACCCTGTATTTTTTTTACCCTAACCTGTATCAAATTCATTTAAACACAGGTACATTTGAACAGGTTCAAATTCATTTAAACATCTGCTTGCCTCAAAATTCTTAAGGGTACCTCTTAATGGCTATTTCTTAGTTCTTATTTTTCATTAAATACACAGTGAAGCCTTTTAAAACTTAACAGATTAATAACTATATATGAAATAATTCGCATACATTTACAGTTTTAAATAGCTCATTTCATTCATTTACCTAGCCAAAATGTCTCAGAAACTGATTAAATTTGTGAAAAAGCCCAATAGCCATATTCCTTATCACGAGTGATTCACCGTGTCAAAGCAAGATCTTCGCTTATGTGATAATATAATTATGATTCAGCAATGTTGATGGGGTAACATTCATTTCTTAGTTTCAGTTATAAATATATATTTTAAAGCATAATCACTCGAAATTCAAGTATTTTTCATGAAACGCTCTACCCTATTTTACAGATTTGTATGATAAATTTGGTGAAATATATAATTTTTTTTTCTAAAATCTATATTTTGAACGTTATACTAAAAATGCATTCGTGTAAAACCTATTTTTACATTGCATGAATTCGTATTCATTTGAGAATAGCAGTCTATTTCTTTAAATATTTTTACAGGGTACATTGCGAAGGGGCCTTTTATTTCAAAGAGTGATCTTGGATTTTTATGAAAGGTCTCTCGTATTTCTGTCGCCATAAAATAACATGAATCTATTGGATTTATTTTGTGAAGGACGCTGGGATTCGAATAGGAATATATTATTTGTGAAGGGCGCTGGGTAGTCGCATTATTTTATGAGCAGGGCTTAAATCTTTAACTTTTTCTAGTTTCTTTTGAAGGATTTCTATATTTTGAACCTATCGATGTGTAAGCTGTACTTTTAGCCTAACTTGAATTGAAAAAAACAGGGTAAAGTGTAAATTATCTGATTGTATGAAGGGTCCTTATGCATAATTGGATTTTTGTGAAGGGTTCCTTTTTATTAAAAAGGGGATCTGTTCACTATTTTAATTAACTATGCACTAGCTGGTAAAATTATATTTGTTCACATAACATTTCAATGATGTTGGAAAGTGATTCATGAGTTATGTCGCTATGCATGATTTTTCATACTTGTTTATTTACACTTTTATATATACGTTAAAATTGTTCTTTTTATACCAATCTGTATTGTTAGCCTATCTTCAATTGAAGGACCCCTCTGGGTAAAAAAGGGAGGGGGGGAGGGGGGAAGCTATTAAATTGAGTACAGTATAATTCATACGGGATCCTATATTTTTTACCACAACCTATATCGAATTCATTAAAACGCGCCTGTTTGCCCCAAAAATGTTGAAGTCTGCCAATTAAAATTAATGACTCACCATTTTTAATTTATTTCATTCCCTTCTACTGCATACACTCCTATTCAAACTGTGTACTCTCGTTTAAAAAAAAAAAATCTCGCGAAAATTTCTTAAGTACGCTCATTATTTCTTAATCACCATTTTTAATTATACCATTACGGACTTTTAAAATTCACCTCTAACATGTATATCGAATAGCCTACTCTAATTAAAAAAAGAAAAAATGCTTCGCAAAATTTCTAAGTTCCCCAATTAAAATTAATGACCCTTTTTAATTATTATTTTTAATTATTCATTCACTTCTATTGCATACACTCATATTCAAACTGCATACTCTCGTTGAAAAAAAAAATTGCTTCGAAAAATTTCTAAGTTTCCCAATTAAAATTAATTAATGTCCATTTTTAATTAAACAATTATTGACTTTTAAAATTCTCCTCAAATGTACTCTAACATGTATATCAAATGGCCTACTCTAGTTAAAAAAAAAAAAAAAAAATTGCTTTGAAAAATTTCTAAGTTCTCCAATTAAAATTCATTAAATTTCTAATTTACTAAAATAAATCCGTTGAAACACACCTCGTTCTCTAGTAGGAAATTCTCCGCGAAAAAAAAAGGCTTCAAAAAATTTCTAAGTTTTGCAATTAAAATTAATTAACACTAATCCTTAATTAATTGCCTTATCTTAGGTGGTGGAGGAGGGCACTTCGGGAGGTGGGCACTTCGAGAGGAGGGCAGGTGCTGCACTTCGGGAGGAGGGCAGGTGCTTCACCTCACACTTTGGGAGGAGGTGTGAGGTGCCGGTGCTGCACCTTGCACTAGCACCTCACACCTCCTCCTGGGGCCGGACGCTCATTTTCTCTCTACTTATGTAAAACCAAGTCCGTGAATCTATTATAAAGTTTCGCATAGTTGAGCGGGTAAAAATGTTTTTTTTTACAAACAACATTAATTGAATATTGTTTGTAAATTTTTGTACGTATATTCAAATTAATAAATTTAGGAAACATTAACTAAAACTGAAACAATTAGTATTCATGACTATATCTAGTTCATTAGTTTTCCTAATACACTTTACTCCTATACTAGCCTTCCACTGAAAAATGTTAATGCTTTTTAACATTTTTATTAAATTTCCAATTTTTTTTTCGTTTCACTAGAAACTATCTTTATTCTGAAAAATCCCTTCCAGATATTGCAATTCTGAATGATACTAATTTCACAAACTTTTATCGTTTAAAACGGTGTAAAAAAAGACATCAAAGGATATTTTCTACATTTGTTGAAAAGCCCCTAAAAGCCCAGAATTATAGCAACTTTGCCACGTTAACAATGACAAAAATACATACCGTAAAATACCGTTAATCTGCCCCCCCCCTAAACGCGACGGAAAATCGTAAAATAATCAGGGGGGGGGGGGCGCTTACACGGTATTAAAATTGTAGTATATGATATTTTTGGGTGGTGGTGGGGGGAGATGCTAATGGCTGATCGTCACAAAGCATACATTATTTTAATAAAGTGACAAAAGAGAAACATTTTGAACAAAAAAATGATATATATAAAATAGAAAAACAGTATAACTTCATGATTAATGGCGATTTTAGATTATAGAAAATTCTGGATTTCAGAAACTTTAAAACTGGAATGCATTTAGATAAATAACAACAGTAATATCTGTCATTAATATGATAACAGAAAAACAAAAGGAACTTAATAATTTAAAATAATTAAAAAACACTGAGAAATTGCAGTGGAAAATAGTCTGAAATACTTTTTAGAACTAGTAACATTTTATGTGGTGTCGCCATCTGTTGTAAATTAGGCAGATTAAATAACTGTTTTTTTTTTAAATCATGATTTCATATCTATAAATGCTAAATAAATAATATAAATCACAAAAATTAAGAACATAAAGAACGAATTGGTAGTGTTGCCAGATTTTTAAAACAAAAAACATTGCTATCACAAAGATAGCACAAAGTACGCTACAAATTCGACTGTGGCGCCATCTATTGATCAATATATCAATTTAATCGATATTGTTTCAATCGATAATTTTTTTGTGATTTGTTTTCATAATAACGTTAAATACAACTATAAATTCTTTGATAAAATAAATAGATTCTTTTTTAATCAAAATATTACACACACAGCATCAAATACACATTTTTTAACCTATTTCATGAGAAACTTTCACTATCGATATTTTTATTACTTTCATATCGCCATGGAAATAAATTTACAGCAAAACTAATGTTTGGTTATATTGCTTTTTCAGATTGACAATAGTTGAGGTTGTGTATGTTACTTTTGTGTTTGTACACGTTCGCGATATATCAAAGAATCGTCGGGAAAAAAAAACGCTCGCGAGATAAAATTTTTGCTGTTGATCTTGACGTGCATGGCGAAATTTCTTTTAGGGGAGGGCGCTTTCTCGGGATTTTTTGAATTTTCCAATTTGTATACAAAGTGGGAGGGGGGCGCTTAATCGGGAAGGGCGGATTAACGGTATTTTACTAATTAATAAATTTAGGAAACATTAACTAAAACTGAAACAATTAGTATCCATGACTATATCTAGTTCATTAGTTTTCCTAATACACTTTACTCCTATACTAGCCTTCTACTGAAAAATGTTAATGCTCTTTTAACATTTTTATTAAATTTCCAATTTTTATTTCGTTTCACTAGAAATTATCTTTATTCTGAAAAATCCCTTCCAGATATTGCAATTCTGAGTGATACTGATTTCACAAACTTTTATCATTTAAAACGGTGTAAAAAAAGATGTCAAAGGATATTTTCCACATTTGTTGAAAAGCCCCTAAAAGCCCAGAATTATAGCAACCTTGCCACGTTAACAATGACAAAAATACATAGTTGTAAAACATAATATTTGCTTGTTTTGGGGAACCTGTCTGTCAAGCCATGAAATAGTGAAACAACCGTGCCAGATTACAGTAAATTTCATCTGTGACAGTGACAGTTGTACAAAGAAAACCATTTTCACAAGCAACAGCTAATCCGTTTGAGTCAAATAGTTTACAGGATGCTGTTTAAACTATTATTTTCTAAAGCCGTTAATTTGAGTCATTGAGGAGGCGGTAAAGTGGATTTCTAGAGAGCAACAAAGGCAGAAATGTCTTACGCCGCAATCGCAATCTCCATATCTTTTGGATTGAGAAAAAAAAAAATTTTATACAAGGGTCTTTGGGATGGGTGTCTATGATTTCGGTCTTGTCTAAAAAAAGAAGTAAAAAAAAGGAGATAAAGAAAAGTACGGAAATTTTAAAATGTTTTGATGAGGGGTCGAGTCAATCATACTCGGACGGGCAAAAAAATTTCCAGATTCCCCCCCCCCCCACCAGCTACGGGCCTGTAACTTTTGCTGAAATGTTAAAAAAATGCGAGCAATTGGACTAATAAAACCATCTACAACTGCTTGCAGTCTTTAATTTAATCCCAACAATTATAATGACAATTTTGAACATAGTGATCAACTGAATGTCTCTAAAAATGAAAAATTTGTGCATAATTTTCTTACATCAAATCAATTCTTCAAGATATATTTAAGGCTCTTACAAATATTGAGGAGTATTAAAATTTAATCAATCAATTTTATTGGTGTTCAGTGAAAGTACTAATAAAGTGAAAGTACTAATTCAGTGAAAGTACTAATCATCATTTTCTTTTAGTTCTAACAGGGCGTCTTCATAAAAACTAAAGGAAAATTATGATGACACCTGTACATGCCTTTGAATTAATTGATCAAAAACTTGATTTCCTCTTCCATTACAAAAATGGTGCTATTGTATTTAAAAATATCAAACCAAATGTGAATGTTAAAAAATGTCTGTGAAGTAATATTTCCGGTCTTATCGTCTACATTTAGACATCCAAATACACATTTTTTACACAAATTATTTTTCTTTGGTTCATATTTGAATAAATAATACCTGCAATTTCTTTCTCTTTTTAAGAGTAAAAATTGTAAATTCCTATTCTTTTTTAATCACTTATTCGTGTAATTTTACAAATCTGACAAAATGTAAGAAAAATATGATTTTTATCAGATTTATTTATATTGTACACTCTTTATATATTTATTTAATAATGGAAAATTCTGATTATTTATAAGAAATAAATTAAATTTCATTGTATAATTCTAGAAAGTTAAAAAAAATTTCCATCTACATATACAATTCTAAGAAAGTTAAACTAATATTCTATCAATATATAATAATTATTCTACTATGTACTCTGAATCAATTAACATTCTTGAGCCTGCCTATAAATGTAACCTGTCTATATTGATACTTTTTCTGGTCCCTTCAGTAATTGTTATAGACAGGTTTCACTGTTTTATTTTTAAAGTTATGCTATAATTGGTATAGCAACAATAGTAAATTAGTAAATAATTTTTGAAGTGCAATATTAATTTGGTATTATTAATATTATTTGGGTATTATTATATTTGTTACTATTACAAAGCAAAAGTGCTGTAAGTAAAAAAAAAAGAAAAAAAGAAAAAAAAAGAAAAATCGATTTTAGTTATTTAGTAATATATATTTAAACAAAATAAATTGAAATACTGTTAGAAAAATAAAAACATATGTATTCATTAAAAAAAAATTAAATAAATTTAACATGGCAAAACATTTTAAATAATAATAATTAATGTAATGGATTAGAATCGTATGGACGAGAGTTTTAAAATAAAATAATAACTAAAAAATGATATTCTATGAAGTTGATTTCTTTCATTTTAGGATCGGTTTTGAAATACAATGTCACTAGATGTAGGCTGTACAGAAAACGAAATTCTCTGAGACATTTTCTAACCAAATCTGTAAGGCATTCACCTAAAATACAAATAATCTAGTTGACAAATGGTCTACCTATACATCCATTGTATATGTGGAAAGGGGGAGTGTGCTGACAAACACCTTCTTTACCGCCCAGTCTGGGGGGTGAGAAAAACGCACATAGACGGTCATGACCACTTAGAAGTAGAAAATCTGAACCGTTCTTACGCACCCATGACCATTTAGAAGTAAAAATCATGACCATCTATAAGTGCTCATTACCATTTAGAAGTAAAAAACTTTGACCGCGTATACGCGTTCATGACCATGAAAGGGTTAAACTCACTTATTGATTTGTTAAATTTATTGCATTTAGCTTCTAAATTTCTGTGGTGCAATCTTCTCTGATCAGGTCAACTATCATTATGGTTAATAACTAAAATGGACCTCCAGTTCCGCCATGCTGCCTGTTCTGTGAATTGCGTCAGTCAATCACCCATAAGCTTTTATTTTAATATAAATTTAAAACAAATTCCAGCTGCATTGCTATTTTCATTCTTTTTTCAGCAACAATTTGGAGATTAAAATATTTAGGGTCCTCTTTTCTTTTCTTGGGCCGATTGTACATATTCTATTTTTATTTATTTGGGAGAAAAGTCAGTTTAGTTTTTGAAATGAAGGATATAAATTTATTGCTATTTCTCTAAATTTGCAGTAAACAAAATCTGACACTGAACAATGTGATTTAATGTCACTATTGTATAATCATAGAGTTATGTTCATTGTTGGGACTTTTGTAGATAAGCTATAGTTTAGTTTTTTCAATGAAAGACATGTGTTAACTGCTATTTCTCTATTTTCCTGTTGCATTTTTTAAAAATGAATCAAGATTTAAAAACTAGAATGTGATGAAGTATTTTCAAGACTATGGAGTTATATTCTCATAGTAAGTGTGCATACATAGCCTGATATGACGCTTTGTCTTAAAACGGATAAACAATGGTGATGCAGTGTGAAATAGTGTGACAAAAAAATCTATTAAATACAGCAACAAGGTTCAATGGCTCGAAAATTGCATTTGTAACTGTATTAAGGTCTATTTACAGGTGAAAAAAAAAATATGTTATATCCATTACTTGTATTTGTTCATTTTCTGACTCAATATAGAGCAATATCTTCCTTCAAACTTCTGTCATTATTTCAGTTAATCCTTTTAGTGCGCAGTCGACATAAGGATCCCAGTGCGGGAGTCGACATAAGGGTCCGAGTGCGGGAGTCAACTAATGTCGACATCTAGGAGTTGGGTGCTGTAGACTACATTAAGCATCGACATAAGTCATCTAGGCATTCACGGTGTGTATTCTGCTCACTGTAGTGCGTCATGGGCTTAGCAGAAAAAAGCCCCCAAAAAAAATTCTGCACTGAAAGGGTTAAATCAAACTTTTTGGTGTCAAATTATATTTAATATCAGCACATCAATCAGAAAACTATAAAGATTAGCTTTTGAAAAATTGATCTGAATTGCATAAAACCAAGGAACATTTTATGTGCATGCTTTGATGTCACACTTATCCATATGTCCCAATGTGTTTGGCAAAACATTTTAAAGAAAATTGGTTAACAGTACTGTAAACATGTACCACATTTTCTACATGAACATCCAATTTTGACATCATATGTGATTGTTTGGTAAATTTTACCTTGGGATACCAATTGAGAAGTCATTTGGTGAAGTGTATGAATTATGCAGATGTAACTTTTGAACTTGTAATGTTAAATTTCTTTTTAATAGTTGTCAAACCAAATTGCAATGAGTGTTGTTTTTTAATCATAACTCAAAAACTACTTGGCATAATCAGCTGTATGTTTTGATTCATGTGTTTGAAACTTATAGAAATCGCTTTTGTTAAATAATTTATTGGTTACATTGATATTTTTTATATCAAATACAAAGTATCGAAAAGGTACAGACATGGAATAAAAAACTGAACACCTACCACTAATTCTGCAACAAATTATCATAGAAGAAAATTATTGGTTCTAAATGATTGGAAAATCATTTAGGACCAATAATTTTAGTCTGCAACCAATAAAGTTTGAACCAATAAAGTCTGCTTTTAAATGATGTATATAAAATTTGTTTAGAGGTCATCTACATATCGAAACCAGCCAAAACTTTATTTTTGTCAATAGCAACACCCAATTTTGACACGATATTTTAAATCTTTGGTGTACACTATGCCTAGATACCCAATTTCAAGTCATTTGGATATGTTTTTGAATTATAAACATTCAAAATTTAGCGCTTCTAATGTTAAATTACATTTTCATATTTTTATTAATATCTCCTGAATATATAATCCTAATATGCTCATTTTTTGCTTGGTTATAATAGTAAAAGACACAAACATAAACTTGTTGAATTTGTAATTTTTATAATTTTATAATATAAATTAGAAATTATGAAATTAATATTCGAAAAAATATGAATTGCTACCTACATTTTTTTTGATGGATTTATATTTATCATGTTCTCTTGTATGCACATTTAAAATTAAACAAATTTCTTCGAAGTACTTTTAAATTATACTTAAGAAGTGGCAAGATGCTGATTAAAGGGATCGTCTATAATGTGCAGGGAAGCACAATTAGAAAAAATATTTTACTCATTTTGATTTTGTTTAGAATAAGATTTTTTTTTCCTTTTTCTATGTCTGCTTTATAATTTTTTATTAAAATTACGTAAAACGTATTTGCATGAGATATAATTTTACGTCAGTTATGTGAATTAGTTTCACTTTTATTTTTAAATTATCAAAGCTCATTTTTTAAAAATGAACAGTCCTACCTTAGAAAAAAAATCTTACTCATTATTTTTGTTACCTTTAATTGAATTTCTAGATTCTTCCTCAGTCTAATAAACCTATTTTATCTTTTCTGTGAAACATATCTTTGAAGTAAAGTTTCTCATAAATGGATATATGTTGCAGATTTTCTGAAAAAGTTATAAAAATGTGCCATTAGGAAATGAATTAATATTTATGTTCAAACTGAAAAGCAATTTGTCTGGGTTTTTTCTACACCAGTTCCTTGTACTGACATAATATTTTTTATTCTAAATTTTGTATTTCACTGATATTCTTCACATATAAATTTAGAAAAGAGTAAGTAACATAAATTCAAAATCTGAGAAAAAGCATTATAAAAACACCTATAAAATTTCAATCACATTCCCATATTCAAAAACTATTTGAATTGCCGATAAACTTATACTTTTTAAAATTGGATAATTTAACTTTTGTAAACATTATAAAATGAATATTGAAAAGGATTTTACCTTATATAACAATAGCCGAAACATATTAAGCGAGTAAAATGTTTATGTTGGCAAGAAATAATGCATTGATAGAAGTGACTTAGTCATTCTGTAGCATTTCAACAATCGAATACTGAGCTTCAATTTGGATACAGCCCCTAAAATATGCTCATTTTAAAATAATTAATTTATCTGAAACTAACAGTAGGAATTTCATGATATTTGGTATCTAGGCATAGTTTGAATTGAAGCCTTAAAATATTGTATCAAAATTGGTTCTTGCTATTGAAAAAAACAGAGTTTGGGTTTGTTTTGATATGCAGATGGTTGCCTAAGAACATTTTATATACATCATTTAAAAGTATACTTTATTTCCAATCATCTGGTACAAATAACTTTCTTTTACGATAATTTGTTGCAGAGTTAGAGGCGGTTGTGTTCAGTTTTTTTCCATGACTGTACATATTGTCACAAATATTATAAATATTTTAACAGAAATCACTTTTTAAAAGCTTTAAATATGTGAATTCAAAATTACAGCTCATTCTGTGAAGTAGTTTATGCTTAAAAAACTATCCATATTGCAGTTTTTTTTCAACTACTGAAAAGGAATTTAACATTAGGAGTTCTGAAAATTACTTCTACATAATATCTAAATGACGTCCCGTTTGGTAAAATTTACTGAAAAATCCAAATAGGATGTAAAAATTGGGTGTTTGAATTGAAAATTACAATTGCACTATAAATATAACTCTCCCCCCTCCTAAATTCAACTCTCCTCCCACATGAGTGGCTCATTTCAATGTTTGGTGACGATATGAAGGTAAAATTGTATGGGATATAACTTTATTTTATATCAGATGTACATTAAAATATTGCATTATTTGTTTACACATTTACATACTGTTATGAAATGTCCGAAAATGTTTTCTCACATTTCTCTTGAATTCTCATTTCTGAAGTAGACATTTTTAGATACTTTGAAATCAGCAAGGAACATATAATCAGTATAATGAGATCATTGATACGACTTTGAAGCAAAATTTAAAATTAAATATTACAGAAATAAAGACAATCATACAAATAAGATATGAGATAAGAAGAATAAACTTAATAACCTGTGATGAAATTATTGGAAATCTTATCAAACCACTGTTATGAGAATATAACTGTCAAGGAACCTCTGAGCCAAATTGGATAATATTTAAGTTATGTTCTGAGAGGTTAGAGATTGTATTCTGTGTGTTAATTATATATTTCCACGGTTACTATAGCTATAATTAATAAGGACTTTACGTTGCATATATAAATACTCATCAAACACTTGCTTCCAACGTAAATTTCATTTAATAAATATGAGTTACTTTAAAACTACATATATAGAAAACAAACCTCAAAGTTTCAGTTAATCTTTATAACCATCATCAGGAGAAAAAACCTTCATAAATATGAACAGCAAAAATTAAAAATGTGTTACATGATTGAGTCACAATATTCAATCTGCCAAGACGCTGAAATAAAGGAAATTACAACAACATATTCAAAATATGCCTGGTGGTGCCCTCTATGAATCAGCAATGTTACTGGAACTCATGTTCAACGAAATTAAAGTTCCTTCAAAATGCATTTCCATATAGCCGGAACCAAAAATGATTGGATATCGTTGCAAATTTCATGTTTTCTTAATGAAATTTCTATAGATTCATGGATGTGGGCTTTAAAGGGACTGTTTTGTCTGGAAATAACTTTAACGTTGTTAAAATCAATAAACCTAACCTGTCCATTAGCAAAAGTCATTGATAAGGCAGTGGAAAATTTATTGTATTTCAAATCACTCTTGTGCTCTTTAAGTCTCTCTACGATGCGACGTTTTGTCATACCAATATATGCAGAATTTGTACCATCGGTCAATTCAAATGGAATTTCATAAACCCCAGAGAAACAAATGGCTGATAATGGGTCTATGCTGCTATTCAATAAATTAAACAACATTTTGGAATTGGATGCTACCAGTTGTATATTATATTTCTTCAAAACTCTCTTTAATCTTTCAAAAAGAATGGTTATATGTGGAATTTTTCTGTAAAAAAGACTAACTTTAGGAGAAGAAATTTACTGTAACCCTGTATTTATCAATTAATTTACGAACAATGTGCAGTTTATATCCATGTTTCATACATACACTAATGAATACTGCTGCTTTAATTCCGTTGAACATAAGTTCCAGTTACATTGCTGATTCATAGAGGGCGCCACCAGGCATATTTTGAATATGTTGTTGTAATTTCTGTTATTTCAGCGTCTTGGCAGATTGAATATTGTGACTCTATCATGTAACACATTTTTAATTTTTGCTGTTCATATTTATGAAGGTTTTTTTCTCCTGATGATGGTTATAAAGATTAACCGAAATGTCGAGGTTTGTTTTCTATGTATGTAGTTTTAAAGTAACTCATATTTATTAAATGAAATTTACGTTGGAAGCAATTGTTTGATGAGTACTATAGCTCTTTTCATGATTTCCGTTAGCTTTAGTCATCTCTAGTATTACATTAGACCAGTGGACCCATGTGAGGATTTCACACTGCCATCTAATATTTTTTTAGCAAGAGCTGAATAATTTTAGATGCAGGTTTAAACTGCTAAAGAAAAATTAAGGATAAAAATATCTACCTTTTAGGCTACACGCTCGATGGGATAATGGAGAAGTACCGAATTTGCTTACGATCATGATCGAAAAGCATAGGAATACAAATGAAAACATGGTTTTGAAGAATCACATAGTATTTTTTATTGCTGAAAAATTTATATGTTTGTCGTGTCAAGACATGACTTCAATTCAGTTTCGTGAGCTTCAACTCTAAATGAACCACAACACAACAGTAGATTTTAACAGATACGTGATATAAGTTTGTGACAAATTTTTGTATTAAAAATCGAATAAAAAACTTTAATATTCCTTAGGTGCCAACTATAATGCTTGGTGACAGTGGTGTTGGTGTAACAGAAAAGTACCAGCCATTTTATAAAATTGAGAAGTCACATACATATGATTTAAACAAAATGAAATAATATCTTACTGAATTATTCCCTCCCCCCCCCCATCTTTAGCAAATAAAAAGTATTCAGCAGGGTTATGGAACAGAAAGCACTTCATTGTTTTATAGGAACTGAAATTCATTGTTAATTTAGTCCAAAATACTTTGAATTACTAAATGCTAATCTAAGATGCTAACAATATAAATACCAACCTATTTTTATAACTGAGCCGAAATAACTCATATTCACAATAATAATACTTGATAAATAATCAAAATATATAACATCTATTCGTTTTCATATCAACCAATGACTAAGTACAACTAACTTAATATGTAGATTGATGGTTGGAACGTACCACACCCTACTTCTTTACGCCCAACAAAATGGCGAAATTAATCCAATTAAAAGTTCGATTAAAAATCCTTGTTCGATTAGCGCAGATTCTGGTATCTGCCGTCACCACTGAGTTTTTTTTTTTCATGCTGGAACATTCCAGTAAAGCTTTATGTATTTATTCAAATGAAAAATGATTTTATACTAAACCGAATGAGTAATCGAAATAAAAGCTCATTTTGGCATTTTCTTTTATGAAGAATGCTGTGCTATTTTATATTTCGGTTATGAAGGCAAGTCTCTCTACGTTCATGGTAAAACTCAATGTACACAAAAACAAATTTCTGAAATTTTGTTAAGATGAAAGGTATCTGATATTTTGATAGGAGAGAAGGCATATTAGCACATTATTAATCGAACTAGGATCTTTAATCGAAACGTTTTGCAATTAATTGCGTTTATCGGAAATTTAATCGTAAAATGGTGTTGACTAGCTGGTTACATAATTTTCCAATTATTTAATAATTAAAATTAAATAGTAGTAAAATTAAATATCGCTACTTTCACGTGGTACTTTTATTATTTTAAGCATTAAAATAACATTTCTTTATCTGATTTACTTTATTTCTCTTTTGATTCCAAGCAAAGCAAAGAAATATTAATAATCAAAAGGATTGTAACTTCCTTTTAGACCTTTTGATCATCATAGAAACAACATTTATTTTTAAGGTAACTTATTTAAATGTATGATTTGTATGTGTATATATTTATTGTATTTTATTAGTAGTGTTTTAATGCAATATTCATCTATTTTATTCCCATACTTGCAGTAATTTCAAAATTTCAACTCTGATGTGCATACTTTCTTTTAATGGAATTTATATACTGATATTTAATATCCAGTTATTGATTAAATTCACCTAGTTTTAACACATTTATACATCACTGAAAGTGATTCCTTGTTTCAAAATGAATATATGTTAATATACATGATAAAAGTGTTAAATTATGCATGAGGATTATATCCATTATGAAGTGGTACCTTAAAACTGGCTTTTCATCTAGTGAGTACAGCGTTACATTAGTTTTAAAACAGTAACAATTGTTAGAATTAATTTTACCATGAGAAATAATGATAATATGATTTATTGGTACCTACCTCTCATGTTGCTCCTTGTACAGTAGGTCTGTTACAAAGAACTGTACAGGACAGTAAAGTATAACAATGCATTACTGTGTACTGTATATTACATGAAACCATGACAATTTTGCAGAATTTTATCATAAATTTAAGCAATATGTGCTATTTTTATTGATAAAATTTTAGATGACATTTGATTTTTTTTTTTTAAGTAGGGGGAAGTCCATTGTTATTTTTCAAGATTATTAGGACTTCTAAGTTAAATTTTCCAAAATTTTTAATCTCAAAATGCATGGAATTTTTTAGAAACAAGATCAATGTATCTCATGTGCTTTGCACCCATGAAAGCAAAAAAAAAAAAAGAAAAGAAAGAAAATCAGTTGTCACTTTGTTCAACAGGAATCCCAAAATGCATAAACTTCATTATATCCAGATTGGTGTATCTCATGTTTGTGTACTTTGCATCCAACAAAGAAAAAAAAAATCAATTTCGTCACTTTTGCTACAGGATCTCATTTGTTCTATTTGATGAAAACGCTTTTTGAGAATTCCATATCACTTCAAGAACATAAATCTGTAATTTTATTTTGATTCTTTGTTTGAGAACTGAACTGTTTTACTATGGGGCATTTGAAAGCAGAAGTTCTACTGTATAAATATTGTGGCTACTTCCCCACCTCCCTCTCCCACATCAAATATTGCATGGTCACAATGAATTTGCAATGTTACTTTGTTATACTCTTTCTAAAAATGATATACTGATGTCACTACAAAGGATTTGAAGTTTCTTTTCACTTTGCTAAACAGCATACAACCAACAGAGTGAAAAATGTGTCTACACCGGAGATCGAACCCATATACCTTATTAGTAAAGCTCTTGGTGTGCTATTCCAAGGCGTCTATGTCTATCCAAGGTATCTTGCTCATCATGATACATATCTGATATTTATTTTCACAAAATTATGATTGATTTTTTTTTTCATACATTTCATATTTAATCTCAAAATGATATTTTTACTGAAAACAAGCATAAATGATTTTTTCAAAGATGTCATTTTCTAGATAAAGAACTTTTGCTCTTGCAGTGGCTTTTCTTAGCCGAAAAAAATATTTCTCAAGCTTTACGTTTGAAGTTGAATTTCCAAATGTAGAACCAGTAATTATGCAGGACAATATTACTTACTCTTTGATAGATAAACTGTCTAATTTAGATAGTTAAGTTATTTATATCTTCATTAAAAAGAATATTTTCTGGTTTTGGTTTAGTTCATTGTAAACTGCACAACAGGTTAGAAAAATGAAAAACCAGACAAGCTTAGATTTATGCTCAAATAATTTTTCATGCAAAGTGTAATATATTTTAGTTTGGAATTTATGTGATGTCTGAAAATATTTATAATTACCAATAATGTGTCTATTTTGAAAATATCCAGTATATATACATCAAAATATCAGATATTTTTGATATTTTCAAAAATATTACAATATTTTACGAACCCTGTATACAGTTGTAACCATAAAAAGTATTTGTTAGTTTATCCCCTGGCCATGGCTAACAGAAAAAATGTCTTAAAATTAATTCATAATTAGGTTCTAAAAGCTTAAAATATTGTACTGTCATGCAAAACATATCTCTGTACATAATTTTTATAATTCTACCATATCAGGAATATTGTTTACAAAATTCTATCTTTAAAATGCATGAACCAAGTTAAGTTAAATAAAAGAGTGTCAAAAATGCTCCATCTCCACGCAATACCAATATTGTTGTATGTTAGAGTAAACAAAACTATTTAAACAGCTAGACTACATAGAATAGTTTATTTCCCGTGAATCAATAGAAATATATTTGCGAAATGATAACATTTACAACAAATCAGCTTCTTTTGAATGACCTAAAATTTTGCACATAATGTTTTACAAATTAAAATAAGCCATAAAAATAAAATAATTTTCACATTTTCCAGTTTGACCCATTTAAGCACTGCTTACATTGGACATGTGATCTCATGATTTATGTTTATTATTTTCAAAAACTTTGCGAGACTATTTTATTTATCATATTGATCTGATTACAATAAGAAGGGAGTCTCAAAATCCCTATTTGTCATTGGTTTCTGGCTTGTCATTACCGGCCTTTAGACTTAAGTATCCAGAACTTGACGCGGTTTCTTTTCTTCTTGGAAAAAAATAATAAGAAAAATCGGTACTTACGTATTATCCCTGCCAGGCGATTGATCGCCAAAAATGGTTGCCAAGTACCAATCATGTTTATCGTTGCCAATCATGTTTTCAAATGCAGTAATTTAACATTATCAAATAACATTGTTAAAAATGGTAATTAATATAAAATAAATAAAATGTAATGTATGTTTGTTAAATTTATAACATTGTTAAAAATAGTAAATAACATTATTTTAGTAAAATTAATAAATGGTAAATAGCATAGTAAATAAGAAAGAATAATATTATAGATTATTCCCAGGCATGTTCCATCGCGACGTCACGGTACTGTGCAGCAAGAAAACAAAATATAAGGGTTACTATAATTAATAATATTGGCTCCATGCATGGTGCAGTTGGCTTAAAACTGGCACGGATAATACGTAAGTACCAAAAAATCACATCTAGTTTCACTTTTTAATAATCTTTATGTATATACAGTAGACACCCTCAATTCTGCCACCCTAAAATCCACAAATTATACTCTTTAATTGCCTAAAATCTGTAAAGAATGAAACTTGTAGTTAAGATGTTGTGGGGAAAATTCAAGATTTTTCAAATTATTATATCATTCCATGCACCTTTTAATACATAATTCTTGTTAATAAGGCTGAACACCCATTTATTTTAATGAAATAAGTGAAAGATACATATTTCAAATAAAATGAATGCAATACAAATGATGGCAATGTGAACAATATTCGCGATTTATCATCATGCCTGGCTAAAATAAAAGTACCCAATTTTCTTTCTCATTACATTTATGGAAAACAGACCATGAAATAATTAATCAAGTATTTTGTTAAAAAATCAATTTTTAAGTTTATAATATCTGTTTTAAAAATTGCTAAAGAGTTTAATAAATTTATTTACATCGTAATATAAGTAATGTAATATAATGAATTGTAATATGATGATTAAAATTTCAAAAGCAAAAGTCAAGTAAATAATTAATAATGTGTAATAATGAGATAATTTTTTCTTGAATTATTCAGTGAAACACTCCTTATAAATGTACACTAATAATTCACATCAAAATCTTTGAAAAATAAAGTTTTATTTCATGTTTAGCCATACTTAATAACCAAAAATCTTGATTAATTAATACATAAATGTATTTGGTGAAAAGAAAGTGATTGCCACTGATATCAGCGCTATCTTGAATTTTTTCAGAAATAAATTTATGCTTCCTTCATTAGAAAATATCAGTTCAATCCTATTAATCATAATTCCATATTAATATGTGTACAGAATGATATAAGAATATAAAAAACTTAAATTTTTTACCTACTTCATAACTGTAAACTTCATTGTTTACGTCTGAAATGATGCGTGGATTTTAGGAATTTGCAGATTTTAGGGTGTCTACTGTATATATATATATATATAGACCGGGAGGCGGCAGCACAGACAACCACCTCATCGAGTTTACGGCTGAAATTCCAGAATTAGTTAAAACTCGATTCACATATTAAAACACAATCGGTCTGCCAAGTCATATCTTGGTGGAAAACACCTCAAAACCCGATTTTAGCGGTTGACTCGTAGGTTTACCATTGTGTTTTCCTGCACCCAGTTCTCCATGTTTTCATACTTTTGTGTGCAGGAAAACACAATGGTAAACCTACGAGTCAGCCACTATAATCGGGTTTTCACATGTTTTCCACCAAGATATGACTTGGCAGACCGATTGCGTTTTAATATGCGAATCGAGGTTTAACTAATTCTGGAATTTCTGGCCATGAACTCGATGAGGTGGTTGTCTGTCCTGCTGCCTCCCGGTCTAATATATATATACATCATCATTTATTATGCCAATTTAGTTATGCATTATTATGGGGGTGCACAACCTTTTAAAGCGAAGGACCACTTACAAAAATGACTGGGTTGTCGAGTGCCACCACCAGTGCCACAGAGAGAATTTTGTTTCGAGGAGGTGTGGCAGGGGGGGGCATCTAAGTCTACAATCAGATTAAAAAAACATCAATTTTGGAAGGGTAGTTTTAGCCCCCTAGGTTCCTTCCTTCCCAGCCAACATATTCAGTTCTGTTGGCAAGAATATATCAACAGTTTACATTTGTATTTATAAAAGAGATATAGCTAAGATTATTTTCAAAGAGTGAAAATACTCTTTGACTTTATTTGATGGAGTAAATTTAATTTTAAAGGTTGCCAGTGCCGAAAAAAAAATTGTGTTCTCATGAATGAAGGTGGGGAGGAGGAGAAACATATTATTCTAAATTGTACTTCTTAACATATTCAGTCATAAAATATGGATATGAAGTAGGGGTGCACAACCTTTATAAGAGGTAGGCCAGTCACAAGAATGACTGGATTGTCGAGAGCCAAAATCTGTAGTGTGTTTTTGTTTTGGAGAATGGGGGGGAGGATAGGCCTAAAAGTTCATAGAAATGGGGGAGGGGCTAATTTTAGAAGGAGGGTTAGCCTCCTATACTCAACCACCTCTTTAGTCAACATAATCCAATTCAGTTAGCAAGGATAAAAAAAAATTGATTTTTTTTTCCATGTGTGATTGACAATATTCGCAGTTTTTTCCTAGTGATTGACGAAATTCATGATTTTTATGCGCCCGTTCGACGAAATTTATGATTATTTCACGCCCGATCGGCGAAATTTGTGATTTTTTCGCTCCCGATCAGCGAAATTTGTGATTTTTTTTCGCACCCGATTGGCGAAATTTGCTATTTATACGCAGTCGATCGGCAAATTTATAATTTATACGTACCCGATGGATAAAATACATGATTTTTACGCACCCGTTCGCGAAATTCGAGATTTTTACGCACACGACCAGAGAAATTTATGATTTACACGCACCTGATCGGCAAAATTCGCAATTTTTACGTGTGCGATCGGCAAAATTTACGATTTTTACACGCCCGATCGGCGAAATTTATAATTTATACGTACCCGATAAATAAAATTAATGATTTTTACGCTCTCAATCGACGAAATTCGAGATTTGTACGCACACGATCAGCGAAATTTACGATTTATACGCACCCGATCAGCGAAATGTACGATTTATACGCACCCGATCGGCAAAATTCGTGATTTTTACGGGCCCGATCGACAAAATTCGGGATTTTTATGCACCCGATCGTCAAAATTCGCAATTTTTACGCGTCCAATCGACGAAATTTGACAATTTCGCATCCGATAGGCGAAATTGATCCGCAGGCCACCAGTAAACTCATCGCGGGCCACAGGTTGTGCATCCCTACATTATTATTTACTTGACCTTTACCTTTAAAATTTTAATCATGTTTTAAATTTTCTTTACTTTCATTACTTTACTTAAATATTTTAATATTTTACTTTATTGTACGCATTCATTATAATTTACACTGCATTATTACACTGAAATTACTGTTTAAAAAATGTAAACAAAACAGTGGCCAGAAATCTGCAAAATTCTGAAATCTGCACAACATTGGTTTCAAGCTACGCAGATTTGAGGAAGTCTACTGTATATATATATATATATATATATATTGGTGGAGGAGGTGTAAATTTAAAAAGGCCTCATTTATTTAAATCGAACCTGATAAATCAGACATTCTTGAAATAGCATTCATTCATTCTTTTTAATGCTTTAGTACAGTAAATTTGTTATAAAGCTGAAAAATAACAATTTTTATGAATTTTTGTTTATCTGAAAAGTATATTTACAACCTAAGATTTTATGGAGAGTCCATTTTTATGGAGGATAATTTTATGAAGTGCCTGTAAAATGATCGAATCTGCAACATTAGTTTTGTGTTAATTCTCTAAAAAAAAGTAGTAGGTATTATTTATGATTCAATTTGTTGATTTGTTTACAGTTTTCAAAGAGGTGCTATACGAAGACAGTTGTGGATATTAGCATTTTTTTTGTAAAGGTTGGAGTCCATCCCATCATAGTTTAAATTATGTTCTGCTTATTTCACAGAGGATATAATTGACCGTCTCATGTCTGAAGGTGAGAGATAAATGCTGTGCCTACAATTTTCGTACTACATTCCAATACATCTTCCAAAGATGATATAATAAGAATAATTAATCTTACTGAATAATTATCCTTTGTACTAGCAAATATTTTACTTGCATTTTTTACTGGCAAATACTAATAGCCTTTATACACATTTTACTAATCAGTACTGTTATATTCCTGATAATTAATATACCAGGTGAACCAAAAGTTCATTAAAATTTTAAAAATTCATAAAGGAAGAAGTTATGATAAGGAAGTGTGGTTTGCAAGAAAAAGCTCACAAGGTAGTCAGATTTTTTTAAGCATAAAAAAAAATTGTAGTTAAAAATGTCACTGGTAGAGGGTGCTGATGACCAGAAACACAATGAACAGCACAACAGTATGCCCCATCAATTTATTCTTGCAATAACAATTGTTCAACATGACCTGCAGAACATTGTACGACACAACTAAGGTGACTCACAATGCCCATTGCAGCTGAATGCAACATGTCGGAATGAATTGCAGAAACTCTCCGTTCAAATAGAACAACTTCACCAACAGTGCTGATCGGTAATGATAACATTCTGAAAGCGAATGAGAAATCCTCATGTATCCCGGTCTTTTATTGCAGGATTCATTTGCATAATTCTGCTGTATCTCTTGCATGTTAGCGCCATCTACAGGTGACTTTTTTAACAAAAAACTTTTTTGTTGCTAAAAAAATCAAACTACCTTGTCTGCCCTTTCTTGCAATCCACACTTCTTTATCTTAATTTCTTCCTTTTTTATGAATTTTCAGTTTTAACGAACTTTTGGTTCATCCGGTATATATATATATATATATACAGTGGCGGACAAAAAAACTGCATCACCTAGAAAAATTGATATTTTGTAATGCTAATGAGTTATTTCGTTCAAATAAATTAAGCTTAGTTGCTGCAAAGCAAGATAAGATATCATTCTACATTTCTATTGGATAATATACCCCTTATGAAGTATTGCGTCATCATTTTTTAAAAAATAGTGCGGCAAAAGGGAAAAACGGTCATTTTTCTTGTTTTTTAAGTGGTCAAATGATGGCTTCGTATGTTCAATTGACGCAAGAAAAAAATTTGTGATACTTGCTTTAGTTAAAGAAGGATATTCGACACGTGTGATCGCTAAAAAAATTGGTTGCAATCATTCGACAGTTTGGAAGACAATTAATTAGAACGCGAAACTGGTAAATTTGAGAGAAAGGTTGGATCGGTCGAAAGAGGGTGACCCTAAATTCTGATGATCGATATCTGAAACGAATGTATCTGAGTAATCGTCTTGCAAGTGCTCCTGACTTCAAAATCTTTTTTGAAAAAGTCTGTGGTGTTATTTTAAGCGCAAGAACTATCCAAAGACGACTTGTGTAATGTGGTCTGCATGCGTATCGCCCAAAGAAAAAGCCTTTACTTACAAAAAAAATGATGTAGAAACGACTTTCTTGGGCAAAAGAGCATGTCTCATGGACAAAGGCTCAGTGGGATTCAGTACTGTTTTCGGACGAATCTAAGTTCAATCTACATAGATCAGACGGTAAGCGGTATGTTCGAAGACGTAAAAGTGAAGCTTATCATCCAAACTGCATATCGACTACTGTAAAATTCCCAGTCAGCCAAATGGTCTGGGGATGTATATCCAGCAAAGATGTTGGATGTCTGAAATTTATTACTGAAACTGTGAATGCACCCGTTTATACCGAGATTTTAGAGGAGTGTTTAAAACCAATTATTAAGGATGATTTTAAAGGCGCTAGAAATTGTATTTTTCAAAAGGTCTATGCACCCTGCCATACAGCGAAATTTTTAAATACAATCTAACTTATTCATAGATTATTTTGTTGCCTAATTTACAAGTTTTAATCTCCATAACATTAAGGATATTGGAAAAGTAATTTCCATCCAGTTTCCTCCCTTTTGGTGACGGCCTATGTGAAAAAAATCTGGCATTTAAGTTTTGGAATGGCCTGAAAATAGCCCTGACCTGAATCCCATTGAAAATTGTTGGCATATAATGGGTACAAAAATTGTTTCTCAGAAGCCTGCTACTAAAATAAAACTGCTGGAAAGTATTATTAGGGTCTGGTCGCATGAAATTGGCTAGGATTACATTCAGAATTTGATATATTCTATGCCGGACCACTGCAAGGCTGTCATCGCAGCTCTTGGATAATCTACTAAATACTGAAGTGATCCTTATGCATGTATACACATCTGAGTATATATAATATGACTGCAGTTATGTAAAATTTACATTAAATACAGAATTTGTGCATCTATTACTTTGTTCCAAGTTTTTTTTAAATATTGCGCTTTTCACTTTTTTCTATTTTTCCAAATAATTATGCATAAATAATTTATAAATCCCAATAAAATTTAATTTAGATTAATCATACAACTGTATTTTATCGTAAAAATATCATCCTTCTATAATACCTGTACTTGAAAAACATTATTTGTAGCGTTTTCTACTTTTTTGCAGGTGATGCAGTTTTTTTGTCCGCCACTGTATATGTGTGTGTTTGTAATTGAACCTATTAGAGCTAAGAATGTTTTATGTAAGGATTTTGTATTTTCAAATACATAATATTAATCAAAATACATATTAATATGAAAACTGAAATTTTGAAACTAAAACTCACGTTTGGTTTTTACTTTCTTAAAGCTTTAGAAGGAAAAAGTATTGGATTCGTGGAAAAAATCCAATTCTGATTTTTGGCAGATTTACACGTTTTAGAGGGTTCTGAATATGATTTGACTGTTTTTAGAAAATGTCTGTCTGTGAGTCTGCCTATGTTTGTCTGTATGTGACAAAACTATTTTGGGTGCTCTATCTCAAGAACTAATCCACAGAATTTAATAAAACTTTAGATTCTGATAGTCCCTGATATAAATTGGTACTGATTAGTTTTTGATGCAAATCACCCACATGGTGGTTACATTTTTCACGATTTTCGTGATAGCTGTATTTCAAGAACTAATGCACAGAATTTCGTCAAACTTCTGATTCTGTTAGAACTTGACATAAATAGACGGGGATTACATTTTGGTGCAAATTGCCCTACAGGTGGCACTGCTGTACTACTTTTTCATGAATTTCACGATAGCTATATCTCAAGAACTAATGCACAGAATTTCATCAAAGTGCAGATTCAGTTAGATGTTGATATAATTTTTTGTTGATTAGGATTTGGTGTAAATCTCCCTACAAATGGTGCTGTTATACTGCATTTTTCAGGAATTACACAATTTTAGAAATAGTCATACCTCAAGAACTAATGTACGGAATTTAATGAAAGTTTAGACTCAGTTAGACCATGACATAAATTGGGGCTGAATCGTTTTTGGTTTATGTGAAACTTGTATGAGACAGAAATTTTTTTGGGGATTATCACATTTTCTTTTGAGTTTCTTTTGAAAAGGTACCACTTATTATAGCAGTATTTGAATGTCCTAATATAGGGTATTTGAATGGGGAAATAATACTTACTTGTGAAAATAATATTACATTTGTAGCATTCAGGATAAGGAGAGGAAAGAGGGGAGAGTGTGTTTAGTATGCTTATGCATCCTTAAAAAGCTGAATTGATATCGCACTATAAAAAGGCTTCTACTGAAAAAGGACATCAAAAATAGCGATATACAGCCTTAAATCACTAAGATAATTGAGTAAATCTTTCTCTTCTCAACACACTCTTCCCATAATTTGCAAATTTCTTGTCATAATTTGAGATCAAGGGAAATATTTAAGTTTCCATAATTGAACAAAATCCCCCGGCGATTGTAATCCAGCAGCCAGTGGTTTTTTCATTAAAAAAATTACCGTAGTCTCTGAATAGTAATCATCACTTTATTTAATGATGGATTTTTCTACAATTAAATAGAACAATTTTTTATTGAAAATACAATCCAGAATTTCTGAATGGTTACTTACTTACGAAAAAGCTGACATTATAAAACTAAGATTACTATCCAAAAATTATGATAGGTTTTTTTTTAATGAAAAAAATGAAAGCTGCGTTATCTGACATCTTGCAGAATTGTAATCTAGAAGTATCATCAATGTTTTACACCTCAAAAAGAAAGTTCCTATGTGTTTCAGTGAACAACAAAATCTACATAAAACGTTTTTGCTTTCTAATATTTATCTCTTTCTGTTTTCAAGTTGTTTTTCAAAAAGCATGCTTTTAATTATAGGCACATTCAGGATCAGCTTTAAAGGGCCGTAAAAGTAGGATGACCGCCCTGGGTACTAACAGCTAAGGGATGGAAAATATGCAAAATATTTTATTTATATCTTAAAAGATATCATTCTATGAACCAAAGAAAAAATCTCTCTCAAGGTGCGGGAGTAGTACCTGGACACAGTAGTAGAGCTTTAGTAGCCAGGGATATTAAAACTTTCTCTATGTGCATGTTGTGTCCTTCAGTCATATACAGTTACGTCCGCTTTGATGTCCGATTCTGAAAATTCCTTTGATGTACCTTCAATTCTTTATAATAAAAATCCCTCTCTTTTGCTATCTGTCTATTAATTGATGATTATTCCTAAGCAAATTCTCAAAATTTAGTACACTGATCAGTATGTATGCCTATAGCCAGTAGAAAATATTGGTGCTGCTAAAGGGTGGGGAATTCTCCCTGGCTGAGGGCACACTGATCCTCGGGCCGATGGGACGGCAGAGCAGTCTGAGGTTGCCTCTGTCTGATGTCCCAAAAATCCTCCATTACAATTCTTTTGTTGAGCCTCAAAGTCAGTATAATGAATTTGCCTTCTCAAAGAGTTCTACTCTTTTACTTCTCAGTTATGTTTATGCTGTTTCTGCCTATTGATTGGTTGATTTTCGAATCAAAAGTCATTATTTATGATTTTTTTCTTATTCCATGAGTTTTGGAAATGTGTATTGTCTTCAATACCATGTTATAAATTCATTTGAATTCGGTTTTCTATAGTGATTTCAATTTCTGATGAAAAACTCATCTGCAGTTAGTTATCTATTTTATTGTTTAATTATAAAATATGATAGAATAACATAGTTTTTTATTGCAGATACATAAAGCCATAAAAGTAGTTAAATAGAAAAGGTCACTCTGATATCTTTGACATCATTCAAAGCAGACAAAAGTATTTAAAGTGTAAAATATGGAACGAAGCATTTCTTTACTAGGGCATCTTGGAAAAGGATCTTCTAACTTGCACCAAAGAAAATCCTTTGTTTGTGAGGAATGCAACAAGAAATTCTCACAAAAGAGTGATTTAAATAGACATCTGTTAATTCATACGGGTGATAAACCTTTTGTTTGTGAAATATGCAGCAAAACATTTTCTGACAAGAGTAATTTGAAAAAACATCTGTTAATCCATACAGGTGAAAAACCTTATGAGTGTGATATATGCAGCAATAAATTTTCTCGAAAGGGTGATTTAAACAGGCATCTGTTGATTCATACTGGTGAGAAACATTTTGAATGTGATATATGCAACAAGAAATTCGCTGATAAGCGTGATTTAAAGAAACACCTGGTGATTCATACTGGCGAAAAACCTTTTGAGTGTGAGAAATGCAACAAGAAATTCTCTCGTAAGTTTTATTTAAACAGTCATCTATTAATTCATACGGGTGAGAAACCTTTTGTGTGTGAGATATGCAACAAGAAATTCTCTCAAAAGGGTACGTTAAACAGGCATCTGTTGATTCATACTGGTGAGAAACCACTTGCATGTGATATATACAACAAGAAATTCGCTCATAAGCAAATATTATGCAAGCATCTGTTAGTTCATACTGCTTAGATGACAAACCATTGGTTTTTGAGATATGCAGCAAGAAATTCTCTCTTAAGTGTAATTTAAACAGCCATCTATTAATTCATACGGGTGAGAAACCTTTTGTTTGTGAGATATGTGACAAGAAATTCTCTCGTAAGCATGATTTAAGCAAACACCTGCTGATTCATACTGGCGAGAAACCTTTTGAGTGTGAGATATGCAACAAGAAATTCTCTCGTAAGTGTAATTTAAACAGCCATCTATTAATTCATGCGAGTGAGAAACCTTTTGTTTGTGAGATATGCAACAAGAAATTCTCTTGTAAGCAGGATTTAAGCAGACATCTGCTGATTCATACTGGTGAGAAACTTTTTGTGTGTGAGATATGCAACAAGAAATTCTCTCTTAAGTGTAATTTAAGCAGACATCTCTTAATCCATACTGCTGCGAAACCTTTAGCGTGTGAATGATGCAAAAAAAAAATTCCCAAAAGGGTAACTAAGTGCTCAACTCTGCTCTCATAAGTTATGGCTTGCTGTCAACTAACTTCGATACTTTCTCCTTTTTATAGTTTCCTTAGCAAAAGTTTGCCTTCACTGAGTGTGATAGCTTGCCAAACATAAACAGTTACCAAAAGGAAGCTGTGGTTAATTAAAAAATTCTAGTTTTAAACTACTCATTTATATAACAATGTCTCCTATCTTATGTTTCATTTTTATGTATATTAAATATAAATTATGTCTCAGAAATGTAATATTTAAATATTTAAAACATTGCTTGTGCGTTCGGTGCATTGATTGCTATTTCATAAGGTAATAACAGATGTTTTGAATGAAACTTATGAGGTTTTTAAATGTACATAAATGTAGCTACAAAGTGCTTTTCTCGTCAGGCTTTTATAAAAAGAAAGTGCCCTCTAATTTAGTTATGATGTCACTACCAGGGTGTCAACGATTTTATATGGATGATTTAACTCAGTGCTTATATCATGATTTTATTCAACTGATTTTTTAAAAGCTCATTGAGTAAAATCATAAAATTTCTAAAGGTTTAAAAAGACATAAAAAGTAACAAAATCTAAGATGAACATAATTTGTAAAGTTTCTTTATGTATTTTGCCTTATGAATAATCATCAACAACAAAAACATTAAATAATTGTTTCTAAGTTTAAATATTTAGGCTTGTAAAAAATTAAGTACAGTAAGTTCGTAAAATGCAAGTTTTAATAGCATTTTATTTAAAAATGATATTTCAATCTAATATAATTTGCACTGTCTAAGTTTCCTTTAAATAATCAAATAATTGATTTTTTTATATAAAAGAAGCATAGTAAGTATAATAAATTTCTGTTAGCAAAATAATAAATATATGGTACCTTATTTTCTCATTCCACTTTTGCAATAATAAATTTATAGCAAATTAGAGCTAATTTAAGATTGGAAAAATGAAAACTGCTGAGTAACTTTTATTATTTTTTTAATTACAGTTAATTATTTATTAAATATTAATTTTAAGCAGTGTTAACAATTTAATATTAAATGCAGTTATTACGTAAATATCAGTAGTATTTAATATAGTTTTACATAAACAGTATAAAGTATTAATGTATGTAGCATTATTGTATGACTACTAATGAAATTACTAAGTTGCAGTTATTATAATTTCTATAATTACTAACTAATAAAACTATAAGTTTATTAATTAAAGCATGAAAGCATAGATAATGTTAGTAATTAGAGGGTTAGTTGTTTTGGAAACTAAAATTTTTGGTAGATATTCTGCTTTTTAATGTAAGGAAAAAATCATAAATATCCCATTTTAATAAAAAAAACTTTTTCAAATAAAAAAATCGAATTTTTGTTTATTTTTTTTACTTTTTGGTCAGTACTGATGGATGTGGTTTTGTTTTGAGAGCGTACGCAAGTCATCCGAAGAAACTTGAACGCTAATGTTAAGTCTATGGGAAGGTTCTTGACAGATTTCTCGCTTGCATTTTAATATTTTAAAATGATTTTTTTGCATAAGATAGCTGAAGCCGATCCCTAACATTGTTAGTTTTTTTTTTGATTTTGGTTCCAGTTTTTCTATATAAGGGTACTTTCACTTTCTGGACTGGTTCTAACCGGTTTTGAAATTGAAAATGTCTGCTTATAAAAAAAATTTAACTAAAATTTAAAAAAGTAAAAACTAACAGCGTTAGGGATTGGCCTCAGCTATCCTATGCAAAAAAAATATTTAAAAATATTAAAATGCGAGCAAGAAATCTGTCAATAACCTTTCCATAGACTTAACATTAGCTTGAGTGTTTCTTCCTATGACTAGTGTAGGATCTTAAGCTCTTTATTTTCAAATTGTGACATCATTTATATTAAAGCAACTATTGTAATGTTTAAATAATAAAACCTTTATGCAGTACAATAAAAGCTATGCTGCGGAATTTACTTTTTTAACCTTTCATCCACTAGCCATGGATAGTAAATTAAGTAAGAAAGATAAATATTGAACAACATGCTCAATATTTTTTAAAAATTAGTAGCCTTCTATCCAGTATGATTGTAATAGATAGAAATAGAATTCCTTACAAAAAATATTCTGTACTTTATATTTTTGATGTAATTATATAAACAATTGTATTATAATCAATGTTTAATAAAGAAACATTTTTGGTCCTCATAGAGGAAATAGTTCTCCGCTTGTGTTCATTCTTAATGACATCTGCCTTGAATTCTTTATATTCTTAAATTCGGTCTTTTGTTAACTTATGTTATTGAATACTGTGTAAGGTATTCGTTTCATAAAAGATTACTCAACAGGTTAGCAGTTAAGTATTTGCAGAGTGTATTTCATTGGGTGTACTTTCAATGACTGCAATATTAGACTCTAATGTAACTCTTATTAATTTGTTACTACAATATCTGATCGCATATCAGTTTTCTGTAAAATATATTTTCTTGAAAATGAACTCTAATACACTGGTGTACAAAATTAAGAGAACTTTCAGATTTGATCAATTATCTCCAGAACTACTGGGCAGATTTTAATGAAATTTGGTTATTTTATTGAAATTCGGTATGAACATAGGTTGATATAATGCAAATAAAATAATCATTCAGCAGTTATAATATACATAAATGATTGTGCATAACACACATCAGAAACAGAAGGTGTGAAACTTTTGTTAAAGAATCGAACAAAAAAATGGGATAAAAAGAGGTATGATCCTTTCTTACAGATATACATGCCTCACACCACAATTTCATACTGGAAATAATACAGTTTATAATTTCCTGTGGCAATTGTTCCCACTCGTTCTGTAATGCTGTTTTCAGGCTCTGGGTGGTTCTCGGAGAGGGGTTGCGAGTTGCAATTGCCTTCATTAAAACGTTCCAAACATGCTTTATAGGGTTGAGGTCTGGAGATCTGGCTGGCCAATTCATCTGGCGAATATCTTCAGTTTCCAGAAAATCATCATCCAGATGAGCTCTATGCGGCCAGGCATTATTATCCATTAAAATGAAATCAGGGCCAACTGCACCTCTGAAAAGGCAAACATAGAGCGCCAAGCAGGGTTGTAAAAAAACCAGGTTTTTTTCAAAAAAACCCAAAAACCGGGTTTTTTTTGTTTAAACCGGGTTTTTTTTTTGTTTAAACCAAGTTTTTTTGGTTTAAATGATTTTATATTTTAGAAAAACGAAGAATGTTAATATTTTCAAATATTTGAAGTCAAGCATTAAACAAAAATTATTTTAAATTATTTTGTTGAAATTATATAATAAAATTTTTACTATTTTGATTTAACCATTATAATATTTTTTTATTATTATAATATTTTAATATAAAATAAACAATAAAAAGTGTATCACATATATGTATATATATCAATCAATCACTACTACTAACACACTAATCTTTAATCTACATTTTCTTTTAAAGAAAATTAAACTAAGAAATTTTAACTGACACAAATAACAACTATTTGAAAAATATTTGCAAACTGAAGATAAAGAATCACAAACTAATGAAATATATCTAAACATTTTATTGAAGAAAGAAGAAAAAAAACTTGACATTTCTTGAATAGATATCTTACAGCAAGCAGTATTTAATAATAGGAATGAATAATAAATTTTACCCTCAATCATTGTTCATTTGTTTCATTAAGAACACTAATTTTGATGCTTTCTCTACTCCTAATCTGTTTCGCAATTTTGAATGAACTACACCAAATGTTGAAAAAATCCTTTCAACACAGGCAGTCGATGCTTTGGCTGTAGTTAGCATGTTCACAAATTCCAAATCATTCTCCGTAATCAAAGATTTACCTGAAACATTATAAAAACTATTCCACCATTCAAAGTCAGACATTGTATCAACAACTTTGGGGTCAAAAAAAACATTTTGATCGTGATTATGAAACGGTTCCAACTTCCCCAAAAATTTAAATGTAAGTGCTAAGAAATCAGAGCCACATTTTTGTTTGATAAATTCAAGACCCTTGTTTTTCTCTTCTTTTGTGACATCAATTCCTAGGTTAGAAATTAATACCGATGGGCTTAAAATAAATGCAGCAAAATGTGCATCTACTAATGATTGTTCATATCTCTGTTTATACGCTGATGATATGGCCTTTTTATTGTTTTATGTTGATGCTTCTTTTAGCTTCAATTCTAGCTTTTTCCATGCTAATACACATTCAGCGAGAGAACAGCTATTCCTCTGTACAAAATCAATAGTTTCGGCGATTGGTTTCAAAATCGCAATCATGTCTTCGACATTTCTTTTTAAACCGATATTTAAGATTTTACTGGAGATGTCACTATCAATCTCAGATCTGTGATCCTCACAAACTTTTGTAAGAATTGACCAATTTTTAACATAAGATTCAAGTGAATCACAATAAGTATTCCATCGTACCTCTAGAGGAAGTACCAATGCACTTCCACCTTCTGCATGATACCATGCTTTCGGGAGATGATGGTTGCGAAAATATTTTAAAATACTTGTAACATGTTTTGTTACATCACTTTTAACCAAATCTTTGGCTAACAGATTTAAAATGTGGGCACTGCACCCATATGTAAGTCCCGAAAAACCAAGCTCTTCATACAGAATGTTTCTGGCTGAAACCATATTTGCAGTATTGTCTGTGACAAAACTTGATATTTTACATTTGAACTTTTCTTCTGCCGTCTTCACTGAACTCGAGACCAAATTTGCTAAATAATTTCCAGTATGTGATGAGCCGGATGTGTCAATAGTATCAACAAGAGTGACTTTACCACACTGTTTGATAACACTTACACACACAATAGGTTCATTATGGATGTTCGACCATCCATCCATTGCCATGCAAACTGTCTTGTTTTCTAAATCAGCTTTACATCTCTGAAGTTCATCACTGTAAATCTTGGGCAACCATTTATCAGCTAAATCGGCACGACTAGGTGGTTTATAACCTGGTCGTAAAGACATACAAAACTGTTTAAATTCCTTATTTTCTACCAATTTAAAGGGGCAATTGGCTGCAAAAATAAATCGTGAAACTTTTTTATCAAAATTATCTTTTTCCTTGGGAGATGTTCTTACTACAAAATCATCTAACTTTAATCTTTTGGAAGCCGTAGGCATTGAATTAGAAGTTGTAGGTTCATCAACATCCTCTAAAAATAAATAAAAATATGAAAATTTTAATGATTAGAATTATAAATATTTTTTTTTATTAGCTGGGCGCCAGTGATAACTCACCAAATCTTGTTTCATTTGGGCTCATTTAAATTGCAACCCTTTCATTATGAAATAAAATGTTTCCAGTTATGTTATGTCTATTTTAACATTTTTGTTATTGACAAAGCCTAATCATTAATAGACCCGATTATGTGAAATTTTATTATTTGTATTGATATGTTTGTGTTTACATATTTTGTCATGATTATATTTTAGTTATTTTCAAGTAAGTTTTTAAAAATAATATATTGCAATGTTAAAATATTGGCTATTTGTTATTAGCTAATATTAAAAGATGGGAGAGATTAAAAAAATTTGGTCATCACTGGCACCTGGCTAACATAAAAGTACCGATATTTTTTACATATAAAAATTTAAAATAATGCATTTAAGGGCTAAATCTACTGTTAAATATTATTTAGAATATGTTATGTAACATAACACTCATAAGATAACATTAGGGACAAGTATAAAAATAGGTAAAAGTAATATTATGGTATACATTTTAAATAAAGTGATGTCAAAATTAGATTAAAACAAAATTAGTTTTAAATCAATCTTATTCCAGGGTTCATATTCTTTTATGAAAAAGAAAATTAAGCATATTTAAGCACCGTGAACTAGATTGTTTTGGGCAATTTAAAATCAGAAATCGATTTTTACCTTTGAAAAACGGGAGTATCAAGTAATATGATAAGAAAATATATTCTAACATTTCCTGATACAAATACACAAAGAGCATCAGAAAATAAAACAATGTATTTCTTTAGGAGAGGGGGGGAGACAAAAGGAAACATTTAAATACTCTAGTATTTATTTTAAACATGCTAAAGTTTTTAATATTTGTGTTGATTTTCTCTCTGATTTCTTTGCAAATGTTCAGTAAAGTGGCCCAACTTTTAATGTAAACTTCTAGTACATCTTTCATTGAATTCTACTTAATTTCGCTAGGGACAACTAATTTCAAAGCATTTGTATGTGATCTATATAATGCATTTCCAAAGTGATTATTGCCAAAGTACAAAAAAAAATTATGTAACTCAGTTTTTTTTTTTAATATTACTTAATATTATTAAAGTTTCTGTTTGTTACATCAAAACTATGGGATGTTAAATTTATAATTTAATTTAGAAATCTTAAATTTATAGTTTATTTTAAAGTTATTTCATTTTTATATGCATAATTAAAAATACAGTACTTACTTGAATCTTCAAATTCTTTACCTTCATTTCCTGGACATTTAGAAAGATGATTCTTCATTCTGTTTATTTGGCCTTCCAATTCTTTACTGCAACTTTTACATTTGGCTCTAACACCTTTCCTGGATTCATTTTTTATTTCTTCAAATGATAACCATGTTATATCCTTTTTTCTCCCAGTAATATTGGCCATTTTATTTTTTTAAATGACAAACTGAGAATAAAAATGTTATTTTTCAAATCAAAAGTTAAACTCAATACTAAACAAAAAAACAAAATAAAACTATTAACTGCAGATTCTCTAACTAGGGTAACTGCCAATCACATCACAGATCACATGGAATAAGAACAATCAACCAATAAGGAGATACCTGATGAGAACATACCAGACATCTTGCATCAGAGTCTGAGTTGCATCATTTAATTGTCTTACGCAATAAACATGTTTCACTGCTTCTGAATTCAAATTATTTATACAAATCTAAATAATTTATCATCACATTTTTGAGGAAAAATAAATGTTTTTTTTTTCCTTTAAAAAAAAAAAAAAAAAAAAAAGTTTTGGTATTTCAAAAAAACTAAGTCTGTTTTTTTTTTTAAAAACCAAGTCTAGTTTTTTTAAAAAAAACCATTTGGTTTTTTTAAAAAAACCATTTGGTTTAAACCAAGGTTTAAACCATGGTTTAAACCAGCGTGGTTTAAACCTAAACAACCCTGGCGCCAAGATCTAATCTATACCTCACAGCAGTCACAGTGCCTCTTTTAAAGACGTGGAATTCTGATCGACCATCAAACCCCTGCTGCCATAATGGTCAATTTCTCGGACACTGGAGGGAAGGTAGCGGGTTCCTCATTCTCTCCATATAAAAGTATATCGATAATCAGTTTATAGGCTGAACCGGGACTCATCAGTGAAATGGACAGTTGCCCATTGTTCCCTGTATAAACCTCTGTGATTTTGCACCATGCTAAACAGACTCTTCTGTTTGCAGAATTGAGCAGGTCACAAACAGCAGGTCTTCTTGCAAGCCAATGAGCTACTTCAGGTCATTCTTCATAATAAAAAGTTTCAATGATTAGAAAAGCTCACCTTACTCTGAGGTCTGAATTAAAATGCACATGCAAAATGGAAATTTAATAATGTGATGTGTTATAAAAAATAATGTGAATGAGCACATTAGGGGATGCTTTCCCTAAATCCTTCAAAAAAAGTAAGAGTTAAGAAAAGTACCAAGAGAGTGTCAATAAAAATCTCTTTACGATTGTAACTGAATTGATCATTGTATGATTGCTATTTTGTTGTATAATGTGTAATACAGCCAAACGTCATCGGACGCGATTGAATTTTGATATTTTTGGAATATCTAGAACAAACCTGTCAAACTCATTTACCGCTGGTGGCCACATGAGTTATCATACATAAAGCTACGGGTTAGATTAAAAAAATTAGATTATCATTGCTGAGAATGAAATTTTTACATGCTAAATACAATCACGTTAAATAAATATCCATGTAAAGGTAAAAAAAAATGTTAGTAATAATTTAGTTTATTTTACTTTAAAAAAAATCATTTCATTAGCCAAATCTACGATGGCGGTTCAGAAGTAACCTCTATATGGCTATAAATAAAAAGTTGGACACAGAAAAAAAATTATTATATACATTATTAAAACTACGGCGTTTCGCTATTTTTCATTATTGTCACCATTTAAGTTTAAGCATTTGTCATAGTGCTAATTGCAGCACTAATTGACAAATTGTTTCTTCATAAAATTGATACACCTCGTTATGTACAGCCACGCTGACAAACTTTGGCAGACTTTCTTAGACTTGCATGATTATTTGGTATTAGAGATGACTTCAGACTCTCTTTTCGGAACCTGGTTGTGACAATTTTAAATCCGAGCCCACCTGAGTTCAAAACTTTTAATGTCAGCAGCCCAAGCCCGATACCAAAAGTATGTAATATAAAGAAAATCATAATATTTAAGAAATGCTTTAAAACTAATATCTCATTTTTTAACAACTTCTTAATTAGAAATAACGATTAAGCCCTGGCACATAATTAATTTTTATGAAAATTTACATTGGGGCCGTCCATAAATGATGTTACGCTTGGAGGGGGCAGGGGGTTCATGAGATTGTGGCAGTTTGTGACAAGGGGGTGGGAGGGGGTAAGAAGAAGTGTGACATCACACATTTTGATTCAAATAAAATCATTTAAAATCAGCAAACTAAATTTTGAAGTTATTTTGAAATTACCAGAATTTGAGGGTATTTTTTAATCGGTGCAAAAACAACTTTCATGTGATTTGTTTTTACGTATATTCCTTTCTTTAAAAAAACAATCAATTGCTCCTTCATATTAATATTTTATTACTATTGTATATTAATTATATTTTTTGTTGTAAACCTTAATCTTATTTCATACAAAATAAGTGCACGAATCATTTTTATTGTTATGCTCACAAACGTCATTAAAACACATAGTTAAAGTTTAAAAATAAAATTTGAAATATGATCTATAACGTAGTGCTTTGTTTCTGAACTGCAAGTATATGTTTATGTAATATAGTGTGACATGTGACAAGAGGGGGGGAGGGGGGAGGGTGAAGTGTGACACTTTGTGACAAAGGGGGGAGGGCGGTCAAAAATATTGAAAAAAAGTGTGACATCATTTATGGACAGCCCCATTCAATTTTATCCAAAGAGAAGTTTGGTATCAAATAAAAATGTACTTCATGCTTAAAAGACATTAACAAAGTGCATTTTAAGAAAAAAATGCATGGAATTTGAAGAAATTACTGTTTATATGCCGAAGAATTGAACCATGTTTTCCGATATTCAATAAAATGCGTACATTTTAAATTATAATCATTTCCTTCCTCAAAACAATTTTTGTGATTCTTCTGTTCCTGAAAATCAGCCGAAATTAAAAATTTGACACCATTGTCTGAAAGATTTGATGATTTTAAAGGAAAAGAGGAAACGCTGCTCGATTGTTTTCTATAGGAATAACACTACATTCTAATTATATGTACTTATGAATGAAAGTGACTTCGTGAATGTGCAGAGCAGAGTTACAGTATGAGTAGAGTTCACGACGAGGAAAAATAGATATAATAATCTAACGTTATTTTTATATGAGAGCGATTATGACACGTACACAATAGAAGACTAAAAATTTGGAAACCTTAAGCTAATGCTGGTTGAGTAAAAACAAATGAAATATACATTTCGGGTTAGATCTCTTAAAAAAAGGCCAATTAAAAAATATTCTATCGTCACAAATGAAAGCATAACAACAAATTATTCACGGCTCTTCTGATTGAAGCCCTTTTAAAAGGTCGTCACAGTCAATGCCAGACATAAATCTGTAAATATCACATTTAAAAAAAATAGCATTCTAATACTAGAAAAGAAAAACACGATTTCTGTTTCTCCTTCATTCTGATCAAAATAGAATTAAAATGACTTAAACTGTAATAAGTAATCATACTAATAAAGGGAAGTCTCACTTTGTCTGTATGTGCCTGTTGGCGATTGCTAGTTTAATCTAGTTCATGTAGAAGTCTCAAAATGTGGATGAAAACAGTTCAAAGCTAGTTCTGATGCTTTAGAGCCTTAGATTTTTAATTTTTTGATAATTACCCAGAAAGAAAAGGTTTGCAAAAAAGTACACAAAATCTGAATGTATTTGGCACCTGTGATTATGCATAAAAAGTGTAAACTGAATTGTGCATAAACTGTATTATACACATAATGCACACTAAATGAATGGTACTCAAAAGTGCCGTTTCCACAATTTAACGAACTTTCCAGAAGCATCTTTTTTGTTAATAAAGGAGAATTATCTCATTTCCCCCCTTAAGATAGAATCGTACTCACAATCTGGGGTTTGGAAGACCAGCGCGTTATCGGTCTTGCCAGTGGGATCGTGCTTGAGTATGATTTAAAATGCAGGTAATGGATAATGAGATTAATTCTGCTGTGTATTGATGTTTTTATTGGGAAGATGGCAAATTTATCAGTGATGTTATAATTCATCCAACTTTTAATTCATTAAGTTAATATATTTCTAGGATTTTTCTATGGTTAATGAATAATTATAATATGGCTTGATTTATATAATTTATTAGAGAAATTTGCTTTGCTTAACGAATTGTTAGAATATGGTCTGATTAATTTGTTGCTGAGAAATTAGACATTTTGAAAATGATTTTGGGGAGATTTTGTCAACTTGCGATGGTGGTTAGTATTTTAACACTTTAATATTTATAGGAAGGGAAGGAATCAATTATACATTTTTAAATTCGATAGTTATGAATATATTTCTTAAATAAAAATGCGCTCCTTGGATTTTTCAAATTTAATTGCTTAGATTTTCTTTTTGACCGATTTTGAAAAACACAGTAAATTTATTATTTTCAAGTAACTTAAAATAATTAAACACTAAGAGAAAGTATAGCTAAGAATTTTCTGTTGCAGGGAGTTCCTCCTAAATCCCCCATGGAAATGAAATTTTAGTTCTCTTTTATATATGCTTATGTGTTAAAACCTTATCCCAAACGGTTGTTTCATACCAGTGTTGAATTCAGGTGGCAGGGACATATAGCCCCCATCTCCGTATTTTGACAAACTAGATTGAATTCAAAAAATCGCTGTACGAATTCCGAATAAACTTTCTAAAAGAGGACAAAATTTACTACATTCGGCTAAAAGACTAGAACGGGATTCTTGTTAATAAAGTGGACAAATCGCTGTGAAACGTGAAAAAATGCTAAAAATCTCATAACAATTTTTATTGAAAACAATCTATTCAAAAATTCCAAAATCGGGCTTTGAAGTGCAAAACTACATAGAGGTACCTTCCCACTAAATTTTATAGATGAGTGCAGCGGTCTCTTCGGAACATAGCCGACAAAGACACAAACACACGCAAACTTCTATCTTTATTGTTATAGATATTGACATCTATAATAATCACGAAAGAAGTTTGTCTGTGGGTGTACTTGTGTGTCTGTCGGCCGTGTTCAGAAGAGACCACTGCACGTAGAGGTACAAAGTTTGGTAGGAAATAGAGGTGGGCATTATTTAACATAACAATAAAAATAAAGTTGTTATTGTTTTGAAGTTTGTTATTCAGTAATAGATTATCGAAAACACCCTATTAATTTTGGAATGATTTATCCATTTCCCTTGTAAAGACTGAAAAAGAAGAGAAAAAAAAATATTTTAGAAACACAAACTTTATATTGCGATAAAAATAAAATTGCAAAATCTTTTTCTCTAGTTTATAATAACCCCTGAAAGCAAAAAAAAATTAATTCCACTATCACAAAAAATACAAGAAAATCCTACTTTAACACAAAAAACCAAACCGAAAGCCACTGAACATTGAAAAGAACAAGTCTCACTATCACTCATAGTCATTTCATTACCCATTCACCCTACGTAGATTTAACACCTTTACACCCGCGAATAATAATAGTCTGAACCGAGATGTTCGTCAAAACAGATTTCACCTGTCCGAGGAAACGTTCGGACTAATGTTACTGTTGTTTGGAATAAAAATTGACTATCAGTTGTTTCTGAAATGATTATTCTATGTTGACTATTAAATGTTGAAATATTCTGTTGTTTCTAAAATGAGATTTTTAGTTTTTTCATTTTCGCAGAGAAAAAAAAGCGTATATCACCTAACAGATTGCTGTTACTTCCAACGTATATCTATGAACAATTTATATATTATAATTAAAATAATATCTTGAAAGCGTTGTTTATCTTTCTTTGTAATATCTGAATAGGGGAGAATTTTTTATAATGGAATATTTTGATAAATATATTTTACCTTAAATCTACTTATGGCTGAAAGATTTTATTATTGAATGTTAAATTTTTATTAATAAATTATCTTTTTATAATCCATAATGCTCATTGGAAACGTTCAGTTAACAGAAAATAGATTAAAATACACAATTGATAGTATCTTTATTCGTTAAATAACACATTTGAAAAAGTGGAGTTTTTTAGAAAAAGGCGAAAAACACTTCTAAGTGAAAAAAACACTTCTGGTAATACATAGTCAAGCATTCTAATATGAACCACATTTTATCTAGTTATTTAAAGATTTAAATAGTGGGATTATATAACAGCGTAGTAAAAAAATCGTAAAAGTGCTCCAATTCGGTCATTTTTATACATATTTAAAGTCTTTTTAAAACTTTCCAACCTAGTTGAAAAGTGTTTATGACTTCGGTTTGTCTGGCCGTCTGCCCATGCTCTAACTCCCGTAAATATGCTCGGATTGCGATGTAATTTTTATATGTTATTGTCGTTATCTATAGTATGTTCCCTATTTCAACTGAAGTGTGTAATTATTATTGCCGTTAAATTTAATAGGGATAAATTTACTTGATTATATGAATTTTCACCATTAAAATTAGATATTTGTTCCAGAGATTGTTATGCCATTTGAATTTGGGACATTTTAATCACAGAGAGTTTTGAATTCTAGAAACAATAAAAATGAGAAAACTTTTGTACTTTTCAATTATATACAGATGTTATCAGATGTAGGTTGGAGATACGTTCATTCATTATGTTTGGAGCGTGTTATAAGACGTGTTGTGGCAATATAAATGTAGGTTTCTGTAGTAATAAAAGAAGGACCATGTTGAATATAGAATCTAGTATATACATCTTTTCTAATAAAGATATAATAACGTTCAGGGCTTCCTTATCTCCACTATAGAAGTTCGAAAGTTTGTTTTGATCATTCATAAATTTTTCAATCTGAGTTTGGAATCTTTTTTCAAATATTAAAATTTTTAAAACAATACAATATATGTAATGTTGCCCAAAAGTCCAAAAAATGTTCTTCAAGTACAAATATTTATCAAAATTTATAAAAATGCACTAAATTAAAAAAAGTCTTAAAAAGGGAGAAAACCCTTAAAAATGCAATTTTCTAGTATGTGGTAATGAGTTACAAAATTAATATATTATTGCAACCTGTTACCAAGCTGGTGGTGTCACGATGGAACCTGTTAACAGAAATTTCCCATCTCTAGTACTATGTAATTATAGGATACCTCTAAAACTATCAATTGGATCAATATTTTCAAAATATGATGTACATGAAAAATTAATAATAAATGATTGTTTTTTTCTTAATCTGAGTACGCCTACCCATTAACTAGACAGGTGTAAGTCGTATTTTAATATTAAGATTCTCAAGTAATATGAGATTAGAAGGGAAATATTTCAATCCTTTAAATGTCATATTACGAATTAATGAAAATTTCATTTTCTAAATTATTTTCCCTCAATTTTTAAAAAGACATTAGAGAAGTTACTCAATAAATTTAGAAGAATTTCACCAATAAGAGTTCATGTACTGAATCTGTGTTTATAGAAGTTTTGTGGAATATTTAAAACTTCCACTAAACTTTTTTCCTTAAAATGTCGTTTTTGGTATTTTATAGAACTTAAAAATGCACAAATATAAACAATATAAATATTTCAGAACTGAAACCTTTCACTCCAAGTCTTTCGGCGTCATAAAAATTTAACAGATGCATTGGAAATAGAAATCATCCATTTAAAAAAAATTTGTACAACCAGTTATGCTTTTGTAACAAGATAAATTAAAGTATCGATAAATAGTTTTAAATTGTATTACTGCTAATAGATGCAAAAAATTACTTTTATAACATGTTTTTAATGATACTTTAGAGTACTTTCAGGGATAAAAGGATATTACATGCCCAGATGAGGCATCCACAGATATTGTGAGACTTGGTACAGATATGGGATGGCTCACCTGCACACATTCTATATCCAAATACTTAGTAAAAGATTGGCCCCTCACATGCCCTTAGAGATCAGCTTAGAGATGGGTACCTTTGTCTCCCTTAGTACTGAACACAAGTATAAAAAGTAACCAGCTTAACCTCTCCTTCCAGATTAAACAAAAACAAATACATAATAGATTTTATTAAAAATATATACTATGTTGATTTGTCCATATAAAAAAACAAATTATTTAAAATATGTACATACATCTATCTCAGAAAAGTATCGCCTATGCTTAATTTTAGGTAAATAACAGCATAAATGCTTTAACAATCGCCAATCCCTATATCATAAAGTATTATTTACATTTGAAAAGGAATAAGAAAATACCTAATTATACATATACTTAAAAATTCTTCATTACAGATTTTACAAATGAAAATTTATTTTTATATGACTGTACAAATTAAATTCAAATGTGACTTACAAAAATTTTCACTGCAAACACTAAGAAGCAAAAAGGTTTTCTATTATCAACATAATGTATAAAGTGGAAGGAATGCAAAATTGTTTAATGAAATCTTACACATTGTATATAATGATGGTTGTTTAAATTAGACTTTCACCTGTATTGCACACTTCAGAAGTGGAAGAAATTTCTCCAGGTTGTACATACAGATAGACATTTAAAAATTTCTACAAAACACTTTATTGCTTTTTCTACAGTATGAATTTGCAGATGGGTATTTTAATTAGACTTGTCAGAAAACCTTTTGTTACAAACTTGACAAGAGAAAGGTTTCTTTTTAGCATGGATTTGCAAATGTCTATTTAAAATAGTTTTGCCAGAAAGTTTTTGTTGCACTTTCTCACAAAAGAACTGTTTCCCTTTGGCATGTATTCTCAGATGTACATTTAAGTGAGCTTCATCAGAAAACTCTCTGTTACACACCTCACAAGAGAAAGATTTTTCAGGTATCATTTTAGTATGAACTTGCAGGTGGTCATCCAAATGAGATTTTCGAGAAAACTCTCTATTAAATACCTCACAAACTGTTACCAAGCTGGTGGTGTCAGGATGGAACCTGTTAATGGAAAGTAATTGTTTGTCTCATTTCTAGTTCGATATACTTATGGGATAAACTCTAAAACTATCCATTCAATAAAACTTGAAATTTTCACATATTTTAAAAATATGGTGGACATTTAAGATTTTCCCGGAAATCTTTTATTACCCTACCTCACTAATGAAACGAGTTTTCTTCAGCGTAGGTTGGAATTTAAACTAAACTTCTCTGAAAATCCTTAGTTACAAACCTGACAAGGGAATTTAAAGATATTTATTTAAAGATCATAATGAATTTAAAGATATTTGTTTAAAATAGGTTTGCCAGAATGTTTCTGTTACACTTTCTCATAAAAGAAAAGTTTCTCTTTAGCATGAATTTCCTTGTGAGCACTTAAAGTATATTTATGAGAAAACTGTCTGTTACACACCTCACAAGAGAAAGGTTTCACTTTAGTATGAACTCGCAGGTGAACATTCAAATGAGATTTTTGAGAAAACGTTCTTTTATACACCTCACAAGAAAAAGGCTTCGCATTAGTATGAATTATCAGATGGGTTTTCAAATAAGGTTTTTGAGAAAACCTTTTGTCACACACATCACAAGAGAAAGATTTTCCTTTAGTATGAAACCGCAAGTGGACATTTAAATGAGATTTGTCAGAAAACTCTCTGTTACACACTTCACAAGGGAAAGAGTTTTCAGGTTTCCCTTTAATGAACTCGCTGGTGGATTTTCAAATAAGATTTCCAAGAAAACTCTCTAGTACACACCTCACAAGAGAAAGGTTTGTATTTAGTATGAATTTGCATGTGGCATGTAAATGAGATTTTTGAGAAAATTCTCCATCACACACTTCACAACAGAAAAGTTTTCTTTAGTATGGATTCGCTGGTGGACATTCAAATGAGATTTTTGAGAAAATTCTCTATTACACACCTCACAAGAGAAAGGTTTCACTTTAGTATGAATTCGCATGTAGGCCTTTAAAATGTATTTACGAGAAAACTCTTTTTTACACACCTCACAAGAGAATGGTTTCACTTTAGTATGAACTCGCAGGTGAGCATTTAAGTTAGATTTGTCAGAAAACCTTCTGCTACACATCTCACAAGAAAATGGTTTCTCGTTAGTATGAGTTTGCAAGTGGGCATGCAAAGAAGTTTTATGAGAAAAGCCTTTGTTGTATATTTCACAAGTGAATGGCTTTTCTTTAGTCTGAACATAATTATGGCTATCTAAATTAGACATAACAGAAAATCTTTTTCTACACACCTGACAAGCGAAAGACTTAGCCTGTGTGTGAATATGTATTTATCTTTTTTAACTAGATTTGCCAATGTCTTCTATTACAGATCATACAAGTGAAATAATTTTCCTTACTATTATTAAGTTGATGCATTTTTAAATTAGATTTTTTAACAAATGTTTTACAAGAATATTTACTATTAAAGTTCTTAAAAGAGAGACAAAATTGCAAAGTCAAATAAGATTTATGGAAAATCTTATTTTACATCACACATGTAAAAGTTTTTAACTATTATGTATGATTGTCTTTCTCCTTACTATGGAACGGAAATAATTTGTTAATGTGAGATACAGAAGATTTACTATGCATAAAACCAGAAATAAACAGTAAGGGGGAGGTAGTTTTTTTAATTAAACTTTTCCCATTTATATTTAGACTACTTTTCTTTCCTCAAAAATGAAGCCAATTTTAATGAAATGGGTACATTTTGCAATCAGAACTTCTCCAATGTATCTAGATTTTCAACAATATAAAATTAAGTAGGAACAATGATGTATTTTTATAAAATTGCTTAATTCCTTCATTCATGCATTAAAAAGTGATGTTTCATGAATGAGGGGAAAATACTAAATACTACATTGTACCGAAAATTTGAAAATTTCATAATAGTCTTATAAAAGTTGTTTTCTAGTAATTATAATCTATTCCAATCAAAATTTGCAGATAAAAATATACAAAATTATACTGCTGTGCACTAGATCCAAAGGTTCCAAAAATCCTCATTGAACCAGTTCTTTTATGTCAGGATACATGAAGTGTGACAAATACTATAATCTTGAGGCAGAATTTGTGTTCATAAGTGTCTTCACAGTTTGTTCAGAATAATCTCCACAAACATCTGCACCTGAAATATAAATAAAACAAAATGCACTAAAATAAAAATAATCAGCACATAGACAATAAATATTTATTATATTTTCTTCCCACTGCTATGATTGAATTTAAATAATTTATGTGAAAATATTTTTACAAAATTGTTAGAGTAAGGGTGAGAACTAATTACATTTCAATCTTTATTTTTTACAGATCTTTATGTACAGCAATTAGAAATGTGAATTTTTAAGAAGTATTAATAAATGTCTAATTAAACTTTTTTACCTACCACTTTCTATTTTAACTTTCCGTACGAATTTTCTAGATAGATATATCAGCAGCGATTTTTCCGGTATTTATTGCAAATCACATTGCAACATTAAGTTCAAATAATTATGTAGCTATGTAATAAAATTTAGTTTATCTATACTTTAAGATTTATATATAAAAAATATTAATAGAGTCAAATTTCTTTATAGGGAAATCTGATTTAACGAGCAAATAGATATAAAAAGGATTGCTACAACAAGAAAATATATCAATAGAAAACTGATAAGAGGAAAACTCAAATACAAAGAGCAAACATTTTGCATAATCACAAAACTTTTATACTTTTTCTTCACATCTTTCCTTAGAAAAATATATTAACTCGCATCTATTATATATTTTTTTAATACAACAGAGTGAACTATCTCAAAGAAATGATCAATGACTGGGTCTCTTTTAACTGACTTAGACTTTTATTTGTTCACAATCGAAAAAAATGTAATAGTATTCCTCTTTGTGTTCTTTAAATTAATTAAAATTAAAAAATGATATGAGCATGCGATAAAAATAAATAAAGAGTTTTTAAGTCTACTTAAAAAATCTATTTAAATTAAATAGTGATTGATATTTATGTTTTCTTTATTTATCATTTCACAAAATTATTATCTGTTTCCAAATCAGAATTTAAAAAGAATAATAAGCGGACAATAGTGCTACTATAATTTCTCGTCTTTTCCAGAAATGTAAAATTGCATCTGACTGAGCTTTCAGTCAGTATTTTTTTCTATATTTTTAGTTATTTTATTGTGCTTTATTATTTGAACTCTTAAAGTTGCTATTGAGGGAACTCTGGTATAATGAACAAATGCGGTGGTCCCTTTATCCCCATTACAACTGATTTAGACCACAATTTATTTTTAATATGCACTAAGTAGTCAAAACGTAACTTATCTATAAAACATTAAGATTATTTTTTATGGAAAAATATATCTAGTTACAATTTAAGATTTTAAAAAATTGGGTTTTTTATGCAACAAAAGATAAAAAAGAAGATTGTAACAAACGTACAGAAACTGGTATGTTGTTTTATTATTTTTTTCATATTTACTTTTTTTTCGTTTATTTTGGAAGTCATAATTTGATTTTTTATTATTTAACCATAATTTTATTTACGTTATTTTGTGCAAAATATATTTACAGGAATGTAGAGTTGAGTTTTTTTTATGTAACAAAAGATATATAAGAAGGTTGCAATAAACATGCATAAACTGGTAGGTTGTTTTATGATTTTTTTTGTTTATTTTGGAAATCATAATTTAATTTTTTTATTATTTAAAAACTTATCTGCCAACCACGGAACGTCTGCATCGGATGGAGAAATTGAATAAAATCTGATGTAAGAAAAGTACTTATGGAATTAATATGCTAAATTTACTATATTTATATCTAATTTAGAAAACTAATGCTTTAACAATTTTTGTTTCAGAAAAATAGTTTGGTGGTCATTCTAAAATATTTAGATGTGAGGTCTTATTCAAATACATTCCAATTAACTCAATAGCAATAACAAATTAAAATCATTCAAAAATATGTGCATTGAGAGATTGCTATGAAGTGGGTTTTTGATAGCTATTTAGTAGTATTCATGTTTAATTTAAACAATAATGTTACTAACATTATTCATATTTGATGTAAATATAAGACCTGATTACGAAAGATTAATCAACCTTTTATCTTCATCATCCAGACTTTCTTCTTAATCGGAATTATGTTAATAATATTTACAGACTATGAAATACATTTGCTGGGGAACTGATAGACAAAAAAGGATATATATATATAATATCAAATATGTAACGGTTATAGAACAGTTTCAAAATTTTCGAAGAGATCTATTTCATTCTACCAAAAGTTATACACGTAAATTAAAAAATCTGGCAAGAGTATTAACAAAATTTCGAATTAATCGTCATAATTTAAGACTCCACACTGGAATATTTTAGTATGCCTAACTAAACAATTAAATCAGTTATTCGATTGCACTATTTGCTATTCAGGAATAGTAAAATTTGAAAATTGCCGGAATTTCCATAAAGTAACATTATGACATAAAAGAAAATGTGCTATTTTTACTGAATGAATGAACCAAATTTAACCAAAAAATATACTGCTAAATCCAGGTATTGCACCAACATATCTGTGAAGTATTAAGCAGATCGGATTCTTTTTGCAGCAGTTATCGTGCAACAGAAGAACCAACAGAAATCAAAAACTTTTTGGTACCCGCAGTAAAGCTCAACTGTGGCAACTATAGTTACTATGACATTCACATATTAAAAATAGCTATAGTATTTTATCATGTATCTATACGCATATTATAAAGGAGTAAAGATTGTTTTTTGTTTGTTTGTAGAGGGTAATCTCTGGAACTACTGAAGCGATTTCATAAATGATGATGGCAAATTGATGGTGACAAACCCTGCTCCAATATAGGCTATATTTTATGTCGGTGCCACTAACCCCGGGGGGGGGTGCAGGAGCGAAAAACGTTATAAAATTTCGATTTTTTGTATACTGAAAGGAGACAGAAACATCAAATTTGGTATGGTAGTCATTTATAAGATGTAAATGCTCTCTAAGAACAAATTCTAAAAACATTCGAAATTTAAAAGGGTGAGATGAGGGAAAAGCGTTCTAAAAACATTCTAAATTACAATTTCTATGGAATCTCTGGAACTACAGAACCGATTTCAAAAGTGATGGTGGCAGATTGATGGTGACAGTCCCTGCTCTAACATAGGCTATATTTTATGTCGGTGTCATTACTCCCAGGGGGTATGCAGGAGCGAAAAATGTTCTAAAATTTCGATATTTTGTATACTGAAGGAGATAGATACATCAAATTTGGTATGGTAGTTATTTATAAGATGTAAATGCTCTCTAAGAACAAATTCTAAAACCATTCGAAATTTAAAAGGGTGAGATGAGGGAAAAGGATTCTAAAAACATTTTAAATTACAATTTCTATGGAATCTCTGGAACTACAGAACCGATTTCAAAAGTGATGGTGGCAGATTGATGGTGACAATCCCTGCTCCAACATCCTCTTTAATAAAAAGCTATGTGTTGCTGAAGACTGGGTTTTTTGCTAATCGTTGCCACAGATTAATCTCGGAAAATGAAACATTTGGAGTTACTGACAAAAATAATAGCTCAAAAATTATTTGTCAGAAAATTGTTAGAAGAAAATTGAATTGTTATTGAAAGGTAAAAAATTGTATTATTCTTAATATAATTTTCACATCTAATGATTATGCCGTTTTTCAAATATTGAATTAAAAAAATTACCAAATTTCACAATGGAGTACCATAACTTGTAAAAATACCGTGTAAAAAGATAATTATAAGGGCGACGTGTACTGATGTGTATATTGGCACGAGTCTATAGCACGAGTCACAAATTATAGTGCCCTTATTATTCTCTTAAAATATAAAAGTGCAGCATGAAATGTCAATATTTTGTTTGATTAAAGGTTCGTTAACAGAAATTGACCAGCGTAGCTTGCTAGTACTATAATATTGCTTAAAGAATATTTTAGGACAAATATTGTTTTTAAAAATCAGTTAAATTTTAGAATGTACATGAGAAATTGAATTAACTTATTACTTTGGATATCTATGCATGCATGCGTCTTCATCTTGTCTTTTGGTATCTGCTTTTGCAATTAAAAAAAACATGTTATGGTAAAAAGACAACAGCAAATTACTCATTTTAAATATAACTTTATTACAAGACTGGGCAAGATTAGGAATTCATTAACATGTACAGGCTATTTTGGATTCGAAATCGATTTTTAAAAAGTTACATTTCAAATTTCAAACAGATATTTACTTTGTTGTAAACTTTTAGATCAGTCTATAGGGATATTCACCCCAATATGCATGTGAAAATGTTTGTTTAAAGATACAATTTGAGATAATATTTTATAACACAGTATGTACACGCCTCTTAAGTTTACTACTGGACAAATTCCTTGAAGCATGTATTTAGAACAATTGTCTTTTCTTTAGTATCGATATGAATATTTTCATTTAGATGTATTTTTATAAAATTATTTGAAGCATAAATCACAAATGAATGGCTTTTCACCTATATGGGTGCAAACACATTCATTTTGACATTCTTTTCATGAATTTTCTTTCGAATACGCTTAACAACTGAATGGCTTATTTATTCTCTATAAGAATGCTAAGATAAATTTTGATGTCCCTTTTGAGAAAATGCTTTAGAATACACTTTTCAAATGAATGGTTCTTCATCTGTGTGGGTACGGAGGTGCACTTTTAGATTTTTTAAGAGAAATTTATTTAGAACACATTTCATAAATAAATGGATTTTCCTCTGTATGAAAACTATGATGTCGTTTTAGTTGTTCATGACGAGAAAAGGCTATATAACACACTACATTTGAATATGGCATCATGAGAATATTTCTTTAGGGTGGTACGAAAGTGCACTTTTAAACTTCCAGTATTAGATAATCCTTTACAACACATTTCACAAGCAAACGGCTTTTGCTATGTGTGAGTTCGAAGATGTGCATTTACATGGTTTTTATTAGAATATGCTTTAGAACATAATTAAATGGCTTTTCTTTTGTGTGAATACGGAGGTGACCGTTTAGGTTTGCTTTACGAATAAATCCTTTAGAACATACTTCACAAGTATATGGTTTTTCCCCTGTATGGGTAAGAAGATGTGCATTTAGATGGCTTTTTTGAAAATATGCTTTAGAACACATTTCACAAGTAAATGGCTTTTCATCTCTGTGAATACGGAGGTGAATGTTTAGATTTGTTTTACGAGTAAATCTTTTAGAACATATTTTACAAGTAAATGGCTTTACCCCAGTGTGGGTATGAAGATGTGCATTTAGATGGCTTTTTTGAGAATATGCTTTAGAACACATTTCACAAGAAAATGGCTTTTCATCTGTGTGAATACGGAGGTGAATGTTTAGATTTGTTTTACATCTAAATCCTTTAGAGCACACTTCACAATTAAATGGCTGTTCTTCTGTATGGACACTAAGATGTCGTTTTAGCTGTCCCTTTTCAGAAAACGCTTTAGAACACACTTCGCAAACAAATTGCTTTTCTTCTGTGTGGATCCGAAGGTGTACTTTTAGATTTACAGAAGAAGCGAATCGTTTAGAACACACTTTACAAGTAAATGGCTTCTCCTCTCTATGGGTATGAAGATGTTGTTTTAGATTTCCTTTAGTGGAAAATCCTCTAGAACATACCTCACAAATAAATGGTTTTTCTCCTGTATGAATTCTAAGGTGAATGTTTAGATTTGTTTTACGACTAAATCCTTTAGAGCACACTTCACAATTAAATGGCTTTTCTTCTGTATGGACACTAAGATGTCGTTTTAGCTGTCCCTTTTCAGAAAACGCTTTAGAACACACTTCGCAAACAAATTGCTTTTCTTCTGTGTGGATCCGAAGGTGTACTTTTAGATTTACAGAAGAAGCGAATCGTTTAGAACACACTTTACAAGTAAATGGCTTCTCCTCTCTATGGGTATGAAGATGTTGTTTTAGATTTCCTTTAGTGGAAAATCCTCTAGAACATACCTCACAAATAAATGGTTTTTCTCCTGTATGAATTCTAAGGTGAATGTTTAGATTTGTTTTACGACTAAATCCTTTAGAGCACACTTCACAATTAAATGGCTTTTCTTCTGTATGGACACTAAGATGTCGTTTTAGCTGTCCCTTTTCAGAAAACGCTTTAGAACACACTTCACAAACAAATTGCTTTTCTTCTGTGTGGATCCGAAGGTGTACTTTTAGATTTACAGAAGAAGCGAATCGTTTAGAACACACTTTACAAGTAAATGGCTTCTCCTCTCTATGGGTATGAAGATGTTGTTTTAGATTTCCTTTAGTGGAAAATCCTCTAGAACATACCTCACAAATAAATGTTTTTTCTCCTGTATGAATTCTAAGATGCTTCTCCAGATTACCACTCTGAGAAAATACTTTAGAGCATACATAACAAATGAATGTTTTTCATCTTGTATGATGTTGCAGTTTATCATGTTGAAAATATTTTAAAGAGCCAACATCACTAACAATAGGATTTCCTTCACTATCAGTAGATAGGTGTTCTTTTATCAGACACTCCGCTGTGAAGCTTTTTACAGACATGCTACAAAAATAAGGCTAAATAAGACTAATTCTATTTTTTGTCATGAGGATATAGTGTTAGTTTCTAGCCTCTAGTTAAGATTTCTCAATTAAGTTTTTCGCTCACAGGTTTCTCAGAAAAATGTTAAAAATGAAAAAAATATTTGTTTGTAACAGTATGAAAATGAATCAGCTAAGTTTACTTTATCAAAAATAATTTATTTAATAGGGTCTTTATATGAGCATGTATGCGAAGTAATAGTTAAGTACATTGCTTCAAAGAAAATTTTTCATCCTTACTATCGTACAATAATTATGGTGGCATCCTGCTTTGCTTCTGATATCTGAAATAGAAAAAGTTTATTTTTTTAATTAATATTGCAACTATCCCATTTCTGTTTAACTTTTAAAAAAAATGTAAATATTGTCAGATCAAGAAAAGTAAAAATGCATCAGGATAGATTATAATATTGCAATAATTGTTCAATGTAAAGCACCTTTACAGAGTAAAATGTCAGATATTATTCTCTCAGAAAGCGTGGTTTAATTTTACTTGCTATGAAAGGTAACGGCTTTTCTATAAATTTAGACAGTGAACACTAAAATCATTTCTATTTTTCGTTTAAAACCAAATATACCTTTATCCAATACTGTAAAGAATAAGAAAATAGATAACAGAATTTCTGAAATATTTTTATATTTAAGGGGACTATTTGTATTTATTTAAAATGGGAGGATTGAACTTTGTGCCGCTATAATAAAAATTACACCTACTATGTCGATGACTACTTCGCATTACTGGATTCTAGTGATATAGATTTTCCTCATATTATCTTGGTTATGAGCTCTGTAGATGAGCATATACAGTTTACATTTGAATTTGAAAATAAGAACCAACTACTTTCCTTGATGTTATGGTTTACCCTGAAAATGATACATTTCAAAACATTGTTTATTTTAAACCATTCGCAGTTTTTTTACCCCCCCCCACCACATCTTTCATCTCACTCTTCTAATCATAAATTGGCTACTTTTAATGATTATGTTCACCGTGCATTAAATATTTGTTCATCTGAGAGTTTACTTAAAGCAGAATTAGACTACATTAAACCCGTTGCCATTGATTGGGTTATAATCTTGAAATCGTTGATTCAATTCATAATAAACTCATTAAACGTACAAATTCCAATATTAACAATGTTTGTCAATGAAAATTTAATTATACTTCCATATTTTAAATATCCACAATTTTGATAAGATTCGATTTTAAGGTAAATTATACAACATTTAACAAAATTCAATTTACATGTCTTAAACATCCAATACACTGATTTTCACATAGGGGGATTTACAAGATATTTTGTGAGTGTGATAAAACATATATAGGTTAAAATAAGCGACCTCTTAAGTTTCGCTTGGGGAAACATAAAACAAATTTTAAAATTTGTGACATTAAAAGCTCTAGCATCACTAACCATTGTTGGTCTGACAATCACAATTTTAATTATTCCGAAGATTCAATAATTCGAGAAATGCCATCAATTTACGATCTTGATTTTTGGAAGCTTCTCATACATGGAAAAATTGAAACAACTTGGTTAATGATATGTCCAGCACACCTAATTTTTCAAATGTGAGGCTCTCTATCCTTTGATTTACTCTCTTTACTTCCACCCCTTTTCTCCTGTATGGTTAAACTCGTCCAGGCTGGCTAAGCGCTTCTTATTGGTTTTCTCCATCAAGCAGTGACTCCTGACTCACTGTTTGTTTTTCAACACTCATCGCCATTTCAGTTTGGCCGCGAGTGGAGACATTTGCATAATGACATAGTTTAAACATGTACATCTATGTTAACCTTGGCACTGATTATGGAGCTTTAGAAGCTCCTAAACAGCTGTATTTCATTTTCACGTGTATTTCATTTGTGGTATTTTCACATTGTTCATTTATTTTTAATTTATGCGTATGTTTCTAATGTCAGTCCACCCCATATTAGTATGCTTAATATTTACTAAAATTAGGTCTCCCTCCCTCTAAAAATATTTTTTAAGTTACAATATGATTATTATGATATGACATTTTGATACTAGACATTTGGAGGCTTATTTATGAAGAACATATGACAAATGGATTAAAAAATATTTGAAAGCTAAATTTGTTCTAAACACTTTTAAATTTCATTTAAATTTAAAAATGCATGCAATAAAAATGAATCAAAAACTATGAAACTACTAGACATGTTCTTAAAGGTTGGAGGATATCAATATCTATAATAAATGAGAAATTGTGCCATCAGTGATTTTTATTTTAGAAATTATTTGATGTTATAATTTGTCCCCAATTGTAACTTGCACCTTATTATTTAATTAAACCCATCTGACTAATCTATTATAAGCACTGGTAATTATCATGTATGTAACTCTTGAAAAACACACGTCCATATCACATTGTAAAGATGTAAACCTACTTCATACTCATCATTAAATGTTCCCCATACATGCAATGGCCAGTGGCACAATCTATTGGTTATCATCATTATTAAAATCACCAAAATTTAACAAGTACCGTAATTTCGGGAGTAAGCGCCGCGGCGCATACGTGGTGGAAAGTTCAAAATATCAGCGATGCGGCGCATACGCCAGGGCGGCGGGTACGATGATTTTTTTTCCCTCAACATAGTAAAATCTGGATATTGTGAAAAACAAGCCTTCATTTCAGGTTTTTTTTAGTCTTACTGCCTCAAATACACTTTTAAACACATGGATTCACTAACATTCATTCATATTTCACCTTTATTTACATTCATTTAATCTCAGTATAAAGTTCATAAACAGTACATACCGTAATTTCGGGAATATGCGCCGCACCCATCGTAAGCGCCGCATCATTGGAAAATCGGTAAAAAAAACAAATATACACGTAAGCGCCGCACCCATTAGAAGCGCCGCATCATTGAAAAATCGGTAAAAATGAAATAGTCACGATACGATCGGCAAAATTGGATTAAAAGTAACAAGAATAGCGATAAAATCTTTATATGAATTAACAATAAAACACAGGTTATTTTTAAAATACAATAGAAAAAAAATATGTACTACGCCAATATGTGTACTACGCAAATCGATTATTCGATTATCGTTTTAATCGAATATCGCCGTATGGGGTGTGCTTATGAAATAAATACAATTTATCAACTATTTTAAAGTATACAATAAATACTTTTAAAGAGTGAGCTATTAATATTGAACAGAAAATAGAGAAATTTGGGTAAGTTAAATATATTTTGATTATAGTAATTACGTTTTTATAATAAAGATATATTGTGATACTATGTACTGTTTATGAATTTTATACTGAGATTAAATGAATGTAAATAAAGGTGAAATATGAATGAATGCATGTGTTTAAAAGTGTATTTGAGGCAGTAAGACTAAAAAAACATGAAATGAAGGCTTTTCACAATATCCAGATACTGCTATGTTGAAAAAAAAATCATTGTACCCGCCGCCCTTGCGTATGCGCCGCATCGCTGATATTTTGAACTTTTAAACACGTATGCGCCGCGGCGCTTACGCCCGAAATTACGGTACACCCCCCCCCCCCTGAACCTCCCTCTAAAATTTACACCTCTCCTTTTTTCCTCTCCTCTCAGCATACAAATTTTAAAATCTTTAAAATTCTTTATTAAAAAATATATGCTCTATTTTTTACTCTGTTGTAACAAATTAATAATGAGCCATTTCAATTATCCCTTTACTACCAAAATATCTGTCCTTCACTCTCCTCTAGCAAAAAATCTTTAAAATTATACTTAAAAAAACTTCTGCCCCATTTGTTATGCTCTATTAACAATAAGTAAATAACAAATTATCTAAATTACAATGACCCTCTTTCCTTCGAATTTCCCATTTCCTCCTCTTATCCCAAAATACAAAATTGAAATCTTTAAAGCTTTTATTTGAAGAAATCTTCTGTCCCATTTTTTGCTTTTTAGTAATAAAAATAACTATATAATATGCCACCTAAATTACCTCTCTACTCCAAAAATGTCTGTTTCCTTCTCCTCACATACAAAATTAAAAATCTCCAAACCTCTATTTAAAATATATCTGCCATATTTGTTGCTCTCCAGTAAGAATAAATGAAAAATCAGTCATCTAAATTACCATTCTTTCTTTCTTCAAATGTCCCACTACCTCCTCTCTCTGCCGCACAGCAAAGTTAAGGTGACTCATAATATTGTACTGTTACTCTGTCCCCATTACTCTGTTCCCACACAGCAAATAGTTTAAATACTTTAATATTATTTTTAAAAACTGTCCTATTTTTTATTTTGTAGCAAGGTAACTCATCTACATCATCTAATATAAGTATCACTAACCTAAAATCTACATCCGCTTTGAAATGTTTGATCCATATCCTTTCCCACAAAAAAGGATGGGACATCTAAAAGTGTGGAAGGCAAGCAAAAGAATTTTCTCTATTTTGCAGTTTGGCTATTCTCATACCTTAATCACATATATATTTTATGTTTTTAAAATAAAAAGGTTCTTTAAAATAAATTTTCCACCCCCCCCCCCATTAACAAAATATCAGGGCTGAGTACAGCCAAATTACAAAAAACAGGAAAATCGTCTATCCATGCCCATCCCCTATCTAGTAATGCCTTCCTTTATCTGGGGATGGAAAATGGAAATTTAAGGGGAGAGTTGAATGATTATCTATTTATTGTTGCTACAAAGTAACAGTACGACATATAAGTCTTTAAAAAATACAGTTTTAAAGATTTTAAAGTTTGTGTAATAAAAAGAATATATATATTTTTTTATAGATTTTAAGCAGTGTGTGCTGGGAGGGGCAAAAAAGAGGAAATTTTTGTCGTGGAGGGGAGAGAAATAATTTAGATGGTTACTTAAATACTGTTACAACAAAATACCAAATAGAGCAGGAAAAATTTTAAATATTAGAAGAATTAGATGTGAGGGGGAGGGGTAATCTTCATGAGATGATACTGAGCGTAGAGAAACAGGAATTTTCAGAGGAGGGGATGATTTACGTGATAGATTATTTATTTATTGATACTATAAAATATTAAATAGGTCATGAAAAATGTTAAAATAAAGAGTTGACTAATAAAGGGTAAACTATGCATGTTTCATACCAGAAGGAGAGAAAGGGCATTAATATTAAGCATTAATTTGGAGAGGGGGCATTTAATGATTACTTACTTATTGTTACAATAAAATAACAAATAAGGAAGAAAAAGGAATTTTAAATTTTGTTTAGAGGTTTTTGTTGGTGGAAGATGATTGTAGGAGGGGAAGAGATTTAGACAATTTTTTTTAAAGCAGAAATCTGCCAAAATACAGAAGAGTCTCACTCCAGTATTTAGCTTTTTAACTTCTAAATTAATGATAAAAACATTTTTTAATGACTTTTTTACAAAATACTCATTTATAAGCATCCTTCCAAATTTAAGTAGTTTTGAGCTTGAAAAAGAGGGCTAACAATTGGATTTTATGGTATATTAAAATCTAACTGTCTACTTTTATTTCACAAGTATTTCTCCTAGAATATGAAACCCAGTGTGATGGAATTTACACTTGTGATATGAACAGTTCAGACTCCATGCTTAAAACTCCATTTTCTATCACAACCCATTCATTTTTGGTGTTTACGCATGGTTTCGTGGATGTCATACAAGTTCTCAGAATTTTAAAATTTGACATTATTTCCGCAATATTAAGTATTTTGCAACGTTTAACAAAGTTTCTCAATAGATGGCATCTACATAACTACATTTTTATGAAAAAAATAAAAAAATAAAGATAAGTAATGGGATATCATCTGCTATTGAAAATTTTGAACAATTTTTTTAAATTTTGTTTTTGAATAAATTAATTTAATAATTTTTAGTTTACATTTTCTTCTAAAAAATATAAAAAGAATATTCACATGGCTTACTTCCACATTTACTAAAGTTATTATACAAAAATTGAGATTTTAATATCATTGATATCTATGAAACGCCATGATTCGCATTTGTTTAAAATAGAACTGACCAGGGTGTGATAGAAGATGGAGTTTTGAGCATACAGTCTGAAGACATGTATGAAGTATATACCAAGATTAAAAGTTTTTCTTAGAACCATAGCTACCCAAACTATAGAAATTGATGATACATGCCTGGACGAATTTCCCTAGATGACATAAATACGGAAGTAAATATTAGCTTGGAAATAATAGCAAGCTCTTCAAATTTTTATACAAAATCATCTCGAACAATGGAATTTTACCATTGTCGTTATTTTCTTAAAACAGTCTTCTACTATACGTGCATCAAAATCACGTAAATTGAAAAGTGTAAATTTTATAATTTCAGTTCATTGAGATAGTAAACATGATTTCTTGCTTGTAATGAGAAAATTTATAAAATTAATATAAATCTTTTCTAACTAAAGAATTAAATTAAATTTCTTTTTATTACTTAAAAATAAAAAGATCTCAGGCAATGCAAATGTCACGCTAGCTAGTTTGATATTTAAAAAAAAATCAATCTCTGATTTTGCTGATTTTATTCCAAAACCATACTCCTGTAGGTTGTTGAATATTAATTTGAATAGAATCTCAGCATGGCCTTTGAAGTTTTTTAATGCAAAAATTTTCAAAGGGCTTTGATGAAATTTGTGACACACATTTCACATATGAATTCATTTTCATGGTACTTTTAATGTACAGTACACTTAAAAAGGGTTAGCACAGTGTATTATCCGTACTGGCGCTTTATTTTAGATGGGATTATATTGAATTTTTAGTTTCTAGCATGATAAAATAAATCTGCAGAACCTGGAGCGTTTTCTTTATCTTTTTTGAAATTCTTTCGCATATGTGATTAAACAAATTATTGATAATATAAATTCTTAGTATAAACATCTACTTTGTATATTTTTTCTTACAAAAATTTTCTTAAAAGGAAAAAAAATATATGGTTCCAATGAAAAGAAAATAATGTGTACCTACTGAGATGAAAACCTGTCTGAAAATGAGAACATTCAAGATTCTGTCTTGGTACGTTTTACTGTATTGATGATGAGTTCATAGGAAGTTTCCTGTTTCCAACTGGTTTCGAGAAGCCATCAAAGAAAGAAAATAAAATATTCATGCATGATTTTAGAGAGGGAAATATTGCAAAAGTATAATACTATTATAAAAGTATAATACTATTATAAAAGTATATACTATGTGACATATTTTTATATTACTTTGTATATATGTTGAAAGGAAGGGTGTTTGAAATGTTAATTAAGACTAATTCTATCATAAAGAATCAAAGGCTCAAATAATATATTGAATAGTGAATTAGCATTTTAACCAATATCTAAGTATTCAAACAAGTTTTAGATCCAAAGTACAATTATCAGTAGTCATTTACTATAATTTTAAAAGGTTAATTTTCATCTACTATATATATAAAATGCAAATTAGACTTTCATTTTAGTTGTTTATAATTTGAGTACTAGTGAATGGATTTTGATGGGACTCATACTGTTAGACAATTTTTCATGGAAGGGTTTAGTTTATTGCATTCTGTTCTATCTTGCTTAGTTGTAGAATTATGTGGTAAAGTTTCATAACCAGGCAAACTAGATTATGAAAAATTACCATTTTTAAAAAGTGCTACAGGGCTGATTTTGATGATACTTGTATTGTTATTTAGATAATTTTTAAGGAATTGTTTAGCATATTGCATACCGTTCTTTATCAAATCATACTATTAATGATCATCTAAAAGAGTTGGTCATTACCAGCCAAACTTTTGTCTGACACATTTGAAAATGTGTGCAATGGTATTCGTATCGTTTGCAGCACTGCAAAAGGACATCCCAGGTGCGTTAAAATACAAGGTCAAATTCACAAATATATTTCGTTTGATACAAGGTTCAATTGGAAAAACAAATGAATATAGTGGGAAAAGCCTGTAAGTTGTAAATAAAACATTTTTTAAAATTTTGAATTAAAAAAAACTTAATTGTTCATTTTTGTATGTTTTAAAAACTTAAGTTTCATGAATTTTCAACAATATTTTAGACATCTTGATCATAATAAGAGAAGATAATTTTTACAAATCAAAAAAATTACAATTAGTAATTGAATTCAACAAAGAGACTTGGTGAACATACCTACAAAAGATGAATTAAATATAAAAATTTATAAATATGTGGGTGTTATTCACAAAATTGCTTGTATTTCTAGTTCTAAAAGTTATTTAAAAGTAAAACCAGCAAAGTAGTACATTCCACAAAAGATTAAACAATTTTTACAAGATATAGTATGGTAGTATTTAAGTTGATAATATTGTAGTTTAAGAAATTAAATATGAAAGTAGATTACAAAATATTAGATTTTATGTTATAATTGAAATACAATTGTGATTTAAGCATGAAATGTGGTATGGATTAACGAATAAAAAATGTCTGAATTCAACACTGCTTGAATTCATCACTCTGACAATTGCCCAAAATGTAGGCTAGATCTGAATTTTACTTGTTGGGCTTTTTTCATAAAACATATTCTAATAAATGTAAATTTTGCTTAAGGATACAATAAGAAAATGTACTATCGTTGATGAATTTGTAAGCTTACCTTTATCACTTTTCAATCAAATCAGTGTTATCAAATTCTTGAAAAACACTGGCGCACAACTATAAATTTCAGTCATTAAACTGGTATTGAAATGATGAATCCAGAAGGACAAGAATCGCTGGCATGAACATCATCCAACAGACCTACACATACAAATAAACTTAACTAAAATATACATATAAACTGCAGTGCAAAGGATTTGCCTTATGGGGTTAACTGAAACATACAAACATAGTTATCATAAAATTAACTCACAAATACTCAAAATTTAAGCACCTTTCCTAATTCTACACATAACACATGACAAATCCATCCACAATTATTTTAGCACAATTTCATCATCATTCTTCTGCTGGAACGTATCAAGGATACTGACTACAAATCACCCTTTCCCCAATAAGTACATGCACTGCAAGATAAACACTTACTGACAAAAGTACTGAAATGAGTCTGTATGAAATTAACGTATGCTAAATAATGAAGAGTTATCGCATTGTAAACCTGTGAATTAACTTCACGATAACTCTTGAAAGCATTACATTACAAATATGTAAAATTTTATCTTATTTTGATAATTTATAAATTATAATGAATTGAAATTGTTCAAATCTCTTTTAAACATGCTGTATAGAGAAACTTGTGTCACCCCCATCTTTTTTTTTACTAGAAAATTAAATTGACCAAAAAAGAAAACAAAAACAAAAACATTATTTTTGCTTGGAAATAATACTTTTATTTTAATTTCTTCATTTTACAGAAACTCTTCCTACTTCTGTATATTCCAACTCCTAGAGATAACTTAATTTAGAAAAGCATGTTTAAAAACTGTTTTCACTGTTTAAATGTATTTTATTAACTAATTTCAAATTTGTGTTTTTAATTATGAATTTAATATTTTGTCATTGTAGGGGTGGTCATGAATATCTAATGTTAAAATTCCGTGATATTTCCAGGCCATCATCGAAATGAAAATTTCACAGATAATTGATTTTGAAACACTATTCTGATACATACACAATAACATATTTAGTAAAAGTGGATATTAAACAAAATCAACTACAAAATATTTAAACAGATAGCATGTAAATAACAAATAATTTAATTTTACTGAGAAATTATAATTATATGATTTGTTTTAACTAATAAAAACATATTAGTATTGTGCACATTTAGTACTTGCCTTTTATTTAATGAAAATAAGTTGCACTTTAACCCTTTTTATCCTGACGGTACTTATAAGTACCACTTTAATAAAACACCTATATATTCGTAATATAACCGTTTTTCCTAACGGTATTTATTCACAATGACACAAAGAGTGTATTTCTGACAGCAGGCAGAAGATGGCAAATTCAAGCACATGTCCTCTTTCTTTGCATTGTAGGGATTTTACATTGGCCACGCTACATTCGAAATCCATTTTGCAATAGAACTGACATGCATGTTGTTCTTCATTTCAGTAATTTTAGTGGTTTATTACCGGTTATTCAGTACTATTATTTTCTACTGTTTTCTATATTCTACAGGTGAACATTTCCTATATTTTATTTGAAGTTTACTATTTGAAGTTTACTATTTTATTTTATATCATAGGGTAAAAAATGTATGGTGGTTACAGTTGCACAATTAACCACTAAAACACTATAAAAATTATTTTCCTCTTTCCTATGTTTATTCTGCCCCAAAGCTTATCCAATGATGCAAAAATACAATTAAAAAGTAGCTGGAAAATTAATTCAGGATATAAAGGGTTAAAAAATAACAGAGTTGTCACAAATACTCTACATCAAAATTCCCTAATATTTTCAGGTTAGTGCTAAAAGGATCAGGGTCCATAAGCCGTGTTTTTGGCCCAAGAAATATGACTAAAATTCGATTTTGTTATACTGACTTAATTATTTCACTTTTTAATATTAGAAGCTTTATCCTGTACGATTTCAACAATAGTTTTTGCATTTTGTTCGTTTTTATATAACTTACACAAGCTCAAAGTTCGTATTATTCTTGTAATTTTATGAAAAAATGCAATTTTTCCTAATTTTACCTCAATTTTTAATATATTTTTCAATATTTTACTATGAGCGCAGCTTTCAACACTTTTATTTTGACATATATTGTACATTTTGATGTATTTTATAATATATGTAAAGAAGAAAGTGTTGCACGATTGTGCTCATATAAATAATTGAAGTAAAATTAGGAGAAATTGTGTATTTTTCACAAAAACTATGAATAATACGAACTTTGAGCTTGTGTAAGTCATATAAATCGAACAAAATGCAAAAACTACTGTTGAAATCGTACAGGATAAACCTTCTAATATTAAAAAGTGAAATAATTAAGTCACTATAACAAAATCGAATGTTAGTCTATTTCATAGGCCAAAAACACGGGTTATGGACCCTGATCCTTTTCTTGATAATGAATATATTGTTTTCAATTTCGCACTCTCACACATATAATCATAATTTAAATACAATTACATTAAAAAAATGTCTTCACAAGATACACAATATCATATAAGAGCAATGTACAAGTGATTTTATTTTTGAAGCTGTATAATTAAAACTATATTTTTTTAAAGCAACAGCTGACAGAAGATAATGTGTTTATTTTATTTTTTACTTGAATCTGTAAAAAGACAAGAAAGAAAGCAGTTATGTTGACCAATTTCAAAAGAGAAAATACTGTGGTCAACTTGAGAAAATATTCTAACGTTGAAGCAATCTGGCACTTTTTCTAATATTAGAATAAAGATAAGTAAACAGACCACAATAAAATTGAACTATACTAGAAAATTATGTACAAAAACCTGCATGTTACAAATAATAAGAAAATTGTTTATCTCTGTTGAAAAAGAAATCCCTGTGTCAATCTAGTGTTAAAATACATCAAAATGAAATAATCTTTGACAACAAAATCAAATTATTATTTAACTACAAACATTATTATAAGTATATTTAAGATTGTTCAGCATCGTGCCATGCAATTTTTTAAATAAAAAGCCATTAGGAAGTGGCCAAATAAGAATTTGCTAAGTAAGTATATCAAAATAAATAAGTAACTGCACAATTTATCATTTAAGAAATTACATATTTTCCATTTTTCATTTTATTAAATTAAGTCATGTAACAAGTACAATTGCATAAAATCAATTGGTCTATAACTAATCAATTAATTCACACTTTTCATAGTTATTATGTTCTGAGACTTAAAAGAAAGAAAAGGAAAACTCAAAAACATCATACTATTATTAGCTATTGTATTTTATATAGTACATTGTTGAAGTCTAATAGAAAAAATTACTACATGATATAAAACAGCAATAGAAAAAATTACTACATGATATAAAACAGCATTATTAAGAAAAAATTTTGATAAATAGCAATGCCTCCTCAGCCGTCACAAGCAAAATATCAAGAGAAAAAAAAGTTAAAATAAAATTTTACTTTTAAAAAAGTTGGAAAATTTTTTAAATCTTCTGCATTAAAACATTTTTTAAACACAAAATATGGTAACTATGTAAATGAAAAAAAAAATCAGCTTTGAAGAGGATACAAAAAGATAAATTTATACTTTATTGACATATTCAGGCTTTACACATTTGGACATATCCAGATACTGTAAAGAACTCAATTTTAATAAAGTGTGTTTAATATGGTGAATACAGTTTTTATTATTAGTAATACTCTCTATTTACGATACTATAATAATATTAAAATAGTGAAAATTTCTTTAAAATGAAACAAAAATTTTCATTAAATAAATATAGATTAGTAACATTATGGGAAGGGGAACCATAAACCCAAACCCTGGCTATAGCTTAGAAAAATTCTACATTTTCTGGAGGGAAGGAGGGGGATTTTGATTTACCAGGGCATCTTGTTAATCAACACTAAAACCAACCAGATACTATATTCAAGATGAAAAGTCATGTTACATGGATTGGCAACCTACCAACAGTGAAAAGGTGCTATAATTCACCGAGTTACTGTAAAAGATCAAAACATTTTTGGATCAGTCATATTTTTGTACGATTCCAAACATTTTTTCAGTTTACCATGAGTAGTAGTTAATGGAAATCAAAGCTACTTTTTTTTTCCCCAAAATCTCCATGATAATTCCATTTTGACAAACTTCTCTGACATTTCCATATTTTCCAGGTCTGTGATTTCACTACAGATTACAGAGATCGGTAAATAATGGAAATAAAATTTTTCTTCATTTTCATTGAATTTCCTGGATAATTCCAAATGAATATTTTTTCCTGATATTTCTATATATTTAAGGTTTTTCTGTCTTTTGATCATCCTAAATATAATTAATATTTTAGGATAAACACAGTTTACATTATAAATGGCTTGTGCAGATTTCAGAGTATTTACTGCATAAGTATTACAAAGAACATTTATTTTGCTATAGTTAACTCTAATAGCAAATGAAATTTAGAAAGTATTTTTTTTTTAATGTTTTCAATCTGACTGATACATATAGTAGAAAACTGCATGGGCCCCAAACCTAAATGCGTCCTGAGTAGACTTATTTTTTTCCAGGTTAAGCTGGGGCACGATCTAATTATTCCCCTCAAGCCTGTGTTAAACTGCCATTTTATTTATTTATTTTTGTAAAAATAATAATGACATTTTATATTTGTTTAACGAAATCTTTAGATATTTAAATTAGTTTAATATATTTTTTTCATTGTAAAGTTTTTAAATTATGATTTGATTTAACCATATTTTTCGTTCATTTTACAAACTACATTTATTTTCTTATGAATCTTCACTTAGATGTTATTGTCTATGACAATTGTTGGTACTTCTGCATTATCGTCAACCACTTCCATAAAAAAAGACTATTGCCAAGCTATTCGCCAAACTGTAACATCCAATAAAGAAACAAAAGAATGCTGCCATTGGAATCTAAAAGATAAAAATACAAATAATTCAGAAAAATCCCATTTACTAAAGTATAATTTATATGTAACTTTAAACAATAAAATTTACAATATATTAGTGAAAACAGAAAAAAATTAATCTTCTATATTAATTAATTTATATTATTTTTCTTAATTATTCTGGGGGATAAATATTTGTGACGTCAATTGAAACTAATCTATTATATTTAACTAGACATCACAAAACTCTTCAGTGCTTTTTCTCTTTTAATAAGATGGTGTCACAGTTTAAAGACATAATTCTTACTTTAATTAACGAAATAACTTATAAATCTGTAAAACATCATTAAATATACAGATAAACGTCAAATTAAAAATCACTTGATGACATAACAAACATGTGTAACACATCGAACATCAAGTAAATATTACGCCATGATCATGCATTTTTGGCGTTAAATCCTATAGTTTGGCGATAGTTTTTCTTATGAAAAGTGGTCAACAGGATAATAGAGAAGTACCCAATTTTTTGAATGAGTCTTCATGTACAGAAATATCTAACAAGGGAACCACTTTTGGTGTAGCTTGTGCCTAGCATTGACATCTGGTGCATTTTGTAGCTCTATACCTAAAAGTTAGAGAACCAATAAAAATTTTCTCTTAAAATCATATTTAATATATTTTTTTAATACTTTTTTTCCTTATTGGATTTTTAATTGCTAATTTCACGCCAAAATTGACTTAAGTTGCCAAATGTGGCACTACATATCGAAACCATCACTCATTCACACACAGACGACTATGACATTCGACCAGGATTGCGGCATAAAAATTCTACGTTAACAATAAAGCCAATTTTGCACCACCAAACATGCAATTATAATGTTGTAATTTTCCAAAATGAAATTTGTATGTTTTGAAGGAATTTTTTAACTTTTTTCATATTTTATACATATTATTGACTATAATTTGTATTTTTAACTGCTTTTTTAAAATGTCTATGTTAATAGTCTGATAAGTGATCTCGAAATTGCATTTTCAGAAAGTTATGCAGGTGTAAAATTAGAAAAAAAATTATTTTAACAGAAAAATTTTATTTATTCTCAAACTGCATAATATAGGGCTTAAAATGCACCATGTCTCAATGCTAGATGCGAGCTGCCCCAAAAGTGGTTCCCTTGTAAGTGATCATTTCTATTCCATATTCCATGAATTGTGGACATTATAATCAGAAAATAAAATATATGCAGAAGAAAGTGTGTTTTTTGAAGATTTTGAATTATAGGAAAATGTTGATTTAGAAATATTTGAGTGGCTTGTAGAAATTGAGTAGGCCATTATGGATAGTTTTTTTCAGATTTAACAACATTACTGGACTCACATTGAACTTTTATGCCAGCCTAGGCTAATAAATTTTTATGTACATGTCTGGGCTGAATTTTTAGATTTTAAAATGGGCTTGACCAAACTTCTAGCTTTCATACAGTGACAGGCTAATAATGTTTTTGTAGGACAATTCCAAGACTTTACAGATCTCTAATGTACAGACAGACAGAAAATCCTAAATGTTTTTCAACTGCAGTGAAACGTTTATAAAAGCTTGCAAGCACATATTTTTCACTTAAATGCACAATCAGGATAACATAAAATTCTGTGTATAAATCACCTTACACAAATTAAACCCTTGCTTAATTTTAAGCGATTTTGCACAAACTTTTATTTTAAAATTCTTTTGTATATTTAATGTTTTAGAAAAGTAAATTTGTACATCTATTTATGTAAAAATTGCTACAATATTTTCTTCCCGGTGCAGAGTAAATCTGTTTTTAAATTATGAAATAATGGACTGACACCAGAATTTATAAAAGAATTCATTATTTAATAAAAACTTGCTTATATTACCGTACATAATAAAAGGGAAAATTTTATTAAATATTCTTGGTGTCATTTGTCAGTTTTGGAATTAAAATTAGGTGTCCTTTTTTGTGCACACCGCCCGCTAAAAGGTTAATAGAATGAATAGAATTGAGAACTTTTGTGCTAGAAACAATAGTTCAATTATGAAAATAAATAGCATCTTTGCTGCTAGATGGCGCCTTCTGTCTTATTTCAATATTTGTTTTAGTGTAATCAAATTGATTAAAGAAGAAATCAGAATTTAATATTCAACGGTGATAACTTTGAAGGATTTTCTTAGTTTTTCAGTTAATATGGATTAGAAATATTATTTAACAGAATTTACATTTGTAAAAATTAGCAGCTTAGAATTTAGATATTATAGAATTCAACTGAACTGCTATTCATTAATTAATATTTAACCATAACAAATATGAAGTAACTTTTTAATCAATTTATTTACCTTTCACTTATTAAATTAATAATAAAACAGCTTTATTAAATATACATTCAATTCAACAGGATTTGAATTTGTTAAAATAAGATTATTACCTACATTTTGTGAATCAAATGTGAAATTATTTCTCAAACAAGAGATGGTACTAATATGTAACTAAATTTTTATTATAACACTAAGATTTTAAAACTATTTCAGAACATCATATTGACGACATATTAGAAAACACTGCGAAGAGCATTTTTATATCAGGGAGTAGGTGGGTGCTTTAAATAATATAAATAAAACTGTAAACATACTGTTTGATGATCAATGATATGGAGTACCAGGTTTTAAAAAATCGAACCAGAATTATTTTAAAATCAAAATTGAATAAGATTTGAATAAACCTATATAAGTATAAGAGGGAAAAAATTACAAAAATACATGAAAAATTTTTAGAGCGAGAAATATGAAATAAATTGCTATAATAAATTTTAAAATGTTTAATTGCAAAATAAATAAATAATGTTAAGTTCCTTTCATTCTGGAAACAATTGTACAAAAATTGTAGAATGACTCTTCACACTTTCTTTTTATATCAAACAAATAATTTTTTTAAATGTTCTGCTGGAAGAGACAAGTGTGCCTTAAAAATTATTTTCTATCAGATCCCCTCCATCTGATTCATCAGAAAAAAATTATCTGGTACTTAAGTCATATTCATCCTGCTTATTAAAAAATTACAGCTACTCAACTGAGCTGGAAAGATGCACAAACAACATTCACACAAGACAATAAAACAAAGTTTGAATATGATTACAAGTAAACATTCTATAATGTAGAAACAGAAATTAAGTTTAATAATAACTTTCTATGAAACTGAAAAAAAAAGAATGTTTATCAGATGCAAGAATGATGAAAATGGTTTACAGGAATGTTAGAAAATAGAAACATTAATTTTAAGTTGTTAATTTAATCTGAAATATTGGTTATTTTATGAAATTTACTGTCTTGAAAAAATAACGGTTAGACTAACGTACAGTGAGCAAAAAAAGTATTTGAACATCAAGTGAATGTGTTTCATCACACATAAACAGACACAAAATGTATACGAATAAAAATATTTACAAAACAAATAAACATATTTAATATTTGACTTGATATTTATATTTAAAAATATGAAAATGTAAAAAAGTAACATTTGTGAAACCAAAAAGCGTTTGCACACTAGCAGTCCGAATAAAAATAAAGTAAATATTTAAAAAGTAAAAAATAGTACTATTATTTAGTACGCATGTTCTTTGCTTCAGTTACAGAATGTAATTATCTGGGCATTGATTTAATCAATTTGGGACATATTTCACAGCTGGGTTTTAGCCATTCTTCCTTAATAGCTTAAGCTTAAGATCACCTTTCTAAGAAATTTTCTTTTTCAGTACTTTCATATCCAAAATATGCCAAAAATTTTCAATAGGTTTGAGGTCTGGTGGTCGAAGTCGCATTTGCAATTGATTTTTTACATTATACAGCAACCATAACCTCATAATGTTCACCGTGTGTTTAGATCATTATCGTGTTGAAAATAATATTAATCAGCAATTCCCAATTTCAGAACACTATTAATATAATGTTTGGCATTCCTATTGCCTTCAATAAAAGCCATTTCGGCAACCCCATTAAAAGACATGCATCTCAAAATCGTTCTATGACCACCACCAAGTTTTACATTTGGTTTAAAATTTTTATTTGAATGGACGTACTTGTATTTCACCGAACACTTTACTTTCCATCTGAGCCAAAATATTAAACTTACTTTCATCAGGAAAAATAACAGTTTTCTAAAACTCAGGTAGTTTGCTGGCATAAGCAAGCCTTTTCAGCTTGTTTGTTTTACTGATAATTGTTTTTTTTTTTTTTTTGAAAGACTCTTCCTCGAATATTTGTGTCATTAAGGATATTTCTGATAGTTTGAGATGTAATTATTGTTGTGAGGTAGAAATGAGATCAACAGCCAATTGATGGCCTTACTTTACCTTACTTTTAGCTTCTTTGGATGCCCAGTTCACAGCTTATTTGTTGTTGTACCAGTCTCTTTTTTTCTTCTTTGTCACATAACGAACACTAGAAAAGCATAAATTTAATTGTTTACCTATTTCTCGGTAACTTTTAATCAAGAATTGTGAAGAGTTATAATCTTCTCAGTCACAGCTACAGAAAGCTCATACGTTTTTGGCACTATGACAGCTGAAACTGTAAGAATGTGAGTTTCATTTATTATATTATGTTATTCCAAAGTGCGGACTGATGTTAAAAAAATTTGCATAATCTTCGCGTTTAATTGCTTTTTAAACTGTCAATGTTTCGGTGTGCAGGTACTTGTTTTAATGAGAAAATGATGTTTTATTTTTTTAAATGAGTCTTATTATTTTTTAATGTTGAGTTGGTTATTTGTGTTTGTTTATTATTTAAATAAAGTAATAGTTAAAAACTTTCTGTTACATTTGCTTTCTATTGTTACTTATGCAAAAAATTGAGAGTGTGCAAATACTTTTTTTGCTGCTGTATACAGGGCTTAATTTCTAACAAAAAAGTACTGGAGCTCTAATATTCTGCATTAATAACAGTAGTATAACCCTCTCGTCACCTCCACCTGCATATTTATATTTCATACATTATTTGAAAATTTCTTCTTCAGCAAAATATTTTTAATATATTTTAATTATATCTATATCTATTTATAGGGTAGATGTGCCAGTAATGGTCACCCCACAAAAAGTAATAGATAACTGATATTATGATTGTATTTAAAACTGGAATTTAAAAGAAAGCATAAAAAAAGCTTTATTTTTATTGGTTATTTTTTTATAAACCAAAAACATTGAAGGTGGCTCATTACCGGAAGGCGGTCCATTATTGGCACATCTACCCTTATATAATAAAATCTAATAAATGAACAGAGCAAAAATATTAAAATCCAGAGTGGGGAATTTTCAGAAAATCTTACTCCACAAGGATTTTTTAGTGTCAACTAGCCAAACACAGGAACTCCGGAGCACAATATTTATGAGTTTCGGTGTTTTTCGACCAATATTTAAATATCTACTAAAATCAAAGATTGAGTAATTGAGCTCCGGCACAAATTAAGCACTAGCTGTACATTACAATGTAACAAACAAACAATTTTTTCATATTCGTATGAAATGTTTCTACGCAACAATAAGTAGCAAGTTCTTAAAATCTTCCATATTCTCCTACAAACCTAACAAATACAAAACGCTAGCGCAATATTGTAAATTTAGAATGGTAAATATAAAATGTAATATACTACACCCAAAATTATATGCGGACGCTAAAGACTTCTTCCATGTCCTTCCAACTCAAATCCTACAATAGAAGGCAGCCTGAGTAGCAGAATTTTCATTCTATCGAATCAATTAATCGAAATCAAAACCAAGTCCATTTTTCTTTTCATCGTCATCGTTCACAAAGTCTAGCGTCTCCTTTAGCTTAGTATGATTACTTTTTAATATTTCTAATTCTTAATATCTAAATAGGACATATTTACTTTCACATAAGTTTATTATTGTCTTCAGCATAAAGGTATTGTATCTAAATATTTCTCTATCTAATTTATTATAATGATATCATTTGAAGTATTCAGAGAGATGGCCTGTGTAGTGTATTTAGGCCTAACTATTAAAAATTTTAAATAAATAATATCTTTTTAATATTATTAGAAACAACTTTTTAAAAGACGTACCTAGGTAATTTTAATATTTAAATATTTTTATCATGAAAATACATACTGGATAGCATAATTATATCATTAGAGATAAAATAGTTACATTGATTAAGAAGATTTGGACAATTTTTTAATTAGCACACATGTTTGATTTCTTCTGATCTTTTATGGCCAATTACACTGTTTCTGTAATCTTTGTCTTTCTGGAATGCACATAGCGAGGGTGCTAGCAGGGCAATAACATACAAAATTTTATGGGCTTAATTTGTTCCAGAGCTCAACTCTGATACTTCTTTGTTTTTAGTGAATATTTAAATATTGGACAGTATTCACTGGAGCTCATAAATACTGCACTTTGGAACCCAGAGGAACAGTTCTTTCGACAAACCGAATCTCTTACCATTTCTTTTCCCTCCCATCTCCAATCCTTTGCTTTTTTTCATACTAAAGCACTTACATATGTGATATAGCATGTCACACCCATAGAAGCATTTTATGCCTGAAAGTCTAGACTTAATGGTTTTCTATCTCAATGGTTTCAGAATGGCGACTAGGAATGGCAAAATTAATTGTAACTGCTTTTGTCATTTTCATTAGTGGCCATGTTATATTTACTCAATACTTTTTGTTTGTGTCTAAAATATTCCTACTGATCAACTTCTTAGCTCCACACTGTACTTGATTTGTGCTGAAACTTACACGAACGCAGCTGTAATACTTCTTTATTTTGTTCCCTTATATATATACCTTTAAATCGCATTATTAAATTTATACTCATTCATATCTTTCAAATGTTTATATTGAATCTCACAGAATTTAAATAGAGAATTTTCCGTTTTGATGAAAGTAAATACGGGTTAGGATCCCTTAGAAAGACCCCCATGGATAGCACTCCCCCCTAGGGCCTATATCCCTCGAGTAGATAATTGGCCGTCATATATCAACCAACCAACTGTTTTGATGAAAATTTGAATGATGATAACTGGACTGAATTAGCTTTACAGAAAACTGGAACACAATAAACAAGTAGAGATATAGAAATTTGCTATTTTCAAATGCTGTATATATATTGCTAGAAGAATTTCTTTGAGAATTTTTAAATTTTAAACATTTAATGTTGCATATGTCATAAAATTTAAACTTCTTTTTTAAAATAAACTGTTATGCATCTATTCAGAATCTCATATAATGTGTATATTTAATGCTATCCTTGAGTTAAAGTTCTATTTAAATAAAAGTTTAGGATAAAAGTATTTACTTTGATATCATGCATTTCTGTTTTTCACTATCTTCTGAATTGCATACTCTCATATCTGAAGTGACCAGCCCCTTGTTTCATTCACTGGCTTTAAATGTAAATATGTTACTTAGTAACGGGCAGTAGCTGTGATTTCAGATTCGTGTCATTCACCACGATCATGGCAATATTCTGCATAAATGGCCAATGGTGTTTCAGATGCGAGTTTGTATGTTTAAAATGACAACATGTTTATGCAAAACAAGTGCTGAGACAGTGGTGGATTCAGGGAGGGGTCAAAGGGTCAGCTGACCCCCCTGTGATGAAAAACACCCTTATTAGTGGCGCAGCCAGAACTTTTTAGCAAAATGATTTTTTGTAATTCTTATTATTTTTTGTATTTCACACATTTTTTACCGTTCCGAAAAATTAGTATAGGAAATCAATGTTAACCATTTTTTGCTTGGTCCTGTAAGATATTTCTGCTCTGCTCAGGACATCATACAAAAGAGTGAGGGTTCGTTCTCTGGACCATTGTTACTTGGCGCTTTGTTCATTCCCAGATGGACACCGAGATGATGGGAACCTGATGGAAGAGGATGGCTCAGGTTCAATAGCAAATGAAGGAAACTTTCGTTCATTATTGAGGTTTCGCATTGACGTAGGTGACACTGTTTTGGAAAATCACATAAACAACACTCCTCGTAACCCTACTTTTATCAGTAAAACAACTCAAAATTAATTAATTGACATTTGTGGGGAGCTGATATCGCAGAAAATACTGTACTCTGTGAAAGGAAGTCGGTTCTTTAGTATTTTAGCTGACAAAACCACCGATGCTGGTACTATCGAGCAGATGAGTCTTAGCATTCCATATTGGGATATAACTACGAAGAAAATCAGGGAAGAGTTTGTAGGCTTTGTAGAAGCTAGAGGCTTAAGTGGTGAGTTCCTTTCAGACCTAATTAAAGAAATTAGGATTAAAAATTGAAAATATGCGAGGACAAGGTTACGACGGTAGTTCAAATATGGCTGGAAAACTCAAAGGGGTGCAAGCACGCATAAAAGAAAAGCAGGCACTTGCTACTTACATGCATTGCGCGTCTCAGAAACTAAATCTTGCCATATCTAAAGCCTGTTCATTACGCAGTATTAGAAACGCTGTTGGTGTCATGAAAAAAGTCATCCATGCAATTAGGGAATCTGCTAAAAAAAGTGAATTGGATGCAAGAGAAAATTCAAGAGCATCATCCTCAAGAAACGCGATTGAAGCTCTCAAAACTATGTGAAACTCGCTGTATTGAACGCCACGACGCAATATTACAATTTTTACAAGTTTCCGATGCCATTGTGTGCTTTCTAGAATTATTAGATGCAGAAGATTCGTCCTCCAAACCCGCATCTTTAATAGCACCAGTTCTGCAATTTGATTTCCTTATTGCAGTGCAAATCATTTCCTCCATGTTGAGTTTAACTTTTTCTTTATCTCGTAATTTGCAAAGTCCTTCATTAGATTTGAAGCAATGCTATGATATGGTAAAGCATGTTGTCGATACTTTAAATGATTATTGAAATTCATCATCAAGTTACTCGAAAATATACGACGAAGCATCGAAAGTAGCAACTAAACATTCGATTGAAATTACTATGCCCAGTAAAAACACAGCACCACAGATCCAATACTGCAGAGTCAAGTTCTGAAGAATATTACAAATTTAATTTATTTTTGCCGTTTATGGATTTTATCGTATTAGAATTGGTAACAAAATTTTCCACTGCTGAACATTCAAATATCGTTGCATTACATGGATTGATCCCGGCATTTTCCAATGAGGATACTGAAGCTTTAATTAATGCAGCTGAACCTTACAAGAAAGATATTCCAGGGACATTTTCTGAATTTCAAGGAGAAATATACTTATGACAGCGGCAATGGAAAAACAAACCAGAGAGCGAACTTCCACGCATTGCAAGTGAAAGCATATTACAAGCTTCAGAATTTTTACCCGAATATCAAGACTCTTCTCCATATTTTATGTGTCCTTCCTGTAGCAACCTGTACCAGTGAACGGTCTTTCTCAACATTAAGACAGGCAAAAACTTACTTCAGCTCAAATATGAAAGAAGAAAGACTAAACGGTTCAGTAATGCTTAACATTCATCGCAATAAGGAAATTGACCCTGAAGAAGTATTAAATAAATTCGCAATGAAGCATCACGGGAAATTGCAACTTCAGTATTTTAAGGTAGTACAGCAATGTTTTGCCATCATTTTTTTTCATTGCAATAAAAAGTCTTCTCCACATCTTACATATGAAAACGTTTAATTTTATTTAATTGAGGAATTTTAACATTTCTGTATTAACTACATATTATAGAATTAATAAATTGTATATTTATATATTTCATACAAAATGATAACAAATTGGTTACTAAAAGTGAATTTAATAATATTATTATAATTTGTAATTTATATATTAATTTAATATTAATATAATTTTTAATAGATAATTTAATATTATTTCATGAAAATTTATATATTACTGTGTAATATATTATATTTTGAAGCAGGAAATGATGCTTCGTTTTTCTTCCAGTTCACTGATAATTTTATAAGTAGAAGGTATAACGCTGGCCACTGAAACTTGACCCCCTGTGAAAATTTTCTGGATCCGCCCCTGTGCTGAGAGTTTGTATAACAGACTAGGCTTTTTCTGATATTTTTGCCTCTTGCCTGCTGACCTTTTGGTTATTACTGATATTTTAAAAATGTTGCTGCATATTTTTTTATTGTCTGTTTTGTTCCTTGAGTTAACAGCAAAGTTATGCTGTTTTTAGTCAGTCATCTTATCGTATAATAAATAAGCATGTTTATACAAGAACTGTTGTTTTTAAAGACTTCCACATAAAAGCAATGATTATATTCAAAATGACCAACATAAACAATAGCAATTTTATTAGGATAAAAATTGGAAAAAGATTTTATGTATACTATATAGGACCCATTATTCAGAATTCCAAAATCAGGAAAAACCCAAACTCTGGAAAAAAATTCATTAGAAAATTTTCTAAATTTGTAAACTTTTACTAAATTTTTGCAAATACTTGAAATTTTTTGAAGATTTTACAAAATTCTATTTTTTTAAGTCTATTGTTTCAATGTGTTAAGCACTAAAATAATATATTAGGTGACCTCCCCCCCCAAAAAAAAAAAAAAAAATCAAGAATATCATCAAACATTTTTAGAAAAAAATCGTGAATTTAAAAAAAACATCGGTGAACAAATTGCAGTTTTGTCGAATGATCACAGAAACAACAAATTTCGCCTCATAACCATGGGAAAAAAAGTGAGAATCTTGTCAAACAATTGCAGAAAAATCATGAATTTCATCAAAAAATTGCAAATTTCACCAACTGATTCCAGATAAAAATCACCAGTTTGTCCAGACAAAAAAAATCTATAATTTTATCATACAAGTGCAGATGTAAATTTCGAAAAAACATCGGGTGGACAAATTGCAGTTTTGTTGAATGATCGTGGAAACAAAAAACAACAAATTTCTACTCATGACCATGGAAAAAAATTGGGAATCTTGTCAAAGCTTCTGAAATCCAGAATTTTCTATAATCTGAAATTGCCATTAATCATGAAGTTATACTGTTTTTCTGTTTTGTATATCATTTTTTTTTTCAAAATGTTTTTCTTTTGTCACTTTATTAAAATAATGCATACTTTGCAACGATCGGCCATTGGCATCTCCCCCCACCACCACCCATAAATATCATATATTACAATTTTAATACCATGTAAGCGCCCCCCCTCCTGATTATTTTGCGATTTTCTGTTGTGTTTAGGGGGGCGGATTAACTGGATTTTACGGTATGTAACTGTTCATTGCAACATTTTTCAATGCCTTTTCTTTTTTAATATCATGGCACTGCCATTTAAGTATGCCATTGATATTTTAATTAATGAAATAATTAATAAATCAGTAAAACATAATGAAATATATATGTATATGTCGAATTAAAAACCACTTGATGCCATAACAAACACATGTAATGCCTCTGACGTCAAGTGAATGTGATGCCACAATCATGCATTTTTGGTGTTAAAGCCTATAGTTTGGCGATAGTTTTTTGTTATGAAAAGTGGTCGATGGCATAAACGAGAAGTACCATATTGTTAATGATATTTTAACAAGTTATTAGTCATTTTGGTATTTTAAAGGTAATTATTAAACATAAAAATATAGTTTTTATTTGAGAAGAAATATTATTATTTACACTGTTTTAAAATTTGCAATAATAGGTAAAAAATTTATCGAAATAAATTAATCTCTGATGTAAATATAATTTTTAATTGAAATTGTTTGAAAATATTGTTATTTGAGCATTTTAAACGTGACATAAGTTTCCCTACTTAATGTTTTGAAAACACTTTGTAATTTAATTATTTCTCTTTTTAATATTCACGTGCAAGTATATTTTTTATTAGTACCGTAATTTCGGGTAGATAAGCCGCGGCTTATACGTGTTTAAAAGTTAAATTTTATCTTTTGCAGCTTATCTGCCGGTGCGGCGTATACGAAGTAATAACGATTTTTCCAGAAAAAAAAATCGGATCATGTACATATTATAGAGTGAAAATCTGAAAAACAATATTAAAAATGCTTCACGGATTAGAAATAACAATTGCTCAAAATATATCGGGAATTTGTTAAAGTAATCGCCGCATCCTCTTTACTATTTCTGTTACTCAGATTGCTTTTCTAAGCATGTTATAGAATATCCCATTTAAGTTCTTTTTATTTCATTAAAAAAGAAAAAAATCTATACATGGTTTCTTTTTGCATAACGAAACGTATGCCTATAATCTGCGTCGGCATATAATCCACAGGTGTCAATCTCATAAGATTTTGAAAAAAAATCATTGTATAATCCGCAGCGGCGTATAATCTGCAGGTGAAATTTTCACTTAAAATTTTTTTCACAAGATCTACAGGACTAACGTTCAGCCATAAGAGAAAAAATATTGAATTTATTGTAAAATATTTTAATTTTTAACTTTTGTACTTAATATAACACTTGATAAGTAAATAAATCTGAAATAAAAAAAATGATAATTCAGTACAAAGATATTTGCAATTCTATTACACATAAGTAGAATGAATTCAGAAGATTTACATTACTTAGTATAAAATTATAATTAAGTAAGTTAATTACTTAAATATTTGTTTAAATTAAATATAAAATCCTTGTACAAGTTTTTTTATTCTTTTGTCTTATTTTTAATTTAATATTATGAGATCAGTGAATCAGACAAAGATTTGTCTGGCACCATCTGTTGAAGTTAAAGCTTACTACGTCATTCGATTATTGTTTGAATGGAATATTGCCGTATGCAGAGAATGAATACCTGTAATGGATGAAGCATAGTTATTTTCAGAATTTTACGTTGTTATTTAATTGATGGATTTGAATAAAAAATAGTGTTATTTGTAATTCTAGTGTAATGTTTTATATTAAGAATTCCATCAAATATATTTCTTCTTGCCGATCCAAGGCTGAAATGTGCGATGCAATTGGATAAATTCACAAACTAAAAGTAAGTTATTTATTTATTTTCATTTTTTGTAATAAATTTAAAATTCAAATTTTTAAAGTGGTTTAAAAAAATACGCGAAAATATTCAATATGGCGTCTACAGTAGTATGTACAGTACACCACTTTCAATAAGTGCGGCTTATACGCCGGTGCGGCGTATACGATGGAATTTCAGCTTTTCTTTACCATTTTCGGACGTAGCGGCGTATACGCCAGGGCGGCTTATCTACCCGAAATTACGGTAATTTTCTACATTTATTGCTGTTAACACGTGATCATTTAATTATTATCTGAAAATTTATTTCTGTATTTAATAGTCACATGTAAATACATTTGTTAATTGAAAGGAATATTATTATGTGCGCTATTTTACAAATTGAGTACAATGGAACCATAAAATTACATATGCGTTTACTTTAATTTCTTCAGTAATTCTAAATAAATAAATAAATATTTGCTGTATTTTCACAACTAAAGCAATCTATTCTTCCAGAACTGTTTTTAAATACTGTTTTAAAATCTTTGCTATTTTGAATTTCAGATTCTAAAGTATTTTTACAGAAAGTCTTAGAAGTGAAAAATTATTCTCAAAACATGCAACAGTTTAGTTTTAGTACATGACGAAACTTTAGCCATATTCATTAGATGACATTAATAAATTAGAATTTTTTGGATTCTAAAAGGCAAGGAAAAAAAACAAATATCTATCAATACATTTTGTGTTTTTAAAATCTATCGAAAATTTTGTCTTCAACAAATAAATGTGTAAATTTCTGTTTAAAAGAAAAATGTGCATGTACATTTCTAAAAAAGACTGGGCACTAATCCAAACTAGTTACTTTCTAATACATTCCTAAGTTAATTTTTATTTTCTAAAACATGAAATAGATATCTGCTCTTATTCAGATAATATGTACTAATTTACGAATTTTGCATATTTGTGAATGAACAGCTCCCCCCCTCCCCCACCCCTTTGTTATGTGCATGCCGGAAAGACAAAGATTACAGAAACGGTGTAAATTGCCCATAAACGATCAAAAGAAATAAGACAAGTTTGATAATTAGAAATTCGGATAAATCTCTTTAATGAATGATTTTGCTAATGCAACTGTTTTATACTTAATTGTAGTTTAAGAAATTTAATTATAAATTTACGCTATATATTTTCAAGATTTAAATATTTTATGTATTAAAATTACCTAGGTATGCCTATTAAAAAGTTTTTTTCTAATAATTTAAATGAGATATTATTTATTTAACTCTGAACCTAATTTTTAAAGGTTAGGCCTATGTATACTAAAGAGGCTATATCTATATCAATATTTGAAGTGATACTACCATTAGAATGACTAAGATAGAGAAATCCTTCATGCTGAAAACAGTAATAATAATAATAAACAGCAAATATGTCTTATTTAGATAAAAAATAAAATAAAACTAACTGTATAGTTTGATTAATAATGTGCTATGCTACCGTCTATCATTCTAACAAAATTTCATAAATTTGTTTTTTTTATGTTGCACACTAAGTTTCATGTTAAGGAGAGAGAACAATCTTTCTTTGTGTATGAACGAAATATGAAAAACCACACTCTACTACATAAAAGAAAATGGCATTGTTAACTTGTATATCGATTATCAATTCTATGTAGTTAAAAATCATTATACCTCTGATTACACAGAGAGCATTAAGTGTTTCAGAAACTTGATTTCTATGTGTTGTAAATTATATCAAGATTAGTTCTAAAGAAGCTAAAAGTCTTAAAACAAGTTGATAAACGCCAGTTCGGATAACAGATGGCAGCATGAGTCATAATCTATCGAAAAGAGGTTTTTAATCGAAGTATTTTCTGGCATCATTTTGCCATTTTACTGAACATGAAGTAGGGTGTGGTAAGAATGCCTTCCATCCATATAAATGTTATGTTAGTTGTACCTTGGTATTGGTTGATTTTGAGACGAATAGATGAGACTTTGATTATTTATTAAGTATTATTATTGTGGATAAGATTTTTTTCAGCCGAATTATGAAATGGGTCCGTTATTACATTGTTTGCATCTTAGACTTGCCTTTAGCAATTCAAGTCCATAGATTTAAGTCTCTTGCATTTCAGATTAAATTAGCAAAGTAAAGATTTAAAAAAATTTCTATTAAAACTTAATATGCGAAATTTATTTTAATCTTTCTTGGATGTTACATCTAATGAATATTATAATTCAAATGATGACCAAATACCTTTCTGTTTTCTGTAGGTAGTATGCTTAGTTTTTATTTTTACCTAACATAATTTGCAAATTACATTTAATGGTGTTTCAGTTCCTAGTCAAGAATGAAGTGTTTTCTGTTCCATATCCCTTTTTAATACTTTGTTAAAATAATGAAAAAATAATTCAGTAGTATATTATTTCCTTTTGTTTGATTCATTTATGTGCGTCTTCTAAATTTTATAAAATAGCTGTTATTTTTCTGTTAGGCTAACACCACTGTCATCAAACATAATAGTTAAAACCAAAGGGGCATTAATTTTTATAATTTGATCGTGAACACGAGAAATAGGCACAAACTTTTCTCATTTTATTGTTCCAGCCTACTGTCGTATTGTGATTCATTTGGAGTTGAAGTTCACGAAACTCCATCGAAGGCAGTTCTTAACACCACAAACATATAATTCTCAAGGCATTTAGAAAAGGCAATTTGGATGCTTCAAACCATGTTTTATTTTGCATGCTTTCTCAGCATGATCGTATGCTAAATCTTCATTGCAGATAAAATTCCTAACATCTATAATTTCATTTGATTTTTTGTAACAAAACTTTTTTTATGTATAGTTCATACTGCTGAAACAATGTTATTGCAGCTTCCACATCAGCAGATAACCACCATATTATAAAGTCCATCTCAGTATCAGCTAAAGATGTAAATTATAACTTAATGAAAAATATTTCCAGTTAAAAAAAAAGATAGAAAATTATAATTTCATGTGCAACTCTCATGGATCTAGCATTTTCTTTCAAACTTGGTTAGACTCCTCCTCTTTTTGCTATTCATTTTCAGATATTTCAGACTTTCAGAAGTTTTTTTGTATACCGTCTTTTTGAATTTGAATTTTTCTTTTCAAAATTCTTGCATAATTTTATCAAATATTTGCTACATGATTTTTTTTATAATTACACGTAGATCTTTATAACAGTGACAATTTGTCAAATTACCTAAAGGTTAGCAGCTTTCCCTAATCCTGTTTCCTGAAAAATCGAAATATTATTTTGGCATTATACTGATATTGTAACCTTTGTCTTTTGGAACAGTTATTTTCATTAGAAGAAGCTTGATAAAAATATACAGCTTCATCAGTATTGTAAATACAGTCAACTTCTTATAATTTACAAAACCTTTTATGTGTTATATATATTCGGATGTAGAAACTGAAATTTATTGCTAAGATTCAAAATTCAGTAGCAAAAACTTTTTTATTTTTCATATTTTTGCAGAGCGTTACTTTTTATTTTTTGCTTTAGTTTAATCGAATTTTCAGTTTATTTCTTTCTTCTCTCTGAACCATAAATTAAAAAAAAAGTTTTTAAAAATTAGATTAGTTTTTATCAGAATAATCTTTTATTCCTGAACTGAAAGTTACATTTTTCAATAAGTTGCAAAATAAAATTTCCATAACTAAGCCTATTGAAACAAACTACAAATAAACCATTCTTTCAGAAAATTAAAATGAATCAGGGATGAATGTATATTTAGATTTATATATTTAAATAGGTGAGCTTATATTATTTCTAAGTTTATTTTATTATGCTTTCATTATTTACATTTATGAAATTGATAAGCTTTTACAATGTTGAACAGATATTTCATTTCAAAACTTAGTTCGAAAAGCAAATTTATCTTGAAAATTGTAAATGCAAATTTTATTTTATAACTCCTACTTTTATATAAAATTATTCTAAAATCTGATAGTTTTTAAACTGATGAATTATTTTAAGTTCTGTTTAAAGTTGTTGGAATCAGTGAAGATCTACAACTGTGCCTAAAAATTTAACCATTTTTTACAGCACATACCTGACGAGATTTAATGCATACTATCCAATAATTTTTTTAAATCTAATATATATATATTGTTTTTATTTAAATTTTCATTTTTTAAATAGAGATTTATTGGTACTACTCTATTTTTCCGCCGATCACTTTCATAACAAAAAACTATTGGCAAACTGTAACGCCAAATAAACGTGAGAACGTTGTCACTAGGAATATCAAAATAAATAAATAAAATATAAGAATTTAAGAACGCAATTGTTATTTTAATGAATGAAATAATTAATAAATCAGTAAAACATAATGAAAAATACAGGCAAATGTTGAATTAAAAACCACTTGATGACATAACAAACATGTATAATGCTTCTGACATCAAGTCAATGGGACTGCATTTTTGGCGTTTAATCTTACAGTTTGGCGATAGTTTTTTGTTATGAAAAGTGGTCGACGAGATAATAGAGTAGTACCGATTTATTGCATATTTTTAAAAAAAATTTTGTTTTACCTACTCTTGCCTGCTTTTAAAAATTCAAAAATTATGAAATTTTCAAACATCTTTCAGTTAGAGAAAATAATTTTAGCAGTGGATAGAGCTTCGGGAATAAATCGGGAATAATCCTTTTTAAAATTTCAAATTGCAATAAAGGTTTAAAGATTGATTATTCCATCAATTAGCTTTAAACAGTCGAAAGTTGCATCTTTGGATCCTCTCCAGGTCCAAAATTATTTTTCAAGTTTCAAATGATTGAATTTTGAGTTTCATCTATCCACAAAATAATAATCAGAATTTTGTTATGTCATGGGACAGAATTATTATATCTGTACTATAATAAAGTTTTAAAAATATAGAATATTTTTATATAAATAGACATTTTTGAACTTCAAAAAATAACTTAAACTAACTTTCTTAGTTGTTGACTCTCGAGATAACAAATATTTATTAAAATACTACTACTCTTCTCTTAAAAATTAATGAAATAAAATTGATAAAATATAAAAAGATCAATAGTACAGATTACTTTCTGTATTAAAGTAATTAATTTAAACAACAAATTTTTATATTAGTTAAAAATTATAGGGGAATCAAATGAGAAAAATAATGAAATTTAAAAAAGAAGGCAGTAACATTGAAAGAAAAAAATGTAGTTAAAAAAGATTAAAGTTAAATAATAACTAGCTTGTCATTGCCAGTTGGAAACAAAACTAGCAAATACTTTGGGAAAATAAAAAATTTAAGTGTAGAGATCGACTGCAACAGGTTTTTAAAACCGAAACCGAATTTCAGTGATCTTCCCATTTTCGGCCGAAACTGAAAGTGTAAAAAAAATTTAAAAACTGATTAATACATAGATAACTGCATATAATTATTAATTAATTAATAAAAACTAATTATGTTACTAATTAATGTATTAATTATACATGTATTGAACCACATTTTTAACAAAGAAACGTACTTATATATTTGTGTGTATAAGTTTCAAACAAAAATGAAATCAGATTTTGAAATACAGATAGTTTCAATCGAGTTTCGCTCAGTCCGAAATTTTGGCAGCAGTTTCGCCGAAAATAAATATTTGGTGAAACTCAGATTTTGCGCCGAAACTGAAACCGAAACTGGAAGTTAGGTCGATCTCTAAATATGTGTATCATTAGTAATTTTCGTGTTTTTTAAAGCACAGAATGTATCATTATACCTGAATGATAGAGATACTAATTTAAAATTGTACAACACTTTACTCGAACAAACATTTATAACTGTAAAATCCTCTCTATGGTCTGAGGGTGCAAATCTGTGCGTGACTCAAATACTTCACCGAGGACCAAGGTCTCATATTTACATTTGTAATTGGAACATTTTATTTAAATACAAGATGGTGTTATTTGTCAATATTTTTTTTAATAATTGTGCTAAACAGAGAAAGGACTCAAGGACTCTCACCTGAAGGTCATAGTAAAGTTTCACAGTCATTCTTATTAGTTCTGTCAATATAAATAAAAAAATGAGTAATTTTTTTAATCAGTCATAACAGTTGTTTATGTTTTATCTTTCAAAATCTTGGTTGTATATACTTAGTAAGGATTGAAAAGCTGTTAATTGGAAGTTTATAGCTTTGTAGTTTTAGTTTGTTTCACCATGACGAAAAGACTGTGCTGTTTCTCAAAAATATTTTGAGTTGAACAAAATGAACAGTGATATTTCACAATATTGATGCTGAAAAGTCAGATATTTTTATAAATTTTTCAGAAAATTGAAAATTTTCAAATTCTGAATTAGAAGAGTACAATTCAATTATTTTCAATTTTTCAAATAGAAATTTAACATTGAGAAATTGTGTAAAATTAATTTCTGGGAAAACGAGGACAAAATAATTATTATTGTGTGAACTTAAGAGTCTGTAAAGAATGTTTAAAATTTGCTTTTCCCTGAAAGCAGTTTGGAAAAAATAATAGCAGAACATAATCTTTTTTCAAGACATCAGTGCAAAGTAGATGTGAATCACTGTTGGATTTCAATATGAGTTTAGTTCAAAAGTAATGAAAAAATATATCAGAGAAAAAACTACGAGACTAAATATCCTTTTGGGCTTAAATGATAGTTATTTAAACCGCATAACAAAGTCACTTAAACATATAAACAGCTTCTAATGCAGTACAGCACAGGTTCCCTTCAAAGTATAGAATGTTAATCAACATCGGGTGGAATGAATATACTCTGGTGACAACTAGTTACGCTACACTGCTGTTGGCACTATGTAAATGGTACATACTGAATACATTACATTTTTTTCTCTATTACTTTTTGGAATGTTCTACATATTTTCAGATTTGATCTTAAGATTAGGAGTAAACTCAAAAGATTCAGTAATAAATTTTACCATCCTTTTCACATTATACAGAATATTATAAATCTCTATCTATACTAATAAAAGAAAGTTGTTTGTCTGTGTGTGATGGCTATCAAAATCTAGCGTACCTAGAAGTCTGAAAATTTAGATTTAGGTAGTCCAAAGCAGGTCTTGATGCACCTGAGTTTCAGAATTTTAATATTTTTATAATTAGCCTAGATATTAATTAAAAACTCATAAACCATTGCAAGAATTCACCCTTTTCTCTGAAGATTGTTAAAAATTATCATTTTTGACTTAATTTGAACCTTGCAGTAAAGGTTTGCAACCAAAGAATGAGAACTCTTCCTTCACCTGGACCCGGAAATTTTCATTTTTGCAGCTGTAAAATGGTGGACTGGGCCTTTTTAAAAGGGTTGCAAATTACAAGATCTAATTAGGGTACACTTTCAAAATTAACACTGCATGATTTATCTGAATTTCAAGATTAATATTTTCAAAAAATTAAGGAGAACTGTGCATTAGACTCCAAGATATTAATTAATTTTTAATTAATTGGATCACATACAAATATTTCTTTTAATGTGTTGTTTCATAGCTGGGATACCTGTGTCAGAATGAAACAACAGATTTTTAACTGAGAAAAATGGGACGTATAAAGTTCTATTAAGTTTTTTTTAACTATATTGCATTTATCGATTTCAAAATTATGGATCTATGTATTTTTTAACACCTAACCCAGAAATCTAATTTTTATACAGATGAGGTAATTGCAAACAGAAATATTAATTAATATTTGATTAAATTAATCACAGAAAAATTATTGACATTTTCACGTCAGACATATTGTCCTTTTGTCTCTCTAATGGACAGAGATATAAAAGGAAGTATTAAAAACTGAGTTGAATTTTTATAGGCTATATAAAATTATTAAAAATATTGGATTTTTGGATTGGAAAATTATGCATCCTTGTTTAAAATGGACTAAAGATTAAGATTTTCTAAAAATTTAAAAAATAGCCTGAGAACTTTTCCTTTTAGTAAAATGCTGATTTTTGTATAGAAGAAGAAATAAAACACTAATGGACAATGATGTAATTAATAAAGAAATATTGCCAAATGCGAATAGAGATTATTAATACAGAAAGGGAGTGGGGGAAAATACTTTTTATTAAATATTGCATTTACTCCACATGACAGATAGTTTTATGATAGGGCAAAATAGCAGGCTTTGTCTGCTAATGGGCCTCTAATTTACATCGAAATTTGCTTTAACTGTTCATTTGTTGTATTTGCAGGAATGGGTGTGGGGATAAATGTCTTTTTATTAAGTATCCCATTTATTACTTCATCACATGTCCTCTGGCAGCTGATTTTTCATTATTTTACCCTTTTTAATATATATATATATATATATATATATATATTAAAGCCGTATTGAACGTTTGCTTTGAACGTCAGAGCTTTCGGATGCTAGAAATTACCAGAAGGTGCTTCAATTCTCGATAGAGGACCACAAGCGAGAAAGGACACCAATGTACAGGTACAAGGGGAGTGCACAAAATGTCGCCAACCTGGCGACATTTGGCGATATATCGCCAAATTTGGCGACGAAAATAAGTCGCCAAAACCATCACCAACTTGGCGATAAACTCATTCCTTGGCGATTTCCCCATAGACCTCCATTATAAATATGTTGTAAGGGTGTAAGGTTTCTTTTCTTGCAAAGCATCCGAGGCCTTTTGCATAGAGTTACATGATGCTCAATAGGAAATACTTAAATAATTCTGCAATTTTCACAATAATAAAATAAAATAAATGAAATATTTACAAATATATACAAAATTCATAACAATATATATATATATATATATATATATATATATATATACTCTGTCCTGATTTCAACAAAACTAATTCTAATTAACAAATTTAACATTTTTACCTTCATCCATAGCATTTAATTGCTGTTATGTATAGATAATTACCACTATTTTTTAATAGTAACTTCAGCAATTTTTTTTAAAGTTCAGAGCTTTTCTATAAGTTTCTTTCTTTGAGCAAGTACTCCGGCAGTCTTAATTAGTTGTTTAACAAAACACTGCCTGATCTTCCTTCTCCCTTCAAGTTTTTTTTCTTCAGTTTCCATAACTAAACAACTAACTTTCAGATTTGAACGAAACTGACTTCAAACATTATAATTAACTTAATAATCATCCTCTATAACATTAAAGTAAATGTGTGAGTTGTATATATCACTCCTTTCAGATAATAACTTCAGATTATTATTTTTATTTGATTTCAAAGTATCTTGGGCTGTATGGGCTGATTACGATGCGGTTTTGCTCATTCAACTCCTTACATATTTTAGTTACACCTTCCACCACCAAGGGTGCATTCATAGGACCGCATTAAGACAGGAGTTGGCTCATTTGACCTGACTTCGGCCGTCTAAGATATTTTAGTTCCACTTTCTAATGCCAGAGGATGCATGTAAAATGTTAATAAATTTTAAGTAATATTTTAATAGAATAAAAATTATAAAAAATAAATACATGATTTTTTAAATTTTATCAATGAGTAAGAATATGATCATAATTACACTACCTTGTCGATGAATAAACAAGCATTATCATATTAAATGTCATTTAAATAAAAATAATTTTAATACGAAATCCAGTTAAAGATATAAAATCATGCAAACTTAAGGTTTGTTTTAATTTATTGTCATTGGTCTGGGCAAAGCCTGGCGGGTCAGCTAGTAAAAATTATAAAATAAATCCTATATATTAAATATATTAAATTGTTTAACCCTCTAAGCATTTTGCCCATATTTTTCCGTTTCCCCAAAACAACTTAAATCGGCTCTAGACAAAAATATTTTTAACAAAATTGTGTTTTAAGATATATTTAAAATAAAGAGATATAAAGTGTATTTTAGAAACAAACAGGGAAATAAAATTTAAATTATTTTAAGTTTTACAAATATTTTCATGAAAATGCAGGAAAACCCTCAGGCGCTCAGAGGGTTAATATCTAGAAAATAAAGTAAAGAGTGTAAAAACACAATGGTGTTATAAGTGCTGCATATAAAAAAAATGCATTTTCACCTTAAAACCTTTATGGAAGTATAACATGAATATGGACATTCAGACTGTAGATAAAGAGAAAAATCTGAACAAAAAAGGAAAATGGCTTTTGGCAGCAATAAATTGATAAAGATTATTAAAAAATAAATCAGGAATTTTTTAATTTTATCATTGAGTAAGAATATGATCACAATTACACTATTTTGTTGATAAATAAACAAGCATTATCATATTAAATGTCATTTAAATAAAAATAATTTGATACTAAATCCGATTAAAGATATAAAATCATGCAAACTTAAGGTTTGTTTTAATTTATTGTCATTGGTCTGGGCAATGCCTGGCGGGTCAGCTAGTAAAAATTATAAAATAAATCCTATATATTAAATATATTAAATTGTTTAATGCATTTTCACCATAAAACCTTTAAGGAACATGGACATTCAGTACACAAAAAATGTACAGTTCAGAAAATTCCTTTAAAAATCGTCAATTTTCTTTAATGCCCCATTTTATTATTCACAAAATTCTGAGTTAATTAATAAAATAAAGTGTATTTTTTTTCAAATTTAAACTATTCACGATTGATAAAAAATTTTTAAATCACAATTTTGCTCACCTTATCTTTGGCCTTTTTTATTTGTACACAAGCTACTTTTTTAAAGTACATGGACATTCAGTGTAACATAAACATGGACATTCAGACTGTAGATAAAGCAGTGTTGAATTCAGGAGGTGGCCCAGGGGGGGTGGGGGGTGGGGAGGGGAATTCCCCCTTGGAAGATTTGAGATTTTATGCTTTTAGGGGTTAAAAAGTGCAATCCCCCCGAACTTTGTAATGTTTCCCCCAGAGTCACAGAAATCCCTCCTGGAAATAAGTGTCTGAATTCAACACTGAGATAAAGAGAAAAATCTTAACTCAAAAAGGACATGGCTTTTGGCAGCAATCAATTGATAAAGATTAATTTTTTTAAGAATAGCAAGAAATCAGGAAAATACGTTCTATAGGGTGTCTTATAAACATAGGTACAACCTTTGAGGGGAGGTACAAACAGACAATTAGAGGGGAGGAACAACAAACATTTTTTGTGTAGAAAACTAGAGACACAATCAATTTATATGGACAAAAATACAGATAATCTCATTTTGACTTGACCCCAGATTTTTGTCCATAGCTTTATAATGAAGATATATTAATGAAATTTGCAGCTGACCTACATTTTTTGTGTAAAATGTAAATGTATGATGACAGAAGTAGCTACTATATGCATCTAAAGAGAGCTAAATTAGACATGCCATGTTTCAGAATGTAGTTTACAACATACACAGAATCACTGATTGAATAACTATGTTCTTTAAGCCCTTTCATAATGTCATCAGATTTCACACAAAACAGACTAAGTCTATTGAAAATTTCATAAAAATATCTTCAGTATTGTTAAAGCTACGAACAAAAATATCTAACAGATTGAAAGTCCTGTATTTTGCACTGAATTAAATGGGGTGAAATCCTAATTTCTAATACGAAAAATATTTGGTGTAATGTACTCAACTTTGCCTCAAAATTTCTATCAATATTTTTAACCCCTTAACCGTTGTTTAATGTTCAGAAAATTCCTTTAAAAATCGTCAATTTTCTTTATTGCCCCATTTTATTATTCACAAAATTCTGAGTTAATTAATAAAATAAAGTGGTTTTTTTTCAAATTTAAACTATTCACGATTAATAAAAAATTTTAAAATCACAATTTTGCTCACCTTATCTTTGGCCTTTTTTATTTGTACACAAGCTACTTTTTAAAAATCCAGATTACTTGACTGCCACCACTTTTTTGAAGTAGAAATATTCGCCTTAATTAGTCACAGATTGAATAATGCGAGAATAAGACCAATTACACTATATAAAAAAACTAGTGGAAATCAAACAATCTGATTTTTAAAAAAGTAGCCAACACTGCCTGCGAGGGTCACGGGCGCATCAATATTTTTTAAAAATAACTGCCCTTGAAGGTATTGGGTGCAACGATTAAGGCGTCTTAAAATAATCTCGGGAGTGACAAAATCATTGAATAAATCATAATATCATGGCTGCCACTGGCAACTATTTTTATAATCTATTTGCATCACAATTCTTAAAATAATAATTTTGAATTATATTTCTCTTGCAAGTGCTGTTAAAATGTATTAAAAAATATTAGTTTTGAGAAAGTGTGGCGAGATGGATTTAAAATTATGAGAAGTTCGGCCCGTGATGGTCAAGGGTGTGACAAAATTTGTTCACAAGTTTTACCTGTGAATGTATCGGCACGACGATTAAGAGATTAAAACACACTGTATAAAATATAAGTGGTAGAATAAATCAGGGTTTTCATTCAGAATAGGGAAAATGTAGAATTGTATCTCTGTTTCTGAAAATCCATTTTACTGGTAAAATTTAACACAAAAATTCTATGGGAAAACAGAAAAAGCTCAAAAGTGTAACAATAATAAATAATTTAAAAAATAAAATAAAAAATTGCAAATTCATGATATTTTCATTTCTGAAATATTCATATAAATATGCTTTATAAGCATTAAAATGTTCATAACCTGAAATAAATAATATTCTGGCACCAATAAGGAAATGAATTAAGCCTCGTGAAATTACCTTACAAAAACTTTTCTCTGCAGCGGCCTCTTGTTTTTGAGAAAAATAAGCTAACTTTTGTTCAGCTAACTCCAACCTTTCCTGAACAGACCTACACTTTTCTTCACACTGTATAATTGAAAGAGAGAAAAAATTTCTACACATGAATTAAAAAAATACAATAACTGAAAAAGTAATTCATCACAAACTATTACTATATTAAAAGTAATTTATCACAAATCATAATTAAATAGACTTATACTAGTAGACCATAAATAAATTAAATAGGATTAGAAATTAGAATGCAATAATCAAGTATCAGTGGTGCAGATTAATTTTTATTTAATTCCCAAATGTTCTACTTAGGTACAAATTTGAAATTATCTATTTTGCTAATAATGTATCATATGCATATAAATATATAGCAGTATGAATTTAATAAAGCAGACATTTTAAAATTTATAAAGAAAAAATTATGATGAAAAGCATTTCTTGAAGTCTGTCTTGCTTGCATTTTACATTTTAAATAAATTGCAGACCTTTGATTTTACTCAATTATGCAAGATCCAACCAGCCTAAAAAATAAGTCAAGAACAAAACTCTTGTTTATCTTTTAATTAAATTTTGTAAAATTAAAATCTTTTTTAGCAATCAGTTGTACTTTAAAGGAGAAACTTTATGAGGAAATATTTTGCTGACCCTTTTAAGATAGTTCATAGGGATTAAACACCAACAGTATAAAGAATTGCCACAGGGATAAATATTTACCAGTAAATGAAGAATGGAATAATTTCCCACAATATCTTTTTCCAAAAAAGAAGGAAATTTCTGAACTATCTGAATGTTTATATTCCTACCTCCCTTTTGAGATTAAACAAATTGACAAACTACTTGAAATCAATCCCAAGTCTTTTGCCTAAAGGGTTAAGTATAGTAATGAGAAAGACTGGATGATGTGGATTGGTGCTCATGAGTTACATTATTAGAAAAAGCGTTTGTGGGTACTACACTGTAAATGAGCGTTCTTTAGCAAAGTTCACCAGCATTTCATATTGATATTATACAGAATTTTTGTATCACATACTTCATTTCAACCTCCAAAAAAACATGAAAATTGAGACAAAATGACAAGAAGCAACTACCAATACACACAGGTTTATTCTTCAAACCAAAATAAATACCATTTTAAAAAGTTACAGTTATGATTAAAATACAATGCAGTCTGAGCTTTAAAATAAAGATGAAAATATGCAAATTTTTAAACCCATTTAAAGAAATACATCTATACACTCTATAATTCATAAACTATATTTTTAAAGTCAATTTGTTTACTAAGTTTAATCTCTACAAATTAAAATGATGAGTTTTGCAGTGTTGCATTCATAACATAACTTCAAAACCTCCTTGCATACTATCGCCATCTCTCGGTGTATAACTGAATAACCTGTGCCAACAGGTTCAATGCTTGATTGGAAAAAGCAGTTGTGTCTTGCAAGCAAAGAAAATCCTAAAAAAGCTATGCATCAAGAATGATGACTGGGTATAAAATAAGTCATTAAATGGAAATTTATATATAAAAAACATGGATAGTGATTGCCAATTTTGAACCCTAAAATTCCGATTTTTAACTGCAAGTAACAAGCTAACTACTTTTTTCTCTCTCCCTTTTAATTTAGTAGCATAAAATTTGAAACTCTCTACACGCTACTCTAAACACAAATATTTTCCTAAAATTGGCAGGCCTAGGAGAAGTAAGCCACTCTTGAAAAAGAGAGAAAGAAGACTAAAATGTAAAAAAATAGATTAAAAAGAGACCAAAAACAGATCCAATTTTCATCTTTTACAAAAAATGTTTTGGGTAAACAGACAGATACTAAGTTGACTCTGTGAAATCCGCCGATGTATAATCCGCAAATCTCTATAATCTGCCATCCATTTTCAAATGTAAACAATGGAAATCATACTTTCATAGTTAAGCTCATTAAAGAAATTACATATAGTTGTTTTTATGAATTATCAATTTTCAGGGTTGGCAAGTTTTTGACGCATGACGGTTTTTACCGGTTTTAACCATGGTTTTTACCGTCATGTCAAAAACCTCCGTGTCAAAAACTGTCAAAAACCCATTTTTTAGTAGTTTGTTTTTACAATTTTTTTTTTCATTCTATCTTTAATATTAAGTTGTTTTACATAAAATATTCAGAATCAAAAAGACTCTAAAGTATATTTATCCATCCAAGAAAAAAATAAAGAATTGCATTAGAATAATACGTATACATCTCTGTTAGAAGATCTCTACAATAATCTTAAGCTATTTGGCTAAGTCTAAAAAAATTAGATTTTTTGAAGAAATCCTGTAATCTATAAGTATTAGATTAAACAATGTGTATAATTTCGGTACAACTTATTACATTGTTGAAAACAAAACTTTAAGATTCTCCTTATTGAAGTGCAAATGAAAATCACCATAATTGCATTTATGATAATACATAAGATATGCATTTTAAAATATTATATCGAAGAATATTCAAATTTATTCACTACTAGTCTATGCTTAACTACAGAGTTTCTCCCAGGTTTTAAAAAGGGCAGGGTGCTGCTGGTGAGAAAAGGGCACTTTTTTATTCGTAAGGGCACTTTTTGGATTGTTGAAGGCACTTTTCTTATCCTTAAGGGCACTTTTTTAATTGTTAAAGGTATTCTTTTGGTTTTTAAAGCCACTTTTGATATTTAAAAGTCAGGGCACTCTTTTTAAGACAACATTGAGTCAATTTTTACTATGAAAGCAAATTTTTTAATGCAAAAAGGAGAAAGGGCACTTTTGTACTGAGGGGCAAGAAGGGTGCTAATTATTTCACTGGGAGGGGCAAGAAGGAAGATAATTATTTTTATGAAGGTCAAGAAGGGTGCTATTTTGTAAAGCAAAGGGCAGGCAGGGTGCAGCACCCTTCTGAAACTGTCTGGGGGAAACTCTACGTTAACATCTATCGTCATACAATGTAACAGCATTTTTGCATCTCTAAAATAATTTTAATGTACTTTATTAAAAATGTATATTGAATGTTATTTAATAATTATAACCTTTTTATTATCATTTAATATTAACAAAACCGGTTATATTAGTGGAATTTATATTAGTGAAGATTATGACAAATATTGTTCTTTTCTTTTACTCTTGTATTTTTAAATCTTTCCCATATTAGGAAATGATCTTCTTTTAAATAAATTTAACAAATGTAATAGTAAATAATAATAATAACAACAAGAACAACAAGGTAAAATCAATCTAGAAATGTACTGTATGCTGCTACACTTATACTATAAATTGGAGGACAATCGAAAATGATAGGTTTTTGACGGAATAAACCGGTAAAAACACGGTTTTTACCACTGTCATGTCAAAAACCAGTTTTTGACGTCAAAAACCCAACCCTGTCAATTTTTAAATGCTTTAAATTGTGATTTAACAAGTTTTATGTGATTTGCATGATGTTTAAAATAATAACTTTAGGTAAGCAAAAGGAACAACTAAATGCTAATATCAGTGGAATAATTTACGTTTTAAAACTAATACATTCATGTAACAGCTGACTAAAGAAATATCTGCAGAAATCAGTAACTGATTTGGTCTTATTTGAAAGGCACTTTTGCTAAATACACCTTTAAACAACTTGGATATGAATATATATATGTATATATATTCAGATTTAAGCCAAAACTTAAATTCCCATTGAGTAAATGTTAAAAAAAAAAAATGTTCAAAAAATTAAATAACAGCTAATGAAATTTAAATTTTATAATAATTCCAACATACTTAGAATTAAGAGCTAAATGATCTTCTTAAGAAGATTGTTTAGCTCTTGTTTCACACCAGTTTCAACTTATTTTCTATACTTAGAATTATTAAATTACTTTTGAGTTATAGTGTTCCTTTTTATATTGTTATTTTTGTACAAATATTAGTAATTTATAGTTCAGTTTAAAAAGAAAACAAAGGAAGGATCTGTAATCTGCAAAATTTTATAATCTGCAAAACTCTTGGTCCCAAACTGTGCAGATTTAACACAGTTGACTGTATTTAAAAAATGAATAATATAAATAAAATTTGCATTGTATAATTAATTTTTCTTTAAATTAACTTAGTTATTAAATAATTTAAACCAGTTATGCATTATATTTTCCTTTTCTATTGTAATTTATGTTTAAATATTTCTAATTAATAGTAAGACTATAAAAAAATAAAATGTAAACAAAAAAATGATCTATAATCCGCCAAACCCTTGGTCCCTAAGTGTGCAGATTTGACAGAGTTGACTGTATACATTTAACACCATCTGCAGAATGCATTATCAATGTATGTTAATTAGTTAACAAAAAGAAAATCACAAATTATGACAATCAGTTGCAAAAAAAAATGCGAAACCTCAAGAATCAGTCACAGAAAAAGAAAACAAATTTCATCAAATGATCTAGGGAAAAAGCCTGAAAAATTCATGAAATGATTTACAGAAAATAAATCGAGAAATTCGTTACATGGTCTCAGGGAACAAAATCGTGAAATTTGACAAATGTCCTCGGCAGAAAAAAATTATGAAATTTGTCAAGCAATTGCCCCCCAAAAAATGTTAAATTTGTCAAGCAATCATAGAAAAAATTCCCTAATTTTGTCAAAAGATCGTGGAAATAAAATTGCAAATTTCATCAATCGGATAAAAAATATCGCTGTTTCTGCCAAATGATTACAGAATAATTGTATGCTATTGCCAGCAGGGCAGGTTGAATGTGAATAACTCAACCAAGAACTTAGTAAAGAAAATTGGCTCTTAAAGAATAATTTTAAATCTGGAAAATAGAGATTATCCATAAACATATTTAGTACAATGCAGTCATGTCAATTTCTGAAAAACAATGCCATTATACGTGTGCAAAGCGCTCTCATATTTTTTATGGCATAAACACTAGAAAATATACACTTTTTTAATTGCATACATTTACAGAGTCAGTACACATTTAAAAAAATAAAAATCAAGGACTTTCAAGGACCAAAACTAAAAAAAAATCAAGAACCTAAAATTGAGAAAACTATTAAATTATAATTTGCATTTTTGAATACAGTGTTTCAATTTTGTAAATAAAATTTTAAATATTCAAATAGGGAGGACGGGATTTCATCATGTGATAGTATAAATTTAGAAGACTATTACTTATAGTTATTTCAAAATAACAAATACAGAAGGGAAAAAAACAGAAATTTAAAGTTTGTAAACTTAGTATGAAGGAGGAAAAGGAAAGGAGAGAAAGGGGAATCCAAAATTCCAGAAGGGAGAACTAACTGTATTGTCACTGTAAAATGTAAAGGGGAGAAGTTCGATTAGATACTAATTTATCATTATTATACAGCTAAAAATAGGCAGGAAAATAAATATTTAAACCTTTTTGTACTTTGAACAAGAGGGGTATAAGGGGAAACCAAAAAACTTCTAGAAGGAAGAGTGAGAGGAAGAATTTAGTTAAGTCTAGATTTCTTTAGATAAGATAGATTTCTTTATTGTTACAATAAAGAAACAAACAGAACAAAAAAGTTTTAAAAGATTAAAAAGTTTTAGATTTTAAACTTTGTAAGGTGGGAAGGTCAATATAGTGGGGTGCGGTAAATTGAGGGAAGCAAAAAATTTTTTGGGAGAAAATAGATTGATTAGATGATTGCTTAGTTATTTATCATTACTAAAGATTTATGATTGGGGCAGAAGAAAGTTTTAAAGATTAAGTTTTGTGTGGTAAAAAAAAAAATAGGCAGTTAAGGGGGAAGCTGCAATTTTAAATGGGCAGCTGACTTAAGATACTTAATTATTTATTGTTGCAACAAAGAGTTGCAAATAGAGCAAAAGAACACAAAACAGAAGACTTTTAAAGATTTTAAACTGTGTACTTGGTAAGGGAGGGGAGCACAGGGGAAACAGCGATTTTGGGTGGGGTTGGGGAAAAATTATATGATTGATTATTTAATGTTACAATAAAGTAACAGATAGGGCATAAGTTTAAAAAAAATTACTTTTAAAAGCTTTAAACTTTATGAGCTGAGGGGGCAAAAGCAGAAAACCAGTTTAATTTATTTATTTTGTATGTGTGGGCAGGCGTTTATTAGATAACTTATTTATTTAACTTACTAAAAATTTACAAATAGGACAAAAAAAATTAAACTAAGGCGTTTTGAAGACTTTAAATTTCGTGTGCTTGGTAACAGAGAGAGGGGCAAAAGACATCAATTTATGTTGGAGGAATAGAAACTTTTATGCTTGAATATTTATTTTTACAATAAAGTAAAAAACAGACTTTTAAAGGTGTTTAATTTGGTGAGCGGAGAGGGAGCAAAGAGGGGGGAAGCAGATATTTTTTGTTTAGGGGGATGTATTAGCTGACTTATTATTAATTTACATTACTAAAAGATTTACAAACAAGACAATGAAAATTAAAACGATTTAAAGACTTTAAATTTTGTGTTTGGTAAGACAGAGGGGTGGGGGGGGGCGAAGGGGGAAATTATATTCTTGATTATTTATTGTTACAAGCAAGTAACAGATAGAGCATAAAAGTAGAAAAAAAGACTTCTAAAGATATTTAAGTTCATGGGATGACAGAAGCAGAATTTTTGTGTGAAGCAGATTTTTTTTTTTTGGTGGGGGGAGGGCAGGGGAGGATAGATTATTAGATGACTTATAATTTGTATACCTAATTAAAGATTTACAAATAGGACAAAAAAATTAATTAAGGAGTTTTAAAGACTAAATTTTGTGTCCATGGTAACAAGGAGTGGGGCATAGGGGAGGGAGGTGACAGAGGAAGAGAAATTTTTATGATCAATTATTTATTTTTACAATAAAACAAAAAATGAAGCAGAAAAAGTTGTGAAAAATTAGAGTTTAAATTTTTTTTAATTTGAAGTAGAGGAGAGGAGAAGCAAAATTTTGGAAAGGGGGATATAAGATGAAATTTTAACAAATTTTATATGATTGATTATTTATTATTACAATAAAGTAACAATAACACAAAGAACTTTTTAAAAAAATTAAAAGATCTTTGAAGATTTTAAATTTTGGGTACTGGGGGTGGGGGAAAGGGGACATTTGAAATTTCAGGAGAGGAACAGAATATTTTTTAATCAGAGGTTCACTGAAATGCAGAAGATTCCCCCTCCTCTAAAATAAAAAATAATAGGAGAGTAAAATTAAGAGCTTTTTGCAATTTTGCATAAAAATAAGGTTTTTTAAGGGCTAAAAATTACTTTTGAAAAATTTAAGACTTTTTAGGACTGTCAAGGACACTACTAACACTGATTTATGATCTTTGCAAATTTTATTTTTATATTTAGTTTTGAAAGTATCTCAATTTCTCTTTCCAAAGACAATTTTTCATTGATTGAAAACAATAGTGCAACAGCTCTAAGAATGCAAAAAATAAGGTCTTATTACATATATTTGTTTGACTTGGTTTATTAATTTTCTTAGCTGTTTTTTAATACTAATGTATAAAGAAAAGAGATTCACCTTTTGCTCTACTTTGAAAAATGTCCAACACCTGATATACTTAAGCATGTTTTCAAAAATAATTTTTTAGCTCAAAAATGCAAAATTTTGACACATTAATGGAGTAGTTTTAAATGTAAAGTAGTCAGGCCATCGGACTATTGAAGTGATTAACATTTTCCATTTTTCAAAAAATGTATTACATCTTCAATTCTAATGAATCGTTATGTTCTTATGATGAACTTTTCAGGATTGCAACATACTGAAAATCTGTTCAAAATACCAACTGTAACAGCATTCTCTGAAACACCGTTTACATTTAACAAAAAATGAAACTTGCTACTATATTTCTTAGTTTCTTTTTTTTTTTTAAATAAGAACACCTGCTGATTTTGTGCATAGAAAGTAGTCAGTTCTGATTTGAGAAAACAACCTTGATAAAAATCTACAATAATAAAGATAGAAGTTTGTATATGTGTGTGCTGTGTTCTGGAGAGAGTGCTGCATGCAGAGCTACAACATTTGTCAGGAAAGTTATACACCTCAAAGCCAGTTTTTGGATTTTTAAAAAATTTTATGAGTTTTTTAATGTTTATTTAAATTTTGTGACAAGTTTTCCACATTAGTAAAAGGAATCTGGCCAAATATATTACATTTTTTTCTCTTTTCAATAAAGTTTATTTGGAAATCAAACATTGATTAAAAATATTTTTACAAATATTTTTTTGCAATTTTTAGAGTTTTTTCCACATTTTGTGTCAATTTTTTTATCATTCATAAAAGGAATTCAGTTTTAAACTTCTAAACTAATTTTTGAAATTTTAGAGATTTCTAATGCAATATTTAGGTTTTTCGCATTATGTGGTGATTTTTTTTACATTTGTAAAACAATCCTAGTTCAATGTTTTAGCCATCTATAGTAAATTTTGTCCTCTGCTATTTTTAGCAGGTTTTTTTTTTTTTTTGGCGGCGATTTTTCCACTTTAGTAAAAGAAATCTGGTTTTAATCTTTTAGTCCAATGCAGCAAATGTTCTCTATTCAAAAAAATTTGCTCATACAGCGGTTTTTGATTTTTCCATGATTTTTAGAGTTTTTTCACATTTTGCAGCAATTTTTTTAGATTTGTAAAAGGAATTTGGTTTCAAACTTTATCGCCTAACACAGTAAATTTTGCCCTCTGTGATTTTTTAACTTTTAGTGATTTATTATCACTGTTTTTTATGTTTAACAGTGATTTTTCCACATTAGTAAAAAGAATCTGGTTTTAATCCTTTAGCTCAATATAACAAATGTTGTTCTCTTTTCAATAGTGTTTTAGATTTTGTGCCGCAATATTTGATTTTTTTGTGAATTTTTAAAGTTTTTTCACATTTTGCAGCAGTATTTCGACATTTATAAAAACAATCCCAATCTTTTAACAAAATATAGTAAATTTTGTGCTCTGCAAATTTTGAAATTTTAGCGTTTTGCTATGTTTTTTTCATTTTAGTAAAATGAATCAAATTTCAATCTTCTAGCTTAATATAATAAAATTTGTCCTCTTTTCAATAAAGTTTATTTGTAATTTGTTTAGGTTATTTTTTAATTTTTCACAGAGGTTTTTGTGCAATTTTGAGTTTTTTTGCTGGTTGTACTATTTTTTAACAGCCTTGGGAAAGTCAGTCTGTGTACATAAAACAAAAATAGCAATTATTTTACAAAAAAATCACTTGACTGAACATAATTTAAAATTTCAGAAAGTCCTGCATCAGGTTGGGTAACTTGATTTAACCCATGTTGTGAATCAGACTGGCACTAATTTTCTTGTTGCGGGTCAAATGGACTTTAAATGTTTTGGGTTCTGGTTAGATTTTGACACTTTCAGGTTAATCTGATTTTTCAAAAGAAAGTCATACATATTTTCAAATGTAAAAAGCTATATATTTGAATATTAATGAGCGTATATGCATCCATCTTCATACAAAAGATAGAATTGATATTAGATATAATTGTAGTCTTTTTTTCCATAATTGTATAAAAATATGGTTTAAATTTCTTTCACTTCAGATTCGGTTTGAAGTGTATCAAATTCAGGTGGACGAAATTTTTTTAGTAAGGTTTTGGTTGGGTTTAAGCAGAAATTTCGGGTTTGAGTTGGATTCTAATTGCAGATACTATCAGAATATCTTTTTCATTTTGTCAGCTGAAAAAAATTAAAAACCAACTACACAAAAACAACATATGCACACTTGAGCAACAAAGGTATTTTTGATTTCAACTTTCAATTGAATGAACAACAAAAAAAAAAAGATTCTACACTTTGGTTGGTCTTTGGGTGGAAAATTGGCCAGTCATCAGTAAAGATTATTTATCTATTGCATGTGGACATCTGCATTTAATCATATTATATTGAATAAATGAAAGCAAATTTCAGTAAAAATATTGTGGAGAGAGGGGGTCAGTAATGAATGATAAAAAAGTGAGAAAAGATACTAAATCTGAAAAATATAGACTAAACAAGACAAATGCAGAAAGTAGCGAGATTAGCAACCCACTTCAAGACATGAAATTATCTGCAAAAATCTGCTGAATTACATGGCAACACACCCATATTTCCATATTTTAAAGCATGAATAAACTTATTTTAGAAACCTATTTTTGATGGGTCAAGCAATGGATCACTTGCATTACTTGTTTAAAAGCAATAATTCCTTTTTATCTATCAGCTAGTCAGGTGAATGAGAAATGAAACCTCTTTGAGAAAAACAATCTATTGATCAGCTTCAAATATATTGATTTTGTGAAATTTTCAGAGATTAATGTATGGAAAAATAAAAACAAAACTAGGACCATTTTATTTAACTTTATAAAATGTTCTGTGAATGATGTTCATCTTTGCTTCCTGATTCTACTCTCACCACCAGAAAATGACAATTAAATTTAGAAACTAAATAGAAGGTATCATGTGACCCAGAAATTATAATGTGAAAAATAATATTTACTTCTTTTAAGTCGCTAGTAAGTCGAGCATTGTCTTCTTGTACCCTGCTCATTTCATTCTGAGTGGCTGACATGCCTTCTTCTAGCTCCCTGATTCTGGCATGTGATTGACTGAGTGCAACATTCATCTTCTCAATTGTCTCTTTCAGCTCAACAATGCAACGTGAATTAGCCATGGCATTTGCACTTTCAATCAAAACCTTATAGTAAATATAAATATATGTTATTAGTTAGAACAGATTATTTGCTTTATTCAAGAATTTTAAAATAATGCATATGCAATAAAAGAATTTAACACCCTCTCCTGATTGATTAACACTTTCCTTTTATTAATTACACTTTTCTTTCAAAAAATATACATTTAATCATCTTTTTAATATTAACTTTATCTGCGTCTGGGTGCCACAGATTAACTAATTTTGAAATAATCACTAAATACATGGAGGGTGTCGCTAAATCATATATATATCTATCAAAATAATCGCATAACATATCAAACTGCTAATAGGAAGAATGAAACAAAATTTATATTTCTTTTTATACATATATTAAAGCATAAATACTACATGTGATTACTTTATTTTAAACAATATCAGAACGCACATTTTATCAGACAATTAAATATACTAAAACAACATGAGCCAAAAATTGACCTGGGCCAGGACTCAAACCTGGGACCGTCAGCATATTTAATTGTCTGATAAAATGCGTGTTCTGATATTGTTTATATTTCTTATTTTAAATTCACTTATCCACTTTTCCCCTTTTCATGATCCTGCACTCACGAGAAAGTTTAAGAGGGAGGGGGATCATTGTCAGGGAAACAGCCTTCACTTTTGACATCATGAATTTCAGTGCGGAGGCATTGTAGTGGTGGCAATGCACCAACACCCTCATTTTCTCTGAATTTTTCTCTAAATACTCCAACACCTGTTCATTAATGAATTGCCTTTAATTGGCCATAGTATTGCTGGAAAAACCCCACTGCTCAATAATATCACGTCTTAACACCTGTAATAATTTCAAAAGTTAACAAAAAGACTTCTACAGTCAAATTACTTGAATTAAACCAAGAACCATACCTAAAGGACAATTCCTTACCACACCCTTTTCTCTTTCCTTTGTCTAAAACTTTTCTATTTTTACACACCCAAGAAAAACCATCAGAATCTTTATTCCAATTACAAATATTCAGAACATCCTTACATTCTAGACAAAGTATGCTCGATTTAATTAAACAAACATCCTTCAAAAAAGCTCTATGCAAAAATGCCTAGTCGCTCTTCCATCTTTACCCAAAATAGGCCTAATACTAGACATTTTAAACAAACCACCTATTGCATACAAAATATCCTGATATTTTTTAATAACATCCCTAACAGGTAAGCTAACAATAGAAGCCATAGTTAGTAATTGCAAAAATAAGTAAATAAAAAAAATACAACCAGGTAACATGTCACATTCAGTCAGGCAAATAGCAATCCTACTTATGCAGCAAGCTACAATAAGTGATCTGAAATCACTGCATAACCCCGGTAAACAAATCTAGAGCTACCAGATCACTGAAATTGTCAGGGTTTCAATATCGCCAGCTAAACTCACCAAAAAATAGTCAGATGAGACCCCCAGAAAATGGCAGACTACAGCAGGCTAATACGCAAGAATTGCCAAACATAATTAAAAGATGCAATAAATCTAGAGTTTTAACATTTTTTTTTTTTTCAAAGCCCAGTACTTGATGTTAGATTAATCTGCAGAATTTGAAAAATTCTGCAGCACCTGTTGCTGTGCTGCACTGTTTCTGCTACTGGAATTAGGAGAACCCCCTTGATAATTAGATGATTACACTTTTATGTATTTAGTAAAATATTTAGTCATTTAATAATAAATTAAATGCTCTATGTTAAAAAATTCAAAGTTGCATATTGTTAGAGTGTAAATTAATAAAAATATCATAAAAAAATTAATAACATTCACGTAAACAAATAGTACTTTGGCAAAATCTATTTTTGCCAGGACAGTTTTTAAAACTTTCAGCAAAAACTTGCCAACCCTACGACACATACAATCATCACCAAGACCCAATATGTCCATACTGACTGCTGAAATAAAGTGTTAAAAGTAGAAATTATTTATATTCAATTTGAAACACTTAGATTACAAAAAGTACAAAATATTAAATTAATATTTTTCTAGAATTTTTTTTTTTTTTTTGGAAAAAAAAACGATTTGCTTTAAACCATGGTTAAAAAATGTTTGGTTTATCCAACCCTGCTAATTAACAAGTTAATTGTTTAAAAATTAATTTTAAATGCAGTTATTAATAATTTTAATAAATGTAAATACCAGTAGTATTTAATATAGTTTTACATAATTATGGTGCTATTGTGTGCTAATAAAATTACTAATTTGAAGTTTTTATAAATTCAATAATTACTAACTAATAATAATAATTTTATTAATTAAAGCAAAAAAAACACAGATTATGTATCAATTCGAGGTTTAATTGTTTTAGATACATAAAATTCTAGGGTGCTAATGTGTATTTTAATATAGGGGAACAAATGAAATCATAAAAATCAGATTTAAACAAAAAGATCCAATTTTAATTTTAAAAAATCAGATTTTTTTAATTTTAAAAAAGAAAAAAAAAATGTGATTTCTTTTTACTCTAAATCTATTATCTTACCCCTATTTATTAACTATAAGAAGTTCAAGTACTATATTCAGGAAGAATTATGGCTTTTTGAAAGTAGAGATACATCTGAGAGTGAAACTTTTGCATCCAATGAATAAATACACTAGAAATTGAAAATACTAAAGTTGATATATATAAATATTCTCTACAAGAAACAGTCGTATAAAACCTATAAATAGAAGACTTTTCCAAACATAAAGATAAAAATTTTGCAACTGTATTTAATTTTAATTATTTGATAATTTATTTATTACTTATATTATTTTTTTATACAAAAAATATTAATGAATGGAAAAGGAATTCTTTATCATTTAAATGTTTCTATTGCTTTTATCTTCTTTTAAAATAGGTTGTTTTAAATTAAAATAACGCAGCTATAAGTCATATTAAAACAAAACTGCAATCATTTTTTGTCTACTGTGCACCATTTTGATTTTTAATAATATACAGGGTGAATCTAAACTCTTGGGCAAAACTTTAAAGGGTGATAGTACACAGCAAGACAAACAATATTAAATAGGAAACTAAGGGTCTCAAACGTCTTCCAAAGGAGATAGGCACCATTAAAGTTTAGGGTCCAAAATTTCAAATAATTATAAAAAACAGAAAAATTGGTCGATTCGTCTGCGATTTTCACTAAAATTATTCTTTATGTCAGTATTTTCTTAAAAATAAATTTTAGAGAAAAAGTTTTAAAAATGTCGATAGAGGGCGCTTTAGAGTTTGGAATAACGAACAACTATTTTTTACCGGTATTTTTTGTATCTGATTAAATGCTTTCATAAGCTTAGACTTAAACTTAAATTTTGAGCTCAAAATCTGAATCGTTGGAGTGGTTAAGTAGTGCAAACTGAACTGTGTTTAGGAGTTGAAATTTGAACCCTCCCCCCCCTCCCTGAACACAGTTCAGTTATTCCCGATCTTGGTGTCGTAGACCAGGCAGAAACTACTAGCCCCTACAAGTAAAATAAACAATAGAGGGATGACAAAATTAAATAAAAAAATTATTTAAAAAATAACTTTTAAAGATAAAGTAAATGCTGATAGAGGGTGCTTTAGACTTTGGAGTAATGAACAACTATTTTTTACCGTTGACTTCGACGAGGACCTGGTTGCAAGGATTGCCGTCGTAGCAGGCGATATCCTGGAGATGCCCGGGGTATTCACTAATGTTCGCTACTCCCTCCGCCGCTGTCGTGAGGCCTGCATCGTTGCTGGTGGGCACTCTTTCGTACAGTTTTTCTGATTCCTCATGAACATCATGTGTGTACCATTTTCTACGTATCAACCTTCATTCATATTGCGCACTACATGCATACATCAAAACTGTTTATTTTTATTTTGCGTGGAGAAATTGCTCATGTCTGTTATGAATAAATTTTCTATTTAATTTTGTCATTACTCTATCTTTTATTTTACGTGTAGGGGGTAGTAGTTTCTGCCTGGATTAATTTTAACACAATTATTCAAATTGGTAAAGAAATCATATGAGTTGTAATTTTCCAACTGCATGAAAAATGTCCGGGCCAGGATTCGAACCTGCGATCGCCTGGCTGAAGCTGCCATGCTCTACCAACTCAGCTATCCCAACATGAATTGGATGAATTATACCCTCCAGATTCAACCGGGATAGCTGAGTTGGTAGAGTATAGCAGCTTCAAAAGATCCTAAGTTCAAATCCTGGCCTGGACATTTTTCGTCCAGTTGGAAAATTACAACTCATATTGTTTCTACCTGGTCTACGACACCAAGATCGGGAAAAACTGAACTGTGTTCAGGAGTGGGGGGGGGGGGGAGGTAGGTGTTTCAAATTTCAACTGCTGAACACAGTTCAGTTTGCGCTACTTAATCACTCCCAACTAATCATATTTTGAGCTCAAAATTTAAGCTTAAGTTTAAGATTTTGAAAGCATTTAATGAGATACAAAACACAATGGTAAAAAATAGTTTTTCGTTACTCCAAAGTCTAAAGCGCCCTCTATCGGCATTTTTTGAACTTTAACTTTAAAATTTATTTTTAAGAAAATACTGACATAAAGAATAGTTTTAGCGAAAGATGAGGGGTTGTATCACATATAGAATGAGAGACACTTCATTCTTATTATGTTAACTTTGATAAGCTAGTACATTTGGATACAACCCCTCATCTTTTTGCTTCCTTTTGGGAACAGCGAAATTCGAGCTTATTCTATCGACGATTACTATCGGAATTTTCAAGCTATGTTTTTGAGACTTTCATAAAAGTTGGTGTTTACATTTAGCAAATATATTATGCACAGTATATTTTGAGTGAATTCGCGCATGCACAATGAAACAATATTTAGTAAACCTGCTCATTTTTCATACAATTTTTATTATTTTTTAATTCTGATTGCAGGGTATTGTGTATCATTTTGTTTGTCATATTTTCTGAAAAAAACTTGTTTTTGTATTAAAAACTTTGCAAATTATAAGCAAAAAACTTGGTAAAATTTGAGACTGTTTTTATAAAAACATGAATTTCTCTTCGAGTATACATGCTATCTTCATACATATGAACCCAAATTATTACAATAATCCACTTAATCATAATCTACAGTTTGAATGCTTTTGCAATATTAGTTTTTACAGGGTTATCCAAAATATATTCGTTTTTCTTCAATTTGTTGACGGCCCCTTACGGGGTTTCGGGAAAAAATCTTCGCGGAAATATATGACGTTTATCATGTTGTTTACACTCCTGCAGTTTGAGGATAATTCCTCATGTATCTTTCCAGATATTTAACAAAATGTCTAAAATCGCAAGTGACCGGTCATCATTGGCAATATAGTGTATGTACATATATCACTGGCGCCTGGCTAACCGAAAAGTACCAAAAAAACTTTTAATCATTTCATTAATTTTTTTTTTTTTTGATAACGACATTGGTGAAACTTAAATATATAATTAGCAAAATTATTAATTTCTAAAAATATAGTTTTCTTGAAACTTATTTTTCGATGTAAATTGCATTATTCATTATATTGCAATAAACATCATAAAACACAAGAAACAAAATGCTAAAATACTTATATGTTAACGTTCAGTAGAAAATTTATAAACATTCTAATATATTTTATTCATTATGAAACTAGACGATAAACCACATGTATTTTAACTCTTTACAAAAATAGGTACTGATATTTCTACTTTAAATAATCTATATCTTTTATATTTTATTTTTATTATTTTTTACATTGTAAAATATGCTTTGCATTCGTACTAAAAATTCACCGTTGAAGTACTCATAAAAAAACTGGAGAAATCTGTGCAAACTGATATTTTCATTTTATTTTTCACTACTTATTTTACATTTGCTAAAAGAATAGATATATATGTATATATATATATATATATATATATATATGTAGTGTAAAATTTTAATTGTGAAATAGCTGAATTTGTTATATTTAAATTAATTGTTATTAATATCAAATTTTACTTTTATGAAATATATTCCATTTATCATAAAAAATACAAAGCAGCCGATAAAACATTTTAAAATAAAAAAGTAGAAAAATCAAACAGAAATTTAGGGGAATCAAACCCGCAACCTCTAGTATCTCTAGTAACTATAACTCCGTACCTCTAGTAACTCAAAGTATCAAGAGCAGTGCTCTAACTATTTGGCCATCAAGTTCACTTCTAGATTTTAACAAAATATCAGTAAAATAGGCAAATTAGTCAAATCAATATTTCGAACGCAGGCCTTCCAATTTCACTATGCATACATTCACAGTATTGACTCACTCCATATTTTAGTCTCCTTTGTCCACGTACCGCCCGATCTTCCGTGAACAGCCCCATAAAAATAATTGCCAAATAAACAAATGGAAGAATGTTGCCATTGGAATATCAAAATAAATAAATAAAATAAAAGAATTCGGAAAAGCCCCACTCACAATAGTGTCAATTATCACTAAGTTTAAACACAAAAAAATACAATATATTAATGAAAATAGAAAAAAAAAATTCTTGGATATTTATTTAATTACATTAATTTTCTTAGTTATCCTTATCAGCTGGTGAATAAATGTTTGTAATGTCAGTTGAAATTGATCTATTGCACTTAACTTTTTTCAATGCATTTTCCCTTTTAATATCATGGCACAGCCATTTAAGGACGCAATTGTTATTTTAATTAACGAAATAACTAATAAATCGGTAAAATATAATGAAAAATACAGGTAACTATCGAATTAAAAACCGCTTCATGATATATCAAACACTTTTAATGCTTCTGAGGTGAAGTGAATGGGACTGCATTTTTGTCGTTAAATCCTATAGTTTGGCGATAGTTTTTCTTCTGAAAAGTGGTCGATGGGACAGTAGAGAAGTATCGAAGATTCTTATAATAAATACTTTTAAAACTATATTTATTCCAAAGTAGAATTTTTTCAAAAGAAATTATCAAAAATCGGTGATTTTTCAGGCATTGTAGTCAGTCCATTAAGCCTATTTGACATGTTAAATATTAAGGAGGAAAATACTTCTTGAGTCAGCTGAAATAATTTGCCAAGAATGATAACAAATAAAATAAATAATGAAAAACTAATCGATTCGTATGCCCATCTAACAAATACAAAATTAGAGACAATATTTTGAGGCATAGCCTACTTACTCCACAATGTGACTGCACTATGAACAATGAAATGTACGAAAATCGATGTGAAAGGTTTCGATTACGATTAAAAATCAATATCAATATATAAAACATGCTTCCATCTCTCATAACAAAGATACTACTGTCTTACCGTAAGGAGAAAAACTCTGAGTAGGGTTGCTTCCTCAGAACATACCACGTGGGAGAGGTGTGAGAGATAACAGCAGGTTGCAAACTTGGCACAATTAGCATTCGTTTGACGCTCTCAATTTTTACTATGCCTTCTATTCGACAACGCGAATACAGTAGAATTTAATAATATAATAAATAGAGAAATGTATTGGCAAAAACTATCACATTTTAAATCAAATCTTTATAATATGTTTTTATAGGCATTAAGATTGTTCTCAAATCCAAAAGACCTACTTTCTGACACATTTTTGAATTCATTTTTGTTCGGAAACGCATGAAATTGGCAGATGATGTTATACAGAAACTAGGTAATCGAAAGACGCTTTTTAATTTTTTGATAAAGGCAGAAGATCTTCCAGAAAATGCTGTGAAAGTCGGCGTTTTGAATCGAATTTAAGACACGGCAGCACGAGAAAAGGTAAAACCGTATCGTCACGTGACAGGAATCGCTTTTAACGCGATAAGTAATTTATTTATTTAAAAAAAATGAAAAACTCATTTCGATTCCAAACCATTTCAACTCGACAGCTTGAGAAAGGTGGTCATGAGACATGAATCGATTATAATTTAAGATACATTATGCTTTATGACTATACGATAATACTATGATGCTTTAAGACTGTGCTCAAGCTCTACGTAGTTACTTTCTGATCCATGCCTTTTTTTTTTTTTTTTTCACAAATGCATGACACTTTCAAGTTTCCATATTAAGAAGCTATAGAATCAAATAGCATTTTTCATTTTCTGACAAAGGCATACGATCTTTCAGAAAATGCTATCAAAATTGACGTTTTGAACCGAATTTCTGTATACAATAATCCCAAAAATTTGTCATGAGAGAACAATTATTTATAACTCAATATTTAATACATTTATCGAAAATTGAAAAACGCTATTCGATTCAAAATCATATTTTATTTTGAGAAGAAAAAACTCCGGGAATGTTTACCGTGCTTGTGCGGAAAACTGAGAACAATCAAATGAACGTACTCAAAATCGTAACCGGGGTATTTCTGTCGTTTTATAAGTTTTCGTTTTATGCAGTATATGAGAAAAAAAAAATGTTTTATATTTTATTAGTTTTTATTGTAGGAATTAATTTTCTTTTTAATGAAGCACAGTTTTCCCTAGATTCCAAACGACAGTAAGGGTGTCGTTTTTTTGATTGAGAGGCAAGAAGGGTGGTATTTTTCAAATCATAATGGCAAGCAGGGAAGCAGGGTGCAGCACCCTTTTGAAATCACATAAGGGAAACTGTAAATAAAAGTGTAGTGATAGCCAGGGCTTAAATTGCGCCGGAGCCCAACGGAGCCCGGCTCGGGTAATTTTGTACTTTTAGTAAATATTTAAATATTGGTCGGAATTCATCGGAACCCATAAATATTGGGTTCCGGATCCCAGTGCAAGCAATAAATATATTTAAAATTTTTATTTTGCTTGAAAAAAAAATTTGCTTTAAATTTTGCAAATACACATAATGTATGGAATATAAATATGCAGATTGGAGTGACGGTGGAGGGGGGGGGGGGCACGCTTATTAATACTGCAGAATATTAGGGCTCCGGTACTTTTTTTGTTAAAAATTAAGCCCTGGTGAAAGCTTAACAATGAAAAAAATGAAAAAAAAATGCGTATTTATTTTATAGAATAAATATGCTATGTATGTATAAAAGTTACCGAGTGGATTATGTGTGTTAATGTAATTCTTATTTTTCATATTTTAGCCCTGGGAAGAGCTTGGTCCTTAAAGGGACCATTTGTAGTCCTCAAAAGGACTGTTTTGTTTGTTTGTTTGTTTATGAAAATGAATTCGACTAATCTGAAGGCCAGATGTCATCGAAATCACTTCCACTATCATCATTTGATGTTTCATAAGTGTCAGTATCAGATTCGTTATCGTCCAGCCTCTGCCTTAAAGAAATTAGACATGTTATTTATTATTTCACGCGCTTGAGAATGCAATGTTTTTCCTTTTTTAAATGTGGATGTCATTTTATAATAGGAATATCTGTCGGTAGTATTTAATCACAGACCAAAATCAATGATTAAAGGTTTAATAAGCAATAAAATATATAACAGCAAACGCGCAATAATCAGAAGAGAACAGAAAAAAAACCGTCTGTCAATGGCAAAAGCTCAAAGCAAACTGCTTGCTACCTTCTCCTCTCCCCTTTTTCGCGCCTAAAGCTACAAACAAAGCCAACAATACTCCTGACCACCCGAAAATTAAGTGGACGAGTCCGTTTCTATAGTGACCACAGAGAGAGAGAATTTTCTCAGAGTTTTTCTCCTTACGGTATGACAGTACTAGTTTATTAGAATAGAAAGTCATTTTTCAACTTACTGCGGAAGGCGGAATCATAGCTGCATCTGAACCGTATTTTTGCAAAAATTTTGCAGAATACAATTAATAATTGATTAATAATGAAAAAATTAGAGAAATAACTGACACCTGTTAAAATTTGCACATAGATAACTAAAAACTCCTCTAATTCACTAATATTGAAAAATGAAATAAATAATAACAAGATAAATAAAACTTTAAACAAATTTAATACAATACAATACTGATACAATTTTCGTAGAATTTTTTTTTTTTTAAATCAAACTTATTAAAAAAGAAGAAAAAAATCATTATAATTTTAATTATGTCCATTATTTTAATATTTAAACACTTATCTATTTGAATATTTCTTAGCAAAACTATTAAAAAGGAAGCAGATCCAAGGTGACCATTTGGTATTTGAAACTATTAAAAAAATTGCTTCAGTATTTAATTAAAATGACAAAAAGACGTTTCTAAGAGACACAGTATTATAAAAGATTTAATAATGTTTTTTTATTCTAGTCTTCCTACAAAAATTCTATCATGAAATACAGAAATGTGTTTACATATGCATGAAACTTTTGACAGTTTATACGTATATATATATCTTATATATTTTTCAAAATAATCATTTCATTTATAATGCAAACAAAATGGGTAAAAGTTAAGATTTTAAAAATTGAAAACACTAAATTATTACAGTTAAAAATTTTCATAGTTAATAAATATATTGAAACAAATAATAATAATAATATTTTTCAATCTATTTAGTTTTATATAAACATGTATAACTTAAAGTTTTAAAAGTTTTTCCTGAATTAAATACTGAACTTCTCTTATTTTAAAAGAATTCTTAAAGAAAACTACATGAAATTTTTATCATTAGAAATCATTATTTTATTCCATAAGTAAATTGCAACTATTAATTGCTCTAACATGGCTGAAAATAACTTTTTTCACATTATTTTATAAAATTACAATTGTTTTACGACTACAAAGTTAAATTCAAATAGGTACTTTTTGGTTAGCTAGGCAACAGTGATATATACACACACACACACATATTTACACATATCTACATATACATATATCTACATACACATATATATAAATATATATATACATATATGTATGTATAGATAATATATATAAATATGTATTTATATATGTACATATATCACTGGCGCCCGGCTAACCGAAAAGTACCTTCAAATATTATATTAAAATTTTATCTGCATTAATATATCAGAAAATGTTTCTATATATTTCTTATATTTTTTAATTACGTTTAAAAAATACTTATTTTATTTATAATGGAAACATAATGAAAAAAAGATGGAGTTAAAGGTGAAAGTTGAAAAAAAAATATTTATCACAATTTGATATTTTTATAGTTCATGAACATGTTTACAAAAAGAATAACACTAATTTTCATTCCATTTCATTTTATATAGATTTATAGACTTTAAACTTATAGAAGTTTATACCGAAATAAATCCTGAATTTTGTTTTTCTTTTTTTTTTTTTAAATATGCTTAGCCTAAAGAAAACTATATTAAATTTTTATCATATTTTTTTTAATTCCATAAGTAAATTATTAATTGCAACTATTAATTACATTAGTATGGCTAAAAATTATTTTACACATTACAAAATTTAATATTTTAATTACATTTGAAAAGAAATATTCATTTTATTTACAATGCAAGCAAAATTTAAGTGGCTATAAGCTAAGTTTTTAAATATTGCTAAGACTAAATTAAAATTTTATGAAAAATAATAATAATTTTCATTTTATTTACACTGAATAAAATTTTAAAGTTTATAGGATTTTTCTCTTTTTTTTACAAATGCTCATACAATAATACAATTTCAAGAAAATGTTTCTTTATTTTATTTGCCAATAGATGGCGCAAAATAAATATTAATAAAAAAAATAGAGGCTCACTGACGCGATTAACGCTGGCGATGAATACAAAAGTTTGATTTGTGATTTCGAATTTTCATTCTTAATTTTTGTACAAATACCCCATTACTAATTATCTAGGAGAGGACGGTACTCATCAGTAACTGACCTATCTCAGCAATAATTTCAGTAATTGCGCTGAACATGCTCTTTGAGTAATCTTATTAAACCGAATAATTGAAATTTTAATACATGATAGAAATCGAACTTTTCAAATCATCATCATCACTAATAGCGTTGGAGTTGGGCGTCACCTGTGCTTAGAGGGTAGATGTTGTATAAGGCTCTGTGTTGTTTTATCAAAATAGGACTTAGAAAAGTAAGCTTCTACTTTAGATTCACGCAGCTTTCGTCCTTCCAGCTTTTATCCTCATTGTATGTAAATATTTCTGTTTCTAATTTATTATACAAATCTAAAATATTGCAATAGCCCCTTGAGTGTATTTAGGCCTAACTTTTGAAAAACATAACAAAACAGTAAACTTTTAAATTATTTGTAATTTTTTTAAAAATCAAACTATTTTAAGTAGCGGAAAAATAAGATCGTGAAGCTTCTTACTGTATCGCATTAACATGCGATTAAATGTAACGAAAAATATTTAGTATATACAGTATGTTATTTCAGATTTTGCTTCTAGGGCTAAAAGGACAAGGGAAATTGACTACTATATAGCATTTGTTTTTAATACACATTTTTAAAGAATATTCTTAGTGTTATAACTCATTGGAAAGCAACTGTGGATTTTTTGATAAAAACAAATGAAAACATTCAAATAATAAGATTGTAAAGAACCAGATAATGATAAAATAAAGCCTACAACCCAGAGAGGAGAAGTTGCCTTACTTTGCACTTCGTAAAAGTATAGATAGATCAACATTAAAATGTGTGTGGTAGGTATCCTTTTTTGAAAAAGTGCCTGAGTTATTTAATTATTTTCTTTTTATTAATTTCAAAATCTCTCAATTTCTTGAATTCAGTAACAAGAAACAGCAGATGCTTATTTTGTTTCTCCATTTCCTTCCATATATGTTACTTGATAACATTCTTTATTCAGACATTATTTTGAAAGGCATTTAAAATATAACATATCAAAAACAAAATTGTTACTCAGATTTTATATGGTCAAACTAGCTGTTTAACCCGTTCTATGCTCGGGAGTTCATAAATTTAATTTTAAAGCCAAAAATAAAAATCAGTACAACCAAATGTATGTATATATAATATGAAGAAAAATATTTTTCTACTACTGTGCATTTTTTAAAATGAAATTTAATTTATCATGTTGTTATGGCAGCAGACAATAAAATGATATTTTTGGAATAAGGGAATAAATAGAGTAAAAAGTTTTGTTGATGTTTATGATAAAATGTTTTTTTTATTTTTAAAATAAGTAATAATTAAGTGCAATTAAATAATCCCTAATTATTTGCATGCGAGGTAAAATAATTATCGTAATACCCGCTACAGCTTCTTTGTATTGCAGCATGGTGTACGTAGTACGTATATCTCCTATTGAAGTAAATATTTGAACTGATTTGAACTCGTGCAATTATGAGTTGAACATGAAAAAGGCAAAAATATTTTTTAAAAAATCTGTTTAAAAATTTCCAATTTTTTTGCCCCAATTGTGCATCGGCACTCTACCAGCAACCCGTGTGCCAAATTTCATAGCCCTGCACCCTGTGGTCTCTGAGATTTTGAGGTTGCATAGATAGATACATGCACGGATTTTAATAGGGTAGATTTTCAGATGCATTTTTCTTAACCTGATGCCAAAAATAAATCGCCAAATACTGTTTCAATTCCAATCTTTCACACTGAATATTTTTTAAGCTTTACAAATACTCCCATTTATGTTTAAATTAAATATTATCATTTTATAATATCTCTCATCAAAAGTATGTTTATTTTTTCATTTTAAATTTTTTTCTTTTGATTTAAATAAAATTAATGGCAGTTTTTCCTTTTATTTTGTTTGTATTATTTTCCAAATGATATAGCCATTTCATTTCTTTCTTCAACCAAAATGGGCACCAAAAAATGTCCAATGGTGACCTTTTTGTCCAAAATAACCAAACTCTCCATCATAATTCATAACTAATTTATGTAGAACAATATGTTATATATTAAAACCTTCCCTGAAAAATTATGTATCTAACAGTGCAAGTACCATCAAAATCCACCCAGCAGAACTTGAGTTAAAAGCAGCCAGAATGAAATTTCTATTTGTATTTTATATGCCATAGTAGATAAAAACTTATTACTTTGTTAAGTATGCTTTTTAAGTTTATTATTTTTCTAAGTAGGAAACTTCTTTCATTACAATTAAGAGTTTGCATTTTATCCTCTTATGTTAATCAAGTTGAATTGATTTTCTGTAAATCAGGATGGTAAGTTATTTTCATTAATCTATAAAGAAAACTCTTCACTTCAGTGATACTTTTATCCATTCTTATATTGAAAGTTCCTGAATCTTTCACAATGCTTGCTCTTCCCCATTATTCACAATAAAATAAGTCCTTAATTAGCCGTAGAGTAATTAAATTTTATTGTGAGAAATTTGTTTTCGTGTTGGTGAACAAATTTGTAATAATGGGAGTTTTTTAAAACCCATTCTCATTCTTGAATTACTTTATTAAGCTTAAGTTATAAATTTGCAAGCAATATGGCTAAAGTAGAAAAAATATATTTAAAAAAACGTAGTAGTTGAACCAACATATACACTACAACACAGAATGTTCTAAAATTTACTCAATACATATTCAAAGTACACACAAAAACTTATGTTATTCAGTAGGAATGAACTTGAACTTATTCAACTATTTTGTATTAAATTAATGTGTGGTTGTTCCTAAAAAGAAAAAAAAACTCCTGAACAAAGTGAATTTTTGTGCCGCATTTAGAAAACAATTTTTATACATACATGAAATTCACAAACAATAATATGCTATTGCTTTTCAATAGAATAGTGTTTTTGATTTTTCAAAAAATGTCTACATCTTGTGTTGTAATTCATTGTTCCCTAATGAACATCTTTCCTCATCAGTTGTGTCTGTAAAATTCGCTTAAATCTCCAACTTTGTGACACTATTTTCTAAAAGATCTCTGTAGCATTTTCAGGAAATTCTATTTGATTTCTTAGTACTTGAATCAGAATAGCTGTCAATTTTGTGCATATAAGAATGTAAATGGTTTCATGAATATGTCAGAAAATAGTCAGTTTAGATTTAAGAAAAGCTTTAAAACAAAAAGACAAACATCTATTATCTTGAATGTATTTTGCACTATATCCAACAATAATCGGCGATTATTTTTCTTCTCATTGCTTCATCTGCCAATCTCATTCTTTTATGAACAAAAATGAATTCAGAAACATGTCAGGAAGTATCTTATTTTGATTTAAGATTTTATCTTCAAAGAAGTATTTTACCGAGCCCAAACTCACAAAATTTTCTGAAATATTCAAGTAGTTATTTTTATAGGTGAAAGAATGAAATTTTCAGGCTTGATGATTGTAGTGATCTGGAATCGAATAGAGTTTTTCTTTTAGTGATAAATATATTTCATCTTGAGTTATAAATGGTTATTCTTGAATGACAGCCTTTCTAGCACTGTCACGTCTTGAAAAACTGGTTAAGAATGCCGACTTTAACACAATTTTCTGAAAGATCCTTTGCTTTTATAGTCACCTATAAAAGCAACACTATTCAATTTCTTTGTATATGAATAACAGTACTTGCAAAATTGGTGAAACTATGAATATAAATGACTGTGTTTGCATCAGAAAGAAGTTAATTTTGTTTTGAGTATATTCTAAATTTTAGGGAAGGCATTATTTTTCCTTTAGTAATGCAATTATTATTCTTTTCATAGATAAGTAAAGTTTTTCCACAAAAAAAAAATTAAATTTAAGCAAAGAATATTGGTATATTTTTCTTTTTCTATTAATTATTTATGAAAATCAATTATTTTTTTGAACTAAACACTGTCAAATAATATAAAAATCGATTAATTTTGAAGAAGCAATTAATATTCGATTGATATCTATTCATTTTATTTATTTTTTCTTTGTGATTCAAAAAAATATGTATATATATACACATTATCCACATTTATTTTTTTTTTCTTTCATTTGGCAGAAAAAATGTGTAATTGCCAACTTAAAACTCATTACTATTTCCGTTGAACTTCTACTGACATTCTGATAAGTATTCAAATGACTATTTTATTGATGAACAAGATAATGTACATTGAATTTTACAAATAATGCATCGATGGTTGCATTTTATCTGTCTGAAAATTTAAATAACCATGATCTTTCATTTTAATAACTGTCTTAAGAATAAAAGTGGCTTTTTGTATGTGTCAGAAAGTGGCCATTTTGGATTTTAGAACATTCTTAAGCCATTTGATATTTAAATTTCTTACATATGTTTATTAATATGTATGATACTTTACAATTGTTTCTTTATTTAATTAATATCTTTGTTTTGTCTTTATGTTGTTATTGTTTTACAAGTAAATTGGTAAGAAAAAACTTAAGTGGTAGATTACTTGTCAACTAGAAATGGGGGTTGCTAAAACAATTAAAATCGCCAATTGGCAGGGATAAAAGTACTAGAATCTTGCATTGGCATAATTTGCAATGTTATAGGATATGAAAACTATACATTAATTAGATTGAATTTTTATAGATTTTTTTTAACATAAGATAGCAACAAGTAGTAAAGTGTTACAACTTTGAAATTACATATTAAACTGATTTGAATTTGATTGGCTTGGGGAGGAGCTACAAGAAGAAGTGACTTCACGTTTAGAAAGGTGTAGAATGTTCTCACTGATGCCTTTCTGGAAGTTCACATTTCAAAACTATATTTATCATTTTAAAATAAAACGTCATGTTACTTTAGAAAGAAAAGCTTACAGGAAAGCTTTAAAAAGGAAGGAATTAAAATAATTTTAGAATGCGAATTTTAATATTAAATGAATAAAGATTAATAAAATATTTCTTAAATTAAATTGAATAAAAATATGGCAGTAGTTATAAGGAGTCACAAGAGTTGTGTCCATTAATACAAAAAAAACTTGCTTTACTTTCTTAGCAATTTCAGACTTACAAGCTTGATAATGTTTATAATTTTTTTAACCGTAATCGTACTGTGAGATATGACTTGACTAACTCTTTCCTTTTTTATAAAATTCTTTTATTACTCAAGCAACACAGAATTGTTCAGATATCATTAGTCCATTGTTTCCTAGTTTCATTGGCGAACGATTGAGTTTTGCTTCCTCACCTACATTGACCAAACAATTGTCTTTTAGTTGGACTAACAAATAATACTGCATCTAAGCCAACGGTTGGCTGATTGTTGGTCTAAAGATATGAGTTGCCATTTGACCAACAGTTATGCTTATTGACAAAACTGCGCTAATAATAATGATAAAATATACAATATTCTATTTTAATGAAAAACTTCAATTAATTTGTTATTTTTTTAACTGATTAAAATTGCTTATAATTTAGTTTCCTTAGTTTAAAAATATTTCACCATTTACCATTTGTATTTTAATAAATGTTGCTAAAACTCTTATGCAAATAAATTTTACTTTTATGACTATTAAGATGAAAGAATATCAGTGCTAAGAGCTACTACCTCTTTTTAAAAATATGTTTCTTTTACTTAATATGAATTAGTTATCAAGTCAGATATTAATGTTTTATAATTCAATTTCTGATATAATCTGACAGCCAATGCTGTTTATTTACTACAGCTTTTTTTTCTTTATCAAAGTAGCATATTTAAATGGAGGCCTCTGCCACACACAAAAAAAGATTCAGTATGCAAACTTTGTTCAAAAATATTTATATTGAAAAAAGAATTGTACTTTTCATATGGAAATTGAAATTTTGAAACTGAAACTGATGCTTGATTTTTACTTTCTTTACAAGAAGAAAGTATTGAATTCGTGATAAAATTCGAATTCCGGTTTTCAGTGGATTTATAAATTTTAGAGGATCCTGAACACGATTTGACTCTTTTTAGAAAATGTCTGTCTGGGTCTGTCTGTATGTGACAAAAATTATTTTGAAACTGTATCTCAAGAAGTAATGCACGGAATTCAATAAAACTTTAGATTCAGTTAGTCTCTGATATAAATTGGTTCTGATTAGATTTTGGTGTAAATCGCCCACTAGGTGGCGCTGCTATGCTACATATTTCACGATTTTCATGATGGCTTTATCTCAAGAACTAATGCACAGAATTTCATCAAACTTCAGTTTCTTTTTTAACTTGACTTAAATAGACAGGGATTATGTTTTGGTGTAAATTGCGCAACAGGTGGCACTGCTGTATTAGTTTTTCATAATTTTCACGATAGCTATATCTCAAGAACTAATGCACAGAATTTCATCAAACTTCAGATTCAGTTAGATGTTGATATAAGATGTTGATTTTTGATGTAAATCTCCCTACATGATGGTGCTGCTTTGCTGCATTTTTCAGGAGTTATACTATTCTATCAATAGTCATATCTCAAAAACTAATGTACAGAATTTAATAAATGTTCAGATTCAGATAGACCTTGACATAAATTGGTGCTGATTCGTTTTTAGTGTATGTGAAACTGATATAAGACAGAATAATTATTTGGTATTGGCACATCTGACTGGTTTCTTTTGAAAAGGTACCACATGTAGCAGTATTTAAATGTCCAATGTAGGGGTATTTGAATGGGGGAAATACCACTTGCTTTTAAAATAATATTACACATGCAGCATCATTTGGGATAAGGAGAGGCAGGAGGAGAGAGTGGTATTTTGTATGCTTATAAATGACTGTATGGATTCTTAAAATGCTGAATTGATATTGTATTATAAAAAATTCCTACTGAAAAAGGATATAAAAAATAGTGATATGTAGCCTTAAATCACTAAAATAATAGAGTAAATTTTTCTGTTCTCAGCACATTCTTCATTAATTTGGAAATTTCTTGTCAGAATTTGAGATCAAGGGAAATATTTAAGTTTCCATAATTGAAAGAAATCCCTCGGCTATTGTAATCCAGCAGCCAGTGTTTTTTCATTAAAAAAACCTACATGAGTTTCTGAATCGTAATCATCGCTTTATTTAAGCAATGGATTTTTCTACAATTAAACAAAACAATTTTGTATTGAAAATACATACCAGAATTTCCGAATAGTTATTTCATTTCGAATGGGCTAATATTAAATAAAGGTAAGGGTACTATCAGAAAATTATGATAGGTTTTTTAATGAAAAAAATCTGACGGCTCGGCCTACAGGCACAGGTGGATTTCGAAGATGCACACTGTGGGGTGCTTGTTTGTTGAGAATTGCGGAAGAAATTACCTTTTTGCCATGATGCGGCAGTTAGAACAGTCCACTTCGAAACCTAACTTGTTTACAGGCGGAGCCAGCGGGGATTTTTTTCCTCTAAGGGTTGGTCCTATAAAAAACTTGTCAATAGAAAAGTTTTAGATAATATTAAGAGGATTTATAATAAATTTAAGTGGATTTGATATCTTGTGAATTGTTGAAATTATGATTTTTTTTCTTCTAAACCCTCCCTTCCCCCCCTTGGCGCCATTTTTAATGATATCAAAAAATGTGTCATACATAAACTTTCGGCCCTTTTCCTAGAAGTAATAATAACTTTAAACGATTCGATACACATCATAACTAAGAAATTATAGGGGGTTTTTTGTTTTCACAAAAAGCCCCCCATTTTGTCCGATTTTGTCCATTAACGAACTTGAGCGAGATTTTATGCCCCTTGATTTTATGTATCAGTTTGGAACCGATTTGTTCAGAATTATAAGTTATCGTGTCCGTAAAAAAGTGACATAGATAAATAGATAGATAGATGTATAAAGTTTTGAACAGGGGGTGGTTTTGGGTTATGGGAGTCATGATCGGCATAGATCTGCAAAAATTCCAACTTAGGTGAGAATATAATAGGTAGTATGTTTTATAAAATCTACCTAAATTGCAAGCTGCTTTTTCTGACAGCTTACAGAATTGCAATCTTGAAGTGTCATGAAGGTTGTATTCCTTGCAAAGAACATTCCCATGTGTTCTAGTGCACAACAGAATTCACCAAAAAGGATTTTGCCTTCCAATATTTATCTCTAAGTTGTTTTTGAAGAACATGGTTTCAATTATAGGCACAAACAGGGAATGAGCAAAGTCAGACGACCGCCCTGGGTAATAACAGCTAAGGGATGGAAAATCTTCAAAATATTTTATCTATGACTTAAAAGATATTTTACGATACGAAGAAAAATCTCTCTCAGGGCGCAAAAGTAGTACCTGAGCGTAGTAGTAGAACTTTAACTACAGGGCTATTAAAATTTTCTCTAGGTGCATGTTTCGTCCTTCAATCATATGCAAACACTCCCACTTTGGTGTCCGATTCTGCAAATTCCTTCGATATAGATTCCTTTATGATAATAAAAATCCCCTCTCTTTTGCTATCTGTCTATTAATTGATGATTATTCCTAAGTAAATTCTCAGAATTTAGTACACTGATTATGTATGCATATAGCCAGTAAAAAATATTGGAGCGGCTTATAGGTGGGAATTTTCCCTGGTTGAGGGCACACCGGCTGATGGGACGGCGGACCAGTCTGAGCTTGCCTCTGTCTGATGTCCCAAAAAGCCTCCTTCGCAATTCTTTTGAGGTTCAGCAAAGTCAGTATAATAAATTTGCTTTCTCAGGAAGTTCTATTGATTTACTGTTCAGTCATTTTTATGCTGTTTAAACCTATTGATTGATTTGTTTTGGAATCAGAATTTGTTATTTATGATTTTTTCGTATTCCATGAGTTTTGAAAATGAGTATTGTATTTAATACTATTTTATAAAATTTATTTGAATTCAGTTTTCTACAGTGATTTTAATTTCTGATGAAAAACTCATTTGCAGTTATATATGTTATTGTTTAATTATAAAATATGTTATAATAACACAATGTTATTTATTCCAGATACATAAAGCCATAAAGATACTGAAAGAGAAATGTCACTTTGATATCCTTGATATCATTCAAAGCAGTCAAAAGTATTTAAAGTGTGAGATATGGAACGAAGCATTTCTTTACAAGAGCGTCTTGGAAAAGGATGTTCTAACTTGCACCAAAGAAAATCCTTTGTTTGTGAGGTATGCAACAAGAAATTCTCTCACATGAGTGTTTTAAGTAAACACCTGCTGATTCATACTGGTGAGAGACCTTTTGTGTGTGAGATATGCAACAAAAAATTCTCTCAAAAGGTCCATTTAAGCACGCATTTGCTGATTCATACTGGTGAGAAACCTTTTCTTTGTGAGATATGCAACAAGAAATTCTCTCAAAAGAGTAGTTTAAATAGTCATCTATTAAGTCATACTGGTGAGAAACCTTTTGTTTGCGAGATATGCAGCAAGAAATTCTCTCAAAGGGGTAATTTAAACAGGCATCTGTTGATTCATACTGGTGAGAAACATTTTGCATGTGAGATATGCAACAAGAAATTCTTTGAAAAGGGTAGTATAAGGAAACATCTACTGATTCATACTGGTGAGAAACCTTTTCTTTGTGAGATATGCAACAAGAAATTCTCTCAAAAGAGTAGTTTAAATAGTCATCTATTAAATCATACTGGTGAGAAACCTTTTGTTTGCGAGATATGCAGCAAGAAATTCTCTCAAAGGGGTAATTTAAACAGGCATCTGTTGATTCATACTGGTGAGAAAAATTTTGCATGCGAGATATGCAACAAGAAATTCTTTGAAAAGGGTAGTATAAGGAAACATCTACTGATTCATACTGGTAAGAAACCTTTTGAGTGTGAGATATGCAACAAGAAATTCTCTCGTAAGTGTAATTTGAACACCCATCTGTTAATTCATACTGGTGAGAAACCTTTTATATGAGAAATTTGCAACAAGAAATTCTCCCAGAAGGGTAATCTATGCACTCACCTCCGCTCTCATAAGTTGTAGATTGCTGTCAACTAACTTTGGTACTTTTTCCTTTTTTATAGGTGCCTTGACATAAGTTTACCTTAAATGAGTGTGATATCTTGCCAAACATACAGTCACCAAAAGGAAGCTGTGGTTAATTTTAAAAATTCTAATTTTATACTACTAATTTATATAACAATTTTACATATCTCATGTTTCATTTTTGTGTACATTAAATATAAATTATGTCTCAAAAATGCAATAATTAAATATTAAAAATAATGCTTGCATGTTCGATACATTGATTGTTATTTCAAAAGGTAATAGCTGTCCGATTAGGTTTTGAAATGTACATAAATGTGGCTACAAAGTTCTTTTCTCATCAGTTTTTTTTATAAAAAGCAAGTACCCTCTGATTTAGTTACGTTGTCACCACTAAGGTGTCAACGATTTTAAATGGATGATTTAACTCAGTGATTAAATCTTGATTTTAATCAATTGCTTTTTTAAAAAACTCATTGAGTATAATCATAAATTTTCTAAATGTTCAAAATGAAATATAAAGTAATAAAATCTAATATGAACGTAGTTTGGAAAGTTTCTATTGATATTTTTCCTTATGAATAATCAACAACAAAAATCCCCTTTAAATAATTTCTAAGTTTAATTCATTAGGCTTGTAAAAAAATAAGTACAGTGAGTTTGTAAAATGCAAGTTTTAACTGGCATAAATAGCATTTTATTTCAAAATGATATTTCAATCTAATATAATTTTCAATGTCATAATTTCCATTAAGTAATCAAATAAAGGATTTTTTTATATAATAAAGCATAGCAAGTATAATAAATTTCTGCTAGCAAAATAATAAATACCTAGTACCTCATTTTCTCATTCTAATTTGCAATAATAAATTTATATCAAATTGAAGCTAAGGTAAGAATGAGAAAATGACAACTGGTCAACAGCTATTGTAAATAATGTATAACAGAAAAAGAACTATTTGGTTTTAAAATGTTAAATACAGCAAAAGCTTCTTCAGTGGAAGTTGGATAATTTTTTTCTTTTACTTTTGAACTTTTGTACACCAAATTAACACTGGAAAACTTGTCTTCTTTTTTGTAAAAAATTGAAAAAAAAAACGAATGCTAATAATCCCCACTGGGTGGTAATAACATTGCTATTATATTCTCTGAGCATTTCAGATATAACTGTCTCTTCTTATATTTACTCTGTATGCTTGTCTGAATGGAGTAACTCATTTTCATAATTTTTTGGTTACCAGTATAGGTGCAGATTCCTGGTCACCAATCGCCAAGTGGCGACTAAATGTTTTGCTTTGGCCACTAATCTACGATGTCTAAGCCGCCATGTGTTTTACAAGGATGTCCCATTTCCGACGACCAGAAAATTTCCATTTTTTAAAATCAAATCCACCAATTCTCCTCCATAATTCTACGACATTTATGACCTTGTTTCTATTGTCCATGATTAAACAATTTGAAAACGTGGCTTCCACTTTTCCACGGATTCGAAAATTTACCTTTTTGCTCTTTAAAAAGAAAATTTCGATGTCCGTGGAATCAGGAAAACATGTTGATAGGCACCGCGAATGAACTCAGCAGCGGCAGCATACTCCAATTAGACCGCGACACACAAAAATTCGTGCCTTAAGAATAATTTTCAGTCTTACTCATTAAATGTATTGCTGGGATTATTCAGATATGTTCTTGCAGGTAGTCATAACTTCGTCAATTCAGAAGATATCAAATCCGTTTAAATTTATTATAAATCCTCTTAATATTATCTAAAACTTTTATATTGACAAGTTTTTTATAGGACTAACAACTGTAGCAAAAAAAAAATCCCTGCCGGCTCCGCCTGCAAACAAGTTAGGTTTCGAAGTAGGCGATTCCAACTGCCGCATCATGGCAAAAAGGTCATTTCTTCCCCAATTCCCAACAAACAGGCGCCCCACGGTCTGCGTCTTTGAAATCTACCTGTGCCTGTAGGCCGAGCTGTCAGGGATTTTTTTAATATACTATTTGTATGACAAAATCAAGATAAGAAATATTATTTTCCTAATATTCCCCACTAGCATCATTGCTTAGCCTGTACATGTTTTTTAAAACTGTATCTAGCCCAACTTTAACTTCTGAATGTACATCGTTTAAGATTTATATTATACAAAATATTCATCAAATCTACAGACTTTTATGATTCAATTCAAATTGAGATTATAATCAAATTTACACATTCAATGTATTTAATCTGTGTTTTGTTGTAGATGTGTGTATATATATTAAATACATTTTTTTCACTTTGAATGCCTGAGATTTTTGTTTAGTTTTTTTTCATATAAACACTATTGTTTTTATGTGTTTGTTAAACAATGTGACCACTGGATTTTTTTTGGCTTATGAGCCACTGGCTCCTTCCTGATTTTGCGAATCTGCACCTATGCCACACAGTGTAATTTTAGATTTAAACAATTAACAGAATTTTTTTTACAAATAAAAAATGAGTAGCAAATGATATGTGTTTATTTTCTTATTTGTGCTATTATTTAATGAAATTACTTATGTGCAGTTTTATGAATTCTGTAATTACTTACTGTTCCCTCTAGGCCATTTAGGTTTAGCACCCTGTACTTTTTAAAGTTGCCAAAACACTGCTTTTAAAAAAAAAAACAATGAAATTCATCTTTAATTGTACCCATAGATTTTCTTGTAAATAACTTCTGCATACCATAGTATATTTCTAAATACATGTGTCCAAGACCTTGTAAAAAAATTGAACTTTTTTTTCGAAAAAAAACTAGATATTATTAAATCATGTTGTAATTCAATTGTATTTTTCAATTTGTAATTCATAAAATCATTAAAATTTCATGTCCCTTTGTCATCATGTTACTTATTCAAAAATTTATACACTTTTTATAGAGTTACTAAACACATTACTAATGTATTTCCCCATGAAATAATGCCCATTTCTACTTAACTAGTGTGCTGTTTGAGAACTAGACCATTTCTTTTTTTCTAGAATGAATACTAAATTATTAATTATCATTTTAGTAAGTAAAGTATAAAAATGTATATTATTTTCTTAATTAGAGTTAATTGTTTAATAAATATTCATTTTAAGCCGTGTTAGGAATTTAATATTAAATGCAGTTATTACGAGCTTTAATAAATGCAAATATCAGTAGTATTTAATATAGTTTTAAATAGACATTATAAAATATTAATGTACATAACATTATTGCATGACTACTAATGAAATCACTAATTACTAATAAAATTATTAATTTACAGTTATTATAATTTCTATAATTACTAACTAATAAATGTAATTATATTAATTAAAGCATGAAAACATAGATAATGTTAGTAATTAGAGGGTTAATTGTTTTGGAAAGCTAAGATTCTTGGTAGCTATTCTGCATGTTATTGTTGCGAAAAAATCATAAAAACCCCATTTAAATCCAAAAAATTGCTTTCAAATAAAAAAAATCTTTTTTTTTTTACATTCTGGTCACTACTGATGTGTGTGGTTATGCTTTAAGTTCTTTATTTTCAAGTTGTGGCATCATTTATATTCAAGCAAATATTCTAATGTTTAAATATCAAAACTTTTATGCAGTACAATAAAAGTTACGTCGCTGAATTTACTTTTTTAACCTTTGATCCACTAACCATGGATGATGGATGTTAAATTAAGTAAGAAAGTTAAATATTGAACAGCATGCTCAATATTAAAAAAAATAGTAACCTTGTCTCCAATATGATAGAAATATATAGAAATAGAATTCCTGAAAAAAAGATTCTGTATTTCATATTTTTGATGTAATTATATAAAAAATCATATTATAATTAATGTTTAATAAAGAAACATTTTTGGTCCTCATAGATGTAACAGGTCTCAGTTTGTGTTCATTCTTAACGACATCTGCCTTGAATTCTTCATATTCTTAAATTCGTTCTTTGGTTAACTTATGTTATTGAATACTGTGTCAGGCATTTGTTTCATAAAAGATTACTTAACAGGTTAGCAGTTAAGCATTTGCAGTGTGTATTTCATTAGTTGTACTTTCAATAACTGCAATATTGGACTCTAATGTAACAGTTATTAACTTGTAATTACAATACCTGATCGCATATCAGTTTTCTATAAAATATATTTTCTTGAAAATGGACTTTACTACACTGTTGTACAAAAGTAAGAGAATTTTCAGATTTGGTCAATTATCTCCAGAACTACTGGTTAGATTTTAATAAAATTTGGTATGAACATAGGTTGATATAATGCAAATAAAATAATCACTGAACAGGTATAATACACAAATGATTGTGTGTAACACTCATCAGAAACAGAAGGTGTGAAACAGTGGTTAAAGAATCGAACAAAAAAAGGGATAAAAGGGAGTATGGTCCCTTCTTATAGATATACAGGCTTCACACCACGATTTCATACCGGAAATAAGGCAGTTTATGGGTTTTTGTGGCAATTGTTCCTATTCGTTCTGTAATGCTGTTTTCAGGTCCTGGATGGATCTCGGAGAGGGGTTGTGAGTTGCAATTGCCCTCCTCAAAGCGTTCCAAACATGCTCTATATGATTGAGGTCTGGAGATCTGGCGAATATCTTCAGTTTCCAGTAAATCTTCAACCAGATGAGCTCTGTGTGGCCGGATATTGTTATCCATTAAAATGAAATCAGGGCCAACTGCACCTCTGAAAAGGCAAACATAGAACTCCAAGATCTCATGTCCATACCTCACAGAAGTCACAGTGCCTCTTTCAAAGACATGGAAGTCTGTGCGACCGTCCAACATGATGCCTGCCTAGACCATAAAACCCCTGGAGCCATAATGGTCGAAAGAAGGTAGCAGGTCCCTCATTCTCTCCATATGAAAGTACGTGGAGAATGAGGGTTTAGGCATAACTGGGACTCATCAGTGAAGAGGACGATTGCCCATTGTTCTCTGTACCAATCTCTATGATTTTGCACCATGCTAAACAGACTCTTCTATTTCTGGAAGTAAGCGGGTCCCAAACAGCAGGTCTTGCAAGCCAATGATCTACCTCAGAACATTCTTCATAATATACTGATGTTCATAAATTAAGGGACAGTGACATTTTTTGCATGAAACTTTTGTGTGAAAGGATGGTGCTGTGTATTTTTTTGTGGTGTACAGACAAGCTTAGCTGAAATATAAATGCATAATATGTTCTTATTTTAAATAAAAGAGTGAAATATGCCAGCCCAGGATATCGTCGGGATAGTTCAGTAGGGAGAGCGTTGGTACGGCAAACCAAAGTACCCAGGTTCGAGTCCTGGTCCCGGCATATTTTTGCACTATTGGAAAATTTTCAACTATGATACTCCAACCATTGAATATAGTATGAAATCATTTCCAACATCACCACGAAAATTCCTTACACAATGTACCAAGATCTCCTCACAATAACGCCTAGCACTAACAGGCTCTCTTTCCACCACCACGAGATCTGTACGGCCATTAATCATAATCCCAGCCCACATCATTATTCCGTATCTGTAATGATGAACTTCAACAATATTTTCTGCGACAAAGGCAGTACAGGGTTCACGCCAGATATATTGGTGCCTAGAATCAGACGAGAAACAAAATATGCTTTCGTCCATGATGAGAACATTACTTTATTGCTGGTTAGTCCAGTTTGCGTTTGCATGACACCATTGATATCGATTGCATTTGCTTACAGTTGTCAATGGAATACATTTCACAGGTTTGCAGGCATACAAGCCAACCTCATTCAGGTGTTTGTACACGGTTTGCCGCGAAATTGTCTTCACGGCTTCAGTTGCTTGTTCTTCGTATGCTTGTTCTTCGCGGTCCAGTGCTTTGTTGAAATTCTTTTGCTACATGGGTAGCAGTTAAACGACGGTTTCTTTTTGTTATTACAGCCATGTACCATTTTTCTTTTGGCGTTGTTTTGCATGGTCATCCACTGCCCTACCTCCTGGTAACTGATCCAGTATCAGATATTTTTTTCCAGAAACAAGCTACTATGCTTTTGGCAACTCCGAACTTCTTTCCGACATCCGGTGTGGAAACGCCACCTCCTAATTTACTCATTATCTTTTACACGTGTAAAATCATCTTCATGTGTTCTTCGAGATATCTTTATACGCGCCATAACAACAGAAAACACAACTATGCAGTTTTACAAATGTAAAAGATTACGACGTTTATCCACACCGCTGAAAATTTTATCTCTCTTTCGAATCTTCCGGCGGTCACGTGATTTAACACAGTTGCATATTCGCCAACCAATCGGATCGAACTTATTTGAACGTCACTCAATATAGTCACAGCAATTCCATCAGTTAAGCGAGACTTTCGCGTCCAGAAATTAGCATTTTTCTTTTGCCGCTTAATTTTTGGACATCAGTGTAAAACATTTCAATAATTAGAAAATCTCACCTTACTTTGAGGTCTGAATTAAATTAAACCTTACTTTAAATTAAAGCTCACCTTACTTTGAGGTCTGAATTAAATTAAAGCTCACCTTATTTTAAGGCCAAATTATAATTAAACGACTTGGGAGAGCCGATTCTACAAGTGGAAATATAATGCAAACAAATTTTTCTTACGTGGCATTATAATGGCATTGGGAGTTGGTATGGTCAGCCTTGGAAATTTCCAGCTGTTTACGCATGATAGCAACAAAATTTCTCCAGTAGCGTTTGTGTTGATGTGGAGAAAAGAAGTATTAATGTATGGATTGGTTTATTCCCTGTTTCTTGATTACTTTTTATCTAACAAAGAGAATTACCTTGGCTATCGTAATTTAAGATTAGTTAAAGTTAAAAAATATATTTTGCCATAAATTTACTTAATAAATGAAATCCAATAAGGGACATGTAGGAACAACAAACATTTTATCACATTTTTAGGTAGAAAACAGTTCATTTGATGCGAAGAAAAAGAGTGAAGATTAGAAGCTATGGATATGTACGAATAAGGTGCTTTGGCAATGTTTTGATGTCACCGAGAACTTTTTGCTCTTAATTTTCATAATAACATGCTACGGCCATGGTTGAAGGCCCCTAGTTTAAAAGTATGAAATGTTTGCATTTAATAGCAAGCAGACAAAAATTGGTCTAAAAAATTAATAAACAATAAAAAATAGAAATAACAATATTTTCCACATACATGTTTTTCTCATATTTCTTTATTTTGCTATCAGAAAACTATAATTATTTTAATTATAAGCAATAAAAAAAGACGAAAACCAGAAACAAATAAAGAGTGAAAGTCAGTAAAATGTAGAGTTAAGTTATTTTATTAAGAAAATACTAATATGCAAAGAACATATCAATAACAATAAAATGTTACAAAAACTGGCATAAAACATAATATAAGATAAAAAAAATCTTTAAACATACAAAAAATTTTTTGGTCTGTGTCTTTTAAAAATTTTTTTTTACAGTACATGAAAATTCGTGTTAAAAAGCAACTTTCATAATATGTTGATAGAAGATTACGCAACAAATCTTGAATTTTTTTTCTTAATAGTTTTATAGAATTATGCAATGATTACAGGGCAATATGCAACGATGAATATTAAACTTCAAAAGACAGACATATTTCTGAACCCCTTTCCCTAAATAAATGAGATATTTTTGATTTTCCAAAAATATCGGTATTCTAGATATAAAAAATGAATAAAACATACGCACAGATTTTAAAAATATTCAAAGAGTCAATTCTGGTGTAGTCAGATAACTAAAATCGATAGAAAAGAGTCAGCAAGATGACCACTTGCTGAACTGATATAGCAGGGTAGAGATTTTGCCAGTAGAAGTGGATTCATTTTCATCAGAGATTTACCGAATGCAAATCGAAATCACAGTAGAATTTGAGATATTTTTTACTTAGAAGAACTTTTATAGCGTTGCAGAATAGAAAGAGGTTATATTCTTTAAATTACAAAATGCTATTTTCTTACATTTGACTCATTCGCAGATCTTTTTTTAAGTTTTCAAACTCAGAAGTATGTGTGCTTTAGTTAATGGCAAAAAATTGAAAATATTTTATTTGCAATTTTGAATAACATATATATTTTAAATTTACAGATTTTAAATACAGATACAGATAAAAAAAATACAGATTTTAAGTTCACATGAAAAGAAGCTTAATTTGAAAAACAGCGCCACCTGTTGAGCGATATAACCAAAATCTAATCAGATTTTTTAATTTCAAGGTCTAAGGTTATATGCAGTTTTTGGAATTCCGTGCACGAATTCTTCAAAAAGAACAGTCAGGAAAATTGTGTCAAACACAGACTAAGAGACGTTTTATAAAAATAGTCTTTTAATCATGATCAGGCCAACCCAAAATGTGTAAATTCATCAAAAAATGGAAGTCAGAAATTTTTGCTTTTCCAATAGCTGGCTAAAGCAGCATGTTAGTTTTATTTTAATATGAAACAGTTCATTTTATTATAAAACACTTGCAATTTTTATAATAAATTATTTTATTATGAGACACACATAATGATTATTTTATTATAAAACACACAATATTTAATTTATTATAAAACACACGGGTACTGCTCTACGGGGTTGCCATACAATGCAAAATGTCGCAAAAATCGCCAGGTTGCTCAGGCATAGAATTGCCATTTTGGTGCCAAAAACATACCCTGGTTCGTCTGCAATAGCTGTACCCTAAAAGAATGTGTTAACCAAACAAAGGCATTAATTTTCTTTCTGGTAACACTTGATAAGTTACTCGTTATTAGGCTTTCATGTTTTAACATGGGGTTTTTTATTATTCGGAATTGCTTTATTTACAGATTTATTTATTGTTTTTATTTAGAGTTGTATTTCAGTAATTTTTTAGATTAAAATATGTCTCTTAATTTGGCTGTTAAATTTATAAGGTGTGTGCATAAACTAACATTTTGGAGACAAACACAAAACATTTTCTTGCAGGTTTTCTACCTTAAATTTTTAATGTCCTCGGTTGTGTGACATTTATTTAACTGTATCCTGACAAATGCGATTTAACGAATCGTCGTTTCATTGTTTAATTCATGTCTTCAGTTTCAAGTGTAAATTGAACCCTTTGACAAAATCTGAAACTACGAAAGTAGTTTCTACTTTTGAAAAGCAGTTTGTAGTCGATATTTTTTAAAACAAGTAGTTGTAGTTAACTACTTTTTAGATTAAGTAGTTGTAGTCCTAGTTCGCTGCGATAAAAAGTAGTTTTACCAACACCTGAGATCACTGTTCATTTTATTACAGAAATTATCCATTTTGTTATCTCTCTGTCCAATCGTTCAATGACGTAATTTGTTTAAATCTGAATAATCAATTTCAACTTAGGGAGTGAGTAAACAAAATGAAATAACCAAACTGCGGCACAATTACAGCTTTTAATCTTAAATATCTACTTAAGATTTCTAATTCTTCCTGAAATTCATGCAATTTTTACTTTTTTCGATTTTTTTTTCAGATTACAAAGAAAAGAAATACCACCTTGTACAACTTGCATTATATTTATGGATATTTCACTTACATATTTGAATTTTTGTGTATAAAAAGAGGAATAATACATTTTGTGTGACAAATTTACACTGCACACCTGCAGATGCGAACTTTTGATTTATGGTATTAAAAAATCCTCCCCAATCACAAAAGTACAACCACCCTTTAAGGGGGTTGGTCAGTCATATCTGAAATATCCTTCGTTAATGTTAAACCTATGGGAGTGGAATGAATTGTTATTTAAAAAATATCTCTTCCGAAAATAACTATTTGTTACTTCTTTATGTGTAAACTTCTTAAACAATCTTTCTTTTTTTAGTTGCCAAAATATTTTTAAAATGTACACTTTATTTTACCACAAGTGGTAAAATCTTACTCGCAACTCGTACAACTTTAACACATAAAATGTCAAATATAACCTCCCCTTTCTCTCGAATTACCGTCTGTCAAAAATGTAGAAGGTTTGTGATTTTATAAAACAGTGATTTTTAAAGCAACAAATTGAAAGTACTTATGATAAAAAAATATTCCTATATAGGGAGACCTTCGAAAATATTTATGCTAAAATAATGAAACATGAACTAAAATTGTGGAGTGTTATTGAGTACAAATGACATTTTTTCTATAAAATCATGGAAAAAATTAAGGAGGGTACAGAATTATTCTTTAGTAATATTTATTAAGTTGAACAAGTAAAAAAGAATCTAGTTAATGTTATCTAATGTTGCAATATTAATGTGGAAAAATGGGTTATTTGTGAGATTTTGTTACACAAGCTATTTTTCACAAGGAAACAGAATTGTTCTCAATCTCTCACTGTATTAGACAGTTAAGTCGTAGCAAATCACAAAGAAAATTCAAAGGAACCTACAAATAAAATTTCAAATACGACATAAAAATTCATCACAACATCTTCAGACGTACACTAAGCAGGTAATTGAGAGACCCTCTGCAATAACAAGGCAAGTGAAAAATAGTTTCCAGATACAAGGATATTATATGTATGCTTGACCAAATATAGAACTGCCTTTTATAGAACCTACTTTCAACATTTTAATTTAGACTTGTGTATAACTTACTTGCCCATATATTTCTATTAAGAAGAGTTTTCTAACATCTTTTCTTTGCCTATGATCATAAAATTTATATTCCCTTACTTGCTGAATAAGGCATTACATAAACCTGAATATTGAGAATCAAGATAACTCCACTTGCATTATTATAGCAGAAGCGCCCTTCAATTATATTATATTAATTCCATATTTTGCAGCCTCCAAAAAAAGTCCAATTTGTATCTGGCTAAAATTGTTTATTTTTTGTTTTATACTTCAAATGCAAATGAATGATAACAAAGTATTCTACTGGGCAGAGACAAGCCAAAGATGGCATGTATTAGGGATTGTTTCTGGGACTTATTGGCGACCATTTTCCTCACTGGTCCTAGTGTTATTCCCCTTCCATAATCCTCTAGTGTCAATTCTTCACACAGAGAGGTCACTTGTTATATCCTGGAGTTAAATGTTTTTTTAAAACTTTGCCTTAAGCCCAAGTTACACCAACTCCACTATAGAAAGTAAGAACCTAAGTTTCTCTATTGCATCTCATGGAAATATAATTATAAATTCTTATACTGTTGATGAAGTGTACAGTCATTTAAAACTGCTTAAGGAGCCACTTCACTGAAACTGCCTGATTGTGAAATCCCATGTTAACCTATGGGAAAACTTAGAAGCATGATGACTCATTACCTTATATAATTATTAAAATACAAGATTCAACATCAGAAAGTAAACGTCAGGTGATGATGATGTGCATTTTTAAAAACTGTCACTTTAAATTTTTAACTATTTAAAAATTCCCTATAAACTTTAAAACTTCCACTCGATGAAATATTATCCTCTGAGAAATATTTTAATGTCTACCTTCTGATGGTGAAAACCATATTTTGATCATTATACTCGGTAAGGAGACATCACGCTTCCCCATAGGTTAACATGGGATTTCACAATCGAGGAGGTTCAGTAAAGCAGTCCCATAAGGACAGGGTTGTTCGTTAATCCCCTTTTCTGTAAAAAGTCCAGGATAATAGACTAAATAAAAAAATTGAAATCCATTGAATTTGAACATCCGTGACCTTTAAAGTGATTTCGTTGATCGAGGGTGAGGAAATATGCTTATGAATAGGTACAAGCAATGCATCTAGCGAAAGAAATAATAGAGTGTCATCCAGAAAGTGGGAATCTTTTTACTTGTCTTACGGTATGATTAAAAGTGATATTTTAAAACAAATGCCAATTTGTAAAGTTTCTGCTTATGTAAATGCTAATATTTGGAGATTTCATTTACTATTAACTTGCCATACATATGCATATTAACCACACATAGTTTTAGGACAATGATATTTATAAATTGAAGATAAAAATAGATAGTAGTTAAGTGATATTTAAATATTATTCAAAATACAAGGGGTACAAATAAATTTAAACTTCCAGTAAACGTCATGGATGATGCAAATTGCAAAAGAATAGATAACAAACAGACAAAAAAAGTCTTCATACAGAGAATATTTAAATTACTATTACAAATTTTAGAAAAATAAAAAAATTACCACTTTTGAATTTAATTATACTTACTTTTTCTGACTCAAGAATTTCTCGAAGAGTGAAAGAAGTTCTGAGACAGACAGTAGCTCTATACAAAACTCATGAAATTACATAAAAAGAATGAAATATAGGATCTTTTTCTCAGGAGTTCTACTTCTTGAGTTATATTGGGGTTGTACGAGGCAGTGGCGCACCCAAAGGGGGGCCGAAGGGGCCCTGGCCCCCTCCAAAGGAAAAGGGAGAAAAACCTATAAAAATACCTAAAATATTTACGGGACCAAAGTTCTTTTTTTTGTGTGTGTGTGTAAAAAGTTTCCATAAAAAGCCCCTAAAATACACGGGTCTCCCGTGTTAGCATTTAGTTAAAAAAAAAGATTTTTAAGAGGTTCCCCCCCCCCTTTCATTAATGCATGCTGCTTTAGAAAACTTTTATTTTATCGCCAGAATGAAAACAGAAATTCGCCAAAAAAGCGACACTTTTTCCAGTGCCTTATTTATGACAGGGCATTCGGGGAACGGGCACAGGGCCCTCGATTTTTAGGGGGCCCAAATGCTACTGAAGATTTTTCAATTATTTGCCAAAATCAGATGAAGTTTTAACTATTAAAAAACAAAATTAATATAGAAAACTCTATTTTATTTTTTTTATTAAAAAACGTTATTATATTTTTAACATTATCACTTTTTAAGGATTACATCACTCACGTTCAATAATCCTCCTGCTCATGTTAATTCTATGAGAGAATTTTTTTAAATAAATCTTTTGCATTTCAATATCTTTTTACTTTTTTTTTCCATTGGATAGTTGAGGTTGATCTCTACAAAAGCCGTTTTTTTAATTTTTCGATTTTGTTTACAGGTTTTTTATTCAAATACTTTCACTTTCGAAACAGATTTCAAAAGATCGAAAAATCGTCAACGAGATACTAAAGATTATGAAGATGTTATAAAAACTTTTACTGCTAAAAGACTGAGAAGAAAATTTATAAAAACATCATTAAATATCCCAAAATTTTTAAAGTCAGTAGTGGCTATCTTAATAAGTAGTTTCAATAATATTTTCTTTTATTCAAGGCCACCGTAAGCATAGGTGCCCAGGGCCCAAAAATTTGTAAATCGGTCCCTGACTTTGAAAGCTGAAACATGTTTGTTTCAATTTTTACTCGATTGAACAATGGAGTCCGGCGTCTAAATTCGAAACGATTCAGATGTAATATAGTTTCAGTTTGGATCATTATAATACGAAATCCTCACTTGGTTCGGTTGCATCCTTACCAATTATTTTTCATTTTACTTGAACTTAGAATACTACACAGAGCTATACACGAGTATACAAAAGTTCTCTTGTAAGTTATATTTCATATTGTTAAAATTTCAAACTTGTTTTAATATCTTGAATGAACGATTATAATCATGTGTTGAAACAAGCATTTGTTTGTAGAATATGTAAGTAATTAAGATATACAGGGTGTTTTTTTTTTTAAACTGACGCTGTTCAAAGCCGCCGGTAGCTAGTTCTAATAACTGGATTGGCACAAAATTTTATAAATGGAGTAAGAAAACCACGGGAAAAAAGATTCCAACAAAAACAAAAAATTAGTTCCAATCATCGCCGATAGGGGGAAATTTGGTGCTGTACATTGAAAGAAAACATCAGAAACAGACAAAATTAATAATTTGGATAAAATGCCATGTTTTATTCATCCTATACACTTTCCCGACGAGGAATTCGACCACATTCAATGTGACCACCGTTCTCTTGCACCACACCTTGCATTCTTTGTACAACATTTTCAGCGTAACATGTCACATGGAATAGCCCTTACTGCATGTATTATGTTGTCTTTTAAGATACTCAGATTTGTTACTCCCCCAAGATAGACTTTCAATTTCAAATAACCCCAGAGCCAAAAATCGCATGAAGTTAAATCCGGAGACCGGGGCGGCCAGACATATTGAAAACAACGACTGATAACTCTTTGGTCAGTGAAGTGATGGCGCAACAGCTGCTGTACTTTTACACCAATATGTGGTGGTGCACCATCCTGCATAAAAATGATCTAATCCAGACATTGTCTCTATTGAAGTTGTGGAATGACAAAACTAGTCAGTATATTATGATATTTTTCTGCGTTAACGGTACACGTCACTGGTCCTGTCGCAGTTATGTTCTAAAAAAAAAAGAATGGTCCAAGGATGAATTCAGCTGTAAAGCCACATCAAACAGTGAGCTTTGATGAATGTAATGGAGTTTCTAGAACTGTATGAGGTTGCTCAGTGGCCCAAATTCTACAGTTATGAGTATTAACAGACCCATTCAGATGAAAATGGGCCTCATCTCCCCATAAAATTATCCACGGGAAAGCATCATCGACTTCCATTCTTGCAAGAAATGTCAGTCGTTTATCGTAATCATTGGGTTGAAGTTGTTGCAAGCAGCTAATCTTGTATGGATAGTAGTGGAGAATTCGCCGCAAGACTTTCCATACAGTCAAAACATTTAAATCCAGTTCTCGCGCAACACCCCGTGCGCTGCTACTACAAACAGCAGAGGTACTCTGTGACCTATCGTTGATCGCAGTTGCAACATCCATTATCACTTTTCTGACACCGGTTTACGTCCTCTGCCTGGCCGAACTGCTAGCGAGCCTGTTTCTTCGAATTTCAGAATTATCGCGTTCAATGCATTAACGGATAAAGGTCCTTTCGGCAGTTTATGGCGTGTTCTAAATAAACGAAGAGTGGCTGGTGCATTGCACTGGTTACAGTAATAGAACTTCACAAGTAATGCGCGCTGCGGTAACGTGAGATTCATTTTCAACCTGAGCTGAAATTGTTTCTCGGAGTTTTTCGCATGCATTTATAGCTTAAACTATTGGCGCTACTGTCACTTGCGTAAGCAAAAATTTGCATTTTCATTTATTGCCCGTATTTTATGCTAATTCTCAGTTGCATAAATTACCACAGCGCCACATTTCCCCCTATAGGCGGTGATTGGAACTAATTTTTTTTTGTTGGAATCTTTTTTCCCATGGTTTTCTTAGTCCATTTATAAAATTTTGTGTCACTCCAGTTACTAGAATGAGCTACAGGCGGCTCTGAATAGCGTCAGTTTAAAAAAAAATCCCTGTACATTGAAACATCAATATGGCGAACCCACTTAAGGCTGTTCTCAAATCCAAAAGGGCTACTTTCAGACACATTTTTTAAATTCATTTTTGTTCGGAAACGAATGAAATTGCCAGACATTTGTCCGTAAAGGCAGAAGATCTTTCAGAAAATAATGTCGAAGTTGGCGGAAGCAGTAGGGGCATCTGCCCTTTCCAAGACTAGAGGCAATGCCTTTACAAGAATTAACTATGATGTCCTAAAATAGATTAAATTCTTTATTAATTTATTAATACCCATAACATTCTGACTGACGAGTTAAATTTAAATGAATCAGTCCAAAAATTTGCATCCACTAATTCATCTCGTTAAGAATATTTTGGATATTTTCCCTGACAGTTAAATAGGAAATTCTATAAATGTTTGTTTAGGAGCTCTTTAAATATTTAACTTCTACACTTTCAAAAATTAGCAGTTTTTAAAATTATTAAATTTTAAGTATAATAATTTTTTTTTCGTTAAAAATAAATAATTAATTATTAAATACTGAATTATCTACGGTAATTTGATGATTAATTAGTGTCTCCTTGTAATGTCCTACTGCAATCACAACTAGAGAAATTTTGCACCCACTAATTTTATTTTGTTTCGCCGCCAATGCTCGGCCCCCTCCATGATAAAATCCTGGGTGCGCCACTGGTACGAGGTTACTAACTGTTAAAAAATGAGCATGTTGTTTATATTTATCTCACCTTTTTAACCATCAATGACCAAGGGATGCAAGGTTAAAAAGATATATATCTCATTTCACTAATTCAATACAATTCAGCAATGCATATAATTTATAAGATATTTAAACATTATCGTAATTGCTTCAATATAAAAGTTGCCACAACTTGAAAATAAGAAACTTTAAACTTAACCCTACATATTGGTAGTGACGTCATAATAAATTTCGCCTGACAGAGAAAGAAAACTTTTCAAACATTTTATACAAACTTTTATTTACATTTTAAAACTGCATATGACTTTGTATGAAATAAAAATCAATGTAACAAACACATAAGCAATTTCTTCAATATTTACAAATTTTATATGCTGAGACTATTTAATATAATACATAAATAAATCTTTAAATAATATAAAACAAAATATGACATATCATGACAAACATAAGCAGCATAAAATTATTTTTTTTTCATTTAAAACTACTTCATTTAGTTGTTTGTAATGTTTTGCAAGAAATCACACTCTCTTGTGTATAAATTATGTCAAGGGCCTTATTAAAAAAAGTACCGAAGTTAGTTGATAGCAAATCACAAAATATGAGAATGTACATTAGTACTTAGTTTTCTTTTTTTTGAAAATTTCTGATTGCATGACTCACAAACAAAAGTTTTCTCTAGCAGTATGACTTAATAGATGATGTTTCAAATCACTTTTGAGAAAAATTATTTTTGCACAATTCAAAAATGAATGGTTTATTAACAGCATGAATTAACAAATGACTTTTGAAATGGTTGATGCTAGAAAATTTCTTGCTGCATATCTCACACAAAAGGTTTCTCACCAGTATGAACTAACAAATATTTATTTAAATGACTCTTCTGAGAGAATTTCTTGTTGCATCTCACACACAAATGGTTTCTCACCAGAATGAACTAACAGATGCTTGCTTAATATTTGCTCATAAACGAATTTCTTGTGGCATATCTCACACGCAAATGGTTTCTCACCACTATGAGTTAACAAATGGTTGTTTAAATCAACCTTTTGAGAGAATTTCTTGTTGCATATCTCACACACAAATGGTTTCTCACCAGTATGAATTAACAAATGTTTATTTAAATTACTCTTCTGAGAGAATTTCACATTGCATATCTCACACACAAAAGGTTTCTCACCAGTATGAATTAACAGATGTTGACTTAACTTATCCTTACGAGAGAATTGCTTGTTGCATATCTCACACACAAATGGTTTCTCACCAGTATGAACTAACAAATGTTTATTTAAATGACTCTTCTGAGAGCATTTCTTGTTGCATATCTCACACACAAAAGGTTTCTTACCAGTATGAAGTAACAAATGTTTATTTAAATTACACTTCTGAGAGAATTTCTTGTCGCATTACTCACACATGAAATGTTTCTTACCAGTATGAATTAACAGATGTTGACTTAACTTATCCTTACAAGATAATTTCTTGTTGCATGTCTCACACACAACAGCTTTCTCACCAGTATGAGTTAAAAAATGGTTGTTTAAATCAACCTTTTGAGAGAGATTCTTGTGGCATATCTCACACTTAAAAGCTTTCTCACCAGTATGAATTAACAGATGTTGGCTATAATTATCCTTACGAGAGATCTCCTTGTTGCATATCTCACACGCATATGGTTTCTCACCAGTATGAACTAACAAATGTTTATTTAAATTACTCTTCTGAGAGAATTTCACATTGCATATCTCACACATGAAAGGTTTCTCACCAGTATGAATTAAGAGATGTTGTCTTAACTTATCCTTACGAGAGAATTTCTTGTTGCATATCTCACACACAAAAGCTTTCTCACCGGTATGAATTAACAGATGTTGGCTATAATTAAACTTACGAGAGAACTTCTTGTTGCATATCTCACACACAAATGGTTTCTCACCAGTATGAACTAACAAATGTTTATTTAAATTACTCTTCCGATAGAATTTCTTGTTGCATATCTCACACACAAAAGATTTCTCACCAGTATGAACTAACAAATGTTTATTTAAATTACTCTTCTGAGAGAATTTCTCATTGCATATCTCACACACAAATGGTTTTTCACCAGTATGAACTAACAAATGTGTATTTAAATTACTCTTCTGAGAGCATTTCTTGTTGCATATCTCACACACAAATGGTTTCTCACCAGTATGAACTAACAAATGTTTATTTAAATTACTCTTCCGATAGAATTTCTTGTTGCATATCTCACACACAAAAGATTTCTCACCAGTATGAACTAACAAATGTTTATTTAAATTACTCTTCTGAGAGAATTTCTCATTGCATATCTCACACACAAATGGTTTTTCACCAGTATGAACTAACAAATGTGTATTTAAATGACTCTTCTGAGAGCATTTCTTGTTGCATATCTCACACACAAAAGGTTTCTCACCAGTATGAACTAACAAATGTTTATTTAGTATAATCTTCTGAGAGAATTTTTGGTTGCATATCTTACACACAAAGGGTTTCTCACCAGTATGAATTAACAGATGTTGACTTAACTTATCCTTACAAGAAAATTTCTTGTTGCATATCTCCCACACAAAAGCTTTCTCACCAGTATGAGTTAAGAGATGCTTCCTTAATTTTTGCTTATGAGGAAATTTCGTTTGACATATCTCACACGCAAATGGTGTCTCACCAGAATGAGTTAACAAATGCTTGTTTAAATCACCCTTTTCAGAGAATTTCTTGTTGCATACCTCACAAACAAATGATTTTCCTTGATGCGAGTCAGAAGATGCTTCTCCAAAATGCTCTTGTAAAGCAATGTTTTGTTCCATATTTCCCACTTTAAATACTTTGGTCGTTATTGAGTGATATAATGAATATCTAATCTTTTCTCTTTAACTACTTTTATAGATATATTCATCTGCAATAAATGAAATTGTTAATCTATCATATTTTACAATTCATCAAAAACATATTTCAGAGCAAAGAATTTCTGACGAGAAACAAAAATAAATGAAGAAAATTGAATTTAAATAATTTTCGAACATAGCATTAAAAACTATATTCATTCCCCAAAACTGTTTCAAGAAAAATCCATTTCTTCTATAATTTATGCTACCATTCAAATTTAGCACTTTTTGTACTTTTATTGTAAAATCGCAAAATATTTTGAAAAAATCAATATGCTTTTTAATTTATCCTCTGACGTATATGATCAGAGTGCAGTTTTACGATAAGGTTTTTTTAAACTGTAAACAAGAAATTTTTATTGCATGTTATTTAGCCACATCTTAATTCCATTTTCTAAAAATGAATAAACTAATGTAGAAAATCTGTCAAAAGAAAGAGTTTTAGTGGTAAAGATGCATTTGATTTCAACTTTTTGTGAATAACTTACCTTTTCTTCAAAAGACATTTATGTGAAATAAAGAAGTATAATTGTCATAATGAATCTTTATAAGCACCAGTCGGTTAAATAACAACTAAAAAGGTAATATATAAATGCAATATTCTATACTCATATAGCCGAAACGAGAGAACAAAAATAAACAAACTGGTTACAGAGACATCGCCAAGCTCAAGCGGCTACATGTTTCGTCCAAATCCCTAGTTTGCGAATTTTATTTTTTCTTTTGTTCGGCTGCTCTGAAATCTAAACTGGCAATATGCATTTTTTAAAATTCATGTTTGATTAGAAAAGCATGTAATGGGCAGATATTCTTATTCATAAACTTTGTAATCGAAAGATGTTTTTAATTTTTTGGTATAGAAGATCTTTCAGAAAATAGTGTCATAGTTGTCGTTTTGAACCGCATTCCCTCAAAATAGTCAATTTTAAGCACTAAAAGACAATAAACAATCAGCCGGAATGCAAAAAAAAAGCAAAAACTCAGACTGTATGTTTTGTGCTCCTATCACAGTCTCAGGTGTTTAATCATCACATATCTCTATGTGCATTTGTTCATATTGTACATTCTTTAACTATTAAGAGGAAACATCCCCAATCATATGTTACTTGAGATACAGAATCATGAAACAGTAATTTTACATTTTTTTTCAAAAAGATGAACCACACAGTGGTTGTAAAGACGGTTCTGCCTTAACCTCTTAAAACCCGAAGTTAAAATAATAGTACAAATACTGATTCTTTGCGTTTAAACAAACAAAATGACATCATAGACAACAAAAAACATTTTTTTTTAAATCTATTGTTTTAGGGGACTTGTAATTTAGGTTCACAAATATGAACATAAAATTACTAGCCCCCCCAAAATATCAATTTAATTATCAATAGCCTAAAATTACACAATAAAAAAAATAACAGCTTTAAATAAGTGAATATTCTGCAAATTCTTCAATTTTTTTATTATAAAACTTTTAAGTTAAAGAATTGTGAAAATTACCTACTTTCTTGGATGCACTGTTTCGAAAGTATTTTGCAAACTCAGGTTGAAATAACATTTATTTTACAAGGAAATCGACATCGGTGCTGCCATTTATAGGTTTCATTTTAAAGCAAAAACATTCAACTTTATAGAAGTGAAGTTAAAATGTAAAAATATCAATCATTTTAGTTTTTATGAGCAAAAGAATCTAGGTACGCATTTGGGTACCCAGGACTCAAGAGGATAAATTTTCTAATACTGGATGGACAAAACAGAAAACAATTATTAACAGAATTTAAAAACAGAATTTAATGTAAATATATCCTACCTGAATTATGCTAATATTAGTTGAATTTTCAAGTCGATAAAATTTTGTAATACTGATACTTTTTTTATTTAGGAGATACATTCTACATCAAGTACACTATAATTTGCAACAGAGCAATCTTTATAAGAGATTTTAAACAAATATAAAACATGCAATATGGGAACATTCTTTAACTAATCAGAGGAAATATCCCTATTACACAATCATATGTTACTTGTGATACAGAATCATGACAGTAATTTTATATATCTTTTTAAAAATATGAAAAAAACTGTGGCTGTAAAGACAGTTTTGCCTTATAATTTTCTAATACTGGATGCACAGAAATTTCTTAAGTAACATAAGAAAAAATAACTTTTATTTTCATCTGTTTACTTTACTCTTCTTTTGTTGTTAGTTGTAAAAGCATATGAAGAAACAGACATAAATATAAATAAGAAGGTAAATAAATTTCCAAATCAATTTTAGAATCTTTTTCTATTTAATTAATTAAACATTTCAAGGATGTTTACTCCTTAAATATTCAGATTGTTTAAAAATCTCTTAAAACAAGAATAAAACATAGCATCAATATCTATTCAATTACTCACCTTCACATGAAAAGGCTCATTTTCAGAATGTGATATAACAAAAATATTTTTCTCTTTTGGGATCATTTTTTAATTATGTTACACAAATCTTGTAGGATTATTCCTCCTTTCCCCTATGTCACAAATTGCCATGCTAGAATTATAGCCTCCCCTCCCCAGTTGTGATGTAAACAATTTTTAAACTATTAATTTATAGTTAATTTTATGTAAAATAGTGTCAAATAATCTATTACCTACTGAGATAAAAACTATAAAATTGTTAAGGTCTTGGGCACTTTCACTTGAAACTGTTGCAATATAAAAAAGTATAATACAACTTGACAAAAAATTGATATTTTTAATAAACTTTATTATGCTGCTTGCATGAAATTTCCACTTTCTTTTCATATTTTAAATGTGACATGGGCATCACAACTTGTTAACCCACTTTTCCTTGTCACAGTCCGTTAACCCCAACTTGTTGAAGTGTAATATAATTTATGGATGATTCCTGTGTTCCATACCGTCACTTTAATTTTCAATTTAATTTAGTTTTTTTTCTCAATCTGTTTTACGAGAGAGGCTAAGCTTTACTTGACCCCCCCCCTCCCCGATAATGGGTGGAATTTAGAGGATTATTTATTATTACAAAAAAGTAATAAATACAGAAGAAAATTATTTGAAGATAGTAAAATTTTGTGAGCTGAAAGTGGGGCAAAGGATTTTTTTCGGAAGGGGAGGTGTAAGGGGGTTGGTTTGGCATTGTTATTACAGAGCAGAGTGCTCCACAGGTAAGGTTGTACCTGACACAAATGCAACAAAGAAAAATTCCATCACCTGACACACTTCAACGTGCACATGAAATATTGAAATCTGCAGGCAAGTGAAAGAAAATTAATCCAAAATTTAATACAATTATGGAAAAGTACACAGTTAAAACACTTTCTCTAAAATTAGAGAATCTACTGATAATCCATTATCAGTCTTATGCATTATTACTGACATTAGAAAAAGAGAGATTCCATTAAATAACAGAAAAATTATTTGATAAATTTACAGTAGACTCTATAAATTTAAAATATATTATTTATAAATAATTGATAAAAATTATATTTTTTAACTTAGAATAAATGTACGTGAGTTAGATATTTTTGATTGAATTTTAATTCGTGTTGTAATGCAGCACTTAATTTTTAAAGGAATCACTTTGATCATAGATGGGAGTTGAACCCGAGTCATCTGGGTGAAAGATAAATGGCATAACCAAAATACGATACGGCAGTTACTGTAGCCTAACAAGAATGTATTTTACGATTCGGTTGGGAAAAATCTATTGTACTTCAAAAGTTTATCATCGTTTTTTAATGATTATGTTTAATGCAAAGATTAGTCATAAGTATGGAGGCAAAAGAGATCTTTTATTTTTCTAGTCTTTAAATAGATTTAAATAATATCTGATGCAGCCATCTTTTGGATTATTATATGTTTAACTTATTATGTTTCCTTTTCATGATTAATCAAAATAACTTAGTGAATTAAGCTTTTTTAAAATTGTACTTTAAAAATATTCTCATTTCTCTTTCTTTGTTTGTATATTCAACTCGTGTAATATATCATTTAGAATTCTTTTTAAAACCTAGAATAACATGAATTCCTAGTGTGCATAATATTATATGTATTTTTTTAAACTTATAACATGTAACAAATAATTTTGTGACTGTTTTTAATGAAATAATTTCAATGTAATTTATTTTTTGTGCAACAATATTAATAATGTTTTTGAGAATATTTTAAAATAGTAACACAATATATATATATATATATATATATATATATATATATATATATATTGTGTTACTATATATGTGTACTTATATATTGTGTTAGTAGAGTGTTTAAACAGATCCGTGGAATCCCAATGGGGGGGAGTTGCAGTTCAATTTTAGCTGACATCTACTTACATATATATGAGAATAACAATAATTTAAATAGAGACATATTGAGTTATAGGTATATTGATGATGTTATAATAGTTGGATTAAATAACGAAAATGTAAACGTAGATTTTAAATATTATCCAAATACTTTAAAACTAGAATTCTCCTCCCGGAATATTAAAAACATCAATTATCTGGATGTGAATTTAGTGTTGGAGAATGACAATTTAATAACAAGGGTTTATGACAAGAGAAATGATTTCGATTTTAAAACTTTAAAGATCTTAAATTTTGAATCGAACGTGCATATTTCAATATTTAGAAATGTGTTTACAAACGGTTTAGTTCATATTGAAAGATTATGTTCAAGATTTGGCGATGCAGTTGGCGAGTTCATGGAGTGGATTAACATGGCATTGATGCAAGGTTACCCTGTGAACTTTGTAAGGAGAAACATGAGTAATTTTATAGGTAGAAGTAAATATAGAAATGAAATGAATTTATTTTTGAATGCTAAGGGTGGTCTAGATCAGTTGTTGCATGAGTTCAGATTGAGTTGGTTGCTGCTGTGTGTAGCTTGATGTTTTGGTTGATAGTTTGAATTATTTTGGTCTTGGCAGGAGAAGGGGGACGTTGTTAACGTAGCAGCCAGCTTTAACCCTGCAGTGCATGTTGTTAGCCATGCCCTCCTGCCTTCAGGTTTAATTTTCCTGGTATTGATTTTTCGTTAGTATTTTGAGTTTGGTTATATTTGTTTTATAGTTTTAATTGGTTATAGTTTAGTGTTCAGTTGATATGTTGTTATTTGTTTTTGGCTATATAGTGTGGTTAATGTAAATGTATAATTGTGTTTTAGTATATATATATATATATATATATATATATATATATATATATATATATATATATATATATATATATATATATATATATATATATTCATAACGTGTGAATATTTTTTGAAAAGATTTTTTTATTGAAAAATGTTATTAGTAATAAATAAAAGAAAAATAAATTTAAAAAATTTACATTTTTTTAAGTTGACTTTTAATGTTTCCATATATATGTATATTAATTTAGCAGATTAAATTTCATTTTTTTCAATTTTGTGTAATATTTATGTATTTAGAAGGTTAACATATTTTTTCTAACTCATATATCATTAAAATTCTACTACTCCTAATAATAATAACAATATATTATTATTTTTTTATAAATATTAACATAAATTATAAAATAAACGAAAATAATAGTTGAAAAATATCTTACCTAAATTGTAAATCCTACACTTCAAAGTGATAGTCAATAAAAATCTCTACTAACACTGCAGAGACAAATTTTCCCTTTCTAAAATATTATATTTTTTAATAAAACAATTTTTAAACCTAATTTTCTTCTTCAATAATTTTAATAAAATTGTAAAAGAATTTTAAAAGTATGTATTTTGAATTGCAGGTTGTCACAAAAATAAAAATATATTTAAATAAAGACATGGAAATCTCCACATAGTATTTGATATAAGAAAAGGGAAATGTATGTAAAATGATGACAGACAAACTAAAATGAATGCATTTAACCATGAACCAGTGTAAATTTATAGAAAGTCTCAGTTTTCATTTTCTGTGTTTTTACAGAAATTTTTAATAGTACTTGTAGTTGACAACTATAACTTCGATGTCAATTTTATCTTTTTTTGTTTCGAAAGGAATATATATCTTTTTTATTAATATTCAAATAGTAACTAGTTTTTTCTAATTGAAAAATTGTCTGGTTGGTTAGTTGTATAAGGTTTAATGAGACAATTTCCCTTTAGAGACATGCTCAACCAAAGTACATATAAAAAGTAAAAATAAAAGCCTTCCTGCTTTTAAAAAAGTAACTACCCACCAGTGATAAGTTAGTGAGTGCAGTCCATAGCATGAACAAATGATTACAGAAAATTGCATTAGACATCAATCAGGGCGTTGAAAGTTATGTTGTATTTTTCCTCACTTTTAAATTAATTTTATAGTTTGTTTCCCTTTTAAATGTTTCATTCTTTTTATTTTCCATTTTGTATTTTTTTTTAAACATTAAAAGAGAGAAAAGAAGTCTTAGTATAACCAAGAACAGTTTGAACAAAATATGTTAGTAAATAAACAGACTAACTCAAAAAACATGAAAAAAAAACAAGAACAAACACAGAATGATAAGAAACAAAACAGAAAACATTAAAAAGAGTGAAACAAAGAGGAGACAACAAAAGGAGAAGAAATGAGAAATTTAGAAAAGTTGCTTGTGTATCCGGGTCTGCAAAACCTTTGAATACCTAAAGAAGTTATCCTCATGAAAGGGTGAAATATTCAGACTTTTTTGAAAAATTAGATCCACCTGAACTTGACCTAAAACAATTAAAACTCAACTTGAAATTGTATCAAACCTGAAACATTTAAGGTCAACACGATCTGTGATGGAAAAAATTAGCATCAACTCAACCCGACGGATAGGTCAGGTCACAATAAGGTAAATCTGGGTTGCCAGACTCAATACAGGACTATATTTCAAAGCAACAAATAGGCAGGGTCTGATTTCCATAGTGGCATATACCCAGGCTTCCAGTTACCCGAGGTTTCAAAATGCATTAAAACAAATTTGCATTTACTGTTGATAGAAAAATTAATTTTTTGTATCTATCGTCACTGAACTAGTGTGGAATTTCATCAAATGAATTTAATTTTAATTAATGTGAAATTAATAGAAAATTAAATATTATGCCAAAGAAGCTTCAATAAATAGCTTCAGTTTTAGACTGAAAATAGCATTATGGAAATAAAATATCATATTTTTTTAAGATAAAACAATGGTATAAAATTTAAACTGGACATAATTTTGTAATTCGAGATTATTTTAAGAGTGCATCACATGAGATTGATCAGGGCTCTACATATGGAACAAGAAAAAATTAAAGAGTTTCAAAGATTTTTAACTTTGTACTGGGGCAGGGTGACAGAAAAAATTTAGATGAGTGATTATTTATTGTAAGAATAAAGCAACAAATAGAACAGAAAATGTCTTAAAATATTAAAGAGTTAAGATTTTAAACTCTGTCAGTTGAGGGGAGGGAAGCAAAGGGTTAAGAGAAGCAGATATTATTTTGAGGTGGAGAGTTGATCAGATTATTGATTATTTATTTATCATTACTAAGGATATACAAAAAGAATAGAACAAAAATTGAATGAAAGAATTTTAAAGACTTATTTTATGCTAGAAAGACATTTTTATGCTAGAAAAGAGGTAAGAAGGGGAGGAGGGAAGCAGCAATTTTAGATGGGACAAAAAATTTAGATGATTGATTATTTATTGTTACAATAAAGCTGTATAAGTTAGAAAAATAATTAGATCATTAAAGATTTTAAACATTATGAGCTGTGAAGAGGAGGGGGGTGCTCAAAGGTGGGGAATAGGAATTTTTGGATAGATTGGAGTTGAATAGAACAATAATTTTTTGTTAACAAATAGAACAGGGAGAAAATTAATCAGTGTCTTAAAGATACTTTAAATTATGTGTGCTTCGTAAGAGAATTTAGATGACTAATTATTTATTTTTAAAATAACACAACCAATAGAGCACAAACAGTAAAAAAATGTTTTTAAAGATTTTAGGCTTTGGGTATTGTAGAGACGTGATGTAATTATATAAAACAACAATCTGTCACAACATAATAGATTTTTATTCATAAACAAGAAATAATAGGAGATAAAAATTAAGGACTTTCAATGACCATAATTTACTTTTAAAAGGGTTGAAGACTTTTAAGGACTGTAGAAATCCTGTTCTTTTATACTGTCACTTCTGAAACTATTCATGATTTGCACATGAAAAAAAAAAGCAATGAAGAAATGGACAGGGATGAAAAAGGTGTTTTCAGGAAAGCCGATATCTGTTAACAATGCATTTTAGAATAACCTGGATATTCTTTACTGCATGAAATCATTCTGTTCTTTGAAAATGCTTTTCTCTTCTCCACGTTTTTTGTTTCTCCCCTATTTAATTTTTGGGTACAGTGTTTTGTACCATTTGTGGTTTTAAATTTATTTTATCATCATAATAGATCGAAGGAGTAATTTTCGGAAGAGTGTAACAAGGGGCTCTGGCAAAGCAGTTAGTGGGGCCCACATTTACTGTGATACTGAACTACCGTAATTTCGGGTAGATAAGCCGCCCTGGCGTATACGCCGCTACGTCCGAAAATGGTAAAAAAAAAGCTGAAATTCCATCGTATACGCCGCACCGGCGTATAAGCCGCACTTATTGTTAAAGTACTTTTAACTTACCAATAATCTTTTGATTTCTGTTTTATATTCATAATTGATTCTTTAAATCCATTTATTTCATGCTTTACAATAGTTTTTAACTCATATTTAGTTTACAAACATTGCACTCTATGCTTCATCCATTACAGGTATTAATTCTCCGCATATGGCGATATTCGATTCAAACGATAATCGAATGGCATAGTAAGTTTTAACTTCGACAGATGGCGCCAGACAAATCTTTGTCTGATTCACTGATCTCATAATATTAAATTAGAAATAAGACAAAAGAAAAAAAAAACTAGTACAAGGATTTCATATTTAATTTAAACAAATATTTAAGTAATTAACTTACTTAATTATAATTTTATACTAAGTAATGTAAATCTTCTGAATTTATTCTACTTATGTGTAATAGAATTGCAAATATCTTTGTACTGAATTATCATTTTTTTATTTCAGATTTATTTATTTATCAAGTGTTATATTAAGTACAAAAGTTAAAATATTTTACAATAGATTCAATATTTTTTCTCTTATGGCTGAACGTTAGTCCTGTAGATCTTGTGAAATTTTTTTTAAGTGAAAATTTCACCTGCGGATTATACGCCGCTGGGGATTATACGATAATTTTTTTTTCAAAATCTTATGAGATTGACACTTGCGGATTATAGGCATACGTTTCGTTATGCAAAAAGAAACCATGTATAGATTTTTTTCTTTTTTAATGAAATAAAAAGAACTTAAAATGGGATATTCTATAACATGCTTAGAAAAGCAATCTGAGTAACAGAAATAGTAAAGAGGAAGCGGCGATTACTTTACCAAATTCCCGATATATTTTGAGCAATTGCTATTTCTAATCCGTGAAGCATTTTTAATATTGTTTTTCAGATTTTCACTCTATAATATGTACATGATCCGATTTTTTTTTCTGAAAAAATCGTTATTACTTCGTATACGCCGCACCGGCAGATAAGCCGCAAAAGATAAAATTTAACTTTTAAACACGTATAAGCCGCGGCTTATCTACCCGAAATTACGGTAATAACATAAATTTTTTAATTGTGTATATCATAGAATAATATATAATATAGATAATAAATTGCATGGATAATATCACTATTTTCACATTTAATGAGCATAATTAATTTTAATTTCGTAAAATCTTCTATCCTTTACAATGTTTTAAATATTTATTTTTTGTGTTCACATTTACTTTCAGAATCATCAAGTCTATCGAATCCCTGACAATTATATGAACTTTATCTGTAAGAAATAAAGCTAACACTCTTTGTTTTTTTCTTACGAAGAAACATTTAAAAACAAATCTAGTTCAAAAATTTTATTTTATACAGAAAAAACAATGTATGCTCGAGAAGCTCAGGGCCCCTAAGAAGAGCACAGAGGTCCCGTTTGCAGGCTGATTGTGCTCAGCTATGGAAGGTGTGAACAAGCAAGAACGGCACTAGAGGGGGTCCAGGGGGTATATGCCCCCCCCCCCCCCGTTGGTTCAAACTTCACTTGTCGTCGGGGAAAATATTTTGACTTATGGATTTCAAACTGAGTCGGGTCAGGTCGGGTCTTTTATGATACAAAATCATATATTAGTAAATTAATATACTGAAAATAACTTATTTTCTAATTTAGATTCCTTTATTTCGGCTATAATATCGTATATCAAAAATCTATTTTAAGTCTAACCAAAAGGTAACCTATTATGCTAGCTTTAATATCTTTATTCGGGTACATGTAATATAACAGTTTCCTTTGGCAGTGAGTAATTTTTCCAAGCCTTCAATTGTATGTGGTTAGTAAAAATAAAAAGATAGTTCAGGTCTGTTTCGGGTTGGATTTTGACACTCCCAACTAAGGTTCGTGTTGACCCGATTTCTCAGAAGAATCCCCAAAATATAGCTTAAAATGAACAACTATATATTTTTTAATATTTATTGTTTAGATAATTATTTTTTGTTTCGAGTCAGGTTTCAGGTTGAGGTTGACAAAAAAATGTTTATCGATTTTGGGTCAAAAGAAATTTTTTCGTGGGGTTCAGAGGTTGGCTTTAAATGGAATTTTCGTGTCCGGGTCGGTACAACCCAGCCCAAGCTATTTTAGATGAAAATCTTTATATTTTTGAGTATGAATAATTACTTACATGTTTATTTTTAAACATAAATGACAAAATAGATATTAGAAATATGATTAAGGGCTGTTTTCTATATTAAGTTCTTGATCAGTTTTCTCTGATTGGGGCTTTCGGATCATGTTGAATTTAAATATTTTGTGTTCAAATTGAAGGTGGAAGTATTTTGTTTTCGGATCGGGTGGCGAGTGGACCAAATATTTTTTTAGGCTCGGAGGGGGGTTCGGTTGTTTTTAAATAAAATTTGCAGGCCGCAAATTTTACTTATTACATGTGCAGGGATCTAGTTGGGTGTAATCGGAAGTAGCGTGCTATAAGTTGCAAAACTACAGTAATCGTTATGTTTTCTATTAATTTGTATTGTAGCACGATATATTTTTTTAAATGATATACGGTGCTGAAGGCAACGAGGATCTGAACCGGAGGTTCGTTCGGTTCGAGTTTTATCATATTCGAGGTCAAGGGCAGCACTAGAGGGGGATCTGAGGTCCAAATTCAATTGTCGTCATGAAAAATATTTTGACCTTAGAGTAGAATCTTGCATTTAGGGAGCTGCCCACGATGCGACCCGAGTTGGGGCAGGTTAGTTTTATAAAAAATGACCTGGGGTTAGTTTATAAAAAAACCCGACTCTGTGTCAGGTAAGTGCTGACTTATTTGTTTGTAAGCCACGTTGACTACGGGTTGAGTTTTGATTCTTGCTTTATCGGGTCGGGTAAACTGATTTTACCTAAACCTGACCAGACCAGTGATTCGGGTTGGAGTTAATTTTTTTGTTGTTGTTGTTGGATTCGGGTCAGGTTGACTGTAATTGTTTTGGGGTTGAGTTTCAATACTTTTGCGTCGTATTTGGTTTAACCTGGTTCTACAATAAAACTCTATGTTGTTGTTTCAGATGAAAAACTAGATATTTAAATAAGAATGAGTCTTTTCACATGTTTAATTCTATACATAAAAGGTAGAATTGATATTAGAAAAATGATTGTAGATTATTTTTTCATAATTGTATTAAACTATAGATATTTTTTTAGTTTTGGGTCAGATTAGGATAGAAGTATTTCGAATTTCGGGTAGACAAAAAAATTTGTCGCTAAAATTTAATTGCTGTAGGGGAAAATATTTTGATTTTGGAGTAGAGTAGAGTCCGGTAACCCAATTTTCCCACACACCACCCGGCAGTTGGGTGGTGGTTAGTTTTTAAAAAATGACTCGAGGTTAGTGTCTTTAAAATAAACAAACCATGGGTTAGGTTGGCACTGATTTTTTTTCTTTGCATGTCGGGTTGACTGCAATTGTTTTGGTTTCGAGTTGAATTTTGATTCTTCCAAGTCGTGTTTGAGTTACCTGATTTTTTCAAAAAAGTGTCCAGAATATTGTTTCAGATTAGAGTCCTGCATTGCATCGTGTAACCCGATTTTACCCAAACCCGACCAACCCACTTTTCGTATCGGGTCCGGTTGAAGTTAATTTTATTCGTTGCGTCTTTATGCGTTTTGGGTTCAGTTTTGACTCTTTCAGATCGGGTTAGGGTTGAAACGATTTTTCAAAAGAAAGGCGTGGATATTTTGCCAATGAAAAAAACTATATTTGAATTAATGTAAATGTGTTAATTTTTATACAAGAAAAAAAATTGATTTTAGAGATATAATTGTAGACTACATTTCAGCAATCGTATTTTAGTATTTGTATTTCAGTAATTGTACCAAGTGATCTGCTGAATGATGAAAAGCTTTCTGACACAATTTAGGGCTCATTTCTAAACGCAAAGGCATAAAATTGACAGGTGTGACTGTTCAAGGAATTTGGAATCGAGAGGAGTTTTCCAATTTTTGATAAATAAATTACTTATCGAGTTATATAAGCGATTCGTGTCACGTGACAACATGTTTTTCTCCTCTATGGTGCTGAAGCATGAGGAATTCGGTTCAAAACATGGACTTTGACAGTGTTTTCTGAAAGATCTTCTGTCTTTACCTGAAAATGGAAAACGTGTTTTGATTACAAAGTTTTTGAATAACAATGCCTGCTCACTTCATGCGTTTCTTAATAAAAATGAATTAAAATATGTGTGTGAAAGTAGCCCCTTTGTATTTGAGAACAGCTATAAGATATTTATTAATTTCTTTCACTTTGAGTTCAGGTTTAAATATTGTGGGTTGGGGTTAAATTATTTCGAGTTTCGGGTTGACACGCAGAGTTATTTTGTATAAAGATAGCCCTAAGATACGGTACCTGAAAGCAATTTTTTTAAAAGTCGACCGGGATTTATTTTAATTTAATGTTTTATTTTATTTTTTGTTTTGTTTTGTTTTCTCCTCTGGCGTATGCTCTGATTTTCTGAAAACAAAACAGTTTTCATTGTTAGAAAGAGAAGAATATTATTATAGTAACAAAGTTTGTTTTAAATCACAAAAACATTTTTTTGATTTTGAGATAATTTTTAAAAACTCGTTCTTTTTGTAAATCTTGAATTCATATTTGTCAATTATGCATTTAAAAAAAAAAAAAAAAAAAAAAGTCTTGTCGCTTTTTTTTTTTAAATTTTAGACAATTTAAAATAAAAGAAATGGTAAAAAATGCTAATTAGATCAATTTTAAACAACACCGTAAAGAAAAAAAAAACTCAGTTGGCTTTGTTTTTGTTATGAGGAATTTGAGATCACATGATTAGTATTCTTGATTATAGTGATTCATAGACGTAGTACGTAAATTTAGCAAACTCAGCAGTTAAATGAATCATTTCGAAACGTCATGCGCTTTGTACATACGAGGATATTTTGTCAGGTAAAAAGCTTGACTTGATTTCCAAGAAAAAAATATATTTTGTATACCTTTAAATGTTCTCTAAACAAAAGACTGATAAGTATACTAGGTATAAAGTCCAGTGCAGCATCTGAAATGAAATTTTTGACAATGATTACGTGAAGAAACATACGGATTTAAAGCATCATGATCTTTCCAAGCAAAATCGCTTAGCTCCGATGTCCTGGGTAACTCAAAAGAAAGGATCTGTGGTTTGCAACACTAGCATAAAAAAAAATTAGTGACAGAAATAGATAATTATCGTGTATAATACGACCTGAGCAGGACTCTAATTCATATATATATATATATATATTACCAATTTCCCCCCCCCCTGTCGGGGACACTATGCCCGCCCATCAGGCAAATCTTGGGGCCACTCTTGTGAACAAGTGCATGACAAATTCATGAAATTGATACAAGATAAAGGTTAAAATTCAATATTTGCAGTAGTAGCCAGTAGCCGGTAGAGGTTGTATGTTTAGTAGCCACTGCTTTCAAGTTAATGGCCACTTATTACCATGGTTTCTGGATTTAAATAATTTTACAAGTAATATTTAAAAAAAATGAATATTACAGAGACATATTTTTAGATATATAAAAATAAAATTATCAGAGTGGCAGTTTACTTACCTCAACAATAACAAAATAATATCGTAGTTTTATTTCATGATTGTTTGCCAAAATTAAGTTTTAATTTGTGGTCCCTTTCCAAAAATAATGGTTTTATTTCACGATTGTTTGAAATCATGCTTTTATTTTGCAATCATCTTATGAAAATCGCAGTTTTATTTTGCGATCATTTAATGAAATTCACGGTTTCCTTTCATGATCACCTGATGAAAATCATTGTTTTATTATTGCTATCTTTTGATGAAAATCGACTTTTTGCAATCATTTGCGAAAATTTTCTGTTTCATTTCATGGTCAATTGTTCAAAATAGCTGTTTTACTTCATGGTCGCTTACCGAAAATGGAGGTTTTATTTCGAAATCGTTTGATAAAATCCTGTTTTTTTTTCCTGCAATCACTTGACAAAAATTGTGATTGTTTTCTGCAGAAATTGTTGATTCTGTTTTTTCTTTTAATTTAAAAAGCAGAAATCTGCTAGTGGCATCTATGGAAATAAAATGGCGCTAAGAAATCGGATGTACTGCTACATGAAAAATAGAAATCGCCACTTTGGTGATCAGATGCACAGCATAAATTCGCCAGTTTTTTACATTTAGTCACCCTGTGGCTGGTGGAGACTGGGAATTTTAACCTTTAATACAAGACCAATGAAATTTTGATTCTGGGCCACAAACCAATAAGAATAGTAATGCTGTAGAAGAAAAAGATGCAGATGGTAGATCTTACCAGAGGTTCCTGTGACTGTTCAGCAACATCCTCCATAAAAATGAGAAAGGAATAAATCATATAATATTTCAGTTCTGATGTTTCTAAAAATGCCAAAGTAGTGGTAGCTCGAAAATTAAAGTGAGAAACAACATTCATCTAACCTTTACATCAAAAATTAATCAGTACAAACTAATGTCAAGTTCTAACATAATATGAAGTTTAATAAAATTATGTGCATTAGTTCTGGAGTTAAAGTGCCCACAAAATTTGCAATACACACATAGAGGCACACAGACAAACATTTTCTAAAAATAAACAAATCCTGCACAGCACTGTGGGGAGGCTTGTACATGGTTGGTAATATAATAATTTTTATAGTTAAAGGATTTAATAACACTTATTAATTATCACAAATAATAACATTTTATTCTTTTCTAATTCTAATAACAACAATACTGGGCAGTTGCCAGATTTCATATAAAAAACGTGCCAATAACTTTAACAGCAAAATTAATAATAATGAAATAAAATAATGGGAACATGGAGTTGGGATAAATGTTGTAAGTTGCTTTAAACTGCATAATCGAGCCACTACAAGACATCCCAAAACATAAAAAATCTGAAAAAAAAAACTTAAATTGAAAATTTCATGAAATTTATCTTTTATGTATATACAAAAAGTTGAAAACCAATGAATTCCCTACAAAAATTTCCCCCTTTTTTGCATGAAATCTTCAGGCAAGGCTATTGAAGGGATTTGAAATTGAACAGAATTTTTAATTTTTCGTTAAATGTATTACATATTGAGTTCAAAACAGTTTTTGTTTCATGACAATCTTTCGCAAGCTATTACACACCAAAAATCTGATCAAAACAGTACTATCTTAAAGATTCTTTGCCTTTATAAAAAAACAGAAAATGTTATTCAATTTTGTGGTTTCTGAATACAGATCTTGCCAATTTCATATGTCTAAGAGTAAAAAAAACTTGGAAAAACCAGAAAGTAGTATTTTGGATCTTTAGAACAGATTTTACATTTGTTTTTTCTTCAGTAAGCAAATTGCTTGTGATTAAAAAAATATGAGAAATCCGCTTTTGTTTTCATCATCTTGTAGATAAAAATTGTGTAAAAAAACAATTTACTTTGTTTTTCAATTTTTGTCACCTATTTTTTGCAGTTTATGCATGTTGTCTCTAATATCTGAGAATCATACATGGTTTTTTACTGATTACAAAATTATTTTCATCCCTTCATGTGAACAAATTTTAGATATTCTAACTCTGATTCCAAACAATCATGTAATGCCTTTTGCCTATGAATGTTGTATTTTGCAAAATGCTAGGCTAAAGGACTAACTGGACCCACAAAACAAAGGATTTGCAGTTTTTTAATTTATTCTAAATACAGTGCTGCCTAACTTTACGTTTTACAGATTACACCACTTTTATTATAACTCTCTGGAGTGTTAAGTTTTTTAGTAATGGTGATTTCTCAAATTAAGTTTATGGTTTACTTTTTAGTTTTCTGTCCAATTAGAGAGGAAAAAATATCGCATTTTTAAATAAAAGCTAAAAAAATTAAGAGCTTTAATAATGCACTTTACAAGATTTCCTTTCGGAATTCATTAAAAAAAATCACCTTTGCAAATTCTGATAGAAAGTTAGAAAGAAAGAAAAATATGACAGAAATACAGATTGGTACTTTATATTGCTATGACTATAGGTGAAAAATATTAACTCAGATGTTCTTAAAAACTGAAAAATATGGCCATTACTTACTGAACACCACATTTTCATTTTTATCATGCTTCATATTTCAACTAATCACACACATTTAAAAAAAAAAAATTCTGACAGACTCTTCATTGTTTAGTAATAATATTAATCATAACGCTAAAATAAAATAAAATCTGTTCATTTATTCTAGAATTAGAAAGATAATTGGACTGTGCCATTAAATTGATTGCAAATGTTCTCATCTCTACATATTTTAGTAATATTATTTTAATTTCATCAGATTACCACAAACTCGGTTCATTCTTGTTGCAGCCTTAACAAAAATTATGAAAAAATAAATAAAAAGTTACTAACACTTAAAATTAATCACTGCAGTTCAAGCAAGTGTAGCACTAAGAATTTGTTTACCTGAATGGAATTATGAGTAAAAGCCAAATTACTGAACTAGTAGCTTTCAGGTCTGATTTCACACAAAAAAAATGACCTAGGCTGGATTCCCTTCCAGACTGACTAATAGGCTCTAAATGGTATCTGGAATAAAATTACCGTAATTTCGGGTGTAAGCGCCGCGGCGCATACGTGTTTAAAAGTTCAAAATATCGGTGATGCGGCGCATACGCAAGGGCGGCGGGTACAATGATTTCTTTTTTTTTTTCTCAACATAGCATTATCTGGATATTGTGAAAAGCCTTCATTTCATGTTTTTTTTAGTCTTACTGCCTCAAATTCACTTTTAAACACATGCATTCATTAACATTCATTCATATTTCACCTTTATTTACATTCATTTAATCTCAGTATAAAGTTCATAAACAGTACATAGTATCACAATATATCTTTATTATAAAAACGTAATTACTGTAATCAAAATATATTTAACTTACCCATATTTCTCTATTTTCTGTACAATATTAATAGCTCACTCTTTAAAAGTATTTATTGTATACTTTACAATAGTTGATAAATTGTATTTATTTCATAAGCACACCGTATACGGCGATAATCGAATAATCGATTGGCGTAGTACGTATTTTTTTTCCTATTGTATTTTAAGATAACCTGTGTTTCAATATTAATAGCTCACTCTCTTTAAAAGTATTTATTGTATATTTTACAATAGTTGATAAATTATATTTATGTCATAAGCACACCGCAAACGGCGATATTCGATTAAAACGATAATCCAATAATCGATTAGCGTAGTACATATTTTTTTTTTTCTATTGTATTTTAAGATAATCTGTGATTTATTGTTAATTCATATAAAGATTTTATCGCTATTCTTGTTATTTTTAATCCAATTTTGCCGATTGTATCGTGACTATTTCATTTTTCCCAATGATGCGGCGCTTCTAATGGGTGCGGCGGTTACGTGTATATTTGTTTTTTTTACCTATTTTTCAATGATGCGGCGCTTACGATGGGTGCGGTGCATATTCCCGAAATTACGGTATTGTTCTGAATCGCTGTTGAAAATTGGATTTGAGTGTCCTTGTAAACAGTGCTTTATATAACACAATCAACAAATCCTTTTTCATATTTAAATATGCTTTTTTACTTTAAAAAACCCTTTTTTAACTTTTAAAAACACATTTATTACTTTTTATTCCACTTACCCATTGTTTAAAACTGATTTAATTAAACCAGAATCTAATCTCAAGAAAATAAATAAGTTTTAAAGCAAAATGAAATAAAAATCAAACACATGCACATCCTCATCCAAACGGGTTTCAATCTACACACACTAAACAGGGCTTTACATAACATAATCGACAAATCCTTTTATCATACTTAAATATGCTTTTTTTCTTTAAAAAAACGCTTTATTAACTTTTAAAAACACATTTATTATTTTGATACCACTTACCCATCGTTTAAAACTGATTTAATTAAACCAAAATCTAATCTCAAGAAAATAAAATAAAAATTTTAAAGGAAAAATAATTAAAACTCAACCTTGTGCACATCCTCTTCCAAAAGGGTTTCAATCTACACACACCAAAGTTAAAAAAATTTGGAGTTGGTGAGAAAAAAGATTCTAACTATTCGCAAAACATCACCAAAAAAGAGGACAAGTTCCCAGGTATACACAAGGGAAGCCTCTATTTTTTTCAACAGTTAGGCCTAAATATTGCCATGCGGTTATCACTACATTTTAGATCTTTATAGTAAATTTTATACTTACATACAATACCTTTAAAGTCTAAAGCAGTGTAAATCTCAAGTAAAAGTTTGTTTTTCCAAATCCTACTTGGATAGAAAAACACAGAACGAAATATACATGGAACTAAAATATACTAGGCACAGGAGACGCCGGCCTCTAATTCGATAAACCATGACGATGATTAGAAAAGTTCGAGTTTTAACTTGGATTTAAATTTCGATTATTCGATTCAATCTGATTAATCAAGGGCCATGTTCACTGCAGTTTAGCCAGGGAGAGAACTGGACTAACACCTAGAGTTAACGAAGTCACCGGTGAGAATAGTTAGTTACCAAGGCATACTAGTTAGCTTAAGCATCAGTGAATGAATATTTTTACAGAATTCCTTAATCAAAATTTTAAGGCATGATAATAATCGAACTTTTTATTCATCGTCGTTCTTAATCACATCGGATAGTCTAGTGTCTCCTTTGCCCAAATTTTCGTTTTTCAATTCATATAGGTCATAAAAGATCAGCTTTTATTTAAGTTTCACAGTGCTTTCGTCTTTAAAGGTATTGTATGTAATTATTTCTGTGTCTAGTCGCTTGGGTGCATTTATGCCGAACTTTAGAAAACATTTAATTTATTTGTAAAATCATTTATTAATCAAACCTGATTTTACTAGCAATAAGTCAAGATCGTACAAATTCATACTATATCGCATAAACATGTAAATTAATTCAACGAGAAATATTAAGTGGATACAGTACTGTAATTTCAGATTTTGCTTGAATGGGGCAAATGAACATAGTATTTCCGAAGTTTCCACATATTTCATATCAGCCGTTTCTTATGCATTCATTTTTTTATAGATAATTCCAAAAGGATAATTTTACTGTTTAGTTTATTATCTATTTATCTGTAAAAACAAATTAAAACATTAAAGTAATAATAAGAAAAGTAAATAAGCGGATAATGTTAAAAGAATTTTTTTAAATTCAGACTTTTTAATACAGTTGATAAAATAAAATATAAAACTCATTTAAATTACAATACACAAGGCATTTTATCCATGTTATTTACTATTTAGCTATCATACATAACTATAAATAGTAACAATATATTTTTCTGCAATTTCAACCTTTTTTTTCTACATGTATCAAATTTTCAGATTCAAAACAGGTTAAGAAAAATTAAGCAATTTATTCAGATATTAATTTGAAAGTTTGGAAAACTTAACTAATTTTCCAATTTTATTTTTATTTCTATTGTATTTTAAATTTTGATTCTAATTTAATTTTTAAGCTAAATATCAACCCTCTAGTAGATCTACTTACATACCTTCAATTAAGTTTTCATTTAAGTTAAGTAAAATAAATGTTTCATGCCGCATCACAATACCTCATCAGTAAAACATCTGCTGTCGAACAACAGTGAAAAGACTCAAAAATGAATCATAAACAGTTACAATAGACAGTTAAACATTTAGTAAAATAGTGCATTCACAAGGTATATTACAATATTTATTTAGTGTGAAATCCTCTATGCGTGAAAACCAACCTTCAAGAAAAACTGTTTCATAATAATTCTTGTATCCCATTTTGACATACCTGCACTCGCAAATTGCAGAATATGGTCTGTCTCAAGAGCATGTTGTGCAATTTTTCAATTCAATTTTCCATTTAGAAATGCAGATATGTGCTCGCTAATTCTCATCTCAAAAAATTTCAGAATGGAAAATTGAATTAAAAAATTGTACAACATGCTCTTGAGACAGACCATATTCTGAAATTTGCGAGTGCCGGTACTGTCAAAATGGGATGCAAGAATTATCAAAGAGTTTTTCTTGAAGGTTGCACAGAGGGTTTCACACTAAATAAATCTTGTAATATACCTGGTGAATGCACTATTTTATCCTATATATCAGAGCAAATGGAACATTACAATATTATATAGGAACGACAACTAAAAAGCTTAAAACAAGATTAAAAGAGCATATGGCAGATATCAAATACTACAGAAGTACTACAGCATTTGTGAGACCACCGTATTTTCGGGAGTAAGCACCGCGGCGCATAAGTGTTTGAAAGTTCGAAATATCGGCGATGCGGCGCATACGCAAGAGCGGCGGGTACAATGATTTTTTTTTCCTCAACATAGCAAAATCTGGATATTGTGAAAAACAAGCCTTCATTTCCGGTTTTTTTTTTGTCTTACTGCCTCAAATACACTTTTAAACACATGGATTCATTAACATTCATTCATATTTCACCTTTATTTACATTCATTTAATCTCAGTATAAAGTTCATAAACAGTACATAGCATCACAATATATCTTTATTATAAAAACGTAATTACTATAATCAAAATATATTTAACTTACCCATATTTCTCTATTTTTTGTTCAATAATAATAGCTCACTCTTTAAAAGTATTTATTGTATACTTTAGAATAGGTGATAAATTACATTTATTTCATAAGCACACCGCATACGGCGATATTCGATTAAAACGATAATCGATTGGCGTAGTACGTATTTTTTTCCTATTGTATTTTAAGATAACCTGTGTTTCAATATTAATAGCTCACTCTTTAAAAATTTTTATTGTATACTTTACAATAGTTGATAAATTATATTTATTTCATAAGCACACCGCATACGGCGATATTAGATTAAAACGATAATCGATTGGCGTAGTACGTATTTTTTTTCCTATTGTATTTTAAGATAACCTGTGTTTTATTGTTAATTCATATATCTTGTAAGATTTTATCGCTATTCTTGTTACTTTTAATCCAATTTTGCCGATCGTTTTTTATCCTGACTATTTCATTTTTACCGATTTTTCAATGATGCGGCGCTTCTAATGGGTGCGGCGCTTATGTGTATATTTGTTTTTTTTTACCGATTTTTCAATGATGCGGCGCTTACGATGGGTGCGGCGCATATTCCTGAAAATACTGTACATAGGATTGAGATGTTAAAAATTGATTTTCAGTATAGTAAAATAATTTATCCATCAAGACTTTATTTCCCATTTGTTGTGCACAAATCAATAGAAATCTATCATGAGAGACGGTAGTTTCTCGAGTGACGCAGCGAAAAGCCGAAAATCGAAAGCCCAAAACCGAAGATTCCGTCACTCTCATATATACAGCTAGCAGGACATTAAAGAAAAATCGAAACGCCGACATTTAATATCTCAGCAAATATGAGGCATATCGTTCCGATTTTTTCACATTAGTCTTATATCTCTGGTCTAACTCTGTTCTGAAATTTATATATTTCTACATGCTGTAGATTTTGAGATTTGAAAGTCCATTTTTAAGTAAAATGGGGGTATGTCTTGGTGTAATGGACACATACCTGTTATTTCGAAAATGGATCGAACGATTTTTTTAAAATTAATATATTATATTAATCGGTTTTAGATGAAGCGAATAAGATTTTGCGTTAACATAGGAAAATCTTGTTTTCTATATAATCCAGTTTTAAAATCGGACTCGTTTTCTATGCTGTTTATCATAGACTGACATTACGTTTTTTCGAACTTTTCACCCCTTTTTATTACGCCGCAATAAGGATGCTCATGGCTATCACGGTTAGAGTTAAACGTTAAAGCATCTCCATATCGCTGAAGAACTATTTAGATTTTTTTTTTCAAATACTAATTCAGTTTTTAATGCAATTTGTAATATGTAATACATATGTATTAAATTAAATTATTGTTTGTATATTTTTCTTTTTTGTTATTATAAAGAATTTCGCATTTCAAAATCTTCATTAAGTCGAAAAATATTTAGATTCCTTGATTAAAATATTGCATTATATGTATTCAATTTTACTGTTATTTATAATAAGTTTTCGATTTTCAAAGGATTAAAAATTTTCCATTTCTTAGTTATTATTGATGAGTGAAGACAAAATTATCACCGTTAACCAACCAATCCCGTGTATTCATGAGCATGTCGCGAATGATGGCATTGCTGCAATGTTGTTCGTAGGAATAACACTCATATGAGGTATTTTATTATTTATTTATTGTTTGTTTACTTATTTTGATTAGATTGTCCTTTTAGAAATTGTCTTTTGATTTAGTGATGTAAATGGTGAGAGGATTGTGAATAGTATTACATGTTTTATCGTTAAAAATGATATAAGGAAATTGCATTATGGCCAGTGAATCTTTAAAAAGAAGTCTTTTAAAACCTGCTGACTATAGGAGATTGTTTTTTTACTTGTTAGCTGTATTTTCCAACTCTCCAAATTACTGCAATGTAAGTATAGTAATAAGTTTTATCCTATACTAAACTTTCCTCTGAGCTTAATTTTATTGGAAAAAATGTATTGTTGTAGTAATGAATTATTTTTCAATAAAAAAAAATCTTACATTGGACGTTTAATCACAGTATTTTAAATAAGAAAACTTAAAATATTTACAAACAAAAGAAATAAATGAAGAGTTTTTTTTTTCACAAAAGAAGATAAAAATATATATAAAATTATTTAACTAAAAAAAAAAGACTGCAATTTTTCTATTGACAATGTTAGACTATGACTAAATGAAAAGAAAATTGTACAAAATACCTAAGTCACAAACATAAAAAATACAGGAGGAGGGTGTTCTGCCCTCTGATAATTGTTTGTTCAAATATGAATAATTTTAAAACATAATGATTCAACTATGATAGCAATTAATTTGTGCTCAATTAGTAATGTTGCATAAAAGAAATCAGTGGCAATTGTAATAGCTTTGAGTAAAAACCTTTCAAGCATAACAAATTAACATTCAAAACATTATTGTCAAAAGACAAAAAATGTAAACATAACCTACTTTCAAATTACAAGACTATTTTTGGTACTTTTATGTTTAGGCGCCAGTGATAACTCACCAAATCTCGTTTCATTTGGCATCATTTCAGTTGCAACTCTTTCCCGTCATTCACTTCACACAATTTTAATAACTAAAACTTTTTTATTTCATTATGATTGAAATATGTTTAATTGTGATGAAAATTTGGTTTATTATATAGGGGATTTATGTAACGTAAGTTTTCACTTTTATATATATAAAATTAGATACGATGTTCTCATTATGAAATAAAATGTTTCTAGTTTATGTTATGGCTTACTTTGGCTGGGATTACGGTGCCTCGCTCTACCGTATCTTACGCTCGATCGTAGGATAGGCGTTCCTGCAATCAGTCGTAACTTCGTATTACGGTGCCTCAGCGTAAGTCCTCGTGCTTCGGTGTAAGTCCTCCTGCAGTCAGCCAATCAGAGGCCGCAGTTACATTTGTTTCGGTTGCGCGCGCATCCACTTGCGTCTTAACTTACGGCTGCTTCGAAGCTGTCGTAAGATCGCGAGGCACTGTAATGCCGTTTACGTTTTGTTTATATCGTAAGTCTCTAAGTTGATCTTAAGCGAGGCACCGCAATCCCAGCCTTTAACATTTTTGTTATTGTTGCAAAATGAAAAGGAACCACCAGATGGCGCTAAACACGTAGAACTTTTAGACTGACTGACTGTTTTGTTTACTTTACGTTTGTACATAGCTTGTCGTGTATTCGTTCTGTATCGTCATTAAGTGTGTCTACCTGTCCAATAAATAATCTTCATTAGTAAAAGATGTTTCTACCTTTAAAGAAGCTCATAGAACACGAACCAGAAAATTAGGTGAGATCAAACCTTTTATTTACTTTTATTGTCTTGTATGATTTAAGAAAGTTAACGAAATTCTCTTTTATGGTGCCGAAATTCCCAAGAGTTGAAATTTAGAAAATGGCGCAACCTAGCGAATTAGATAAATCAAAAAGTATGCGTAAGTCTCTTAGAACATCTTTAACGAAGATTATTAACAAAATGACTTAATATTTGGCAGGAGACGAAAAAGATATAGACGAAATTGAAGATCTTAAAATTCAATTAATCGAGAATGCAGAACAAGTTTACAAATTAGATTCAGAAATTCAGAAACTTGTAGATAACTTAGAAATGCTAGAAAAAGATGTATCATCCAGTCAAGAATATCGCGAAAAAATTACGAAAACGAAAGCTAAAATTGATCGATATTTAAAGCGTAATGCTCCTAACGAAAGTAAAATAAACTCTTCTATTCTATTGTCCACAGAATCTGATGAATCAAAGAATTATTCTCACGTAAGATTACCGAAACTTACAATACAACCTTTCGATGGGAAATATGAACATTGGCAGGAATTCTGGGGGCAATTTGAAGTAGCTATACATGAAAATGTAAAGTTAACTAACATTGAGAAGTTAAATTACTTAAAGAATTTCTTAACAGGAGCAGCTTTAAAATGTATTCATGATTTAGCTTTAACACAAAATAATTACGATGTCGCGATCGGATTGTTAAAAGAAAGATTCGGAAAAAATGAATTAATAATACGATCGCATGTAAACAAGCTATTAAGCCTAACTCCTGTAAAATCTGGAGCGAATTTAAGAGAGCTTAGACAATTGCATGATACCTGTATTATTCAAATCAGAAGTCTCGAAACAGCCGGAGTAGAATTAAATAACTATGGGGGAATTTTATTCGCTATTTTAGTCAAATTAATTCCTGAAGAAATTGTTCTAGGATTCAATCGTTCTGCTGGCGAAGATTCTTGGAACTGTGCCAAATTATTAGAATTTCTGAAACATGAAATCGAAACGCGAGAAAAAACGTATATGTTTCGAAATGATGAAATATTTGAAAAGAATAAAATTAAAGAATTACCTTATCGAAAACATGAAACTCATAATAATATACCCACAGCAGCTACATTAAATGCACTTATCAAGAAAGACTGCCTATTTTGTGCAGGGGAACACGAAAATTTTAACTGTCCCTTAACCATTAATGAACGAAAATCGAGTCTTTTACGAAAGGGTTATTGTTTCCTTTGCCTTCGCAAATCCCACGTATCAAAATTTTGCCGCGAAAAAATGCGTTGCAACATTTGTGGTCGAAGACATAATGTTTTAATTTGTGACGAAACTGAAAAGCAACATAACAAAAAGGAAAGCATCTCAAAGTCTCCCGAAAGAAAAAATAATTCCAATGCTCTCAATTGTGCAACAACTGCAGTAAATGAAAATGTATTTTTACAAACAGCTGTCGCCTTTTTAAGTAATAATTCTCAGGAAAGAAAAATAAAAATTATCATGGATTCGGGGTCGCAAAATACGTTCATCGATAAAACATTATCTCGTAAATTTAATTTAGAAGTTATAGGAAAAGAAAAATTAGCAATTTATGCCTTTGGGTCAAAACCAAAGAAATCTATTGTAAGAAATAGGGTAAAGGTGAATTTAAGAAGCATTTATGATCCAAAGAAAATTATTTCGATTGAAGCAATTGAAATATCTTCTATTTCGGAAGCGGATATACAAGGTCCTAGTAAAGAAATTCATAAATTTTGTAATGAAGCCAAAATACAGATAGCTGATATTGAAGGGTCTGAAAATTTAAGGGTTTCTCTTTTAATTGGGTCAAACTATTTCTGGAAAATAGCTACAGGGAAAGTCAAAAGAGTTTCCGATGCTTTAGTAGGAATGGAAACGAAACTAGGTTATGTATTTAATGGTTCTGAAGCAAAACGCAAGGATTTTAAGGATGTTAGCGTAATGAATGTTATAGTGCGTAATCAAAATTTAGAAGAATCAGACATATTGAAAAGATTGTTCGATTTAGAAGGTTTGGGAATATCGCGTAGTGACAATCTGAATGAAGATGACGAAGTTATGAAAGAATTTGAAAATTCTACGAAAGTAATCGAAGGTCGCTACCAAGTTAAACTACCATGGAACGAACATTCTGAGTCGCTACATGATAACTATAGTAATGCTAACAACCGTTTGCGAACACTTGTCAAAAGATTTAAGAAAAATCGAAATTTTGATAGTCAGTACAAGGACATTATTTCAAAGCATCTAATTCAAGGAATAGCTGAAAGGGTCAATGAAAATGAATGTGGTGATAATTCTAAGATCTATTACATGCCACATCACGCAGTAATACGCGAAGATAAAACAACGACGAAAATGAGAATAGTTTTCGATGCCTCCTCGAGTGAACATAATTTTCCGTCCCTTAATGACTGCTTGAATCCAGGTCCGAATTTAACGCCCGATATCCTAATACTTCTTTTGCAGCTCCGTCTGAATAAGGTTGCCATAACGGCGGATATAGAATGTGCATTTTTGCAAATTGCCCTGGCGCCAGAAGAAAGAGACGCAGTTAGATTTCTATGGGTTACTGAAGATTTAGACGCTGAACCCGAAGTTTTGAGGATGACGCGTGTAATTTTTGGAGCAAGATCGAGCTCATTTTTACTGAACGCGACAATTAAACATCACATCAAGAAGTATGAGGATATTTATCCAACTGCCTTCAGCGTTTTGAACAGTAGATTGTATGTAGACGACCTTATACACAGTTTAGAAGACACAGATTTAGCGTACACCGTCCACGAACAAATAAGGCTCATTTTGAGAGCAGCAGGCTTTAATATGAGAAAATGGAAAACAAATGTACGCTCATTGCAAGATCGATTTAAGGAAGAAGTTAACGATGAATTCACGTTATGCAAGGTCCTTGGCTATTGCCGGAATTCATCAGATGATGTCTTAAGCGTTGATAGTGATAAACTTTTAAGGGATAAGGATATGGCAGAATTAAAATTTACGAAGAGAAGCGTAATAAAAACTATGGAAAGAATCTACGACCCGTTGGGCTTAATATCACCATTTGCAGTTCGAGCTAAAATACTACTGCAAGACATACGGAAGAAAAAACTCAATTGGGATGATGCTTTACCAACCGACTTAGCAAAAATATTTCAAGATTGGTGTGAAGAATTGTTTTATTTGAAGCAGATATCTGTACCAAGACATCTATTCTCAATGAAAGGAATGGAAGAACTTACGGGCTGTCAATTTCACGTCTTCGTAGATGCCAGCAAACGAGCTTACGGAGCAGTTATTTATGTACGTTTTCGTAACTCTGACGGAATTTTCCATTCCAATTTAGTCACTTCAAAGACTAGGGTTGCACCAGTTAAAGAAATAACTCTGCCGAGGTTAGAGCTTCTTGCTGCACTTATAGGAGCCAGATTGTTCGTCAAGATGTTTGTCAAGAACAGAGTAGATAAAATCAAGAAAATATCTGAACCTGATTGTTGGAATCACTGTCCTGGGAATGATAACCCTGCTGATATTTTAACACGGGGTGAAAACTTAACCAGTCTAAAGGACCTGGAGCTTTGGTGGTTTGGGCCACCGTGGCTAAGGAAGTGCGAAAGTCAATGGCCACAATCCAACGTTCATACCGATCAGGAAACCAACTTAGAAAATAAAGAATATGAAGTGGTGAATATGCTCCTGACAACGAAACTTGAAGATCTTTTCGATATCCGAAGATTCAGCAAACTTAAACAAATATTACGAATTACTGCATGGATTCAAAGATTCATCCACAATACAAGGAATCCTCAGAGTAAGAGAAGTGGTCCCTTGGCTACAGAAGAACTTGAATTTGCCGAAGAATACTGGATTAAACTTACACAAATGGAGCATTTTCCCGAAGAATATTCAGCGCTGACGCAAGGAAAACCAGTACCAGCAAACTCAGTTATTCGACCGTTCAATCCAATTTTAAATGATAGGCTGATCTTGAGTCCCAGAGTGCAGGGCATTTTCCGAATTCCGGTTCCGTGATCGGAGGACGCCATACATTGTATGGTGGCTGTTAGGACCAACACCGGGAGACTGGTGCCTTTCGGTGAAAGGGGTTGTAGGTTGGACAGAGCTGTAAAGGCTTACCTACTGACTACCTGATTCCAATGTGAAAGAACTAGATATTAGGAAATGCTATCGAGTTTAATCCAACGTTCGAAAAACGTGGAGGTTTGTTGATAATAGTTTTCGCCGTTTTGAGACCTGCGCCCAGAAGTAAGGTTAAGAAGAAGGGTCGGTGACCAGGCCCGACGCCTGGCGTTCCAAAAAAAAAAACTAAACTAAGGCTACAATTAAAGGAAATAAGATATGCGATGTGGAGGCCCCACAACCAAATACATCCTGGGCTGATATAGTTGAGGAAAATTTTTCTTCCAACTTGGAAAATAAAGGTGCATCCTATGATGCAAGGAAAGCTTGTAGCCTTTCAGATTTGTCATATAGAAATGCACGTTTCTTTATCGTAACATGTGTTGAAGGCAATTTTTCCCTCAAATCACCTTTCCTAATACAAAAAGCTATACAAGGTCTTGTTGGTGAACCAAAGACCATTAAAAAACTAAGATCTGGTGACTTACTCATTGAAGTTAAAAATTCAAGTCAAGCTGAAAATATAATGAAATGTAAATTCTTTGGAAATATACCTGTTACTGTATCTGATCATAATTATTTAAATAGCTCACGTGGTGTCATCTCAGAACAAGACCTCACATATGTCTCAGAATCAGAAATACTTGAAAATCTTAAAGAACAGCATGTTACAGAAGTTCGAAGAATAACAATTAAAAGAGATAATAAAATCATCCTAACAAAGCATATAATACTTACATTTGATATACCTAACCTTCCCACGCACATAAAAGCTGGATACTTAAGTTGCCCAATTCGACCATATATACCAAACCCATTGCGCTGTTTCAAATGTCAGAAATTTGGTCAGTCCAAAAATAGCTGCCGTGGAACCCTAGCATGTGCTCGATGTGGAGTAAAAGGACATGAAAACGAAAACTGCACAGCTCCTGCTTATTGTGTTAACTGTGAAAAAGATCATCCATCATATTACAAATCATGTGAAATCTGGAAAGTTGAGAAAGAGATCCAAACAGTGCGCACAAAACAAAATATTTCATATCCAGAAGCAAGGAAAATAGTTAAGTCTCGCACACCAAACACAGGTATATCTTACTCGGCTGCATTAACTGGTAATAAAAAATATCAAACAATAGCCACTCAGACAGAAACAATAAAAGAAAACCTGTCTACTAATTCTGGTACAACAAAAGAAAACCTGTCTACTAATCCTGATAGAACAAAAGAAAACCTGTCTACTAATTCTGGTACAACAAAAGAAAACATGTCTACTAATTCTGGTACAACACAATCGGCTTCGGCTAAATCAGGAAATTCTTTTCCGCCTAAAACACCACAAAACGTTTCTTCAAAGTCATCACAATCCTTGTTTCCTAAAATTCCAATCCATATAAAAACTCCTCAAAATACCCCGAAAACTACACCAATAAAACAAAATCGCAGATCTGACTCAGAAAAACATGGCCTACAAACAATTAAATCCTCTGTATCATCCGAAAACCCAGCTAATAAGAGAAAAAAAAATTAAACCACCCAAAAAAGAAACTCAACCAAATCAAAATAAAATAAATGCGAGGAGTATGCGGGATGAAGACATGGTGGAGCTTCATCCAGAATCGGATGCAGAACTGAACGATGGAGGAGATGATATGTCTACCTCCTCCGAACAAAATGACGTTGATATATCTATCTAAAAAATCAATCATGACTAATATTATATCGTGGAACTGCCGTGGTTATAATAATAAACATGCTGAAATCCGTAATATCTTATCTGACCATCAACCGTTATGCTTAGCTCTACAAGAAACCCATCTAAAACCCAATGACAAAGCAAAATTACGTAGCTATACTACATACAGAAAAGATTTTGCAGCTAATGGAAGGGCCACTGGTGGAGTGGCTCTTTTCATCCCCAATAATCTACCCCATTCTTTTATATCTCGAAATACAAACCTACAAGCTGTTGCAGTCCGTGTACATATTAAACAACTCATAACAATCTGCACCATTTATTTACCTCCAAACCAAACTATTCAATCAGCACAACTCGATAACCTCCTTCTCCAACTCCCGGCTCCATACATACTTATTGGAGATTTTAATGCACACAGTCAACTCTGGGGCAACCATGATTCTAACCAACGTGGTGATGTCATTGAAAAATTCATTTCTGACAACGGCTTATGCCTGCTCAATGATGGTGATCACACTTATTTTCATGAGCCAACCCGTACTTTCCATGCAATAGACCTTAAAATTTGCTCCCCAATACTCTATCCATTCTGGAATTTCTGGGTCTCTAATGACCTGCACGGCAGTGACCACTTTCCCACTTTTATTACACTGACTACTCCTGATAGGGATTGTAACAATTCTACCAATCGTTATATATATGACAGAGCCAACTGGCCAACATTTACAGCACTTGCAAATATCACAGCTGACATGATACAGGGGAATATTGACAATGCGCTTGATAATATTACTCAATGTATTATCAATGCTGCAGATTCCAGCATTCCAAAAACATCATCTAAACATAAACATAGAAAGCCATGGTAAAATAGTGATTGCCAAAATGCCAAGAAAAAACAGCAGAAGGCCTGGGGAATATTTCGGAGGTACCCAACTAATACTAACTATATGGCATATAAAAAATCAAAGGCTGAAGCTAGAAAAGTGCGACGCAAAAGCCAGCGTGAATCCTGGATCAACTACATCTCAAGCATTAATTCCAATACCTCAAGTAAAGAACTGTGGAACAAAGTCAAAAAATGTATGGGTGTCTACTCTGATCATCATATTTCTCTTTTAAAATACAACGGTCAAACCATCGCATCACCTAAAAACATCGCTGAGACAATAGGGAGTACCCTAGCATCAATTTCATGCTCTGACTCATACCCAGAACCTTTTTTAACATACAAAAGACAAACTGAAAGAACCAGGATTAATTTTAATTCTCATCATTCATATGCATATAATGAACCATTTCTTAAATCAGAGATTATAAAATGCTTGAGAGACAGCCATTTATCTGCCCCAGGTCACGATGGGATTACATACATTATGCTCAAGCACCTTTCTGCTCTATCCTTGAATAATCTTCTTTCCTTTTTTAATAGGATATGGATGGAGCAGACTTTTCCTAATGCTTGGTGCAGAGCTATAATTATACCATTTCCCAAACCAGGAAAAGATGCTACAAATCCCAATAATTACAGGCCAATTGCACTCTCTAGCTGCCTTTGCAAACTAGTTGAAAAAATGGTAAATTGCCGCCTCGTGTATATTTTAGAAACTAACAATTGCCTAGCTGCATTTCAAAGTGGATTTAGACGTGGTAGGTCTACTATCGATAATTTAATTCATTTGGAACATCACATACGGACAGCTTTTCTAAAACGCAGCCATTTGGTCTCAGTATTTTTTGACATGGCAAAAGCATATGACAGAACATGGTGTTATGGGATTCTTCGCGATCTTTTTAATCTGGACATTCGTGGGAACCTTCCAATTTTTATTAAAAACTTTCTTGCCATCCGACGATTTCAAGTTAGAATTGGGGGAATTTTATCCAGTTTTTATGTACAAGAAGAGGGTGTACCTCAGGGCAGTGTCTTGAGTGTCACCCTCTTTGCTATCAAAATAAATGACATCATTAAACAACTTCCTCCTTCTGTGAAGGGGATCTCTATGTTGACGACTTCCGCATTATGTGTATGGGACAGGATATTCGTTTTATTGAAAGACAACTGCAAATCGCAATCAAGGGTATTCTTAACTGGACGAACAAAAATGGTTTCTTAATTTCTCATGACAAAACATCTTGTGTGCACTTCTGTAGACGACGGGGTCTGCATCCAGATCCTGAAATTTTTATCGGTTCATCCCCAATTCCTGTTGTGGACAATGTTCGATATCTTGGCCTACATTTTGACAAGAAACTTACATTTTTACCACATATTTTACACTTACGGACAAAATGTGAAAGATCGCTTAATTTATTGAGGGTACTGTCAAATACTTCTTGGGGAGCAGATCGTACCTCTCTTTTAAAAATTTATCGAGCTGTGGTACGATCTAAAATGGACTATGCTTGCCAGGTCTATGGTTCTGCCAGTAATTCTGCTCTTAAAAAACTTGACACTGTGCACCACAGCGCACTGCGTGTCTGCTCTGGTGCATTTCGTACATCTCCAATTTTAAGTCTTTATGTTGACTGTAATGAACCATCATTACACCATACTCGCAAAAAACTCTCATTAGAATTATATTACCGTGTCCTCTCTCATCCTGGTCATCCTCTTCACACCTATCTTTTAAATACTGACAATGATATTCTTTATCAGCATCGACCATCATGCATCCCATCTTTTGGAGTCAGAATGAGGAACATAATCAATAATGGCCCGTTGGTTAATATCGAGGTGAGTCCATGTCCTTTGCATGTGCTCCCTCCTTGGAATCCTCCGAAAATTACCTCTCTCCATCCTTTTAAAGGTTACGACAAAAACAACTTGGCTCCTACTGTTTTCCAACAACTATTTGCTGCACATCGTGCAAAGTATAATAACTATACTGATATTTATACAGATGGCTCTAAGAGTGGGAATATTGTTGGTTGCGGGATTTTTATTGACAACGCTAAATTCAGTTATCGGCTTCACACTTCCATGTCTATATTTACAGCAGAGTTGATCGCTATAGAGAGAGCCATGTTACACATATCTCATCATCATAACACATCTTTTATCATATATACTGAATCAAATAGCTCTATTGACGCAATTAAATCTTTTAAAAAGCATCCTTATGTCTCAGCCATCCTGGATTTTTATAATAAATTGACTAGACGTGATTATGATATTTTATTATGCTGGGTACCTGGACACATGGGTATTCATGGCAATGAAAAAGCAGATGAGGCGGCAAAACTTGCTCTTAATCCACTACAGCATAAAATTCCATTCTCAGACGTTAAACTAGTTTTAAAACACTTTATTTATAATAAATGGCAAGAACGTTGGGATTTAGAACACAATAATAAGCTGCATCATATAAAACCCACTATCATGACATGGCTTCCGAATTATCCAAGAAAAACAGATGTTCTTTTGACTCGTCTGAGAATTGGACATTCAAGGATAACCCATAAACATCTCTTACTCCGGGAGGATGCACCCATGTGTCCACACTGTCATTGTGATACCTTAACTATTTATCATATTTTAACTGATTGTCCGGGTCTCCGGCACTTGTACAGAATTTATTTTAATTCATCATCACCAATCTTGACAAACCTCATTGGGGAAACACCTCATGGGGCACTCTTTCATTTTTTAAAACAAACTGGCTTTTATTTTGATATATAGTTTTAATATACTTGTCATGTTTTATATATAACAATGTTAGTTTATACTTGTTAACTTGACAACTGGATGGGGTAACCCCATCCAGATGATATTTCTTAATGTAGTATTTTTTATACTTTACTTGTTTTAAAGACTTTATATTTGTTTTATACACTGTATGACTATATCTGGATGGGTGACCCCATCCAGATACTTGTTTCATTAAACTTTGTTACTTTTTTAGCTTTTGTTGGCGTTGCTTTTGTGGTTTTTTTAGTTCATTCTTTCTTTGGCGCAGCTTGTCCCCAATGGGACCTTGTGCCATAAAATCCTATACAACCAGCCAACCAACCAATTTTAAATGAAAGAAAAATAATCTTGATTGGTGGACGATTACAGCAAGCTAATATCTCATACCATGAAGCTCATCCCGTTTTACTACCGGGTAAATCCCATTTATCAAATCTTATCATCAAAGGTTGTCATAAAAAAACAAGGCATGGTGGTGTATCGGAAACTTTAACACAACTCAGAGAAAAAACTTGGATATTGAGAGCAAGACAAAGAATCAAGAGTTTGATATTTAGATGCAATTTATGTGAAAAACTTCGTGTTAAACCTGCCACCCAGATTCCTGCACCTCTACCTGCCGACAGAATAAATGAAGCCTGTCCATTCCAAGTTACAGGCCTGGATTACTTAGGTCCGTTGTACATTAAAGATCACAATGAGACTAAGAAACCTTACATATTGCTCTTCACATGTGCTGTAACAAGAGCAGTACACCTAGAATTAACCCCGGACTTGACCACAAAAACGTTCATTCAAGCGTTCCGAAAATTTGTAGGAAGACGAGGAATATGCAGCACTATCTACAGTGATAACGCGAAAACGTTCCATAAGGCAAAACGAGAATTAAATTTACTATGGAAGATTATGAAAAATGAAGAAGTGAAAGATTTGTTTAGTGGATTGTCCATCAAATGGAATTTCATAGTTGAAAGAGCAGCTTGGTGGGGAGGTTTCTGGGAGCGTCTTGTAAGATCAGTTAAAACGTCTCTAAAAAGAATTCTTGGAAAAATTTCAGTTTCCTCTCAAGAACTGGAAGTAATTGTGATTGAAGTAGAAGCGATTCTCAATTCAAGACCTCTCACCTATGTATTCAGCGATCCTCGTGAGCCAGAACCCCTCACACCTGGTCATTTCTTAATTGGCAGAATATTGTTAATTCTACCTGAATCAAAGATAATAGTTCCCCAATCCAATGAATATCAAATAATAAAAATGAGGAAATATCAAGAAAATATTTTGACTCAAGTTTGGAAACGATGGAAATCCAATTATCTGCTAGAATTGAAATCTGCTCACCAGCACCAACTGGTTGATCGACCAAGCGAACTTAAAGAAAACACCGTCGTTCTTATAAAGGAAAACACCCCACGCCTCATATGGAAAATGGGTGTTATAATCCAGACTCATCCTGGACGTGATGGTCGGACAAGAGCATGCACAGTGAGGTTGCCAAACGGAGCCATCATCAGAAGACCGGTGCAGCTTCTTTGCCCACTTGAACTTTCAACACTTTCGTCTCCAGACGAACTTCGCCCGGCGGAAGTTGTTGCAAAATGAAAAGGAACCACCAGATGGCGCTAAACGCGTAGAACTTTTAGACTGACTGACTGTTTTGTTTACTTTACGTTTGTACATAGCTTGTCGTGTATTCGTTCTGTATCGTCATTAAGTGTGTCTACCTGTCCAATAAATAATCTTCATTAGTAAAAGATGTTTCTACCTTTAAAGAAGCTCATAGAACACGAACCAGAAAATTAGGTGAGATCAAACCTTTTGTTTACTTTACGTTTTTACATAGCTTGTCGTGTATTCGTTCTGTATCGTCATTAAGTGTGTCTACCTGTCCAATAAATAATCTTCATTAGTAAAAGATGTTTCTACCTTTAAAGAAGCTCATAGAACACGAACCAGAAAATTAGGTGAGATCAAACCTTTTATTTACTTTTATTGTCTTGTATGATTTAAGAAAGTTTACGAAATTCTCTTTTAGTTATTGACTAAGCCTAATCATTAATATACCCGATTACATGAGATTTTGTTATTTGCATTGATATGTTTGTGTTTATGTATTTTATTAAGATTATATTTTAGCTATTTTTAAGTAAGTTTTTTAAGATATTATATAGCAATGTTAAAATGTTGGCTATATTTATTAGCTTATGTTAAAGATTGATCAGAAAAAAAAGGTTGGCGGGATTCAAAAAATTTTGTCGATCGCCTAGTGCCCGACTAACATTTAAGTACCCTATTTTTAAATAAAAAGCATTTAATACAAGGTTTTTATATAGTGGACTCTAGAACAACAGGGCTGCTGGGATGGAATTTAAATTTTAAAAAGGACACATTTTGAACCGGTTTGTTTACAGTCCAATTTTATTAGTAGAATTTTGTGATAATTTCTCGAATGATTGGTGAGTTTTGCATTTTTTGTACAAAAAATCCTTAGATGTAATTTTAAACTAAATCTCTTTGTTCATTTCTTCAATTTGCAAATATTTTAAGTTTTCTTATTTAAAATACTGTGATTAAATGTCCATTGTAAGATTTCCCTTAGTTGAAAATTGTTATGACAGAATTTACACAACAGCAAAAATAATTCATTACCACAACAGTACATTTTCAGGGTTTTTTCCAATAAAATTAAGCTATACAACAGAGGAAAGTTTAGTATAGGATAAAACTTCATACTATATTTACATTGCGGTAATTTGGAGAGTTGCAAAATATAGCTAACAAGTAAAAAACAAATCTTCTTTAGCCTGCAGTTTTTAAAAGACTTCCTAAATATTCACTCGACACGATACAATTTCCTTACCTTGTATCATTTTTATCGATAAAACAGGTAATTGACAATCATCTCACCATTTAAGTAACAATCTAAAGTCAATTTCTAAAGGGACAAGAAAATCAAATCAAAATAAGTAAACAAATAATAAATAAATAACAAAATACCTAATATGAGTCTTATTCTTGTAAACAAGAATTTACATCGCAATCACTGCTCATGAATACATGACACAAGCGATAGGTTAATTTATTGTTAATTGATAGTAGAGGTGCACAACCTTTTTAAGGAAAAGGCCACATAAAAAATGGTTGGGTTGTCGAGGACCACCATCAGTAGCACAGAGAAAATTTTGTTTCAAGGAGATGTTGGGGGGGGGGGGATAATTATCATTATCCATACATACAGCACTGTTCAGTTGCAAATTTGGAAGAACATACCCACTTGATGGATTTGTGATTTTTATGCGGCTATTTGACAAATTCGTGATTTTTACGTGCCCATTCTAAAAAATTCATGATTTTTATGTATAGGTTCAACTTTTATGCATAGGTTTCAACTATTTTACTCACTGGCCACTGGCCAGTACATGGATTTTTTTACTCGCCAGTGTTTCTCAGCACTGGTCGATAACAAATTTACTAATACTTGATAAAAAATTTACGAAATTTGTCAAACGATTGTGGAATAAACAGCAAAATTCATGAAATAGTGTCGGGAAAGAAATCGCAACATTCGTCAAATGGTCTCGGGAAAGAAATCAGGCATTGCAGGAAAAAAATTAATTATGTCTAACTGTTGAGAAAAAAATCGAGAAATTCGTTAAATAGGTACGGGGGGAAAAAATCACAAAATTCGTCAAATGATCTCGGGAGAAAAATAGTGAAATTTGTCTAACAATCACAGAACAGAATTGCAAAATTCGTTAAACGGCAGCAGAAATAGAGTGCAAAATTTGTTGAACATCAGCAGAAAGAAAGTGCGCAATTTGTTCATTCATGGAAAAAATCGTGAAATTCGTTAATCGATAGTCGATAAATTGTGAAATTCATCAATCGATAGCAGAAAAATCGCAAAATTCATCAACTGGTTTCGGGGGAAAATTTTTCCGAATATCGTCGAATGGCTTCGAGAAAAAAAAAATCACAATCCGTCAAATAATTTCAGGGAAAAAATCGTGAAATTTGCCAAATGGTTTCGAAATTTGCCGAGCGACAGCGGGAAAAAAAATTTTTTCCATTCAATTATCGCAATTGGCGAGTGTGACTATTAAGTTTGACCAGTGGTGCAATAAAGTCATTCACCAAATTTTCAGTATTACTCGCCGATTGGCGAATGGCAATTTTGTCCTATATTTTTATGCACCTGATTGATGAAATTCATGATTTTTACATGCCTGATCGATAAAATTCAAGATTTTTACGTACCCGATTGACAAATTCCTTGATTTTTATCCATCCGTTTGACGAAATTAATGATTTTCACATGCCCGATAAACAAAATTCATGATTTTTATGCATGCGTTCAACAAAGTTTATGATTTCCTCTCTCCCGATCCAGAAAATTCATGTTTTTACTGTGCCTGAATGACAAAATTCCTAATTTTCAACTGATATGGTTTCCTTATGAGGCCTTTATGCATCCGTTTGATGAAATTAATGATTTTTACATGCCTGATAAACAAAATTCATGATTTTTATGCATGCGTTCATCAAAATTTATTATTTCCCCTCTCCTGATCCACAAAATTCATGTTTTTACTGTGCCTGATTGACAAAATTCATGATTTTCAACTGATATGGTTTCCGTCAGCCAATTAATGAAATTCACAATTTTTCTTTTCTAGACATTGGCGGAATTTGCAATTTTTTTTAACGTTAGTTGAAATTTACTATTTTTCCACAAACATTCGATGGAATTCTTGACTTTTCCATGCCCAATTGATGAAATTTGCGATTTTCCATGCCTATCGACAAAATTCATAATTTTGCAGAACCGATAGACAAAATTCATAATGTTTTCCTACGATCTATGGACAATTTGCAAATTTTTCTTGCAATTGTTTGTTGAAATTCTCGATCTTTCCATGCCCATTCGATGAAATTCGCTGCTCGATCCATGAATTTCACGATTTTATGTGCCTTATCGACGAAATTCGCAGGTTTTTTCAAGTGGTTTACAAAATTCAAGATTTTTTTTGGGGGGGTGATGGACGAAATTTACAACTCCTGAATTACCGATTTTGGCATCTCTGGTTTCTGTTGACAGATTATTGAAATTTGCGGGTTGTTTTCTAGCAACAAAATGGCGAAATTTGTGATTTTTCCAAGCCCATTCGACAAAATTCGCAACCTGTCAATGCAATGCATGATTTTATGTGCCTGATTGATGAAATTCATATTTTCTTACGATCTATGGACAAAATTTCCAAATTTTTCTCCCGAATTATTAAGGAAATTCAAAATTTCTGGATATGTTGGCATGTATGGTCTCTGCGGGCCACCAGTTACCCATCACGGGCCACAGGTTGTGCATTCCTAATCGTGATGCAGTTTGGCTCATTCGACTCGACATCGATAGAACTTACTGATTTTAGTTAAGAGTTTCACTACCAGGGGCGGTTATGTTCATATAGAACAGAGTGCGCCCCTGGCGGTGGAAGGGGAAATTAATGGATTTTGCCGCTAACTCGAGTTCTATGGGTCCCATTACAACATGGTTTGATTCATTCAACTTGACATTGACAGGATATATCAATTTTAGTTTCAAGTTTGATCACCAGGGGGTGCATTCCTATCTTAGGTTCTATGGCCCCGATCACGACGAGGTATGGCTCACTCGACTGACAGCCTGAAAGATTTAAGCTACGTTTGTATAGAACAGAGTGTGCCCCCTGGTGGTGGAAGATGGAACTAACGGATTTTGCAGATAACTCTAGTTCTATGGGTCCCATCACAATGCAGTTTGATTCATTCGACTCGACATCGACAGGATATATCGATTTTAGTTACGAGTTTCACCACCAGGGAGCACTTTCCTATCTCGGGTCCTATGGGCCCGATCACGACGAAGTATGGCTCATTCGACTTGAAATCGACAGCCTGAAAGATTTTAGCTATGTTTGTATAGAACAGAGTGCGTCCCCTGGTGGTCGAAGATAGAACTAACGGATTTTGCTGCTAACTCGAGTTCTATGGGTCCCATCACAATGCAGTTTGATTCATTCGACTCGACATCGACAGGATATATCGATTTTAGTTACGAGTTTCACCACCAGGGAGCACTTTCCTATCTCGGGTCCTATGGGCCCGATCACGACGAAGTATGGCTCATTCGACTCGAAATCGACAGCCTGAAAGATTTTAGCTATGTTTGTATAGAACAGATGGTGCCCCCTGGTGGTGGAAGATGGAACTAATGGATTTTGCAGCTAACTCGAGTTCTATGGGTCCCATCACAATGCAGTTTGATTCATTCGACTCGACATCGACAGGATATATCGGTTTTAGTTACGAGTTTCACTACCAGGGTGCGTTTACTATCTCGGGTCCTATGAGCCCGATCACGACGAAGTATGGCTCATTCGACACGAAATCGAGAGCCTAAAAATTTCATCTATGTTCGAATAGAAAAGAGTGCGCCCTCTGACGGGGGAAGATGGAAGTAACGGGTTTTGCAGCTAACTCGAGTTCTGTGCATCCCATCACAATGCAGTTTGATTCATTCGACTCGACATCGACAGGATATATCGGTTTTAGTTACGAGTTTCACTACCAGGGGGCGTTTACTATCTCGGGTCCTATGATCCCGATCACGACGAAGTATGGCTCATTCGACACGAAATCGAGAGCCTAAAAATTTCATCTATGTTCGAATAGAAAAGAGTGCGCCCTCTGACGGGGGAAGATGGAAGTAACGGGTTTTGCAGCTAACTCAAGTTCTGTGCATCCCATCACAATGCAGTTTGATTCATTCCACTCGACATCGACAGGATATATTGATTTTAGTTCCAAGTTTCACCACGAGGGGACGCTTTCCTACCTTGGGTTCTATGGGCCCGATCGCGACGAGGTATGGCTCATTCAACTTGAAATCGACAGCTTCAAAGATTTCAGCTATGTTCATATAGAACAGAGTGTGCCCCTGTCGGCGGAAGGTAGAACTAACAGATTTTGCAGCTAACTCGAGTTCTACTCGAGTTCACAATGCGGTTTCATTCATTCGACTCGATATCGACAGGATATATCGATTTTAGTTCCAATTTCTTCTTCCAATTAGTCCCCCATTTTTGCATTCCAGTTCAGACCCTTCATCTTAAGGTCCTGCTCAAAACTGTAAGCTGGCCCCTTTTGGGGCCCTCACTATAGCACCCTTAAAAATCGTCCAATTCACTAGCTTTTTTTCTAGCAACTTCTAAGGACTTCCAGCTACTACATGAACAACACAAAATTTTCTCGGGCAAGAGCCGGTCCCTCTGTACCTCTTTAAATTTTTGTGCCCTAAATTTTTAATGACTTGCCCCCTTTTTCACCGATGATCTTCGTTTTTGGGACTCCTTTCTCCATTTAGTTATTCCGCCATTTCTGCATTTTACTTCAGATCCTTCATTTTAAGTCTCTGCTTAAAACTATCAACTGGTCCTTTTTGGAACCCCTACTATAGCTCCCTTAAAAATCGTCCAATTTACTAGCCTTTTTTTTCTAACAACCTCTTAGGACTTCCAGCTGCTACATGAACAACAAAATTTTTTCTCGGACAAAACCCGAGTCTGCTGGACCACTTTACATTTTTGTGCCCTAAATTTTTAATCACTTGACTCTCTTTTTGTCTGATTTTCTTCGTTGTTTGGACCCCTTTCTCCAGTTAGTTATTTTTCCATTTCTACATTCTAGTTAAGACCCTGGGGCCCGGTATGCGCCCCCTTGAAGTTTTCGTTCCCTAAATTGTTAATAACTTGTCTCCTTTTAATCTGATCTTCTTGGTTTTTTGGGACTTTTTTTCCATTTATTTATTCCACCATTTCTACATTCCATTTAGGACACTGGTCCGGGACCCTTGAACTTTTTTGTGCCATGTATTTTTATCCCTTTAATTGTGTCACTCTCACTGCATAACTTTAAAGTTTAGTCTTGGACTCTTCGCCCCGGGCCACCACCCTCATATTTTTATTGTGGCCCTGGGGGTCTTTTTTAGCATTCCTTTAAAATTTTATTCTAATGATTAATTTATACCTTATGCTTAATTTCGATTAATTGACATTTTCATCAATAACCGCAAAAAAGTAATGATATCAGTACAAAAACCCTTAACAGGTTAAAAATTGTGATAAAATTCAATTTAAATTATTTTTCGCTTGTCTTGTAAAGTATATTTACACATACAAACAATACTTTTAATTTTTCAATACACTGTTAAATATATTTTCACTGAGCCTATATTATGTATTGAAATGTATTTATTTCAATAAACTGATTTATGTTTTGCGCCACGCTATCCCAAATCATAAGTAAAATTTATGTAAATGATTATTTTGCGTCATAGTATCCAAACAAAGGGAAATGTATGCAAGTGGATAATATGACGCAAAATAATCATTCACATAAATTTTACTTATGATCTGGGATAGCGTGGCACAAAACATAAATCAGTTTATTGAAATAAATACATTTCAATACATAATATAGGCTCAGTGAAAGTAATATATTTAACAGTGTATTGAAAAATTAAAAGTATTGTTTTTATGTGTAAATATACTTTAGAAGACAAACGAAAAATAATTTAAATTGAATTTTAAAACAATCCTACTAAATTCACGTCAAGGTGTCACTCAAATTTTGATATCATTTCTTTTAAAACCCATATTTTGAATTCCTGAGAGATATGAATGAAAAAGCATCAGCAAATAACTTTTATATATTTTTTCATGTTAAGGTAATAATTGCTCCTGTGAATATAAATAAAACTAAAAAGAAAATGATGATTTAAAAAAATATTATTAACATAGCGTCACTCAAATTTGATATCATTGCTTTTAAGACCTATATTTAAAATTCTTAGAGCCAAAAGAAAGTGCTGCGTCACAACTTTTAACCCGTTAAGGGTTTTTGTACTGATTGTGTTTACATCAATTTTTGTGACATTTTATTATTATTGACGTTTGTATATTAGTATGTCTTAATAAAATAGCTTAACTGTACATGCTGTTTGTGCTTTTTCTTTTTTTTGATAAGAAAACTTCCATTTTATTAATATGAAATCCGCCAATGCAATACAAGGTTGCCATTGTTAACCTGGCAGTACTTAGTAGGTTCTGTAGTCGGACTTTATAAAAAAATGGCCTACAGATCAGTAGTCATAAAACTTTCAAATCACTCAATTCATAGCTTTAAATCCTGCGGACCACTAATACACATTTTTACAGAAATTTAGCCAAATTTAGTTAGATGGTTAAACAGAGGACGAAATTTTCTGTGAAAAATAGTAGTTCCATATGTCACCGCTAGTGGGATGTGTGGCGCTGTTTTGTTCGAGCACCCCTTCGCTCCTCCCCCCTCTCTTGTCAAATCAAATTGTAAATTTCGTTCATTCTTGCTATTAAATCACGTCACAGAACATGCTGAGTACTGGTAGATTAATTAAGGTACCTTGGACAACAAAATTATAAGAATGTTCATTTAATTATAGGAAAATTTTTAATGCTTATTTATTCATAAAAATAATTCTTTCATTTATTTTTACTGTAAAAAAATTATTGAAGTTAGTTTGATTTTTACAAAATTACTAGCTTACCCGCCCGGCGTCGCCCGTGCCAACAACCTTAAATGTACCTGAAATCAGTGTTGAACAATTTTTTATTTTTAAACAAATCTAATGTTGGGGGCCCCACTACCTTAGACAGCATACACTGGGCGTGCCATACACAATCCCATATATTACCGTAAGTCGAGTCGAAAGAGCCATACCCCTTCATGATCCAGCCCATAGAACCAGAGATAGAAAAGCACACCTGGTGGTGAAAATCGATAAGCTCTATCTATGTCAAGTCGAATGAGCCATACCCCGTCGTGATCCAGCCCATAGAACCAGAAAGCACCCCTGGTGGTGAAAATTCGAACTAAAAAGTGGAAAGAGCCATACCCCATTGTGATCCAGCCCACAGAAACAGAGATAGAAAAGCGCCCGTTGATGGTGAAACTCAGAACTAAAATAGGTAAGCTCTATTGATGTCGTGTCGAATGAGCCAAACCGTGTCGTGATGTGACCCATAAAACCCGAGTTAGCTGCAAAATCCTTTAGTTACACCTTCCACCACCAGGGGGCACAATATGTTCTATACGAACATAACTGAATCATTAAGGTTATCGATGTCGAGTCAAATGAGGCATACCCCGTCAAGATCCAGCCCATAGAACCAGAGATACGAAAGCGCCCCCTGTGGTGAAAATCGGAACTAAAATCTGTAAGCTCTATTGATGTCGAGTTGGAAAGAGCCATATCGCATCGTGACCCAGCCCATAGAAACAGAGACAGCAAAGCGCCCCTGGTGGTGAGAGGAAGCTGATGTAGAATTAATGCGATATTTAATAAAAAGTCGTTCCCCCCCCTTTATCTCGCCATTTTCGCTAATTATTACAAATATACAAATAAATGCGATATTTAATAAAAAGTCGTTCCCCCCCCCTTTATCTCGCCATTTTCGCTAATTATATTACAAATGTTTCTTAATTACATCTAATGTCCCGATCCGATAACGGGGTTTCCCTATCTACCTATCGTAATCTGCTTTTCCCTATCATAACAGAAAAAAGCATATTTTATCAAAGTATCGCTGGCAAACGCGAATTTTGTCAAAGGTTCGCGAGAAAAACACGAATTTCATCAAATAATCGCTGAAAAAACACGAATTTTGTCAAAGGATCGCTATAAAAACATGAATCTCGTCAAAAGGCAGCAGAGAAAACACGAATATTGTCAAAGGACCATTAAAAACGCAAATTTCGTCAAAGGATCACGAAAAAATGCGAATTTCATCAAAGGATTGCGGGGAAAACGCAAATTTCGCCAAAGCATCACAGGGAAAACGTGAATTTCGTCAAAGGATCGCTGAAAAAAACACGAATTATGTCGTGGGATCACAGAAAAACATGAATCTCGACAAAAGAATGTGGAAAAAACACGAATTTTGTTAAAGGATTAAAAAAAGCAAATTTCGTCAAATGATTGCTGGAAAAACTTGAATTTAGTCAAAGGATCACAGAAAAAATACGAAATTCGTCAAAGGATTGTGGAAAAAATGCTGATTTTGTGAAAGGTTCGCAGAAAAAACTTTCGTGAAAGGGTCGTGGAAAAAATGCAACTGTCTTTATTAAAAACAGCACACACACAAACATCCTATTCCCGCTAATTATTACAAATATACAAATGTTTCTTAATTACATCTAATGTCCCGATCCGATAACGGGGTTTCCCTATCTACCTATCCTAATCCGCTTTTCCCTATCATAATAGAAAAAAGCATATTTTATCAAAGAATCGCTGACAAACGCGAAATTCGTCAAAGGTTCGTGAGAAAAACACGAATTTCATCAAATAATTGCTGAAAAAACACGAATTTTGTCAAAGGATCGCCAAAAAAACATGAATCTCGTCAAAAGGCAGCAGAGAAAACACGAATATTGTCAAAGGATTTTTAAAAAAGCAAATTTCGTCAAAGGATCACGAAAAAATGCGAACGCCATCAAAGGATTGTGGGAAAGACGCAAATTCCGCCAAAGGTCACAGGAAAAACGTGAATTTCGTCAAAGGATTGCTGAAAAAAAACATGAATTACGTCTTAGGATCACTGAAAAAACATGAATCTCGACAAAAGTATGTGGAAAAACATGAATTTCGTTAAAGGATCACAAAAAAAGCAAATTTCGTCAAATGATTGCAGGAAAAACTTGAATTTCATCGAAGGATCGCAGAAAAAATACGAAATTCGTCAAAGGATTGTGGAAAAAATGCAGATTTTGTAAAAGTTTCACATAAAAAACTTTTGTGAAAGGGTCGCGGAAAAAATGCAACTGTCTTATTTAAAAATAGCACACACACAAACCTATTCTGTCTTCCTGCCTGAGGAAAGTACCGTAATTATAACACCTAGGCCTGATTTCTTTATTTCAATTTAGATTTTTTTTTATTATTAAAACGTGTACACGGAATTCTGGATTAGAGGCTATTCCATGCTCTCCGCCAATCCACAGCAACAAAGCAGACAGCCAATGAGAGCAGGTGTGAATATGAGATGATCCAGGATCCAGTGACGGCAGTTCATGTTCACAGCTGAAAGCGGCTAGCAACAGATTACATTGTTTTGTTTATGTTTGAGTTTTATTTTAAAGAAAAGGTATATATTTTTGGCTAATTGAGGCTCACATAAGTTAGTTTCAATTGTATTCATTCTTTGTATGCGTAGTTGCCCCCATATATTGGTAAGAATATATTTTGCACTTTACTGAATGTTTTCGTAGCGTTAGACATATCAGCTCATGTTCTTAAATGAAACAAACTGTTTTCAATAACAAATCTTAATGAATCAAATTAATCTTACACTTTACTATAAAATATACAGTTCTACAATTTATAGCATATTACAACGTTCTTGGGAACTAAAAATGTAGTCCAATAACAATAACAGAAAGAAAAATTGTAAATAACAATAAATAAATAATCATAAATTTCACATCATTGAATTAACAAACTCATATATAAGATACAACTTTAAACTGATATGCCTCATCAACTGTTGTCGAAATCAATATAATATAAATAATTCTTAAACATTATGAGTTTGCTAAGAAATTAAAACACTCAGTGCATTGTAGGTTGTATTTTTTCCTCAAAACAATTTAATTTGTAAATATGAAGTAAAAAAAAATCCCCGTTTTCTGACATATTATGAGTTTTATCAGCAAGTTAAAACATTAAGTAAATATGAATGATTTGCGGAGCTGTTTCTATCAAAAATTCAATCACATCGCCCAAAAACTCTCAACAAAAATAATTATAAAGAGTGTGATGACAACATAAATTTTATAGCACATTGCATGTCTGTTCTCGGACGATTCTTATAAAACTCAAAATTTGTCACAAAATGGTGATTTTTTTACAACATGCTTACAAATTAAAATGGTTTATAATAATTTAAAAAAAAACTCGGCCAGAAAGAACATTGACTTTACATTTTTAAAGACTTATTCTTTATAATTATTTTGAAACAGCTCTGCAAATCATTCATATTAATTTATTGTTTTACTTTCTGATGAAACTCATTATGTGAGAAAACGGTGATTTTTTTTACCTCATACTTACAATCCTCAAAACAAATTAATTATTAAATATAAAGTTTAAAAAAAATCACCGATTTCTCACATATTATGAGTTTTATCAGCAAGTTAAACATTAAGTAAATATGAATGATTTGCGGAGCTGTTTCTATCAAAAATTCAATCACATCGCCCAAAAACCCTCAACAAAAATAATTATAAAGAGTGCAATGACAACATAAATTTGCATGTCCGTTCTTGGGCGATTCTTATAAAACACAAAATTTGTCACAAAATGGTGATTTTTTTACAACATGCTTACAAATTAAAATGGTTTATAATTATTTTTTAAAAAACTTGGCCAGAAATAACATTGATTTTACATTTTTAAAAGACTTATTCTTTATAATTATTTTGAAACAGCTCTGCAAATCATTCATATTTATTTATTGTTTTACTTTCTGATGAAACTGATTATGTGAGAAAACAGTGATTGTTTTTTTACCTCATACTTACAATCCTCAAAACAATTTAATTTGTAAATATGAAGTAAAAAAAAAGAAAAAAATCACCGTTTTCTCACATATTATGAGTTTTATCAGCAAGTTAAACAATAAGTAAATATAAATGATTTGCGGAGCTGTTTCTATCACTAATTCAATAACATCACCCAAAAACCCTCAACAAAAATAATTATAAAGAGTGCGATGAGAACAAATATTTGCATGTCCGCATTGCATGTCCGTTCTTGGGCGATTCTTATAAAACACAAAATTTGTCACAAAATGGTGATTTTTTTACAACATGCTTACAAATTAAAATGGTTTATAATTATTAAAAAAAAACTCTGTCAGAAATAACATTGATTTTACATTTTTAAAGACCTATTCTTTATAATTATTTTGAAACAGCTCCGCAAATCATTCATATTTATTTATTGTTTTACTTTCTGATGAAACTCATAATGTGAGAAAACGGTGATTTTTTTTTACCTCATACTTACAAATCAAATTGTTTTGATGAAAAAATACATCCTACACTTCACTGAATGTTTCAACTTCTTAAACAAAATCATAATATTTAAGAAATATTTACATTACATTGATTTCGACAACAGTCTTGATGATGCATATCAGTTTAAAGTTATATCTTATATATATGAGTTTGTTAATTTACAATCTTTCTGTTACAGCTTTTGACTACATTTTTAGTTCCCGAAAACGTTGTAACATGCGATAAATTGTAGAACTGTACATTTTATAGTAAAGTGTAAGAATAATTTGATTCATTAAGATTTGTTACTGAAAACAGTTTGTTTCATTTCAGAACATGAGCAGATATGTGAACGTTTTGAAACCATTCAGTAAAATGCAAGTTATACTCTTACCTAAAACATAATATATAGGGGCAACTAAACATACAAAGAATGAATACAATCAAAACTAACCTACTTTAATCTCAATCAGTCAATTCTTTAAAATAAATCTAAAAAATAAACACTATGCTACGGCCATAAACTGTCGTCGCTGGTCGCTAGATCCTGGATCCTGCACCTGCTCTCATTGGCTGGCTGCTTCGTTGCCATGGATGGCGTTGCCGAGGCTATTTCATGGGAGGAGCTTGAAATAACCTCGAACTAAAAATTCCATATACACGTTTTAATTTTAAAAAAATCTAAATTAAAATTTAAAAATCCGGCCGCGAAATTCTTTAAAATAAATCTAAAAAATAAACACTATGCTACGGCCATAAACTGTCATTGCTGGTCGCTAGATCCTGGATCCTGCACCTGCTCTCATTGACTGGCTGCTTTGTTGCCACGGATGGCGTTGCCGAGGCTATTTCATGGGAGGAGCTTGAAATAGCCTCGAACCCAAAATTCCATATACACGTTTTAATTTTTTTTTTAAATCTAAATTAAAATTTAAAAATCCGGCCGCGAGGTATACTGTCCGGTGACAACATCTACTCATGACAAAAATTTCTGAGTCCTAGGTGTTATAATTACGGTGAAATCCTCGGGCAGGCAGACAGACACTTACTCTTTTATAGAGATAGAGATTTAAGCTGATGACATACTTTTGGATGATGAAAATTTTCTTTCTCACAAATATACTGTTGAAAACTGAATAAAATATTCCTTGCTTTTGCCACTCGGCGTTATGGGTATTTACTTTTCTTGAGAACCAAAAATGAGGTGCTGATAAGGATGAGTGGAATTTAGCTTTGGGACAATCGTCGGATGATAGATTGATGAGGTTTTATTTTTCGTTCATGGCTAAAGTGTGATCTTCAATGTTTCCTGAAAACGAATCTGTTATCCAATATTGCAATATCTAGGGAAGTTTTTTGGCAATAATGACTGAAAAACTCCTTAAAATATTGTTCAACAATACTTACCACCTGTCGGTAGACAACGTTCTCTCTCACATATTCATGAAAATTCAAAAGATTTCTAAATATTTTTCAGCTAACTGCATTTATCATTCAAATAAGTTTTCCATTAATTAATAAGTTAAGACAATTTGTCTTTTGAACTATAAAAATATTTGTTTGGAAAATAATTAACACATAACACGTATTAAAACACAGCAATCACTTCTTGCTATAATTTAAATTTTGTGTCGTGTTATAATTTATTATTCATTTGATAGAAGCTAAAATTGTATAAGTACGTATAATAATTTATAAGAAATTTATTTTTGTGTTATTATTAATAAAACGTACAAAATGCAAATAATGTTCAGATGCTTCTGTGTATCACCAAAATGTACTGCTGATCAGTTGCGGTTGTCGACCTCTGATCTACATGTCATCTGGAATTAGAAACACATAAGTTAATGACAGTTTTATAAAGTATATTTTATACTGAAATAAAAAATGTTTTTTCACGCCACGTTTTCTAATATAACTAATTTCATTTTTTATAATTACATATACTGGTTTACTTTACCAATTTTCTATTTTTCCATCAATTTCTCAAAATTACATATTAAATATGTGATGTACAAAAACTGACTTCATTTTCAGATTTAGCGTCAACAAATATATAAAATGAAATATTGTAGTTTTTATTTCAACTTATATTTCAATTTGTAGAATAATGTAATTTTCCATATGATGATTGAACTTATAAAATGTTATGTTTTGTCTTAATTTTCGAGCTCTACGTTCGTCTCGGGGATGGGCGGGGTGGGTGACCGCCGCCGAATTCGTGGAGCGCGGCGTTTCGTCTGATGGTCCTTGCTACGATTCTTATGCCGAGACACTTGCTGAAACTAAGAAGAAAGGGGAAAAATCTAAAAATTGAAACCGGAGATCATTACCCACGAGCAAAAATAGACAGTATCCTTTACCAAGATACCCACTGTTAGGAAAAACGTTCTTTATCTTTAAAAACCTTGGAAACCATTATATTTTCGAGATTTAAAGAATCAGTAAAAAAAAGAAAAAGTTTCTTTTGCTTCCACTGGTTTTCAAAAACGTTTCCGAGAAGTTTTCAGAGTGTATTAACCAGTTTTTTTGAGCCCGTTTTTCGAATGGTATCAATCTCAAGTAAATATTTTCGTGTTCAAAAAGCATGTTTTCCAGACAAACATGATAAATTAATAGCACTAACCACAACATTACCACTAAAATTAACAACATTAATATTATATAATTTTGTTATTCTTGCTAGAATAAGTTCAGTTACTCAGCAGAAAACGTTTCATTGAGAATAGACAGCATCCTAAAATTGGATACTCCAGTTTGAGGAAACTAAATACTAGATTATAAAAACTACTTGTAAACTTTCCTAAAATCAGTGGCAGCAAAAGGAACTTTGTTTTTATAAATGCTTCATTAAATTTCAAAAATATATATGATTTCTGAGGTTTCTAGTAATAAAGAACACTTTTATGAAATCACAGGTAAAGCGTAAGAGTTTATTGTATATTTTCGTTCAGGGTTTTATCACATTTTCGTAGAGTGAGAAACGTTTGTCTTTTTTACAATGTACACGAGGACTCAAAACAGTTGTTGCAAAAGAATATTATCTTACTTTTTTACTTTACTAATACGTGTTTTGTATTATTGGCCATAGTTGAGTCGACCAATTGATAAATTACGAAATCATTCCAGTGGTTTTTCTGTTGTACTAGTGTCCAGTCAATACATTTAGAATGAAGAGGCATAGTATATCAAAAAATTAGCCACGGATGGTTTTATCAGCAACATGAGCAAAACATTCCGGAGGGTGGAAGACTAATATGGTAGGTAAAAAAATTGTAACAATTAAAACACTTCATTGAAAATGAAATATAAAAAGTATCTGGCAGCAAAATGAGAAATAACATTTTTTAATGCTTCGTCCAGTAAAGTTTATTTCCATTCCTTAAAATTTTAAACGGCTTCAGCTAGTCATCAAAATTGTGGTTATTTGGCTGCCTGCTTGCAGCAAAATCCGGAGATAGCATACCGAACTTCGCTACTATCCGGGAAAATTATTAAGTACGAGGTCGAGCAGAATCGATTTAATATGAAAAGACATCGTGCAGATATGAAGAATAATATGCGTACCACTTTCATTGTTTCATTCGCGTATTCAACACTTTTCAGCTCCATTCACATTATCGTGTTATCATCCTATGCATTGGCGTTCCAGATGGTACATAAGACTCTCAACCAAGCAACGACGACATAAAAAACCAATGAACACGCTTCTTGATTGGGAAAACCTGTGCCTAACAGACTTCATAAACTCAGGAATAGAGCACGGGCACGGTTACAAATAAACTGTCATTTTCACTGTTTGTGCGGCAGAAACTTCGTTGTTCTTAATTTGTTAGCATTGAAATTCATAGCATATTTCTCAATATAATGTCTTTTTTATCCGACCACGAATATTTTCAGTAAAGTACAGTCTTGTCTTACTATGTTACATCTTTATCTAATGCTTCTCTCCCCCTTTGCCCCATCCTGTAAAATAATTTTAAATCTTTAATTATTTTTATTTCCATAGCATAAAAAATCTGCCCTATTTGTGCTTCCTAGTGATAATAAATCAATAATCAATCATGTACATTACCCCCCTCTCGCCAAAATTTATGCTTCCACCTTTCGCACCCTCACCCCATCGTACAGAGTTTCATATCTTCAAAATTCTTTATTTAAAAAAATCTGCGCTATTTGATTCTCACTAATGACATTAAATAAATAATTTTAATTAACAGAATCTCCAACCTTCCAAATTTACGCTTCCCTCCTTGCCCCCCACCCCCCAGCATACAAAGAAGTTTAAATTATTTTAAAATCTTTGACTTTATATAAAAGTATTTTGTCTGTTTTGTTGCTCTCCAGTGCCAATAAATAATATATCATATAAATTATCCCCCTACCCGAAATTTCTGCTTTCCCTTTGAGCCTCTCCAGTATCCAGTTTCAAATCTTTAAAACTCTTTATTTAAAAAAATAATCTACAACATTCTTTGTTCACAAATAAAAATAAATAAATAATCATCTAAATTACCCCCTAACCCTCAAATTTACATTTCCCCCTTACCTCCCCCAGCATACAAATGAGTGTAAAATATTTTTAATATCTTTATTTTACACTAAAACAATCTGTTCTATTTATTGTTCTTTAGTGGCAAAAAATAATCATATAAATTATCCCCCATCCCTATTTTCAAATAGTAAAAAAAATTTGCTTAAAAAAATCGCTACATTCGTTACTCACAAATAAAAATAAATAATTATCCCCTAAATTACCCCCCTAACTCTCCAAATTTACGCTTCCCTCCTTAGCCCCCCCCCCCTACATACAAAGAAGCGTACAATATATTTTAATATTTTAAATTTATATTTTATATAAAAAATCTGTTCTATTTATTACTTTCAAGTGGCAAAAAATAATCATATAAATTATCCCCTATCCCTGAAAGATCCACTCAACCCTTTCTCCCCCCTCCCTCCAGCACACATATGTTTAAATATATATGCTACATTCGTTACTCACAAATAAAAATAAATAAATAATCCCTAAATTACCCCATAACTCCCCAAATTTACGCTTCCCCCCTAGCATACAAAAAATTTTAAATCTTTAACTTAATTTTATACAAAATATCTTCTGTCCTATTCGTTGCTCTGTAGTGACCATAAATAATCAGTCATAAATTATTCCCCTTCCCCTGAAATGTTCGTTTCCCCCCTCCCGCATACAAAATTTAAACTCTTAAAACCATCTATTTAAAAAAAAGTGCCATATTCGTTACCGTATAATAATAACCAAATAATCAATCATTTAAAATATATCCTCCCCCCCAGACTTTCTGATCCTCCCGGGCCTGTGTCCCGGCATAGAACAAATAAAAACTTCAAAACTCTAATTTAGAAGTATATTTGAAAAAGCACAGAGAAGTAAAAGCCCACTAATACACTTTTATTAGAGAAAATTACACTAGGATAGGGATAGTTTCTGAAGTTCAGCTGAAGCGTGACGTCACATGCCCATGCTCTATATGGTTTATGCCATAATGTAAATGGAGTTTTATGTCACGAAATACGGTAGGAAGAAGCAACTGACTGACAGTTTACACAGTCGCTTAGAAACAATTAAAGTTTTTTTGTTTATGCATAAGGTAAAATATCCATAGAAACTTTCCAAATTATATTCCTCTTGGATTTTATTTTTTAATGGCATTTTAAGCATTTAGAAAAAAACAGTTGATTTAAATCAATGATTTAAAAAAAGCTGTCGATTTAAATCAATAATTTAAAAAAAATCTGTTGATTTAACCATTGATTTAAATCATCTGATTAAAATCGTTGACACCTTAATTAAAACATTTTAATTATATTGAAATATAACTTACAAAAACTATATCTCTTTAAATATATGTATATTAATAATGTTTTATAAAAAAGTAATTTAAACATTAAAATATTCTCTTTATTTGTACAATGCTAGCAGAAAAAGAGAAATTTTTATCATAACACATTTATTAATATACCTTTAAATGTAGAGTATTTTCACAACGAAACAGATACTTTTTTAAAAATTTAAGTATTAACTATCTACTAATATACCCATGGTTGGAGAGTTATTTTCTCCAAATATAGGTTTAGTTGATGTTTTTTTTTCTGTTTCAATTATTTAATACTGTTTTACTTTAAGTCACATATAGTTTTATTTTAAATGAAATTATTCTTAGAGATTTATAAGTAACTAGCGGCCCATCCCGGCTTTGCACGGGTAGACAATGTAATTTTTTTAGTACATTTGTTTTCCTGAATTTCGCGCTCCTACCAAAAACTGTTGCTGAGATATGGCGAAATGACCTAAAACTTTCGAATCCCCCTTTAACCATCTTCGGGTGGGGGGGGGGATTTCTAAATTCAGTGAAATACGTGTTTAATCATTTGTTTAGTAGATTTGTTTTCCTGAATTTCGCGCACCTATATAAAACAGCTGCTGAGGTATGGCGATATGTCCTAAAATTTTCGAAACCGCCCCCTTTAAGACCCTTCGAAGGGAATTTTTAAAATCACTGAAATACGTAATTATCCATTTTTTAGTAGATGTGTTTCTCTGAATTTCACGCTCCTACCTAAATCTGCTGCTGAGATACGGCGAAATGACCCAAAAGTTTTGAATACCCCTTTAACCACCTTTTGGGGGAATTTCCAAAATCACCGAAATACGTGTTTAACCAATTTTTTAGTAGATTTGTTTTAATTAATTTCGCCCTCCTACATAATAGCTGAGATATGGCGAAATGACCTAAAAAATTCAACCCCCCCCATTTAACCACCTTCTGGGGGGAATTTCCAAAATTGCTGAAATATGTGTTTTATTCATTTTTTAGTAGATTTGTTTTCCTGATTTTTGTGCTCCTAACTAAAACTGCTGCTGAGATATGACGAAATGATCTAAAACATTCGATCCCCCTTTTAACCGCCTTGGGGGGAAATTTCTAAAATCGCTGAAATACGTGTTTAACCAATTTTTTTAGTAGATTTTCTTTCCTTAATTTCGCGCTCCTACATAAAACTGCTGCTGAGATATGGCGAAATGACCTAAAACATTTGACCACCCTCTTTAACCACCTTCAGGGGGGAATTTCTAAAATCGTTGAAATAGGTGTTTAATCATTTTTTTAGTAATTTTGTTTTTCTGATTTTCGCGCTCCTACCTATAACTGCTGCTGAGATATGGCGAAATCACCTAAAACATTCGACCACCACCATTTAACCCACTCCTGGAGGAGGGAATTTCTAAAATCGCTGAAATGGGTGTTTAATCATGTTTTTAGGAGATTTGTTTTCCTGATTTTTGCGTTCCTACCTATAACTGCTGCTGAGATATGCGAAATGACCTAAAACATTCGACCACCACCCTTTAACCCCTTCGGGGGGAATTTCAAAATCGCTGAAATACATGTGTAATCATTTTTTTAGTAGATTTGTTTTCCTGATTTTCGCACTCCTACCTATAACTGCTGCTGAGATACGGTGAAATGACCTAAAACATTCGAAACCCCCCCTTTAACCCCTTTCTGGGAGAATTTATGAAATCGCTGAAATAGGTGTTTAATCATTTTTTAGTAGATTTTTTTTCCTGATTTTCGCGCTCCTACCTATAACTGCTGCTGAGATATGGCGAAATGACCTAAAACATTCGACTACCCCCCTTTAACCCCTTTCTGGGGGGAATTTCAAAATCGCTGAAATAGGTGTTTAATCATTTTTTAGTAGATTTGTTTTCCTGATTTTCGCACTCCCACCTATAACTGCTGCTGAGATACGGCGAAATGACATAAAAAATTCGACCACCCCCTTTAACACCCTTCGGGAGGGGGGGGAGGGAATTTCTGAAATTGCTGAAATACGTGTTTAATCATTTTTTAGTAGCTTTGTTTTCCCTATTTTCGCACTCCTACCTATAACTGCTGCTGAGATATGGCGAAATGACCTAAAACATTCGACCACCCCCTTTAGCCCCCTTCTGGGGGGAATTTCTAAAATCGCTGAAATGGGTGTTTAATCATTTTTTTAGTAGATATGTTTTCTGGAATTTCAAGCTCCTACCTATAACTGCTGCTGAGATATGGCAAAATGACCTAAAACTTTCGACCACCCCCCTTTAACCCCCTTCTGGGGGAAATTCCGAAATCGCTGAAACAGGTGTTTAATAATTTTTTTAGTAGATTTGTTTTCCTGATTTTCGCGCACCTACCTATAACTGCTGCTGAGATATGTCAAAATGACCTAAAACATTCGACCACCCCCCTTTAACCCCCTTCTGGGGGAAATTCCGAAATCGCTGAAATAGGTGTTTAATCCTTTTTTTAGTAGATTTGTTTTCTGGAATTTCAAACTCCTACCTATAACTGCTGCTGAGATATGGCAAAATGACCTAAAACATTCGAACCCCCCTTTAACACCCTTCGGGGGGAATTTTCAAAAATCCCTTCTTATTGCTTGCCTAGGCCATAACAGCAATCTACAGTCCAAATTGCGTGACCCTGACTTTAGTAGTTTCGGCTGGGCGTTGATGAGTCACCCAGTCAGTCAGTCAGTCACCGTTTCCTCTTTATATAATAGTATAGAAAAAAAAATTACTTTTCACTTTAAATATTTATAATGAAGTTATAGTTTCCCTTGTATTTTAATTCAGGTATGAAACAGAATTTCAAGTTCTGCATTAAAATTTCTTTATTAAAAATATAATAAGTATAAAGTTGGTCTAATAAACAAGTTAAAAAACAAAAATATTTAATTGTTTAACTTAAACGAAAGAAAGAAAATTAATATAGTCATATTTTAATAAACAACTTCAAATTTTATTTTACAATCTGAAAGTAAAGTTACAATTCTCCAAAAGATGTCACTTTTATCAAGGATGTTCGAATACAATTTGCCATCCTGTCCTATGCATATTATTAATAGAACTTATGTAATAGAGAGCCAGATATCTGGCAGAAAAGTCGTATATCCGGTGATTGTGATTCAGATATCCGATGGTATTTCGGATATTGAAAAATCACCAGATATCGGATATCCGTTGCATCCCTAAATATCATCAAGGTTATAGTTATCCATTGCTTAATGTTATCCACATGAGTAGTATACGACCAGCTATATTCAATTGTACGCTAAAACGAATCGCTTTGTGTGATCTGCTTTTCGTTTATTGTTAACGCAATCTCAGGCAGATGCCATGATAAAAGAATAGTATGACATTTGGATGTAGGGCTTACACATCTCCTACTTCCTGGCAATTAAAAATAGCTGGTTACTCAACCCAATAATTAACAAGCAACATTAGTGACGAATGAGGTGTCCCCCATCTTCTTTGTGGTTAATAATAGAGGTAAAAATACATTAAACATGATCATATAAAATAAGTTCCTTGCCAATGGGATAACTAGAGTGACAAAAAATACAGGGTGGACCATAAATTTGTGCAAACTTAAAAAAATCCTAATAAAAGAAGTAATGCTCGGAACAAATTTCGGTTTGTACAAATATGATAAGAGCGACATCAAATTTTTTTCATGTATAAAACGTTGATTCGAAAACTAACCAAAAGTTTATTCTCACACGTCATACTGAGACTGTTTATGCAAATCAGACAAACATTTCGTAGATGATCGTTCAATCTCCCCGTTTCCTCGAAACGTCGTACTAAAATCAGTATCCCAATCAATGAAATAGAGCTTTTTTGCACTTTCAGTCCTTTTTCTGCGCAAAACTTTCGCCATGCAGTAGTTTTAGATTGGCCATTCTTGTAGAAAAGTTTAACCATCAACACTCCATCTGGTAAGGATAGCATGCTTCCGAGATCAAATAATGATTCCATTTCCAGCCAGGTGTTTTAATGCTAGCCTGATTTGCATAAAACGTCTCAGTATGACGTGTGAGCAACCTCTTTCGGTTACTTTTGATATAATTTTCTTGTATACATGGAAACAGAATCAAATATCTCTCTGATCGAATGCGCAGACCGAAACTGTTTCCGAGCATTACTTCTTTTATTATAGTTTTTTTAAAAGTTTGCATGAATTTATGATGCACCCAGCTCTTATAAATATCATTAACTCTAATTATAATTAAGTGGAAGCTAACAGAGCATTGTGATTATTTACACGACCCTCGGCATATGGAATAGGTTCAGCTAGATTAAAAGAAATACCTAAGAGAAAATAATTACGTCTCCTGCAAATTAACTAAATAACAAGTCTGTCTACTCGATGCATGATGGATGGTTGATTTTATGACGGCCGATTATCTACAAGAGGGATATAGGCCCTAGGGGTAGTACCCTCCGTGGGGGTCTTTCTAAGGGATCCTAACCTGTATTTACCTCGATGCATGAATTAAAAGGAATTACCACATTAAATATAAAACAGAGATGACATACAACAATTAAAATTTATTTACGCACATAAATAGATACAGATACACAAAATAAAAATGAAAGAAAGATTAAACATTCTTAATTTTAGAAAATTCATCCCAATTAGCTTTCACAGTTTGGGATTTTCAGACTGCATTTTTGCTTATATACAAACATTTATTAAGATATTTAGAATATTCTCACATAATAGAGACAAGTAAAAAATATAAGTAATCAGATAATTTAAATTTATAACTACATAATGAAGTTATTCTTCATACACAGTAGGACATTCTCTACACACATTATATGTATAAAATGCAGCACAAAACTTAAATGTAAGGAATATTACATCCAGTAGATGACTTTAGGAATTTACAAGTGATGTGGAGCAGATACACATAATCCTTTGGAACAACACAGATAGTTCTCGTAATTAGTCCGATTAAGTTTGTAATTGTTCATTCGAAAGAAAAAGGTAATTTCTTTTCCAGATCAATTACAGTCAAAGTTGAGTTAAATAGAATCTGGGTTTGATAAAAATCTAAGCATGTATTTTTGATTAACAAGCAATTTACAACATGCTGTAGAAAAAAAAACAAGTGGAGTTGAGGTTTTCAAAACAACATATTGACAAATAAATTACTTATTTTATGCATGAGTTTTAAAATGTCTCTTTAGTGCATTATTATCAGAAAATTCTTTCATAGAAAAGAGTGGTTTTTACTTGCATATGGAGATGTTCAATTACATTCAATTTTCTCAAAAATCTTCTAGTATATACTTCACAGGTAATGGCTTTTACCCTGTATGCATACGGAGATGTAAATTTAGACTTGATTTTCTGAAATATCCTCTAGAACACACTTCACAGATATATGGCTTTTCTTCAGTATGCATATGGAGGTGCATATTTAAACTAGACTTTTGAGAAAATCGTCTAGAACATATTTCACAAATAAATGGCTTTTCTTCTGTATGAATTCTAAGATGTCTTTTAAAATTTCCCAAATGAGAAAATTTTTTTGAACACATCTCACAACTAAATGGCTTTTCCTTTGTATGAATGCGAATATGTTCATTTAGATTACACTTTTCAGAAAATGCTTTAGAACATACTTCACAAATAAATGGCTTTTCTCCAGTATGGGTGCGTAAGTGCCTGTTTAGATCATCACATTTAAGAAATCCTTTAGAACACACTCCACAAATAAATGGCTTTTCTCCCGTATGCGTACGGAGATGTACATTTAGGCATGACTTTTGAGAAAATCCTCTGGAACATACTTCACAAATAAATGTTTTTTCCCCAGCATGGATGCGTAGGTGTTTCTTTAGATCACCAGTATTGGTACATTCTTTGGAGCATATCTTACAAATAAATGGCTTTACACCTGTATGAATGCAAATATGTTCATCTAGATGTCCCTTTTCAGGAAATTGTTTAGAACACACTTTACAAGTAAATAGCTTTTCCTTTCTATGGGTGAAAAGATGTCGTTTTAGATTCCCTTTTTGAGAAAATCCTTTAGAACACAATTCACAAGTAAATGGTTTTTCTCCTGTATGAATGCTGAGATGGTTCTTTAGACTACTCCAATTGGAAAACATTTTGGAGCACATTTCACAAATGAATTCTTTTTCTTTTGAATGATTTGGCACATTATCACGTGGAAAATATTTTAAAGATGTAACATCGCTAATAATAGGCTTTTCTTCATTATCAGTAGAATAGAGTTCTTTTGTTGGACACTCAACTATGAAACTTTGTCCAAACATGCTTACAATTTTTTTTTCAACTAATTTTTTTATTTGCACCTGGTTGAAATATTACATTTTTCTCATTTTTGCATTTCTATTTGATAAAACTTTAGAATACATTTGAACAGAAAAAACTCTTAACCTGTTTGTGAACATTAATTAGACAAATTTAGCTCAGCAAAAATGATTTACTTCAAAGAAATGTTTTGAATTACATGTGTACAATGAAATATTTATGCATCTTGCTCCTGAGAAAATCCTTGATAGCATTCAAAGGTGAACGAGTCAGTCTCCTTTGCTTTTTATGTCTGAAACGAAGAAATATTTTATTAAATAGCCTTTTTTTGCAATTAATAATTTACATTATCTTTAAATTTTCTCACTTCCCGAAAATATTTAAATAAGTTAAAAGAAAAAAAAGTACATGCACCTTTTTGTACAATCGCTATAAAAATGCATTTAACAGTTAACTGTAGCAAAAATAAATGAACTCAACCGTTTGAAGGGAAATTAGTGAATTTATGATAACAGAAACTAGCATGTTATGGCCATTACAAAACTTTCTCCTATATGAACCAAATCATCTGCAACCAAACATAACCCATTAAACGCTGCTATATGAATCATGTTAAATAAATATTTTTTAATTTTTAATACACACGTGATGTCTTTATTATAAAACAGTTGAATTTTTTTCAAAAAGTGTAACCGAGTAGAAAATCCGGCATGTTTCCGTAACGGGAGCTTTGGCGTCTTATAAGGGGGAAAACGTTCCCTTGGTTGAACGCAAGTAGCGTTTGTTTTTCTGCTACTTAGAAGAAGTTAGGTTTTTAAGTATTTAAAAAAAGTTTTTTTTGCATGCAATAAAAATATTTATATATTATTCTTTTATTAAATTAATTTATTATATATGCAGGTATAAAAAATTCAATACTGAATTAAAAATCATTATTTTGATTTGAATTTTTAAATTTAAAGAAAAAAATATTATTAACAAATTAATTTTAAACATAGAAAAGCTTATCTTTTTAATTATTTCCTTTCACAATTTTTTGGAGTCCTGTAAGTACTCAAAATCTATCTAGGAGATCCACACCTCCCATATACGTATTATATGATGAAATTATCTTCGATTGAGGTAAATAAATTTTCTTTTTTAATTTAGAGCACCATCTTTTTACCTGACCTAACAGAGTCTCTTCTTCAAAATTAGATGCTAAACGCACAACCATGCTGTCTCTCCATTTTACTACACACAGATTTTCTGTGACAATGGATTCAGCTCTCTTTTATTTTTTCCAATTGTTTACATTTACTTAGAGGACAATCCTTCAATCTATTTTCTCTGATTGTGCCCGTCATGTGAAAATAGCGCTTTTGCATTACTTCTTATAATTCTAGAGATGTAAAAAAATTGTCCATATAAACCGTATGTTTTGGGGGATCGTCAGTGCATTTAATAAAGTCCAAAACCACCCTTGTACCAAGATGCTTAGCTTCTATTTAATTTTTTTCTTCAAATGTATTTTATTTTTTTCCACATAACCTTGTAAATTTAGTGGATAACCTGCAGAATCAGATTCCAGTGTATCTAAATATTCCAAGCCTTGTTTTATTTTAACATATATATCATATCTTTTTTTTATTATTATTTATCTAAACACTATTACTTATCGACTGCCAAACGATTCAAATACTCTATGCTTTTCAAAATAACAAACTAAAAAGCAGTAAAATACAAGTACATTTCACCGTATTGTTGTTTGTCCGAACAAAGGAACTAAAATTTTTCTTTTATCATTTTAAGTGGTATTTTGCATTCTTTCTTCCGAGGGGCACAATCGTTTCTTTGTGAAAGCAAGTTCGCAGACAAAGGAATAGGAAAATACTCCCAGAACATGCCAACATTCCCACTCTGGGAACATTCTAAAAAAGTCTTTCTATTGTTGCTTTAAATAACTCTATTTACTCCGGGTTTTGAATATATTGTTATTTGAAATGTAAGTTTTTTAACTTGACTGCAATTGAACAAAACTGAAGATTTTTTTTTCTTTTTCACTAATTTTACTTCAGATAGTCGGGAAACCAAAAATTCTACAAAAAATAGAAAAAGGGATAATATTATTTTGAAAAAAATATATTTTATACTACATACTAATAACTTTACTATAAAAAGATGTTATCTTAAATAGATAAAAAATATATAACAAATACATGTTCCTGCAATGGGAGCGTTGATGGTTAATGGGTTAAATGACAATTTATTCGTTCTTGAGCTATAGCTATTGCAGAGAGCGTAGAAATCAGAGCATAACAGCGACACCTGTTGGACGTATACACCCAAACCTTATAGGGATCTATTTATATTGTCTAACAGAATATAAAACTTTTGAAATTCCATGCACTAGTTCTTGAGATACAGCTGTACGCCGCTGAAGTCGTGTCATCATCAATATGCCGCTGGGCATAAACAGACTGAATTGCCCATTCAAATAATATGGGTATAAAAAAATAAAATCTTCTAGGAATAATTATTTTCATATTTAAGAATTATCTATCACTGTTCTGCAAAGGTTAAGGTCATTATGATGGTCTTTTCATTATGATTTCACCAAACTTCTAATTTTGTGATTTAAATTTCATCAATTTATCAAAAACTCATTAGCTTACTCTGGTTAGACAAACATGGCGGTTATTTACATCAGCTGAATTGGTGATATTTACATTCATGTCTGTCAGGATATCTCTGTCTCTATTTACTTGTAAGTAAAACTTTTACTAATTTTAATTAATAATTTTACTAATTTTAAATAGTTAAACAATATTAAAAATAATTATTATAATACATAAATTATAAATAATATTGAAATTAAATGTATAAATTATAATATATTAAATAATAATATAAATAAATATAAAATATTAAATTACAATACTAAAATGATACACTATGTTAAATTAAACATATTAAATCAATTATATATTATATTAAATTAATATTATGAATAAGTAATATTAATAGTAAATTATTAAGAATTATTTATCATTTTAAATAGTTAATAAATATAATTGATATTGATAAGTAATATAATATTAATTATTAATAATTACAATTAATAATTATTAATTATATACATATGTATATTATATTATAGATTATATAATATATTATTATAAATGTTTATAATTATATTAATATATTTATATTTAATATAAATTAATAACATAAATAATAATAATAATTATCTAAATTACAGGTTATCATATTAACATAATTTAATTATTAATAATGAAAAATAATTATAATGGTATATATATGATATATATATATATATATATATATATATATAATATTATATAATTAATTACGATAGAATAATATTAACAATAATACTAATTATTTAATATCAAAAACTATAATTATTAATAATAAATAATAAAATAATTATAATTAGTATCTTAATAAATAAATAATATTACTATGAATTATATTAAATTAATACTACATTAAATTAATAATATAATATATTAAATTAAAGTGCTGAATTTTAATGTATTAAATATATAAAATATTGTACTATATAAATTATTAAAAATAATCTAATAATTTAGTAATTTTAATATGATTTTCTCTCATAACTAATACTCATAATTAAAACATCAAATTACTTATGTATAAGTAAAGAGTGATAAATACGTTTTGACTGTCATGAATGTAAACATCACCGATTCTGCCGATGTAAACAACCACCATATTTGTTTAACCGGAGTTAAGCTGATGAGTTTTTAATAAATTATTCAAATTTAAAGCACAAAATCAGAAATTTGGTGAATTCATAAAGGAAAACTTACCTTAAACTTTGCAGAACAGTGCCTGAAAATTCATAAATAGGAAAATTATTATTCCTTTCAGCGGTGTATCACGGAAATTGTAAAAATGCAGCATAGAAGCGCCACCTGTTGGGTGATTTACACCTAAACCTAATCAGCAACAAATTATGCTAACGTCTAACTGAACCTAAAATTTAATAAAACCCTCTACATTAATTCTTGCGATAGAGCTATTGCAGAAATCAGGAAAAATACAGCATAGCAGTGCCCAGGGTACGCCGATTTAAATCAGCTTGATTTTAATCATGATTTAAATCACTTGATTTAAAAAAAAAATCATTGATTTAAATCACACAATTTTTTTTAAAAGTAATTTTTAACTATACTCTAAAATTTAAAAAAATCTTGAAAGGAGTACATGTTTATTTAAATCAAACAAAACAAGCACAATATATAAGTATATATTCTCAATGCACTCGAAGAGTGATCTCATTTTCAATAGAAATCCTATGGTTACTTTTCTTTGTAGACACCTGGAGAGATAATGGACTTCATTGAATGGGTCAACAAAGGTAACCCATACCAGAGTAAATAGATAACAAGGAAGAATTTCTTTTGTCCACTGACCAATAGGGGTTAGTTACAAACCTGTTTTGCATCCACACTTGATGTGAAATAGTACTTGAATCAACTATCACAACTATAAGCTTTTTGCTTAAAGTTAGTGAACTGTAGATAGCAAAATTTGGTATAGTATAAGGCAAATTGGATTTTTTAAAAAAGAAAATGGCTGGTAGGAAAAAGGAACTCATATGGCTCTATTTTACAGAGATTGAAACAGTTTCAGGTAAAGGAGTAAAAGCTAAATGCAAACAATGTGGTAAAGAAATGATGGGAATAGTCCATTTTTTCTTCAAAATGTCAGAATGAGGAATTTTTATTATAAAAAATGTTTAAAAGAACTTAGTTTATTATTATTTTAGTTAACACTGATTATACATTTATACCATGACTAATTATAAAATTATATTTTTAATTTTATTTTGACCTTTAAACATTTAGTTATATCGAACAAAGGATTCATTAGTACTACATTGGATGGATGTTTATTCTGGGTTTAATTTTGCATTTGTCACTGGTTAAACAATAATCTTTTTACATATTGTACTAATATATAAATTTTACATATTGTAACATATTTAAAATAATGTGTCATGATGGAGTTTGTTTTGGTGAGTGGATGGTATCTTGAATGGTATTAACACATCTTATTGACAGCTCTTAAGGTAAGTGATGTAATCATCATTATACAGAAGTATAAAAATTTATGTAACAAAATATTTTAAAATACTATTTTAATCTAAGTATCTTAATTGTATTTATAAAACAATTGAAAATGGCATGCTATAGACTTTAAAGTTTAAAATAATGTTGTTAGTTAATTTAAATCCAAAAAATCCGATTTAAATAAAAAAAATCTGATTTAAATAAAAAAATCCGATTTTTTTGATTTTTTAAAAAAAAATCATGATTTTTTCATACCCTGGCAGTGCCAGCTATGAACGATTTACACTAAAATCTAATCAGCACCAATTTATTTCAACATCGAACTGAATCTGAAGTTTTATTAAATTCCATGCATTAGTTCTTGAGACAGAGCGCCTACAATATTTTTGTCATATATAGATATACAGACAGATATTTTTTAAAAGCAGTCAAATCGTGTTCAGGACACTTATGCAATTTACAATGCCTATGTATCTCCAACAAATAAAAAATTTAAATGCATTTTATTTTTTGAGGCACCCTGTATATTTCTCTATACAAAATTTAAAAAAAAAAAAGCTCATAGAGGGTAATTACTACTCCTCTCATAAAATTACTAATGGCATAAAAATATATCTTTTGGAATTCACTAATAATTTATTACTAATTAAATAAATGTCCGTAAGTGGCTCACTATTGGTGTATTTACAAGGGTGTACTGATAAGTTCCTGACTTTGACTACTTATAGTTGAAATAGGAAAACAAGTTTAGGCTTATTTGAAAGACTAAAGTCTTAGTATGCAACTATAACAATATCAGGTGTTTCTGATAATTAGTAAATTGTCTGTTGTAGGTGAAAGCTGAGATGGTATATGCACAATAAAGTTTCAGGTCTTTGGAGGTGTTATGACGTTTTTGTTTCTACAAAAAAAGTCAGCAGAGAAAATTCACACTGAGATGTCACAAACACTGCTACAGAAGCATTGTGAAAACTTGTATATCTCATTTTAAGACTAGTAATTTCTCCGTTGAAGATGAGCCTCACAGTCGATGCCCTCACACCGCAACATGCAATGTTGTCCATGAGCTAATTCTTGAAGATCGGCGAATATCTACCAAAAAGATAGCCAAGATCAGTGCTTCAGAATATTTTTTCTTTCACGTACCCCTTGTTTAGGCTTTTTAGTTCAGAGTACCCCCATTTATCATAACCACCCACCCACTCCTTTCCTCCCCCACATATTATTAAAATCTTCATCTCCCGTGAATGCTAAATCTATATTTCAAGAATTATTCATTATTATATTTTCTATTCATTATGGAAGCACTGATGTTTTCAGTATTATTTAAAGTATTATAAAGTATCATTATTCAGTATTTATCAGTTATAAGAACATGCCTATTAACAGCTGCACTCATATTCTCATGCAATTCTAAATAATCAAATTGTTTTGAAGAACTTCCAGTTCCCGAATCATAAGGTTGAATTTCAATCACAGTTGCAATAGTCTTAAGAGTTCCAGATTTTTACTAGTTATGCATTTTAAATAAAAACCAAATCATTTAAATAATAAGTAAACACTTCAAATGAAATACTCATTAAAATGAACAAAGTTTTCCAATAAGTATACGTTAGTGATATAACACTGCCTATTCGAAAATGAAAATAAGAACCTGTTTTTCAACACGTTTTAAAATAAAACATTAAAACCAGAAGCTCTAGTGTAATTTAGGTGTTTTGTAATTATTCTTAGAAATGGGAATAAATAGGGCAGGGGAAAAGAACATTGTAAAATGATCAGTGGAAGTTTTCGCAAAGATTGGGAAAATATAAGTACTCATGCAATATGATCAGCAGTATTATTAAGTCTAGTGGGTTTTTACCCTCATTTTGAGTGTAAAATATTGAAGAAACACATGAGACTATCTTTGTAATCCAAAACTATCAACTTTCTTTATGTGTTTTCAGTTAAATCATTTTTGTGATTTCTGCCATTACCAATATGATTTTCAAATACTCCCAGCAGGCCCGGCACGTACCCCAGGTTGGAAACCACTGGCCTAGATAGTGGACATCTCCAGGGATCGTGTAGGGTATAATATTACCATGATCTTAAATATGCACAAGCTCTCAGTGAAGTGGGCGCCCAAATGTTTGAACAGTGGTCAGTGGAAAAGGAACGAGTTGAAACATCAAAAGCTCTTTTGGCCATTTTCAAAACTGAACAGGGCTTTTTGGTTAGGTTAGTGACAGAATGAAACTTGGCTTGATATCTATGATCTGTAAACCAAAGAACAGTTAAAAGAATGGCACCACAGTAGGTCCCCATGGCCAAAGATGTTTCACACACAAAAATCAGCCAAAAAGGTCATGACATCTATTTTCCGGGACAAAGATGGTATTATAATATTAAAGTAATTTTAAGCTAAAAAAAATAAAACCTATTTTAAAGGATTCATTCTAAACTTTGTGTTATTGTGGAATCCCATTATTCTTATCTACATTAGAACCTTGCATGTGTCAGGGATTAATCCTACTTGAACCTGAAAATTCAATTTGAAGTCAACTTGACCTGAACTATACAAAATATTCTTTACCAGCCTAACTATACAAAATATTCTTCACCAACCTAATTATGACACACTTCAACTCAAAACTGATCCAAAATGAAAAAAAGTTAATCCATATTTCAGTACAGTTTAGAAAAAATAGACTACAATTATCAATTGTTGTGTCGTGTTTGGATAAAAATGGGTTATCACCATACCTGATGGATCTAATCTACATAAACTGGATTCATCTAACTCACTTTCATTGTCATCCACTTGACCATCATTTTGACATGAAAATGATGATGATTTATTAGAATTTTTTACATGTCAATGTAAAACAATCCATACACAATACAAGGACTATTTTAAAATTGTAAAAAATTACTGTGTGCCTGAACATCCTATTTAAAATTTATTCTGAATAGTGAATTCTATAAAAAAAAAATTAGTTCATAGGTATGTACATGTGATGTAACATGTCACATCATGTCATCACATGCGATGTGTATGTAAACTTTTGCACACATTCTGCATTCTGCACACACTCTGTGTAACTTTTCTACTCATTCAGTGTAAAAAAGTGAGAATATTCACATATGAGAATGCTCATATTAATCACTATATTAGATTTTTGACATTTGAAAACACGAATATGAATATTTCTCATCGATGTCTACAAATGCAAATATTGAAAAGCGGTGTGAATACTTGCTTATGAGAATACTAGTTAACATTAGGTAATGAAAAATATTCATATTTGCATTCATGAATGTTAAAAATCAAGTGTTGATTAAAACGAGTATTCTTGTATGCGAATATTTACATCACTTTTCAATATTTGCGTTCGCGAATGTCAAAAATCAAGTACTGATGAATTCGAGCATTCTCATATGCGGATAATCTCACTTTTTTACACTAGTGCTAATTCACAAATATATAAAGCAAAACTTCACCTATGGGAATGATATAAATCAGATATTTGTTACCTCGTTACTTTTTAACACTTATTTATCAATAAATTCAATGTTTATCAATTCCTTGTCACTTTTTTTTGCTCTTGTTTTTCCTGTCACTTTTTTTCCTGCAAAATACACTTCCAGAGAAAAGTTGCTCTCACTCATATATAAAGAATTTTAAATAAATCATCCTTTAAAGTAGAATTTATTAAAAATTTTTTTATAGCAACAGATAACTTTGAAAAGGGCACCAAGAAAACCTTCAAAGGACGCCGCGTTGAACAGCCCTGGTATATAGTATAATTTGAATAACAAGTTGGGACAAATATATCATTTTACTAATACAAGGTACAGTACAGAGATCTTTTGGATATAAACAAAATAACACAAACATAAAAACGTTGACACAGAAAAAATGGCTGCCAGAAAGAAAGATCCAGTATAACTTTATTTTAGAGGAAAAAATACTCTTTTTGGAAAAGGTCTGAAAGCAATATGCAACTCATGTTGTGTAGAAATAAGGGGGACTTTTATCATTCTTTGTGATATAATTTAATATGTGATTATAGTATAGTATGTTATATTATTAGAGAAATACATTAATGAAAATTTAATATAACCTTTAAGTTAACTAAAAATTTATTATAAAACCACACAGGTAAACATTTTAAATTTATTAGTAGAATAATATTGTTTTAGGTAAATCATTTGAACTTGTTTGCAACAATTTTTATTAATTTTTATTTAAATTACCATAATTTTGGGACGAAGCGTTATCAAGTATTAATAATAATACTTGATATCCTTCCACACCTCTGGTAGTAGCCCTGTGGAATGTAGCAATTCATGTCATAGTCAATGTCCAGTACCCATAGCTCTGGAAACGCGAGAAAAGGGGAAAAGCCCAAACCCAAAAGAAGGGGCCCATTTAAGGCATTAAACAAAAAACAATTTAGAAAACTAAACAATATAGAAAAATTTAGATTGATGAACAGGACTTACCATTGACTACTTCTTTAAGCTTGGCAAAATGGCGAGATGAATCTAGAAATATTTCGATTAAAAATCCTTCTTCGATTGGCGTTGTTTCAAGGTGCCATATGCATTCCTAACAGAGTTTTATCTACTTGTTTTTTGTCTGTTAGCCTCTTTTCAAATTAATCTAGTATCTTGATATGATTTCAGACATATACAGTTACTGGAACATTTCAATAAAGCTCTATGTATTCAATAAAACGCTATACGAAAGCAATTTTATACTGAATCGAATCGGCAAACCACACTAAAGTTCACTGCGCCATTTTCTTTTATGTACTGGTAGTAAGGTTATGTAGGGTGTGGTTTTCTATTTTTCGGACATCTTTCTATCTTGATGCCAAAACTCAATGTGCGTCACATGAAAAACAAATTTCTGAATTTATTTTGGAACGAAACATATTTGATATTTTTCTATGATATTTGGTAGCACAGCTCATTAATAATCGAATTAGATTCTTTAATCGAAAAGTTTTCTGATATTATGACGTCTAACAGTAATTCAATCATAAAATGTGTTACTACGACTGGTACATAATTTTTCTGTCTTCAAACTGCATCGCAACTTTTACGTGGCATTTTTATTATTTTCACTGTTAAAGAAATATTTCTGTATCTCATTTACTTTATTTCTGTTTGGATCCCCTACAAAGTAAAGATTTATTAATAGTTCAGAGAAAGTTGTTCAGTTTTTATGAACTTCAGAATCAGAAGTTTTTAGATGTAGGGTAAAAACATTCCATAACTTTATCACAAAGTAAAGTTTATTTACAGTTCTAATTTGTACACTCGTACACTCGTTTTTTTTAACTCACAAAACTATACACAGCAATACTTATGGCGTAATAATATATATTAAATTTCTCAAAATAAAAGAAATAGAATCTCAAAGCCATTTTAACTGCGTATTAACAAAAAAAAAGGAAAACATGAACACAAGACTGTTGCCATCGGCAACGTAACTTACAAAATATCAAAAACAAAGATAATAATCATGTAGAGTTTTAACCCAACATCCTCCCACCTAAGTTAAATTTTAACATAAAAGTTAACTTACAATTAATAATAGTCACAATTACAATAGCAAAATTATATAAATAGTTCACAAGTCCAGTCTATGAGGCATTTTAATGATACGGCCACTTCTAGTTTTCCTTGCCTCCTCAGAAGATTCAATATTGCAGTCAATTGATTGACTGGCTGTTGGTTTCTCACTTAATTTTGTACCTGCCAATTTTTCTCCAACTAGAAACGACTCTGATGCTGACACTTCTAAAGGATAGAGACGTTGTAGCGGTCTAAGCAACTCACCCCTCGCAGTTTTTAGTCTCACAAGTCTTGTAACACCATCTTTCCCGGGGATTACCTCGATTATTTTCCCAAGTGGCCAACTGATACGTTTTGTATTGTCGCTTCCAATTAAGACAACGTCACCAACCGCTACTTTGGCAGCTCTTTTATGTTCTGGTCTCTGAAGTAGAGCTCCCAAGTATTCCGATCGAAATCTATTTCTTAAGGCCTCTTGTAAATTTTGACGATACTTAAGTTTTGTTTTCAATCGGATAATATCGTTTTTATCCTTGAAAGCTCCCAGAGTTTTTAACTTTTCATCCTTTTCATTAACGAAGCTTTCTTTCTGTATTATTCTGATAACTCTATACTCAGCTACAGAAATTTCTTCGGAATCAAGGCTACCATATTTTCTACTACTTCTCGGAATACGACTATTATTGATGAATCAAAGTAGCCAGGCAATAATTCTTACAGTTTTGTTGTAGTTCGAAAACTTATGGATAAAGGAACTGTCTATATTTTGAAGGTTCACCATAGATGATACTATTTCCTTTCTCTTTTCCTTTAACACTTCTTCTTCATTTACTGAGAATTCTGATCTAGGCCATTCATCAGATGGGTAATACAGCCAAGGAGGACCTTTCCACCACTCTGTCTCCAATAATTGTCGAGCGGAACAACCTCTGGAGGGTAAATCCGCTGGATTGATCGACCCAGGTACATAATACCAATTTTCTGGTTTACTCACTAATCTAATTTCTCGCACTCTGTTATACACAAATGGTGTCCAGTTTTCGCTACCCTTTATCCAATATAATGCGTTACTGGAGTCAGTACAAAAGAAGGTGGGAATATCTCCTAATTTTAAATCTGCTATAACTCTTTGCCACAGTCGGGTACCAATAGTGCACGCTAACAACTCTAACCGAGGAATTGTAATAGACTTCAGCGGAGCTACTTTAGATCGTGCTTGAACTAGTTGACATGAAGTTAAGTTCTTACTTTCACTCCTTAAATATATGCAGGTAGCATAAGCTACTTTGCTCGCATCACAAAAGACGTGTAAACTTAAATTGCAGGTATCATCAGGGTCTTTTATTAAGCATCTAGGTATAGTAACTTCTTTTAGTAGATCCAGCTGTTTTCTCCACTTTTTGAATTTTTTAGAAATTGCTGATGGCAGCTCTGCATCCCAAGTTGTTTTCATTTCCCACAGTTCTTGTAACATTAATTTCGGATATAAGGTCACTGGACAAGTATAACCAATAGGGTCAAAAATTTTGTGGACTTCTGACAATATTTTTCTTTTAGTAACAGGTCCATTATCTTCACAAACTTCTTTTAAATTTACAGAAAGAGTATCTGAGTTCAAGAACCACTGCAGGCCTAATACTGGGACAACTTTATTTTTTGTACAAGAAGCCTCTTTTGTTGAGGAATGGGGATAATTGTGCTCCCACCCTCTAAGGTCAAACTTCCTTTCTGACATAATATCTGTAGCTACTTTAATGAATTCATGCAATTCTGTCTCCATTTTTACACTAGTTAGACAATTGTCTACATAAAAGCTGTTCTTAAGTTTCTGGACAATATCCACAGGGTATTTTGAGTTTCCAAGTTGTGCTTCCTCCAAAATCATTTCCAGATGATACTGAATCACAGAATTAAGTAAGAAAGGACTACTTGAAATTCCGAAGACGACACGACAATGTCTATAATATTTCAGTTCATTATTTTCGTCATACCAAAGAAATCTTAAATAATCTTTATCGCTTTCTTGTAGGCGAATTTGTAAAAATGCTTTACGGATGTCCGCCGTAACTCCAAACTTGTTCATCCGAAAACGTGTTAATATTGTAGGAATTAACTCAACAAGGTTTATCCCTTTCTCCAGGCAGTCATTTAAGCTTGGGAAAGCTCTCAGCTTTGCTGAAGCATCAAACACAGGTCTGATTCTAGTTGTGCTATTTTCTTTCACGATATGTCTGTGTGGTAAATAATGAGACGGTAATTGAATCTCGTGCTTAGGAATTTTTTCAATTATTCCTTCTTTTTCCCATTCTTCAAATATTTTATTATAATCATCATATAAATTTTCTTCTTTCAACTTCCGTGCAGTAACTTCCAGTCTCTTTAAAGCCAAGTTATAATTATCAGGTAGTGGAGGGTGATCGGCAAGCCAAGGTAAATGTACCACAAAACGATTGTCTTTGTCGATTTGAACTGTGTTAAGAAAATGCTCTCTGGCGGATTCATGAAGGTCTTCTTTAGTTTTCTTCTCAGAAGGATCTGTAATACCGAGAGTGTCAAGAGTCCACAATTCTGTTATTGTTCGAGTAGTAGAAAGCATAGAATTAGCTACTGAGATTTCATTTACCTCTGAAGAAATCTGGGGTATACGTCCCATTGTGGTCCACCCTAAACGTGTTTCCATTGCTGTTAAACCACATGATAAGGATTTGTAACCACCGGTAATGATTTTTCCGGCTACATCGGCTCCTATTAAGATTTCAATAGGACCTATATAATCATCGTTGACACAAATATTATAGTCAGTAAGCTCTTTTAAATGAATCGCAGGTATTGTCGGTGGAACGCTCCCACAGATAACAGGTTGACTCAGTACTTTAAAATGACAGTTATAAGATCCATCGCAACTTGTCAAATATAAAGTAAACACATCATGCTTGCACACTCCTGTATTTTCTCCTCCGAACAGAGAATGCTGAAGATATTCATAGTCTTCCCTTTTATATTTCATCTCTTTGGCAGTGTTTTTTAAAATGTAAAAGCGCTGCGAAGCAGAATCTATGATGGCTCTTGCCTTCCGTTTTCTCCCATTACCTCTGATTAAAACCGTTAATGTTAATAACATAACACTAGGGCTTTTGGATATATTCGCAAGTGCTTGATCCTCTTTTGAAACATTATCTAACTCTGTAGTTTCTTTTCCGGTTGGTGAGAATGCTGGTTGCTTTATGTTACGACAGAGTAATATATGATGTCTTTTTCCACAACCCAAACAAGTTATCTTTGAATAACACTTACGAACTTGATGACCCGGTTTTAAGCACAGAAAACAGCACCCTGATTTCTCTACGAGATTTTCTCTATCTTTCATCGTCATTTTCCGTACCTTCAAACAGTCAGTGGAATTATGGAAATTGCGGCAAAATATGCACTGCTTTTGTTCATTCGAAGAGGTCAAAAGCTCAGCTGCACTAGCTATTTGACGAGTGTCCCCGTATTTGTGTCTATCATTTCCAGCCCTCTTCTCTTTGAACAATTTAAAATTACTCTTGGTCTCAATCCCAAAGTTTTGAGAGGCTAGGATTATGCGCTCCTCTGCCTGCACTTCATCTTGAAGAAAATCAAGAATTGAATCGAGATCAGTCTTTTCAGTAATTTTAGATGTATTTTGATCCTCCTCCTCATGTGATCTATGACTTACAGATCTATATCGTTCCCAAGCTAGAAGCGTTTCCTCAGGTAAAGCAGATTCGACAAGTGGTAAAAGCATCGACGCATACTTATCTCCCGTTACCCCTAGTATTTCAAGCGCACGAAGCTTTGTTTCTAATAAATCATAAAGATTTCTCAAAGATTTTTTCGACATATTCTGCTTTTGGATAACCAATGACAGAAGATCCCTAACATACACCTGTATAAGTAGCTCTTCTCTCCCAAAACGTAATTTCAATTGTTCTATTGCTTTCTCATACCTATTTCCACCGGGTGGAAAACTTTTAATTAACTCTTCGGCAGCACTTCCCTTCTCCATACATTGGGATAGATATGCAAACTTATCATGCAGATCTAAATTAGGGTCTTTATTAATTTTCTCAAACTGCCCCCAAAAACTAACCCAGTTCCTTAGATTTCCATTAAATGTAGGCAATTTTATTTTTGGGTAACGTAATAACGTATTTTTCTGAGAATCACTACAATTCGAAGAAACGTCTTCTCTTTCTGAAAGCAAAAGCTGACTCAACTTAATCTGTAATAACCGCCAACGGTCTATATAACATTCGGATTCATCGATCTCTTTTTCAATTAAATCATCTGTAATGTTTTCAGAATAAAGAAACTGTTTAACATTTTCTTCAGAATTTAGCATTAGCGTAGCTTTCTCCTCAATAAGTTTCAGTTTAATTATTTTGTCAGAATTTGTTAAGTTTGTTTCTTCAGTATCGAACTCATTACAAGCTTTGCTAAACAATCTCCTATGCTGAGTTCTAATTTTCTTTGCTGCTTCCATATCAACTCAAAAATAAGACAAACAAAACAAAACTTACTCGATAATCAGCAGCCGAGTCCTGTCGGCGGACGCCAGATGTTCAGTTTTTATGAACTTCAGAATCAGAAGTTTTTAGATGTAGGGTAAAAACATTCCATAACTTTATCACAAAGTAAAGTTTATTTACAGTTCTAATTTGTACACTCGTACACTCGTTTGTTTTAACTCACAAAACTATACACAGCAATACTTATGGCGTAATAATATATATTAAATTTCTCAAAATAAAAGAAATAGAATCTCAAAGCCATTTTAACTGCGTATTAACAAAAAAAAAGGAAAACATGAACACAAGACTGTTGCCATCGGCAACGTAACTTACAAAATATCAAAAACAAAGATAATAATCATGTAGAGTTTTAACCCAACAAAAGTCGTAAGTTAAAATGTATTTGGGTTACGTCTATTAATCATCATTTGAACAGCATTTTGTTTTAAGGTAACGTATTATTTAAACGTATTATTTTATTGTGTATCTATTTTTTTGTATTTCTTTATTACTGTTTTAATGCAATATTCATCTTTTTTCATCTCTTATTTGTAGTAATTTCAATTGTATGTGCATAAAATGTACTTTGACTTTTTTTTTCTTTTAATCGATATATAGATGAATAGGCAATTTGAGGAATAAATTACATTTTGTTTTGTTAATGATTTATTTTGTTTAACTCCCTCCTTAATACATGAAGTAATTGTGCTCATTCAAAAATTCTTTAGACTTTCTTTTAATGGAATTTACATGTATGTACTGATATTTAATACCCATTTATTGATTAAACGGACCTAGTTTTAAGACATTTATATATTACTGAAAGTGTTTCCTTGTTTCAGAATAAGTTTATGTAAAGATGATAAATTGAACTTAGTGTTAAATTGTGCAGTGTTAAATCGATAATTACAACCATTATCAACTAGTACTTTAAAATTGCCTTTTCATCTAGTGAGTAGACTTGTTTTGAAACATGATTCGTTTAAAAGTATTGATCAAATTAATTCTACTTTATGAAATAATGATAATACGATTGCATTACAATACTGTATATATTTCTTGAGACAATGACAGTTTTGCAGCATTTTATCAAAAATGTCAGAAATAAGTACTATTTTTATTGATGAAATTTTAGATGACATTAGATTAAATAATGTCAAGTGGGGGGGGAGAGTCCATTGTTATTTTTCAAGATTATTAGGACTACTACGTTAACTTGCCCTTTTTCATTCTCAAAATGCATGAAATTTGTTAGAAGCAGGACTACTTTATTGCATGTATATATGCTTTACACCAATGAAAGAAAGAAAGATCAGTAAATTCAGCTACTTTGTTGTACAGGAATCCCAAAATGCATGAACTTCATTATCTCTAGGATCACTGTATCTCATGTATGTGTACTTTAAATCCAACAACAACTAAAAAATAAATTTAGTCACTTTTGCTTCATTGTCTCATTCAGTCTATTATATTAGATTACAGCACTGTTCGAAAATCCCATATCTCTTCGAGATCTTAAACAAATTTGTCTTTGTATTCTATTTTATATATTGATTTTGCAAAAGATTTAGTAAAAAAACTTCATTCTGTAATTTTCTATTTCTTTAATTTAATCTTTGTTTTCCACTTTTCTTGTCTGTTGGGAAATTATCTTCAACTGGTGTAGACATAAATCTAGCATTTTCTTTGAAACAGGGTGAAGTGTTAGATTCCTTGTCTTTATAGTGATCATTTTGAGATTTTTCAGACTTTTATTTTTTATATGTTTTTTGTAAGCAATGTTCTTGAATATTTGAAATTGAATTTTTTTTATCCAAATCAAATACACATAGCATGTTTATTTATCATTACAGGTTTTCCATCTTCTTTCTTGTATGCTGTTCAAAAGGTATATCAAGATCTTTAAAACAGTGACAGTTTGTCCATTTTCCTAAAGGTAAGCTTTTCTCATTCTTGTTCCGTGTGAAATTTCCAAACATTGTTTAGTGATTATCTGATTTTGTAACCTTCAACTTTTCTGAATATAATTTTAATTTGAAGAAGCTCGATGAAGGTATATATCTTTAAAATTTTTGTAAATATAGTAAACTAAATATACCTGAAAAAAAAAACGTGAATGTGCCAAATGAATTTGGATGTATACAATGAAATTGACAGTTAAAATTTCAAAGAAATTCAAGAACAGAAATTACTTTTTTTTTCTTTTTTATACAGAATGTTATGTTTTTCTTTTTTTTAGCATTGTATTAATGGAATTTTCTGTCTAATCCTTGCTTCTCTCATAACCATAATTTTCACAATAATTTAAAATGATCGTATTAACATTTTATTAGTCTTTCATTTCTGAACCGTAAGTTACATTTTTGTATAACTTGCAAGAGAAATTTTCCAAAATTAAGCTTATTGAAATAAACTACAATGTTTCAGAAAATTCAAATTAATCAGAGATGAATGTATTTGTGTATTTAAATATCTATGCTTATTTGATTAAGCTTACATTAATTACTTTTATGAAATTTGTATGCTTTTTTAATGCGGTATTTTACTGCAAAACTGTCTTAATAATTGTAAATGCCAACTTTATTTTGTAACTCTTCTTGCTTTTTTGTAAAATTACTCTGAAAAATAGTAAATTATTAATTGTTGCTGAAGCTTAATGATTCATAAAAATCTGTCTGTAGTATAATACATAGTTACAGAAATTAATGTTTTCACTTGTTTGATATACCGGGTGATTCAAAAGTCAGGACGAACTTTAAAAATGAATAATTCGAAAACGAATCAAGATACAAAGATACGGTTTACACCAAACGGATGGAAAAGAAACCGGGTTTTGTGTGGCAACGAAAAAAAATAGTTCTGTTGGCGACCAACACATGGCGCTATAGTGTGTTATTGCACCAAAAGATGATTTACAAATGAAAAAATGTTGACAACTTTGAAGTCAGCTTAATTACAGTTAATTAGTACTACAGTAAATGTTCAATGTGCTGTCCATCAATCAGAAGTACAGCTGTGAAACGAGGCACCACACCGTTCACAGCATTTAGTAGCGTTTCTTGCGTTATTCTTGTGTTATCTTGCAGAAATCCGACAGCGCTATCTGTTGGTCGCCAACAGAACTATTTTTCATTTTGTTGCCACACAAAACCCGGTTTCTTTTCCATCCGTTTGGTGCAAACCGTATCTTTGTATCTTGATTCGTTTTCAAATTATTCATTTTTAAAGTTCGTCCTGACTTTTGGATCACCTGGTACATATTCTTTTGTCCCATTGCAGCTAGTGATCTAAATGCCTCTTTACAGTGACATAATAACAGTGTTGTCAATTTAGCAGAATTTTCTATTCAAATTTTCTACCAGAATTTCCCAAATAGTTAGTACCTTTATTTTATTCCATCACTGAATTACATTAAACAATTAAAAAATTACTATTCAATATTTCTGGTTTGGTGTATAAAAAAATTAGCTAAATTGGTAACTTGGTGCGAATGGGAAGAGATTAACTAGTTTGTGCCTCACAAAAGTACATGCATCCAGCCTCGCTTTTGTTAAGGATGATTCTGTCCATTCTTCTAGCTACTTTCTAAAAAAGAAAGAAAATAAAGTGAGAAGTCAAACCAAAAATCACACCATTTTCTTTCTGTTTTAAAAGTTAACCCATATTTGTTAATGTCAAAAGGTCATTGGTTAAATTTTGAAGGAGGGAGTACAGTAATTCTAGTTAAAATATTGTGTTAATATCAAAGGTATTCTTGCTCTTCCTGGTGGTCAAAAGTGAAATTAATTTATTTTTAGCATCACGTGCACAGCACACCTGCTATTCGGTGCTGTAGGCAGCAGGGGCATATTCCGGAGTTTTGTTCAGAAAGAGGTATTTTTAGAACAAAATGAGCCTCTAGCGGTAAAAAGTGGAACTAGAAGATATTTTAATTATTCAAAGTTCATTTGCTGGAATCGACCAGCAAATCGGGGATAGTCAGCTAGTATAAAAAATATCTTGAAAACTGCTCGGATGAGCATTTTGAAATTAATATGATATTATATGTTTGTATTTGTCTGATATTAACCATTTTTTAGGAAATATCTTTTTTTTAATTTTAATACACTTTAAAATGAGACTATTTTTCTATGCTTATTAATATTTTAAATGGAAACATTTCAGTCATTTCTGAGCAAAAAATCCTACACCAGTTTAAGGTTAAAAATCACTTGTCAATTCACAGTTACTTTGTAGCAGATAAATTATTTAGATAGAATCATGCTTTGTACTTCTATGGGTAGCTTGCAGGCATGTGATGTCACAATTTAGCTTCAGAGTTGTTTGGGTGGCAAAACCACTTGTTTTTCTCTGTAATTATCCAATGTATATAAAATTTTTTTGAACAGTGCTATGGGGGAACAGCTGGGAGGGAAAAAAGCATGGGGGATATTTTAGAGGATCGATTATTTATTTTTTGTAACTAGATAGCAATGAATACGGCATATTTTCTTTTCAATGAAGAGTTTTAAAGATTTTAAATTTTGTATGCCAGTGGCAGGAAGGGGGATATGTATTTCAAGGAAGGGAAGATAATTAATATGATTGATTACTACAGAGCAGCATTTAGGGTGGTTGATCTGTTTTTCTAAAAAATTAATGTATTTGTATATTGGGGGGGGGGAGAAATGTTAATTATGGGCGGTTATGGCAATTTTGATGATTTGTTATTTATTTTCATGGAAACGAATGTGATTTTTTTAAATGAAAGTTTTAAAGATAGATTCTGGATGGGGCAAAGAGGGAAACAGAAATTGGGGGTGGGAGCAGATGATAATTTTTATGATTGAGTATAATTAATTGTCCCTAAGGAGTGGGAAAAGAGCAGAAGAATGTATTTGATATAAAAATTACAATTTAAAAATATTTGTAACTTATTTGTATGCTGGGATGGCAGAGGGTAAGTTTGTGAAGTTAGGGGTAATTTGGATGATTGTTTCTTTTATGTTATTAGTGAGCCACGTATGTTGCAGATTTTTTTTAAATAAAAAAAATTAAAGATTTGAATCTCTGTATTCTGGCCAAGGGGTAAGAGGAAATCTGCGGGGGATCGCAAGGGGATAATTTAAATGGTTGATTGTTTATTGTCACTAAAGAGAAATTAAATAGAACAGAAGAATTTTTTTAATATAAAAATTAAAGATTTAAAAATAGTTTAAACTTTTTTATATGCTGGGAGGTGTAAAGGCAGGGGTTAATAATTTTGGAAAGTTGGTTTAAATGATTATTTTTTTTTTGTTACTGAACAACGATTCTTGCAAATAATATTTTTAAATAAAATTTTTGAATCTGTTTATGCTGTAGTTGGGAAATGGAGGAGTGAAAATTTGGCTGAGCATGTTTTTTATTATTATTATTGATTATTTATTGTTACTACAGAGCATTAAATAGTGCAGAAGTATATAGCATTTATATAGTTTGATATAATAAGGGTTTTAACACATTTTAAAATTCTTTGTATGCTGAGGTTGGAGGGCCAAGCATAAATTTGGGAGATTAGGGGTTAATTTAGATGATTATTTATTTATTTTTATTAGTGAGCAACGAATGTTGCAAATTATTTTTCTAAATAGAGAGTTTTAAAAATTTGAATATATTTTTACTGGAGTGGAGAGTGCAAATGGATAAGAGGAAATATTTGTGTGGCAAGAAAAAAATATATATGACTGATAATTTATTACCACTATATAGCAATAAATATTGCAGGTGATTTTTCTTATATAAAAAGAAAGAGCTTAAAATATTTTTAACTTCTTTATATGCTGAAAGGGCAAAGGAGATGGAATCATATGTTTGGGAGGTTAGGGGGTAATTTAGAGGATTATTTATTTTATTATTAGTGAGCAACGGAAAGTTGCAAATTATTTTTTTAAAATAAAAAGTTTCAAAGATTCGAATCTGTATGCTGAATAAATCAAACAGGAAAGTGGAAATTTGGAAGGAGGAAGCGGGAAAATTATATGTGGTTGATTATTTATTGTCACTAAAAGACCATAAAATAGAGAAGAAGATTTTTTTTAACATAAAAATAAAGATTTTAAAATAAATTTCTTGGTATGCTGCAGGTATGATGGAGGTGGAAGCAAAAATTTGGGAGGTTACAGGGGATTATTTAGAAGATAATTTTTTTATTTTTATTAGGGAGCAACAAATGTTACTTATTATTATTTGTTTAAATAAAGAGTTTTAAAATGTCTAATTTCTATGCTACAGGGAAGGCAGCAAAGTGTAAAACCAGAAGTTTCAGGTTGACACGTGGGAAATTTATTGTCACTGAACAGCTGTAAATAGGGCCCATGAGTTTATGTAAAAATAAAAAAATTGCACTATTTTAGTTTCTTTGTATGCTTGGGTAAGGAGAAGAAGCATATAAATGGTAGGTTAGGGTCAGGAATAATTATTTTTTTATTAATAAGTGATGAATGTTGGAGTTTTTTAGTAAGGAGTTTTAAAGATTTTAATCTTGAGGAGGGTGCAAAGGGGGAAGTAGACATTTTTGTGTGGCAGGGGAATAGTTTATATGATTGATTACTTGTCATTAATAAGCAAGAAGTAGGGCAAAAGATTTTTTATATAAAAATAAAGGTTTTCAAATATTTTAAACTTTTTTGTATGCTGGCTGTGCCAAGTATGGAGTAAGTGCAAATTTGGGAGGTTAGGAGTAATTTGTATGATTTTTTATTTATTTTTATTGGTGAAGAACACATGTTGCAGATTTTTAAAAATAAAGTTGTCAAAATTTTAATTTTTGTATGCTGGAGGGGGTATAATGGAAATTTTGGGGCAGAGAATAATTTCTATGATTAACTATATATTGTCACTAAATAGTGTTAAATAGGGCAGAAGATTTTTTTTATATAAAAATATAGATTTAGAATAAGAGTAAAAGATGAAAAAAGCTCATCAGTGTATAAAAAGTAGATATATTAAACTTTCTCAAAAATTACATAAATTACCTACAATAATCAAAGCACAAATAAAATTAAACAGTCAATAAAACTTGCCCATCATCAGGGGGTGAACATTTAGAGAGCTAGCATGGTGTGTGCACTATGTGTATATTTTTAGATATGTGTATAATCTAGAAATATACACAGAGTGCACATAATACCGTGCTAGCTCTCCAAATGCTACCCCCCTGATGATGGGCAAGTTTTACTGACCCGAAACTGTCTCGATATATTTGTTCTTTTATTATTGTAAATAATTAATGTAACTTTTGACAATGCTTAATATATCTACTATTTATTTATTGATGAGCTTTTTTTGTTTTTTACTCTTATAAAATACAGTGCAAAATCCTTTTAAGTGATTTTAGAATATTTTTAATTTCTTTGTATGCTAGGGAAGATAAAAGAAGGGGAAGCGTAAATTTGGGAGATTAGGGGTAATTTAGATGAATATTTATTTATTTTTATTATTCAACAACGGTTGTTGCAGATTGTTTTTTTAAATAAAAAGTTTTAAAGAATAACGTTTCTTACTATTTCTACTCGGAAAGTAACCTCTTTATTTGGTAAAATTTAACTTTTTTATATCTGTGAAACAAAAGAACACTTTAAAACATGTTTTTTGTACATTGTTTTCATATCTTAAGACCCATATTTAAAACTTTTATAGCTATAAGGTAAAGTGCTGTGTCACAAACTTTTAACCTTTTAAGGTTTTTTATACTGATAAAGATATGCAGTAAATCTTATTTTAGTATGCCAATCAACAGGCATTAGTATCGATTTTGAAGAGCAATAGAAGCATAGATGTGTCATTTCATATTAATATTAACCTTAAAAAGCATTACATTCTCTTAAAAATTATCTTATATTGTCAGTAAAATACATATACATTAACAGTAATCATTAAAAGTTATTACTGTTATCATATGTATTTTACTGACAATATAAAAGAATTTTTAAGAGGATATAATGTTTTTAAAGGATAATAGTAATATGAAATGATACATCTATGCTACTATTGCTCTCCAAAATCGATTCTAATACCTGATGATTGGTATACTAAAATACGATTTAAACGTAATATGGGCATTCAACAGACAGAATGTTCCGTTTTTAGACTATCTAAAATATGCAGTAAAATTTGGGAAAATGGAACCTGTCTTAAACGAAAAAACGCATGGTCCTGACAAATGAGATACCACTATAAAACTATAGCTAACAAGACAGACATCTGACTAGAAGGGATTTTTTTAGATGTCTACCGATCCCGTTTTAACACTTTTATTGTATAACTAATGATAGCGTATTTTTTAATAGTATTGTCAGTTTTTCTTTGATTTTAATCGCAAGATTTTTCTTAACGTCTAGATAAGTAAAAACATTATCATGAACATTAGATTCTTTGCAGACCCCTTGAAGATGTGTTGTGGATCACAGTTTGAGAAACGCTATAATGTGTAGTTAAAGTTGTAGCTAATAACATGAAACAAAAATTATCTTCATTGTTGTTTGGAAACCTCATATAACTGCCCAAATAACAGGATATATCAGTTTAGTTTGGAAAAACTGAACTGCATACTAAATAGCTACGTCAGATATTATTTTAAAATGCTTCTCATTTTAAAAAAAATAACGTGTGATTTTATAAAAAAAAAAGTACAACATAATGGTATATATGTATGGTAGTATAAACTGTTGAATATGCTCTGTATTATTCTGAAACAGTTTTATTTATTATTTTTATGACAAATAAATCTTTCCACTCCTCATTTTTATATGAACATGAACTATTTTGGCTACTATTTTTGTAGGCTATTAAAGCAACTATTTTTGAAGGCATTAGATAATGACAGTCCTTTAAAATATATCCTGCCTTGTTTACAAAACTGTATAAATTAAATAATCCTAACACAGAAAATCCTTTTTGAAAAAAAGTTTAATAATAAAAACTGAAACTCCCAATTTCTTTTTCAATTACCACCTTTTCAAGCTTTTTCACACGGCACTCCTTAACTCCTTATGCTCCCCATATCTGTGGGGTTCTTGAGTTTTATTTTATCACTGATGGATATAAACCTAAATTCTTAATCAAGCTAGCCTTTCCTTGAGTAGCCAAAGATTGTACTTTGCATTCTAATATGTTGATCACTTTTTGAAGAAGTTCTCATCATCCTAAAAATAGAACAGCACACATAAGCAGACTCTGTGTAAATTATTTTGAATATTTTAATTCAAATTAAAGATGATTTATTATTCAAGTGTCGTTTAACGATATATTTGTCTTTATCGTAAGTTTAAATTAATGTTGGATATTTTTATTACATTTTTAAAATGGCGATTTTTTCAGATTTTTCTTTAAAACTTTTTCAACATATATATATTTTTTAATTTTGCGCTCCAAGAAAAACACGCATATAAATTTATTAAGGTATTCCGTATTTTCATACCTGTAAAAAACTACACAAAAAAATATCTAGGAGATAAATTTTCCTTGCATTTTCGACTGTCCAGAAAATAGGACGATGGTACAATCTACTACTACATAACCCCTAACAGTTAGTAATGGAGATAGTCGTTTTTTAAATCTAACTTACGCAGGCGCCTAACAGTCTGTCTGAGAGGTGCACATCATGTGCCAGACAGGTGTGTGGGGAAAGGGGTAACTTGTTCTGAAACAAAAAGGCAGTTAGTATTTTGAAATTTATCAAAACAAATCTACTTTCTCTCGTTTTTGTATATTTAAACTTTGTTTTCTTTTGAAAATTATTTTGATGCTAAAATTTTAAAATGTCACGTAAATTTTTAACTGTGCAAGAAACCTTGTATTTTTTGTGGACTTTAGATGACAATGATGACAGTGATTTAGTCGACATAGACAATGAATTAGCGTTTTTATCTTCAGATCCCGATACACTGATGAATTGGATGGCTTATCTACAAGGAAGATAGAAGAAACAATGTGTGATGAAGTACATTCAAAAGATGTTGCATACATTATTGAAATTTTAGTTTCTAATAGCAATGAAGAACATGATATAATTCCAAATGAGAAAAATGCGATAGAATCACAATTGAGTTGTTTCAGTAATGACCAATTTCGGAAAAACAAAAAGTGTATCGTCCGAAGAAAGAAGAGTAGAGTAAAAGATGGCAGAAAACAAGTTAAGATACCAGTGTGCCTTACATTCTACAATAAATATAAAAACAGAGTTGATTTGTTTGATAATCATGCATCAGCTTATTTTACTTCAATTTAAGAGAAAAAATGGCACTGGCTTTTAGTTGTTAATGCGTTTGAAACAGCACTAGCTGCTTCATGGAAGCTCAATTAGTTATTTAGTGATGATAGTCTTAGCCTGCTTAATTTTCGAAGACATATAACAGTTGCCTATTTGGGCCGAAAATCTTGCAGAAAATTACAATTACCAATAACAATTATCGAAAATTACAATTAACCAATTATCTTGCAGAAAATTGGGTATTCAACAGGTTAATGAAGATTTTCTAAAGCTTAAAAATGAACATGTTATTGTATCAAAAACCTGAAAACCGTCAAAAAAAGATGCTAGCTAAAAATGTGTACAGCAAAACCAACAACTATCTGTAAAAATGTAACGTTGGACAATACATAAGATGCTTTCTCCCTTTCCACTTATGTAACAATGAATAGCAGCGGATTGTGCCATTGTCCTATATTTACAACAGCTTGTGCCTATCAAACTAATAACAGTTTGGTAAGTTTTTATATTTTATGTGTATACATAGGCTTAGAGAAACACATATTTAAGATTTTATTAAAAAATATAAATTTTTTCAATGCTTGCTACGATATGGGTTAAAACTTGTATTTTAAAAATTTTGCTTTAAATATATCAGGGTGATCTCAGATAATCTAAAAACCCATAAAAAAAATAATTTTTCTGTTCAAAACATATGAAGTAGGCTTAACTTATATTACACGTGCAACAAATCATGTATTTTACATATTTTTAATTTCTGTATGTAAGAGATGGAAAAATAATTGTAAAAGTAAATATTTAAATGTAATTTGTTTTTACTCTAACAGTTTTGTAAAAATATTTTTCCATATAAAGCATTTAAATTGTAATTGTAGCAATAAAAATAAAATGTGCCAGAAATTTTTATGTATTTAGGGATTTAATTTATAAATGCACTTAAATGCATTTGTTATGCAAACAGTTTATAAATGTATAAGGGTAGATCAAATGAAAACTGAACACTGGTTATAATTTGGTTCATTGTTGTCTGAGTCTGGTGAAACTGTGTAGAGGTAGAGCAGGAAGTAAGGAAGGCAACCCCTTCTGCAGAAATGGACTTGCAATAGGTAATCACGCAGCAACACGTGGTATACGCTGGCGAAAGACAGACAGTACCGTCCAGCTGGCAGTTGGTTGTTGTTATTCATCTGCGTCTGTGGGATGTTTTTGTGTAAAAAAAGAGCAACGCATTGTTATTTGTTACCTAGCGGCCGAAGGAGTTTTATTTCACGAATAAAGGCAGTGTACGGAGAACATGCACTGATATCGACTCGTGTGCATGGTCATAGACACCCTACTTGGACGACAGTCGGTGGGCATATGGACTTATGTTCAGGCTGAAAAAACCCATCACTATTCAACAAAATCCAGACACCGAAACCGGCCCAGATCAGCAAGCATTTATACAAAATGCGTTCACAGTAAATTCCAAAATTTGGAGTAAAATAATTTAACAAACAATGGCCGTATCGCCAGCGAAATTAAAACATAACAAACACTAAATTAAATTATCTAATCATAGCAAGCTCTTTGAAACTATTCTATAACTAATAAAATAAAACTAAATCCTAAATACACAAACTTGTTAGCACACAAACATGTTAGCACACAAACATGAAGAAATGCAACATGCCTTAGTACAAAAGTTAGCAGCCAGACACTATTATGCAGGAAAGTCCAAAAGTCTAGCATCAAAAAGCTATGGTTCACAATACTGTTAAAACAGACATCATTGAGCAGAAAAGTTCAAAAGTCAATAAACAAAAGAAACTACATAACTGGCAGCACTGTCAAATCAGCAAAACAGTCAGAAAGTATACCACAAGACATTTTTGAAAAGTTCAAAAATCTATCATCAGACTATCATAACAGGCAACACTGTCAGGTCAACAAACAGTCATAGCAAGACACAACAGGCACATATACTATTGTTTGAAAGATGTTCCAAAGTCTATCAGCAGAAGCCAAAACCATACTCACTCAATCATTGGCACAATTCATACAGTAGAAATAAGCATTCGAGCACATCAGTCCAATCGTAATTTCATGTATTCCTTCCACGTATACGCCAAATCACCAGATTCTTTATTCATTTCAATAAAACAAGCCATGAATCTTTGACTATCTGAAGCTGTCAAGACACCAAGTTAGTATCTGTAACAATATATTATAATACTTTTTGCTCCAAGTTTATACATATGCTTAAATCCAGTACCTCAAATTAAAAATCTTGAAATCTAAGAAATTTACATGATGACATGATTAACATCATAAATCCGTTAAAAGAACTCGTTCAATGGTTATATTAAGTAATATTAATTATTGGACTCAAGATAAAGTAATTGTTAACATGCCATCAAACTAATAAAATCACTAAGCATCTTCACATGGTATACGAAGAATAAATATATAAAGTGATTGTTCACATGCAGAAACATTAAAATACAAAAATATTGATTCCCGAAAAGGCCAATAGGCAGTTCTGTACAAATCATTGACTGGAATATCATTCAAGACCTTTCAGTACCCAAAAGGTAAAACTCAAGATGAAATAATTGTTCCCATGCTAATATTTAAGTATAGACATTGAATCTTTAATAAGGCATTGATCAATACTGCAATCAGATCAGTAATGATAATATGTCAGAATGAATCAATAGCCCTGTGATAAAACTCTTAAATGAAATAATTGTTCTCATGCAAGCATAGTAGAGGAAAAGTGGGGGTCCGACTGCAGGTGGAGGAGCTGGTGCAAGGTGCAGCACCGGCTCCTCAGCTCCTCCACTCAAAGTGCAGCTCAGCTCCTCCACTCAAAGTGCAGCACCTGCCCACATGCCCACCGCTCGAAGTGCAGCACCTGCCCTCAGCCCTCCACTCGAACTGCAGCACCTGCCCACCGCTCGAAGTGTCCTTCACCACCTAAAATAAGGGGATTATTTTAATGAATTTTAATTGGGGAACTTAGAAATTTTTCGAAGCAAATTTTTTTTTTCAACAAGAGTACGCAGTTTGAATAGGAGTGTATGCAGTAGAAGTCAATGAATAATTAAAAATAATAATTAAAAAGGGTCATTAATTTTAATTGGGGAACTTAGAAATTTTTCGAAGCAAATATATTTTTTTTTCAACGAGAGTATGCAGTTTGATTATGAATGTATGCAGTAGAAGTGAATGATTAATTAATTAAAAATAGTAATTAATTAATTTTAATTGCAGAACTTAAGAAATTTTGGCGAGATTTTTTTTTCCCTCAACGAGAGTACGCAGTTTGCATGTGCAGTAGAATGGTAGATGCTAGTAATTAAAAAGGGTCATTAATTAATTTTAAATGGCGGACTTCAATATTTTTGGGCAAACAGGCGCGTTTTAATAAATTCGATATAGGTTGTGGTAAAAAATATAGGGTCCCGTATGAATTGTACTGCACTCAATTCTAATAGCTCGCCCCCTCCCCCTCCCTTTTCTACCTAGAGGGGTTCTTCAATTGAAGTTAGGCTAACAATACAGATTGGTATAAAAAGAAGAATTTTAACGTATATATAAAATAAACAAGTATGAAAAATCATGCGTAGCGACATAATTCATGAATCACTTTCCAACATCATTGAAATGTTATGTGAACAAAATATAATTTTACCAGCTAGTGCATAGTTAATTAAAATAGTGAACAGATCCCCTTTTTAATAAAAAGGAACCCTTCACAAAAATCCAATTATGCATAAGGACCCTTCCTAAAATCAGATAATTTACACTTTACCCTGTTTTTTTAAATTCAAGTTAGGCTAAAAGTACAACTTACACATCGATATGTTCGAAATACAGGCAGCCTTTGAAAGAAACCGGAAAAAAGTTAAAGATTTAAGCCCTGCTCATAAAATAATGCGATTATTTGTATCCCAGTGTCCTTCTCAAAAAATAATATAACCCTATTTGAATTCCAGGGCCCTTCACAAATAATATAACCCTATTTAAATCCCAGGTCTCCTTCACAAAATAAATCCAACAGATTCATGTTACATTACGGTGATAGGAATACGAGAGAGGCATTGCCTTTACGCACGAGAGATGCATTGACCTTTCATAAAAATGCAAGGTCCGATGTTTGAATGAAAAGGCCTCTTCACAATATACCCTGTAAAAATAATATGATTCCACAGATATTTTAAGAAATAGACTGCTATTTTCAAATGAGTTTGTGTTCATGCGATGTAAAAATAGGTTTTACACGAATGCCTTTTTAGTTTAAGGTTTAAAATATATATTTTTTAGAATTGAAATTAAGAAAAACAGACGGCTATCCAGTATCCCCTCAACATGCATATCGCTGAATCATCTTTCTATCGGGAAGCGTTGATTTCACCCCGTATGAGATAATGAGTCACTCCGCGATAAGAAATACCTGTTACTCACAGTTTCTGGCACATTTTTTTGTAGGTAAATGTATGAAATGAGCTATTTAAACCCGTCAATGTATACAAATTATTTCGTGTAGTCCTATATAGGTTCTACTCTTCAGATATACATATGGTGATATATATATATATATATATATACTAAAATCTGTTAAGTTTTAAAAGGCTTCACTGTGTATTTAATGAAAAATAAGAACTAAGAAATGGCCATTAAGAGGTACCCTTAAGAATTTTGAGGCAAACAGATGTTTAAATGAATTTGAACCTCTTTAAATGAACCTGTGTTTAAATGAATTTGATAGGTTATGGTAGAAAAATACCGGGTGCCCTATAAGATATATGAATTAAATAATATAAAATTACATTAGTTTATGCTTTTTGTATAGTAAAGTATAGAAAAATTATACTAAATTGAGTTTTTAGTATTCTAACTTAAAAATTTCTTTTGAGGAATAAATAGAATAACTAACCTTTTGACTTTGTTATTATAAAATATATATTGTACTATTTAGTTAGGGCATTATTTCAATTTTTTTTAATTTTGAAAAAAAATATATACATAAAGTTATCTTACCTAAAAAGTGTAATCATTATGTACTGGACTTCATCCAAACTCGAATGTATGCTTGTCTTACAACAACTGAAAGGTAATATGTTTGCTTATCTCTTAAAACCACGGGATATCATGACGTCATGGATAAGGCATATGGTAGAATACAGAATGAATAGGTATTATAAGACTGAAAAATAAAATAATCATAAATCATAAATTTTGCATACTTCATACAAACACTTACAGTTATGAAAAATGATTGCTACTATTAACCATATGAGAAAATGAATCATTAGCTAATCTTATCAGTGTATGTCATATTTAACTAACAGGCTCAAACATGCGTGAATTTTGACTAGAATTATTCACTGAATGTAAAAAAAAAATGATTTATATTTAGATCTAATATTTATATCGTTTAACATTTTAAAATCCTATTAAAAGTATATACATTAGTATGCTTGTGAAAGGTCTATTTTTAATACTAAACATTGTGTGAAGTGTCCTGTTTTAGGGTTAAAAGTTTCGTGAAGGGGTCTGTTTCAAGGACCCTGTTTCGAAATGACTTAAGAACGCCCAATTTATTCCTAAACATTCAACTCGAATCGTTATATATGCTTCATTGTGTATTCAATGAAAAATAATAACTAAGAAATAAAATTAAAAATAGTAATTAAGAGATAGCCTTAAGAATTTTTGGAATAAGAGATTGGTTTTAATTAAATAGGTTAATGAATCTAATTCGATACAAGTCATATTTAAATAGAAATTACACTAAAAGTACAACAATACATATGAATTATACTCCACTAAATTTAATAGCACCCTCCCCTATTTTCGTAGAAATGTCTTCAATATAATTTAGGCTAAATTTAGGCTAACAATATACACTTCAAAAAATACATAGTGACCACAAGAAGGATAGGAATTCGATATATACTACAACTTAAGTAAAATATAATTTCTCTTATCGCATAAAATATATTAACATGTCCTGTAAAAATATATTAACAAGACATGAACTATTAACACATGAGTTAAAACATATTGGTTATACAAAACATATATATATATAAATTCATCATTACCTAAAAATGTCAAGCATGATTTACTGGACTTCACCTAAATTCAACTAGATTCTTCACCACGTGGTTTGATGACATCACTGATCGCGATAACATTCTAGATAATATTCACTGATAAGAACACATTTCAATTAATTTCTTCTAAAGAAAGTATAAGAGTTGATTCTAAGGTCTAGGTATGTAGATATATAGTAGGTTAGTAGTAATATATTTTTAAAGTACATTTTATTTTGTTTTAAAAGAAATGGTTATTTTTCTCTTTACGTAGGGTAGACAAAATTAAAACATCAAATATTAAATTTAATCTTTAGCAATACAAAAACTTACACCTACAGAAACGCAGACATCTTTTTCGTTATATTCATGCAGACCTAAAATATATCACATATGTTCTTTCTTTTACCATGATACATATGGATTTTTTAAATGTATGTCACGTGACTATCTAAAGCGAGATTGATACTTAAAACCATTAATATATGTGAATTCTTTCGTATAGCCCTGTATAGATGCTACTCACCAAATATATATATATATATATATATATATATATATATATATATATACTAAAATCTGTAAAGTTTTAAAATGCTTCAATGATTATTCAATGAAAAATACTAACTATGAAATATTAATTAAAATATATGCTAATGTTTGAACTTAAAAAAAATTTGGGATAAGAGATAGGTTTTATTTAAATAGGTTAATGAATCTAATTCGATACAAGTCTTGTTAAAACAGAGATTATAGTTAAAATACACATTAATTATACAGCATTACACTGTATTACACAATGCGCTACCTCACCTATATTATCACAGAAATACCTTCGATAAAATTTAGACTAACAATACACACCTAAAAAATATATACAGAGTACCCAGAAAATGATAGGAATGAATGTAAAATTTTAACGTAAATTATAAAATAGGATCTACAATAAGTGACAATAAATAAATATGAAGGAAAAATCATGAGTCATGGTATACTTTATGAAACACTTTCTAATGCTATGTGACTATCGTTAAGAATTTGAAATAAGTGAATTAGATTTAATAATTCATACTGGAAATGTATTTTTAAAAATATTAGTAGCTTCGCCTACTTTTAAATAATTCAAGTTATATGATGAAGATTTAACCGTTGTAGAACGACTAAAAACTAGCATTTTAATGAACCAACCCATCTATGTTGGATTTTCTATTTTAGAATTATCTAAATTAGTTATGTATGATTTTCATTACAATTTTATAAAGAAAACATACAAAGATTGTGCAGTTTTACTCTTTACGGATATAGATTCCTTAATATTCAAACACATAATATTTATAAGGATATGGAACACCATGATTTTTTCGACTTTTCTGAATACTCGAAATCCCATCGTCTAAACCGCACAAGTTTCGAACCCACAAACATATAATCAGACTTGTCATTTTATAGCCAGGACGCAAACCACAGGGCTAAGTGAGCCCCCACTTATTTTATAGTCATCACGCTAACTATTGGGCTTAGTAAGCCCCAGGCTAATTTATATCCACCATGCTAACTATTGGGCTTAGTGAGCCCCTGCTTATTTTATAGTCAACATGCTAACTATTGGGCTTAGTGAGCCCCAGGTTGACTTATACCCACCACGCTAACTATTGGGCCTAGTGAACCCCCGCTTATTTTATAGCCACCATACTAACCACAGGGCTAAGTGAGCCCCCGCTTATTTTATAGTCACCATGCTAGGTATTAGGCTGAGTGAGCCCCAGGCTATTTTATACCCACTACGCTAACTAATGGGCTGAGTGAGCCCCAGGCTATTTTATACCCACCACGTTTACTGGGCTTAGTGTGCCCCCGCTTATTTTATAGCTACCACGATAACCACAGGGCTAAGTGAGCCCCCGCTTATTATATAGTCAACACGCTAACTACTAGGCTGATTAAGCCCCAGGTATTTTATACCCATCACTCTAACTACTGGGCTGATTAAGCCCCAGGTATTTTATACCCATCACGCTAACTACTGGGCTGAGTGAGCCCCAGGTTATTTAGTCGCATGAATATGATTTCCAAGGTATATATCCTAATTTGATTTAGACCACTGCCTATGGTAAGATAAAGCTGAGAAGTAAATTGGTAAACTATGTACATTTCCCTCGAAAACACACTTGTATTTTATTAAATATCTGCAGAAACCAGCATAGTTTATTAAAATTATATACATTCTCATTAGTTTATGAATCTACTAACTTATAATATCTATATGGTAACTTGGATTATTAGTATTCCCACTTAAAAATTTCTTTTGTAGATTTAATATGATAAACACTAACATGAGACTGACTAAACTTTTACCATTTTCATTTCAACTTAGTTTTAGGAAATTTATCTACATAGCTTTAAATTTTACTGTTTAGTAAGTCTATTATTTCAAAGTATTATTTTTTAGTTCTAATATTCAAAACATATTCATATCGTTTTACATAGTAGGTATCAAATTAATTTAAAGTCATATTAAAAATATATATACAAATACTATTCTTACCAAACACGCCAGCTAGCTAAGCACCCAACCATCTCACACCAAGACTCTGAGAAAAGTGAATGCTTGTTCAGGGCCTTATCAGCTAATGTAATCACCGATAAGATTTGATCACGTGACATGTAACTTCACTGATTAAGTGATATCACGTGACCATGTGGTATCATTCAATACGTCACCAGTGACGTCAGAGATCACGTGACTAGGTCATAAAAGAACCAATTGCTAATTGCAATTAACAATTTACCTCTAATTGATTTGTATAATATATGTATAGATAAATTAATACATAATTTATCTATATATTATTTCGTAATACATAGTACATGTACTATGTTTTACGAAATAATAGAAAAATCATGTATTAATTTATCTATATATTATATCTATATATTTATCTATATATTATTTCGTAATACATAGTACATGTACTACGTTTTACGAAATAATAGAAAAATCATGTATTAATTTATCTATACATATATTATACAAATCAATTAGAGGTAAATTGTTTAATTGCAATTAGCAATTGGTTCTTTTATGACCTAGTCACGTGATCTCTGACGTCACTGGTACGTATTGAATGATACCACATGGTCACGTGATATCACTTAGTCAGTGACGTCACATGTCACGTGATCAAATCTTATCAGTGATTATATTAGCTGATAAGGCCCTGAACAAGCATTCACTTTTCTCAGAGTCTTGGTGTGAGACGGTTGGGTGCTTAGCTAGCTGGCGTGTTAGGTAAGAATAGTATTTGTATATATATTTTTAATATGACTTTAAATTAATTTGATACCTACTATGTAAAACGATATGAATATGTTTTGAATATTAGAACTAAAAAATAATACTTTCAAATAATAGACTTACTAAACAGTAAAATTTAAAGCTATGTAGATAAATTTCCTAAAATTAAGTTGAAATGAAAATGGTAAAAGTTTAGTCAGTCTCATGTTAGTGTTTATCATATTAAATCTACAAAAGAAATTTTTAAGTGGGAATACTAATAATCCAAGTTACTATATAGATATTATAAGTTAGTAGATTCATAAACTAATGAGAATGTATATAATTTTAATAAACTAAGCAGATTTCTGCAGATATTTAATAAAATACAAGTGAGTTTTCGAGGGAAATGTACATAGTTTACCAATTTACTTCTCAGCTTTATCTTACCATAGTCTAAATCAAGTTAGGATATATACCTTGGAAATCATATTCATGCGACTAAACAACCTGGGGCTCACTCAGCCCAGTAGTTAGCGTGATGGGTATAAAATACCTGGGGCTTAATCAGCCCAGTAGTTAGCGTGTTGACTATATATAAGCGGGGGCTCACTTAGCCCTGTGGTTATCGTGGTAGCTATAAAATAAGCGGGGGCACACTAAGCCCAGTAAACGTGGTGGGTATAAAATAGCCTGGGGCTCACTCAGCCCATTAGTTAGCGTAGTGGGTATAAAATAGCCTGGGGCTCACTCAGCCTAATACCTAGCATGGTGACTATAAAATAAGCGGGGGCTCACTTAGCCCTGTGGTTAGTATGGTGGCTATAAAATAAGCGGGGGTTCACTAGGCCCAATAGTTAGCGTGGTGGGTATAAGATAGCCTGTGGCTCACTAAGCCCAATAGTTAGCATGTTGTGTTGACTATAAAATAAGCAGGGGCTCACTAAGCCCAATAGTTAGCGTGGTGGATATAAATTAGCCTGGGGTTTACTAAGCCCAATAGTTAGCGTGGTGACTATAAAATAAGCGGGGGCTCACTTAGCCCTGTGGTTAGCGTCCTGGCTATAAAATGACAAGTCTGATTATATGTTTGTGGGTTCGAAACTTGTGCGGTTTAGACGATGGGGTTTCGAGTATTCAGAAAATTCTAAAAAATCATGATGGTGCTCCATATCCTTATAAATATTATCTGTTTGAATATGATAAGTTAAGGAATCTATATCCGTAAAGAGTAAAACTGCATGATCTTTGTATGTTTTCTTTATAAAATTGTAATGAAAATCATACATAACTAATTTAGATAATTCTAAAATAGAAAATCCAACATAGATGGGTTGGTTCATTAAAATGCTAGTTTTTAGTCGTTCCACAGCGGTTAAATCTTCATCATATGTCTTGAATGATTTAAAAGTAGGCGAAGCTACTAATTTTTTAAAAAATACATTTCCAGTATGAATTATTAAATTTAATTCACTTATTTCAAATTCTTAAAGATAGTCACATAGCATTGGAAAGTGTTTCATAAAGTATACCATGACTCATGATTTTTCCTTCATATTTATTTATTGTCACTTATTGTAGATCCTATTTTATAATTTACGTTAAAATTTTTCATTCATTCCTATCATTTTCTGGGTACTCTGTATATATTTTTTAGGTGTGTATTGTTAGTCTAAATTTTATCGTAGGTATTTCTGTGATAATATAGGTGAGGTAGCGCATTGTGTAATACAGTGTAATGCTGTATAATTAATGTGTATTTTAACTATAATCTCTGTTTTAACAAGACTTGTATCGAATTAGATTCATTAACCTATTTAATTAAAACCTATCTCTTATCCCAAAATTTTTTTAAGTTCAAACATTAGCATATATCTTAATTAATATTTCATAGTTAGTATTTTTCATTGAATAATCATTAAAGAATTTTAAAACTTTACAGATTTTAGTATATATATATATATATATATACAGTGGACTCTCTCTATCTGAACACTCTCTAATGTGAACACCCCGGTAATATGAACACTTTCTGTCGGTCCCGGTGAAACTCCATAGAGTTAACAAAAGATGAACTCTCTGTATTCTGAACACCCTCTAATCTGAACACCCCACTATTATGAACGCTACTTTTGATCCCCATTCTAACCTGCCTCTCCATAAACTGAACGTGTGTTTGCAGTCGGAATGCGGGGAATTCCCGCATCATGGAAATTCAGAAAAATTGTTGCAGAAGAATAAAAGGGTTCAATGAACTCTATTTAAAAATAAAGAAGCAAAATAATTTCTAGATTTTAAGATCTATCTGATGCTGAAATTTGTTTCAATAATTCAGATAAAATCTTCAATTAACAAAACAAAACAAAACAAAATTGACAGAATATTTTTGTCTTTACTGTACGTGTTCTCAACTAACTAGAACATTCTTATATATTTTTAATAAATAAAAAAGTGTAGATATGAAATTGTTTCCATTTCAGAAAAAGTAAATCACGATAATCAAATTAAATGAAATGATCAAAACAATCAATTTTTATTCAAAGAGATAGAGAAAAAATAATGTAAAAAGCATATCACGTGATTTCCCCTCTCCCGAGCTGAGATAAAAATAGAAAGGTTGCGCAACAGAAATGCCCACTTCCCCAATGACAGATAAAAGACAACAGGTGTTAGAGGGAGTGGTTAAAAAAGGTTTATGGTTTATTTTCTGCACACCTGGTTTGCAGCATTATCGCTTCTGTTTCTTTCTTCCTTTTTGCTCAGCAAAGGTAAAAATTTTTTGTTATTTCACTATCGTTGCAGGGAAAGAATAACAACACTTACGCAGATGTGTCAGAAATAAGTAAGAAAACAAAAAAAAGGAAAGAACTGAAGCTTCAGAAAAAATACGAAGTTGTTCAAAAATTAAAATCAAAAGTAAGACAAAGCAAAATTGCATCTGAATTTGGAATTTCAGTTGGTCAAGTCAACGCCATCAGCAAGAAAGATAAAGAAATTATAGCCAATTTTGAAGCAAATGAACTTTCCTCAAAGTGTAGAATTTTCGAAAAGAAAACAGGAAACGAGAATATAGATAATCACATCTGGAAGTTTTTTTGCCAAATGAAAAAGAAGAATCTTCCTGTCACTGGACCCCTGCTAAAGCAGATTGCTCTGGATTCTGTAGAAAAGGAGAAAATCTCGGAATTCAAGGCATCAGAAAGATGGCTGACTCGCTTCAAAAGTCGGCGTAACATCGAATTCAAAATAATCAATGGTGAAGCTGCAGACGTAAATATCGACACTGTGGAGGAATGGAAAAGTAAGCTTCCGGATATAAAGAAGGATTTCGATTCTGCTGACATTTTCAATGCCGACGAAACCGGCCTGTTTTTCAGAGCTCTTCCAAATAAAACCTTAGCAGAAAGAAGCGAGAAATGCATGGGCGAAAAAATGTTAAAAGAAAGACTTATCGTTATGCTCTATGTCAGTTTTATGGGGAGAAGCTCAAACCACTTGTGATCGGAAAAATTGAAAAACCACGATGCTTCAAAAATGTGAAGATAGCGTCATTGCCTGTGCACTATAAATCAAATCGAAAAGCCTGGATGACATTCACAATTTTCTCACAATGGTTGGAGGGCATTAACGAGATGATGAAGAGAGAAGGAAGAAAAATTCTTCTGTTTGTGGATTACGCCAGATCACATACACATGTGCAGCTGAGCAACATGAGCCTGAAGTTCCTGCCACCGAACGGTACTTTTCTAATCCAACCACTGGATCAAAGAGTAATCAAGACCTTTAAAGCTCACTACTGAATTCATTTTTTGAAGAAAATGTCCGTGGTAAATTCGGTAACCAAACTAACGAAGAAGGTCAATGTAATGGATGCTGTCCATTGGATATCCATTGCTTGGAATGAAGTAACCCCCTACACCATCCAAAAATGCTTCTACAAAGCTGGATTCCCGTGTGAGAATGATAAATCAAGGACAGAGGACCAAGAAGCAACAGCTGTGAGTGACTTGGGGTCAATTCTTCAGGAGCTTCATACTAGAATTGAACCTAGAACTTATCTCGAAGCCGACGGAAGCCTTCCTGTTTGCGACAACATCGTTGAAGAGGAAGAGGGTAGTGAAGACGAAGCAGAACCAGAAGAGACCGATGAAACAAGAAGTATGATTATCTTCAAGCAATATGGTCAAGGGATTCAAGACCTGTTGAACTATGCGGCTGAACATCACCCGGAAGCCTTTCCTCTTCTTAAACAACTAGATAACATGTACACTGCACGAGCATCACAATGCAAAAACAGACTAAAATTACTCACTTTTTAAGTAATGTACCGATTATGTTTTCAAGCAATGTATTGTATATATGTAATTGTATGTTTTGAAAAAAAAAATGTAATATAACTTTTTTAATAGTTTCTAAATTCAGCACCTCCATCTTGGTAACTTGCATGGTTAACCAGGCTAAGTATTCTATACAGTCTATAAACTCAATACATAGTAAGTAGTAGTAATGCATTTCCCAATCTCCCTCTATAATGAACACCCCCATAATCTGAACATTTTTGGTCGGTCCCATGAGTGTTCAGAATAGAGAGAGTCCACTGTATATATATATTTGGTGAGTAGCATCTATACAGGGTTATACGAAAGAATTCACATATATTAATGGTTTTATGTATCAATCTCGCTTTAGATAGTCACGTGACATGCATTTAAAAAATCCATATGTATCCTGGTAAAAGAAAGAACGTATGTGATATATCTTAAAGTCTGCATGAATATAACGAAAAGGATGTCTGCGTTTCTGTAGGTGTAAGTCTTTGTATTACTAAAGATTAAATTTAATATTTGATGTTTTCATTTTGTCTACCCTACGTAAAGAGAAAAATAACCATTTCTTTTAAACCAAAATAAAAAGTACTTTAAAAATATATTACTACTAACCTACTGTATATCTACATACCTAGACCTTAGAATCAACTCTTATACTTTCTTTAGAAGAAATTAATTGAAATGTGTTCTTATCAGTGAATATTATCTAGAATGTTATCGCGATCAGTGATGTCATCAAACCACGTGGTGAAGAATCTAGTTGAATTTAGGTGAAGTCCAGTAAATCATGCTTGACATTTTTAGGTAATGATGAATTTATATATATATATGTTTTGTATAACCAATATGTTTTAATTCATGTGTTAATAGTTCATGTCTTGTTAATATATTTTTACAGGACTTGTTAATATATTTTATGCGATAAGAGAAATTATATTTTACTTAAGTTGTAGTATATATCGAATTCCTATCCTTCTTGTGGTCACTATGTATTTTTTGAAGTGTATATTGTTAGCCTAAATTTAGCCTAAATTATATTGAAGACATTTCTACGAAAATAGGGGAGGGTGCTATTAAATTTAGTGGAGTATAATTCATATACCAGGTGATCCAAAAGTCAGGACGAACTTTAAAAATGAATAATTCGAAAACGAATCAAGATACAAAGACACGGTTTGCACCAAACAGATGCAAAAGAATCCGGGTTTTGTGTGGCAACGAAATAAAAATAGTTCTGTTGACGACCAACAGATGGCGCTGTCGGATTTGTGATGTAGGATTATGCATAGCAACAAACGATATAAAAAGAAGCAACTGCAGCAGGTAATGGTAGTCGAAGCTTGTATGCATCGAAATGCTGTCCATAGTTGAGAAATCCCTCTTAGTTAAACTGTATTATAAGAATTCGGAAAGTGCCATTGCGGCATTGCGAGCATATCGCTACATGAAGGGTATGCGAGATATCAAAGGACCAATAACGTCTTCTGCATTGAACAAAATGATGAAGAAATTTGAAGCTACAGGTTCTTTGGCATCACGTCAGAGAAGTGGACGTCCCTCAACAGCCGCTGCTGTTGCCACGACAAGCAGACGGTGATCAATCCATGTCGGCGGTTGCTGCACATGGGGAGTCCAGTGCTCGAGAATTTTCGAGGCAGACAGGAGTGTCATATGGGAGTGTCTGGAGAGCACTGCGAATAACTTTGCAGCGGTATCCCTACAAGTTGCAACATAACCAAAAACTGAAACCTCCTGACTTTGACTCTCACCGAGATTTTGCGAATTTGGTATTCAATAAGATGTAAGAGCAGCACGTCTGGTTTCACACTGTGCTTTGGACAGATGAATTGCATTTCACACTCTCTGACGCTGTTAACACCCACAATTGTCGAGTGTGGACCACAGAAAATCCACATGCATTTGTTGAGGTACCCTTGCAACAGTCTAAAGTGACGGTCTGGTGTGGCTTCACTGCTGATTTCATAATTGGTCCATTTTTTTCGAGGAAATCACACAGACGGGTTTCAAAACAGTTTCTGTCACTGGTCAGCGGTATGTAGCACTGTTACAGAACATTTTTCCTGAACTGCAAGCGCGACAGGCACTCCAAACATTCACCTTTATGCAAGATGGATCACTACCTCATATTGCTCTGCCTGTGCAACGTCTGCTATGCTCAACATTTGGGGAGGATCGCATTATCAGTCGCTACTTTAATCACGCATGGCCTGCAAGATCTCCCGATCTGACACCCTGTGACTTTTGGCTGTGGGGATTCTTGAAGTCAAAAGTGTACTGCGACCAACCGGCATCATTAGCAGCACAGAAAGATGCCATCCGCCAAAATGTGTCTGCCATAACGCAAGAAATGCTACTAAATGCTGTGAACGGTGTGGTGCCTCATCTGACAGCTGTACTTCTGAATGATGGACAGCACATTGAACATCTACTGTAGTACTAATTAACTGTAATTAAGCTTCCCTGTAAGTTGTCAACAATTTTTCATTTGTAAATTATCTTTTGGTGCAATAAAACACTATAGAGCCATCTGTTGGTCACCAACAGAACTGTTTTTTTGTAGCCACACAAAACCCGGTTTCTTTTCCGTCCGTTTGGTGCAAACCGTATCTTTGTATCTTGATTCGTTATCAAATTATTCATTTTTAAAGTTCGTCCTGACTTTTGGATCACCCGGTATATTGTTGTACTTTTAGTGTAATTTCTATTTTCGTATGACTTGTATCGAATTAGATTCATTAACCTATTTAATTAAAACCAATTTCTTATTCCAAAAATTCTTTAGGCTATCTCTTAATTACTATTTTTAATTTTATTTCTTAGTTATTATTTTTCATTGAATACACAATGAAGCATATATAACGAATCGAGTTAAATGTTTAGGAATAAAATGTGCGTTCTTAAGTCATTTCGAAACAGGGTCCTTCAAACAGACCCCTTCACGAAACTTTTAACCCTAAAACAGGACACTTCACACAATGTTTCGTATTAAAAATAGACCTTTCACAAGCATACTAATGTATATACTTTTAATAGGATTTTAAAATGTTAAACGATATAAATATTAGATCTAAATATAAATCTTTTTTTTTACATTCAGTGAATAATTCTAGTCAAAATTCAAATATGACATACACTGATAAGATTAGCTAATGATTCATTTTCTCATATGGTTAATAGTAGTATTCATTTCTCATAACTGTAAGTGTTTGTATGAAGTATGCAAAATTTATGATTTATGATTATTTTATTTTTCAGTCTTATAATACCTATTCATTCTGTATTCTACCATATGCCTTATCCATGACGTCATGATATCCCGTGGTTTTAAGAGATAAGCAAACATATTACCGTTCAGTTGTTGTAAGACAAGCATACATTCGAGTTTGGATGAAGTCCAGTACATTATGATTACACTTTTTAGGTAAGATAACTTTATGTATATATAATTTTTCAATATTAAAACAAAAATTTTTTTAAATAATTCCCTAACTAAATAGTACAATATATATTTCATAATAACAAAGTCAAAAGGTTAGTTATTCTATTCATTCCTCAAAAGAAATTTTTAAGTTAGAATACTAAAAACTCAATTTAGTATAATTTTTCTATACTTTACTATACAAAAAGCATAGACTAATGTAATTTTATATTATTTTATTCATATATCTTATAGGGCACCCGGTATTTTTCTACCATAACCTCTATCAAATTCATTTAAACACAGGTTCATTTAAACAGGTTCAAATTCATTTAAACATCTGTTTGCCTCAAAATTCTTAAGGGTATCTCTTAATGGCTATTTCTTAGTTCTTATTTTTCATTAAATACACAGTGAAACCTTTTAAAACTTAACAGATTTTAGTATATATATATATATATATATCACCATATGTATATATGAAGAGTAGAACCTATATAGGACTACACGAAATAATTTGTATACATTGACGGGTTTAAATAGCTCATTTCATACATTTACCTACAAAAAAATGTGCCAGAAACTGTGAGTAACAGGTATTTCTTAACGCGGAGTGACTCATTATCTCATACGGGGTGAAATCAACGCTTCCCGATAGAAAGATGATTCAGCGATATGCATGTTGAGGAGATACTGGATAGCCGTCTGTTTTTCTTAATTTCAATTCTAAAAAGTATATATTTTAAACGTTAAACTAAAAAGGCATTCGTGTAAAACCTATTTTTACATCGCATGAATACAAACTCATTTGAAAATAGCAGTCTATTTCTTAAAATATCTGTGGAATCATATTATTTTTACAGGGTATATTGTGAAGAGGCCTTTTCATTCAAACAGCGGACCTTGCATTTTTATAAAAGGTCAATGCATCTCTCGTGCGTAAAGGCAATGCCTCTCTCGTATTCCTATCACCGTAATGTAACATGAATCTGTTGGATTTATTTTGTGAAGGAGACCTGGGATTTAAATAGGGTTATATTATTTGTGAAGAACTCTGGAATTCAAATAGGGTTATATTATTTTTTGAGAAGGACACTGGGATACAAATAATCGCATTATTTTATGAGCAGGGCTTAAATCTTTAACTTTTTTCCGGTTTCTTTCAAAGGCTGCCTGTATTTCGAACATATCGATGTGTAAGTTTTACTTTTAGCCTAACTTGAATTTAAAAAAACAGGGTAAAGTGTAAATTATCTGATTTTACGAAGGGTCCTTATGCATAATTGGATTTTTGTGAAGAGTTCCTTTTTATTAAAAAGGGGATCTGTTCACTATTTTAATTAACTATGCACTAGCTGGTAAAATTATATTTTGTTCACATAACATTTCAATGATGTTGGAAAGTGATTCTTGAATTATGTCGCTACGCATGATTTTTCATACTTGTTTATTTTATATATACGTTAAAATTCTTCTTTTTATACCAATCTGTATTGTTAGCCTAACTTCAATTGAAGGACCCCTCTGGGTAAAAAAGGGAGGGGGAGGGGGCGAGCTATTAGAATTGAGTGCAGTATAATTCATACGGGACCCTATATTTTTTACCACAACCTATATCGTATTCATTAAAACGCACCTGTTTGCCCCAAAAATATTGAAGTCCGCCATTTAAAATTAATTAATGACCCTTTTTAATTACTAGCATCTACCATTCTACTGCACATACAAATTGCGTACTCTCGTTGAGGGAAAAAAAATCTCGCCAAAATTTCTTAAGTTCTACAATTAAAATTAATTAATTACTATTTTTAATTAATTAATCATTCACTTCTACTGCATACACTCATAATCAAACTGCATACTCTCGTTGAAAAAAAAATACATTTGCTTCGAAAAATTTCTAAGTTTCCCAATTAAAATTAATGACCCTTTTTAATTATTAGTTTTAATTATTCATTCACTTCTACTACATACACTCCTATTCAAACTGCGTACTCTTGTTGAAAAAAAAAATTGCTTCGAAAAATTTCTAAGTTCCCCAATTAAAATTTTTTTAAATAATCCCCTTATTTTAGGTGGTGAAGGACACTTCGAGCGGTGGGCAGGTGCTGCAGTTCGAGTGGAGGGCTGAGGGCAGGTGCTGCACTTCGAGCGGTGGGCATGTGGGCAGGTGCTTCACTTTGAGTGGAGGAGCTGAGCTGCACTTCGAGTGGAGGAGCTGAGGAGCCAGTGCTGCTCCTTGCACCAGCTCCTCAGCTCCTCCACCTGCAGTCGGACCCCCACTTTTCCTCTACTAAGCATTCCAATAAATGATTGTTCGCATGCAAAAACATCAAATTACAAAAAGCAGATGAAAGAATTCAGGATATAATAAATGTTCTCATGCCAACTATCAAATGAATTCACTAATTTTCCTTACACAATATAACAACAAATAATATAAGATGATTGTCCTCATGCAATAATATTAAATCACTAAGAAGCATTTTTCAATAATAAGTGAATAACAAAAAGTATTCTCATACGATTACCAGTGTAATTATAAAGTAATTTAATGTAGTAATTTAATAAATTATATGATAAAATGATTGTTCACATACAGATGAATAAAAATATGAGGACACTGATATTAAAACTTGAACAGGTCATTGCACAAATTAACACAAAACCATTGCACAAATTAACACAAAACCAGTGATTAAAGATGTTAATTAGAATAAATTAATCCCATGTTAGTTTAATTTCAAATACCTTACATCTATACACCTAATATAAATATCACAGATTAAAATTTGTTCACATGAAAAACTTCAGCTGATACAGAAATTTAAATCATAAAATCTACGGCTGTTGAAAATAATCTTGACTCGTGTACATCACGAACACAAGCATTTCCGCGAGAAAATCTGGCGATTTTTCCGTGGAAGTGTTAGAACAACCATCGTATAGCCCGAATCTCTCTCTATATGAACTTTCTCATCTTTGGTCAGCTGAAAAAGGCATTGAAAGATCGCCGTCTTTACTCGGACAGCGAAGTCATAAACGATGTTAAAAACTGATTCCGATTTCAACCAAAGGACTTCTATGATCAAGATATTAACCTTCTCACTGCCGTGAACTGATATACCTGCTCACTAAGCTGCAGGTTTCACTTCGATATTAGCATTATGTAAATTAATATAATTATACAAATATAATGTAGTTTTAAAATATTAAGTAATGATTAATTGTCACAAGAATTATATTCATATACATTATTATTTTTTTTGTATAATATTTCAAATATAAAGTTTTTTTTTTAGCATTTTTAAAAATTACAGAGTAAAAACATTACAATTTTGCACTTTTGCTCGGTGGTCAGAGCGTTAAACGCTTGGTAAAACAGCAGGATAATTGCTTGCGTGTCTTTGGAGATTATGTTTGAAACAAAATATGTCATTTCATTCTGTGACTCCTGTTCTGTTTTCATTTGATCCACGCTAACATATATACACTTTATAGTTTTTTTTTAAATATTTGATATGCATATTTTTTATTTATATTTCAGGTGCAGATTTTCCTGAAGTTTATTTTGAACATACAGTGGCTATACTTTTGAAGATAATTCACACCTAAAGTCTGTTGTTTTTTTTCACTTCAACAATCGCTCGATGAAACAACCGATTTAAAAGATTTTTTTTAATTCCTAACTGCTTGAAAAATAGCATAAATTTATGTTTGTTTACATGCAAAATTCTAGATTGAATTAGACAACCATTTTTATAAAGCTATCAGGTTCTGGGAAAAGATTGGCTCTACTCAGAACACAAAACTCTTTTTTAGTTTTGCACATTTGTTTTCATTTTCAAGTTTCGCTTAAAAATCTATTTTAAATGTGTTTTACCCTATTGATAGAAAGGAAAAACATTTCACTTTTGAGATGTGTAGTACAAAATTTTCTTATTAATCTAGTATTTTAAATAGAAATCTTCTTATAAGCATGGAGGTGGCCTTCACTTGTGAGTGGTGTAACAAAGGATTTTCTCATAAATCTTCTTTAAAGGTCCACCAACGTGTTCATACTAATGCAAAACCTTTCTTTTGTGATGTTTGTAACAGAGGGTTTTCTCAAAAATCGAGCCTCAATGTCCACATGCGTATTCATACTAAAGAAACACCCTTTACTTGTGAGATGTGTAAGAAAAGTTTTTCTCGAAAAACTACTTTAAATGTTCACCGGCGTATTCATACTAATGGGAAACCTTTTTCTTGTGAGTTTTGTAACAGAGAGTTTTCTGTATAATCAAATCTAAATATTCACCAACGCATTCATACCAATGAGAGACTTTTTCGTTGTGAGGTGTGTAACGAAGTATCTTTATCCCAATCCAATTTAAATGTCCACATGCGTGTTCATACTAAAGAAAAACCATTTTCTTGTGAGGTGTGTAAGAAAATTTTTTCTCGAAAATCTGATTTAAATGTTCACCGGCGTATTCATACAAATGAGAAACCTTTCTCTTGTGAGGTATGTAACCAAAGTTATAGTCGTAAGTCTAATTTAATAAACCATCGGCGTATTCATACTCACGAGACACCTTTCTGTTGTGAAGTGTGTAACAAAGTATTTTCTCGAAAATATGTTTTAAATGCTCATCGACATATTCATGCAAATGCGAAACCTTTCACTTGTGAGGTGTGTAACAAAGGATTTTCTCAGAAATCTTACTTGAATAAACATTTGCGATCTCACACAAAATAGAAATATTTCTCATGTGAGATATGTAACAAAGGATTTATTCAAAAATCTCACATGACTGTTCACATATGTAACATATTAAAGAGTAATCTTTCTCTTTTTAAATGCACAACAAAGGAATTTTTCAACTATCTTTGTAAGTGTGTAACAAAGATTTTTCTCAAAAATCCAATTTATATATAACCACAGCCATGTTTATGCTAAAGAGAATTAAGTCTTATTTAGGTATATATAATCAGGTTCATACTAAAGAGCGACTTTTCACTTGCCAAGTGTAATAAATGTTTATCTTAAAAATCTCATTTAAATATCCACATGCCTTATCTTACCCAAGCGAAATAATTTTTTTGAGCTTGTAACAAAGATTTATTTTAAATATCTACTGTAAATATTCTCATTTTATCTATTCTAAGATGTAAGACTAACTTTTAAGACATTAATTTTTGTAAGACGTGTAATTATATCTATCATGTTGAAGTTAAAATAAAGCCTTTTATTTGTAGTGTGTAGATTAAAGTTTTGTGTAAGATTAATTTTAATTTAAAAAAGATTAGCTACATTAGAAGAAATATCTCTTTTGTGAAATATTTGATGAATGATTATATTTAACAATATAATTAGGTTTTTCCAATTGTATGGGATAAATGTACATTCATAATGTTGGAATTACTCATTTATGCAATCATTACTTTAAAATAGGCAAAACAAAAATAAGTCTTACATATAAAATATTACTGTATTATCATTATTTTTCTTTTTTGTCATGAGCAGTTCTATGCATATATATTTATTAAAGTTTTATAATTTATATAATATGTCTTCAAACATTTTGATGTATTCATCAAGGATATTCGTAGTGATGATGTATGGAATTATTATTTCAAAAAAGCAAAGAAAAACTAGTTCTTGTTTTCAAATAGTATTTTATTATTATCATAGATTGCCTTTCATTTGTAAATTAATTTTTAAATATATATCATTATTCTTTTTCTTTCATGAGAAGCTCTACTTATTAATTATATTTAAAGTAACATTTTAATTATATTGTATGTATTTTTTAAATAAAGAGGAACAGATTAAAATTATTAAATCTGAAACTTGTGTTAAATGTAAATCATTTTCAATTTTATCTCATGTTACATGAATGGCTTAATAAATAGAAATGAAATAGCACTTCCATCTGGCTGCATATTACGCTATCCACAAAACAACCTAAAGTAATATAAAACTAGTTTTTCAGAGCGATATGGAGTGGGAAAATTAAACTCTAGTAACTGTCTACAATTGGCTAATTTTTTTTTTTAATTTTGAAGTGTTAAACTGTTTTTGCTTGCTACATTTATTATAAAATGAATAACTCAATTAAGGGAACCCGGGGCAGAACGGGATACGAAATTGAAAATATGTTTTAAAAATACAAAAGTGTTAATTAGGAGAGCTCCAAAATTTTCTATGCACACATTATAATGTAATAATCACAAAAATTTAATAATATTCTAAGAAAACAAATAAACAATATTTTTTTCAGAAACAGAACATTATGTCATTTGCCCCGTTCTGCCCGGGAATGGGGCAGAACGGGTGGTAAAATAAGTAATTATAAAAACATGTAAAACTAGTGGAAATTCAAAAAAAAAGGTTGCTCTATATTTATTTAACTTTAAGTGACTATAAATGTTTTAACTACAGTTTTCATTGATTGTGTCGTTTTCTTAAGCCTATTGACAAAATTCACACACTGGGACAGCCTCATCATCTTCGCTATCTAGAGCCGCACAGGAGTTGTGTGCCCATTTTTGCACATGGAACGAGCGACCCAACCTTCAACTGACTGGATGAGTGTTTAAAAACAACAGCGGAATCAGGAGTCCCATGTGACGTAGGAGACCAATCAGAAGCATTCTGTCAGTCTGGATCAGTTTTAAGTACGGAGGAGAAAAAGAGGGGGAGTGGAAGAGAAGAGAATGAATTAAATGAAAGCAACCAGTTATTTGAAAAATTTGGTGTACTGGGCATATCATTGACTAAGTTGCCTGAATTCTTCCATGTGTAATAAACTCCCCAAAAATCAAGGTCGTAAATTGATGAGCACTTCTAAAAAATTAAATCCGTGATTGTTAGACCAGCAATAGTTAGCAATTGCAGAGGATTTAATGTCACAATTTTTAACATAGTTTTCAAGTCATATCAAACTAAGCGACCTCTTAAGGTCTGCTTAGAGGATTATAGAGAAATAACAATTAATTGAAATCCTTCATTATCAAATCTAAACTGGCTTATCCACAAAATAAATAAAAATGATATATACAATTGGCCAAAAAAGTCACAAAAACCCCATTCAACTAGAAATTATGTTTTTATTCAAACTATGTTTAAAAATAGCTTAGGGGTCATCTTCATACAGAAATTGTTAAAAACTCTGAAATTTTCAATAAATACACCTCATTTTGTCTTCATATTTGGATTTTCTGGTAAATTTTGTCTTAGAGTAGATAGAAAAAGGCAGTCATTTGATTGAGCAGTTTAGGAATTATAGAGGTTTATATTTTGAAACTTCTAATGCACTCATATGCAGTCGTTGCAAAACAAATTTAAAAGTGGTTAGTATTTTATGAATAACTCAAAAATTACTTAGCAGAATGACCTGTTATTCTTGATTTGTATATTTGAAACTTTTAGAATCGATTTCTGTTAAATAATTTATAGGTTACAATTCATGCTATTTCGAAAATTAACTTTAAAATATATATAAAATCGAAATGAATTTTTTTAACATAAATCAATTTCTAAAAGCTTCAAATATGCAAATCCAATATTTCACCTCATTCAAGAAGTAGTTTTGAGTTATGCTTAAAACAATTACTCTATTGCAATCTGGTTTTCAATGATAAGAAGTGAATTAAAGATTAGGAGTTTCAAACTTTATTTCAAACCAGCGCAATTTCTAAACTACCTGACTAAGTCAGTTCCTATTTGGTATTCTAAGTTAAAATTTATCAAGGTAAAAACATATTGGCCTTCAGATTTAAGTGTTCAAATTAAAAATTTCAGAATTTGTTGCAATTTCAATAGTAAGAGATGCTTAAGCGTTTTTTAACACAATTTGGAAAACCACATACTGTCCAGTCAAATGATTATTTTTGTTTCTCTCGATACATTTATTTAATTAAAATGTGTATATGGAATGTTCACTTTTCGTTTTTTTTTGGATGATTGTATACTGCATATTATGTGCAGCATCACCGTTAAACACCAGTGAATACCATTATTTTTATTCATTGTTGCTATTAATCACATTTTCTGGCAGCAGACTTATTGACTGTAAATGGTAGATGGGAAAATAAACAAGTACCAAAAATTTTCATATTTGTTACAATTTCAATATGGAGATCCCCTAAGCATATTTTATTAACAGACATTGTAAGAAAACATAATTGCCCTCTTTGCAATAGTTTGGATTTTAAATTGTTTATTTTGGTTATTGTTATGACACTAACTGTACAAACAGTTAGATGTATTTTTTTTATCTTTTTAAATTTTTCTACAAAATTAATCAAATGTAGAATTAAAGTAATTTAATAATTACATTACAATTAAAAATATTTATTATTATTATTTTTAAATTTCAGATACAAAATGAAAAGGAGGACTCGGTCATCTTTGAAGGTTACAAAAGATTTTTTAGAAACAAGGTATAGAAATATTTCATTCTACACATGCGAGTATAAAAGTAAATATACCTGTGAAAAAGTAAATTTGAAGTAAATCATTTTACTTGAGGTAACTTTCCCTGACTTATCTTCACACCGAAACTGGTGAATATTTTTTCTGTTCAAACATGTTCCAAGATTTTCTCAAACTATAAATGAAACAATAAAAAACTAATACTTCATTCTTATATATATATATTTATATATTAGAGATATTTCTGTAGCATGTCTATAAAATGTTTAAAAGCAGAGTACCTGTTAAAAGAAAGCGTCTCTTCTGACAGCAAAGAAAAGCCTATTACTAGTGATATTGGCTCTTTACAATATTTTCAAGATGGTGATCTGCCAAATCACTTAAAAAGAAAGACATTTATTTGTGAAACGTGCTCCAAAGTTTTTTCTTATAGTTGTCATCTAAAGAGACATCTTAAAATCCATACAGGAGAGAAAACATTTTCTTGTGAAGTGTGTTTTAAAAGGTTTTCTCTAAAGGAACATCTAACACGACACCTTAGTACTCACACAGGAGAAAAACCATTTGTTTGTGAGGTGTGTTTTAAAGGATTTTCTCAAAAAGCATATCTAGAGAGACATCTTCGCATCCATGCAGGTGAAAAACCATTCATTTGTGATTTATGTTCCAAACGATTTACCGATAGTTGTGATCTAAAGAGACACTTACGCACACATACTGGAGAAAAACCATTTATTTGTGAAGTGTGTTCTAAAAGATTTTCTCGTAAATCAGATCTAAATGCACACCTCCGTACACATACAGGTGAAAAACCATTCATTTGTGACATATGCTCGAAAGGATTTTCTCATAATAGTGGACTAAAGAGACACTTCAAAACTCATGCATAAGAAAATAAATTTATTTGTGAGTCAAATTTAAATTTACATCTACGTACACATACAAGTGAAAAAACATTCATTTGTGAAGTATGCTTGGAATGATTTTGTGATAACAGTGCACTATGGAGACATTCCAAAACAAAAGGAATTAAGTGAAAAAACATTCATTTGTGAAGTATGCTTGGAATGATTTTGTGATAACAGTGCACTATGGAGACATTCCAAAACAAAAGGAATTTATTTCTCATTAAGTGGCTTTAAAAACACAATTCTACTATCATATAGAAAGAAATACAACTTTTTGTTTGTGCAGTATATTGTAAATTACTTTCTAAATAAATTTTAGATATATTTTTCTTTTCCCAGTCTATTTCTCAGTTCAGACTGAACGAATCCGAAAGGATAGTCTTTCAACAAGCAACTTTAAAAACTATTTCTAATGTTTTAAAAACTAATTTGATAAATAAAATTGTGTCAATAATAAAAAAAATTACTGATGTCAAGGTCTAACTGAATCTGAATTTTGATGAAAATTAGCGCATTAGTTCTTGAGATACAACTATCGTGAAAATCATGAAAATAGTAGCATAGAAGCATCACCTGTTGAGATCAGCACCAAAACGTAATCAGCATTTATTTATGTCATGGTCTAACAGAATATAATGTTCGATGAAAATTAGTGCATTAGTTCTTGAGATAGAGCTATCGTCCAAATTGTGAAAAATGCAGTATAGCAGCGACACATGTTGGGCGATTTACTCCAAAAACTAATAAGCCTCAATTTATATCAAGGTCTAACTGAATCGAAAGTTTCATTAATTTCGCTGCATTAGTTCTTAAGATAGAGCGCCCACAAAATTTTTGTCACATACAGACACTCTCACGGACAGACATTTTCTAAAAACAGTCAAATCGTGTTCAGGACGTATAAATCTGTTGAAAGGTGGAAATCTAAATTTTTCATGAATCTAATACTTTCTTATAAATTTAGAAAAAGTAAATAAGCCTTAGGTGACTATATAAATGTGTCGATTATGAAAAATGTAACGTTAGTTTTCTTAAAACTACTTAATATAAATTATTGTTTTGAAGACTAATATAAAACTTCTTCTGTTCACCAGCCTGAGTGATATGAAAAGGTGCTACTGTATTTATACATATACAATCATTCCTACATGGTAAATACTACAGGCTAGTAAAAGGTAACTACTTTCAGGCCATAGAGATAACACAACTTTTGAAACATTAAGGATCCATAAAAGAAAATTTTCGTGACGAGGCTCTTTTTTTAATTCCTTTTTAATGTATTCAGGCCTCCCAAATGGTCCCTTTCCCCCTGAAGTACCCTTTTATGTGTTTTGGTCCTCTTAGTCTTCTTTTGGTGACTGGAATTTTTTTTTAAATTGCTAATATGGAAAAAAATTCGCAAAATGTTACAAAGTTTCAGAATTACTAAAAGTTAACATCATAGAGGACAAAATTTAGTATAATGGTCTAAAACATTGTAACCGGAAATCTTTCACGAATGTTAAAAAGCACAGCAGAATGTAGAAAAACATTAAAAAATGCATTGAAAATCTTATTAAAAGTCACTAAAAATTAAAAAATTCCAGACGACAAGATCAAAATTTACTGTAAAAAAATTGCCGCAAAATGCAAATAAAACTCAAATTGCATAAAAAATTATTTAAAATTCGCCGTACAAATTCCAAACAAATTTTATTGAAAGTACGTCCAAATTTATTAATCCAGACTAAAATATTGTAACTGGAATTTTTTTCAGAATGTCAAAAAATCTCTGTAAAACGCAAAAACACTGTATAAAAAATTGCACAAAATTCAAAAATTGCTCACGAATTCTGAAAAAATTTTGTTAAAAAGAAGACAACATTTACTATTTTGGGCTAAAAACATGAAACCAGATTCCTTTGCAAAAAATAAAATCCTAAAACTCGCAGTAGAAAAAAATTACTATAGTACATTGTAACCGGAATTCTTTCACAAATGTAAAAAAAATCATTGCAGAACGTGGAAAAAATGCTAAAAATTGGTAAAAATTTAAATGAAACGATACAGTCACAGGACAAAATATATTACATTTTAAGGCTAAAAATTCAGAACCGAATTATTTTCACAAATGTCAAAAAATTACCGCAACTCATGAAAAAAAGCTGAAATTTGCATGAAAAATTTAAAAATCACTATATAAATTCCGTATACAACTTATTGAAAAAAGGAAAAAACTTACTACTGGCCTAAAAAATTGAAAATGAATTAATGTGAAAAAATTGCATGAAACAGGGGGGGGGGGAAATGTAAAAATTGCATAAAAAATTAAATTAAAAAAATCCAAAAACTAACTTTAAACATACAAGTACTTTCCTGCAAAAATCTTATAGCTCTTTGCAGAACAGTCATTTGAGCACATAGACAAACTTCTGTATAATTATAGATGTAGTTTTGCATTTGGTTTTGATAGACAAGTATATCACAACTATTAAAGGAAATCTGTATTACAAAGTTCTTCTTTTATTTTTATTTTTAATACTTTAATATATATTAATCAGAAGAAAATATTGTAATAATGAAAATAACTTCAATTTTTTGATGAATTTACATGTTTTAGGTTGACTTGAATACGATTTGATAATTAAATCTGAATGTGATACAAATTTTGTAGCTATTCTATATCAAACACCGCAGCATGGAATTTCATCAAATGTCATATTTAATTAGACTTTAGTATGTAGAGTTGCTGATTATGTTTTGCTGTATATGGCACAACAGGCGGCACTGATATTCTGCATTTTTTACAAGATATTTTAATAAAGACAATCTCAGCATCTCTGGTGTGAAATTTCATCAAACTTCACATTCAATTAACCCTTAAACTTATTGATTCTGATTAGATTTTGGCATATTTCACCCAACAGGTAGCGCTGCTGGGTCACATTTTTAATGATTAACATGATAATCAGATCTCGGCATGTTTGGGATAGAATTTCACCAAATTTAATATGTCAGATGCTTACGAGCAACTGTTGATTCAATAACTCACCAGAGGACATTGCCATACTATGCTTTTATGGATGAAAACTACAGCTTGTCTGAACTTCTGTTGTGTAAAAATTAACTGAATTTTATGTTTGAGGTTAATAATTAACAATTTTTATGTTAATCTAATTTTAAATTTTATTACTCAACAGAAGGTACTGTTATGCTGTGTTTTTTTATTCACTGTTTACTGGTACTCCGTGTTACATTGTAAGAAATACACTATACTATTGTAATTGTTAATGTGTAACTCTGTTAAGAATTGATTGATTTAAGATTTTCTTAGATGCATTAATTTTCTCTGTTTATATTTTATTTCAAATATTTTTTTGCTATTCTATATATTACACATATAGGTTATTTAAGTGTGTTAAATAAAGCTGCATACATTATTTAATGACACCTTAGAAAAGTTAACGAATTAAAAAATTTTCTTAGGTATTTAAAAAAATGTCTGTTTAGGAAAACTTGGTGCAGTATTTTTAGACATGTGGTCCCTTTTTAGTTCCCCTTTTTTAATAGGAATTGTGCACTAAACTCCTCTTTTAGATAAAAATAGTCCCTTTTCTCTCTTTTGGAGGACTAAAATGTGTTGTGAAGCCTGTTATTTCTATATACCATCCCGTAGATTATTTTTTACATAATATTTTAATTAATTTCATAAAGGAAAGTGAATTAAAGAAGATTTTTTAGAGACCACATTGAAATGTATGTCTGTAATCGTCTAAAATGTCTAAAAACAAAGTGTATTAAATAAATAGTATGGTGTACTTGTTACAGAAATTGTAGCCATCAACTTCTTCCTCTTCCTGAAGTATAATAAGAGTAATTTGTAAATAGTTAATTTCATATTTACCGTATATTCTGACATACAATGTGTATCTAAAAGTTGAGGCTTCAACTTTTAAGTTTATTTGCCGTAGAACTCTTCTTTTGCAAAGAAACGTTCATCAGATACATAGCCAAAAATAACAGAAAAAAATTTGTAAAGTAGAGTAACTATTACGATTCTTTTACTGATAAAGATAATCATTTTTTTGTAAAGAAAATGCATCTTTATTAAATTAGAAATGAATTAGAATATTTATTAGAATTAGATTAATGCACTTACGAAAATGTGTATTTTTTCCCAATTTTTAGACTCTTTTATTTAACTCAACCTGGATTTTTAATGTAAAGATGGAATTGCATGACCGATTTTTCATTTATTTCCTGATAGGCTAGAATTATACAAAATACGTTCACAGGTATGTTTCTGATGACTATAAAACATTTTGATATTTTTAAAATTATTTATAAATTAATACATTAATTATAAGGAATTTCTTCATTAGACCATCACAAGTGATTCATCGCTCAATATTCTCTATAATTCGTAATATTGTATACGACTTGAAAAAACAAAGATGCATCCATTTACACTTGCCAAAATAGGACAAATAGATGTGAAACTGCAACAATGAAACCTTTTACATACTAAAAAATATATAATAAATAAGAAATAAAGTGCATAATAATAAAAAATACACTTTCATCAATCAATAGTTTCCTATTAATTATATTAAGATTACACATCAATAAATCAATTTAGAAATCCTAAAAATATAGTTTAAGTAATGTTTCATATTTTCTGTCCAGTTGCCTTATCTTAAAAAAGAAACAGAGCAAAAATTATATTTTTAATGCATTCACTTGCTGGTGTTTTCTGCCAGGTGTAAAATACAGCAATGGACAATCGAGTTTGGTGTTGACGTCAAATTAACGTATTGTAACAGAAATTTTTCCACAAATAACAAGAATTGCATTCAGGAAATGAGGCATGAATTTGAAGATAAACATTGAATGCTTATGAAAGTGTTTTTAAAATAATATTTTTAGTGTTATGCTTTATAATATTTTTTATGAGTGTAAAAAGAATTATATGAAAATAGTTTGTTGCATATTTACCATATATTTGGCATATAATGCACACCAAAAATTTTCAGACTTTGTTTTTCAATTTTTAGATATATTCATCGTATAACCCTTTCTTTGCAAAATAGCCTTCATCAGACACATAGTCAAAATAAATGAAAGGTTGTTGTACTGTATGATAACATTTACTTTTCATGTAATCTGATAATGAAAATGATAAAATGATTTTTTTTAAAAAGAAATAGCCCCTTTATATTAAATTGGAAATCTTACCACTTATGTTAATCTTTATTTTTCCTAATTTTTAATATTTCATATGATAACCTGCGTATAACGTACATATGTAATTTTTGATCAATATTTTTTTAATCAAAAGTGTGTGAAATACACTGGTATATGTTATACACCGAAAAGCGAAAAAAAAAATTAGTCTTTATGCAAAAGAAACAAATATTGCATAAGATACATTGTATTTAAATAATTACAAATATTGCACGTTTGAGCTGTCCAAACTCGGTTCTGGTGACATTGATGAGTCGTTAACTCGAAGACAAATATTAAGGTAATACACTCAAATGCCAAACTATATGCATTGAGTTCTGGAAGCAATCTGGATAAGCAGTAATCTGAATAATTAGAGTAATCATCAAATTATTTTATGTTGTGAAAAAAAATTCCAAAAAATTTTTTTGTTTGATAAAAAATGAGGCATAATGTCTGTTGCAAATAAAATTGATTTTACTACAAACTATATATAAAAAAGTACAGTACTTAAACACTATGTTGGTGTTAGTTGAACGTCGAACAAAGTGAATGAACAATAAGTAAAAATTAATGACACAGTGAGGGGCTACTGTATTGTGATACAGTATATAATGCAATTATCTATATAACGCACAATGTCTCAGATGTAAACATTGAATTTTGCAGTTAAGAAGCACATACATTCCACATTGTAAACAGAATTTGCTAATATTTAGAGGATTAAATTGATACACTTGTTCTTTGTTATCACCTTTTTCAGAGGTTTTTAATGAAAAAAATGATATTATTACAATAAAAATGTTTTTAAATAAGTGTTTTATGAATGATTTGGTCCAGACATATTTCAAACATGTTTATAAAGTAAATTTAACAATGTGCGAAATGATCTATATTATGTAAAATATTATAATATGCACAGCTCTTGGTCCCAAGGACTGCAATATAAATACACTGTACTATATTTTGATATGTTACAGACATGTTTGGTCAGGTTTACAAGGTATGTTCAATGATGTGTGAAATGTGATTTGTGTAACGCAAAATTCTATATAACTCGTGTTTCTAAGTTTGTGTTATAAACATCTTCTACTGTATATTTTCTCAGATAGGCAATCAAGATGCTATCGATTTGTGAAATGATAATAATTTGTTATTGTGCATGTGCATCAGGGTACATGATTTTAAACACGGAGCATTTCAAGACAGTTCTAAATGTTTATGTATAGTGCAAGTAGTTGAATGAGATGTGATGTGTATCCACAAGTACTTGAAATAAAACATCAAAATATAGTTCTGGTGATTGATTTATTCCATTCTGTGACACATGAAGAAAAAATATTTTTTTTTATGTTAAACATTCAGATTGACAATGTGTGTTCTTTTAAGTTATCAAAGAGTCACATTAATAGACACACATTTCTTAGCCTGTAAACAGGAAAAGACTTTCATAAAGCATGAATCGAAATTTAATGTAATTCTCCAAGCAATGGTTATGCCTAAATGAGATGGTAACAGAAGACATACATATAAAAATCCTGAACATACTTTTCTTAAAAACTATAAGAGTTTTCAATTGTCAACATGACTGCTGAGCATGTACTTAATCATTTCATTCAATAAAATGTGTTATTTCAAATGAAGATTTTTGTCAATGAAAAACTGCATGCTTGTTAACTTTAAAGGCGTTTTACAGTTACCTCAATAAAAGTAACAATATAAATCTACCACATATATAAAGCTGCCTAAAAATTGAAGTTAGGACTGTTGGTCAATCAGGAGAAATTCTCTTTCAGTTATATCCAGGGAAAGAGACATCTCCTAGAAACTTTCAGAACTGTGAAGAAAATAATCAGTAAATTACCATAAATGGGGATTTGTTTCTTGTAGGATGATTGATTACATTAGAATGTGAAGAAAATTTAAAGTTCAGTATGGAAAAGTCTGTTTGATAACAGGAATATTTACTTTCAAAATGAATAAAAATAAAAAATTATGTTAATTGCTTAATAAAAACAAGAAACACAAGTTTTTCCTGCGTTTTTGAAAACTTTCAAAAATGCCAATTAACTTTACTAAAATTCTAGTTTACTGAGAGGAAATATTTTCTTTTTAAAACAAGATTCGTATATTTTATGTGAGTAAAATATTTAAATATTTAATAAAAAGTGAAAATGATAATAAATTGCATCAATATTAGGTAATTTAATATAAAAAAAATACTCTATTATTGCACAACACATAAAAAGACATACCTTAAAATGTTGAGATATATAATTAACATGGAAAAAAAAAGACAAAAATCTATCTGATATACTTTTAGTCTTAACTCATTTATGCCCGACAATTTGTTTTCATAAATTTACTGGTAAAATCAGTTTAAAATGTTGCAAAATGAACTAGAAAATATAAAAAACAATTATGCTATCTTTTTTTTTATTTATTTGATAAAATGTAAACATCCTTAACATGTGAATATGCATAATTATATGTTTTGCCAAGATTTATATATAAAACACTTTTAAATTTTATATTGCATTACTATAATTAGTATTTTTATGTATTACTAAAAAATATATTTATTTATTTATAAATACCAATGAGATTATAATCATTATTAATATTAAACTAAGAATAATAGTATTTGAGGCAGAAAACAATTTATTTCATAATCATCTTGAAAAGGATTTTACATAAAAAACTGTCCTCTAAATTGCTAATAAAAACATGTACCAATTTGTTCATAGCGTCCTATGTTTGGGACATTACAAACATGCAGGAAAAATAGGCTAGAACACATAATTTGACAATTTTAAATAAGTACGTATTTCAAAGAAGTCTACAAGCTAACATTATAACTTGTTTATTTGGATCTTTGATGGAAAAAATACAAATAAATTTACTTTTTGCATTTCACCATCTTAAACAACGAAAAATCTATGAACATACAAAAATTTTCTTCATTTAAACAAATGAATATTAATTTTGTGCTGTCATCTCTCGGTAACAGATAAAGACATTTATAGATAATCATTTCATGCAGTTTTCATGTTACAGGGGAAAATTGGCGTTTTTTAAAAACGCTTGACACAATTTGGTCTCCAGAAAGTGAGATTTGTTGCCAAATGATATAAACACCTATGAAAAAAAAATGGGCTTTTATAGTTGTTTATATATGTATTGATACATATATAAACATTTCAATTATATGTATACTATTGTTATTTTTTATATACAATTTACTTCTGTTTGCATAAGTTTGCAACAGATAAATGGATTGTTTATACATAAAAAATGAATAAATATTGAACAAAAAATGCTTGTATATATGAAAAAGGGAATAGACTGCCGAAAATATGTTACCAAATTTCCTTCTCACGCCAAGGCCATTTTCTATATCCTGCCAAGGATACTAGAAAAATACCACACTTTTCCATATCATGTGAGACATGAAAGAACCGATATAGAGTAAACGTGCTAAAAAAATTCCATAATAATAATAATAATTATTATTATTATTATTTCCTATTAACACCCATTTTACAAATGATATATCCAATATACTTCCAATTTAAAATTACAGTAAAGTTACAGTTTTCATGAATTACGAAAGATTGGACATTCGTCGATCTATGGAGTGATTGAATTTTTGGCCACAAACCGGGACACATGCCAATATTATTTTCTGCTCATGCCTCCCTGCAATAGAAGATTTACATTCATGTTTACGAACTGTTCAAATTAACAGGTAGTTGAATAGAAAAGCACACAAAGTTTAAGCATCCATATTAATTTAATATTATTTTACATAGTTGGCGAGAAACTTTCAAATGATGAAACAAATCATTACAGTTTTATGAAAGAGAAGGAAGCTATGCAAACAGGAGAATGAAATTGTCTGAATTTGCCATGTGCATTTAAAAAAATACATTTAAGTTGTATAGTGTAAATTATGTGTGCTGAGGGTAAAATAAAAATAATGTATCACTTGGCAATATTTTACTTTTTTAATTACATTAATTAAAACTTCACTTTTAAATTCTCTCAAAAAACTTCTTCTCAGGAATATACCAGGAGTTTCTCTATTTAATAATTTATGACAATGGAAGAGATTTAAATGAAGCTTCCATTAAATGTAAAAAAAAAATCTTACATAATGTTTGTCTATTCAGGGCTGACTTAAGAGCGGAACAAAGTCAGCTGACTGCACAAGATGGAAAAAAAGTTAACCAATTCTTTAAAATATATCATTCGAAAAAGTGCTAAAACAATTCCCATTCTTGCACCATATATACTAAAGCCATCACTGTTTGTACTGAACTACCATTTTCTTCAGCAATTTTTTTCCAAAATCACTAAAGCCTAGATAAACATTATAATCAATTACATAAAAAGCAAAAAATCTAGAAAATGTCTGGGGTGACTGTTAATTATACCAAAATACTTCAAACATTTGTGGCTAGAAAAGTGGTGAAAGGAAAGAAAATTTGTCCAATATCCTCTTGAGACCCAAGCTCGTAATTTTCACACAAATTTTACCATAACTGAGATTATTGCTCCTTTTGAGACTAGAAATCAATAAATATGTTAATTTATTTAATATATTTATATATATATAGTTTTTTCGCGTGTCCAATAAAATGGACGTTGGGTCTTCATCTTGTGAAAAACATATTATTGAATTACATGAATCTGAATGGAAAATTCTTAATATTGGACTCAAAATAATGACACAAAATTTAATTAGACACAAATTATTAATTAAAAAAATTTAATTAGACACTAAATAATAATAATTATTATTATAAAATACTTAATTACACTCAAAAAATAAATAGATGAGCTTAAAATTGAATAATTTATGAATGGGCTTCTGCAAACCAATTATTTTGGTAGTTAAACAGATATACAAATTGCACTTCATTTACAAAAATTTATTTATTTATTTTTTAATAAAATTTGATTTTGCCTCACAAAGCATTTTATTTGTCCATTATTTTAGGTAACTGTTGGATACTCTTTTTAAAGCTGAGTAGGCTGCACAAATTCAAATTTTTAGGGCAGTGGCTGAGAGGTTCTGCTCTTAAAGCTGATAGACGGGAGGTGCTGGGTTCAAACCCCTGTTGTGCTCATCGACCTAACCATCTGGAGTTTTCTGTGTTTTTCTTCGAACCTTGACGTAAATATGGGTTAGAATACCTTAGAAAGACCCTCATGGAGGACAGTCCCCCTAGGGCCCCTTTGTGTAGATAATTGGCCATCATTAAATCAACCACTCAACCAACCAAACTTTTGGTGGCAACTAGGTTGGTAGGTGGAGACGTGTTGGGGCTTGAGTTTTCGTCATGACTTGAATAACTCAACTTCGATTTCCTCAAAAGCTGATTCGCGCTAAGCACCTTGAAGCATAATAATTGGATGGATTCGCATGAATCCAATTTCTTTGTTCTTTTCCTCCTTCTTACCTTCGTCACTAATTGTCAAGCTCTGACATGTCACAATTCATTTTATTGCTTCCAAACGTGTTTCAATAACTTTATCTAGATCTAAATAAGGCCAGTTTCCAAATATCTCTGAAAAAAGGTAGGCCTCAAAAATCAGATTTCTGGCGACAAAGTCCTATTTCTTGCACTGCAAAGTTTTTTATCTTCAGAAGTGTGTTTTTATTACTCATCAATCAATTCTAAGCATTGCATAATTTCAAGTTTTACACCATCAAATAGAAAAATGTAGGCTAATTTAGTGTAATTTGAAATACATTTCAATTAGAATTTTGTTTTAAATCTATCTCAACACCAACCCTTTATTTCCTAAAATAATTATATTAATTAGTGGCATAACTACCACAATTGTCAATTGAATGCCAAGTGGAAGTTTAAAAGAAAAAAAATGAGTTTATTTATAATCTTATAATGCTATCTTTAATTATATTTTTATTCAAATTTGGTTATTTTAATTTGATGAAGTTAATTAATTTAATAAGAAAAAATTTGAGAAAATTTTTTAAAAATACATACATAAGCCTGAATAATAATTCATTAGTTTTGTGTTCATAGTTGTTTATATCATTTGACAGTAAATCTCATCTTCTTAAACCTGAACTGTCTCAAACTTAAAAAAAAAAAAACCACAAGGTCTGTATTACTGCAAAGTACCCTGAGGGCTATATTAGCTACATGTTATTAAGTTAAGTGAAAGTTTTGTTATCGCGTTTGCAGCAATTGCTTATGTCAGAAAGCGTGGCTTAACGCCATTTTAAATTCATTACTGTAACTTTCTTTTCTTTCCTTTTTTTGGGGGGGGTAGGGGGGAAGGGTTTCAAATGTATACATTTAAACTTTTGCCTCCATGCCATTAGTGTTGTTTGTATTATTAACTAATACCTTGTAGACCGAGCTTCATTTGAAACAAATGTAAAAGACTTTTTCTACAGTTTTTTTAGGAGAAACTTTCGTAGTTGGGCCCAAAGTCAATCGGAGCATTTAATATCATTATTGTAACTCTTATAGAGTTAAAACAATATTGTTGCTAGCTTTACTCTTGTTTGAGACCAGCCTTGCCTGTGTACCTGAATGGGGAAAAGTTTCGTATCCTATGTCGGTTGGCGAACAAAAATTTAAATGGTGCCAAAAGGTAGTTTTAGCATCTTACAAAATTTTTCAAAAGAGCGGTAAAACATGTTTTTCAAATATTTACAAACATACGTTTATTAAAGCCATGTTTTTGCACCATCTTTAAAATTTAAGCACGTTACTAAAATAAAATTTTATCACCATATTCGATATTTTAATAAGTATTGAATATACATAAACAAACTTATTTAACAAACCTAAGAGGCATTTTTGTGATAAATAATTGTTATTATCAGGGGGTTAAATTGTAAACAATTAATAAACGGCTAGTAAATAATAAATAGCATTTAAAATATAAAAATGGAGAAGTGGTCCATATAAAAATGCAAAACAAAACATTATACGCTTGATATATGTTCCATCTTGGCTAAGATGCTTTACATTCACGCAGAAAAAAAAAAATAATAATCGGTTAAAAAAACGAAAAAAGTCGCCAAATTTAGGGGATTTTTTTCTTTAATGGCAACCTAGCCATTGTATTATGTTATTCGTTTGGTGCAGTCTTGAAAATTGTGCCAACCAAAAAGTCGCCAAACTTTTCTTTGCATGTTTGCGTGAGTGTAAAGCATCAGTTCCAGAAAATATACAAAATAGAATGCCAAATATACAAAATAGAAAAATATCTGCAAAAAAATATATTTACATAAAAATACATCTGCAAAAAAATAAGATGCAGGAGATGGATTTTTCCCTCTGAATGCAGAATATTAGTTTTTTTTCTTGTAAAATGGGTGATTATAATATAATTGTTTCATTTCACATACTACATACCGTTTGATATATTGGTACTTTTATGTTATCCTGGTGCAGTTGATAAATCGCCAAACATTGTTCCTATAACATTTTCATATTGAATTCGTTTCATTTAAATATAAACCTTTCACTCATTTAATTTAAAATACATGCCTTTCATTAATCCCATTTAAAATGCTAAAAAGAGAAAAAAAAAGAAATAATGCCATAAATCGAACCCTTTTATTTAAACACCAAAGAATTTATTTTTTTATTTACACACGCGAAATAAAAAAAGCTGCTATTGCTGAGATTTGCGCCAAATCTCTAATACCAAGTCTACCAAGTTATTGTGGGTATTTTCTTTCAAACAGAAAACAATCCAGATTAATTTTCGATTTCTACTAAATTTAAATATATTTTATTGTGCTGAATATAAGTGCGTGCATATTTTTTTGCTCCATGTACTCCATGAACTTTTCAATTCCGATTGTCTACGAAAATCTCCCGCTGGTGAAAATGACGTACACACAAAATTTTCGTGACGTATGTACTTTAATTGTGCTTTTTTATCTATTTTTTAATATAATTTCCAAACGGTTTGACATTTATTCTTGGTAATAAATAGACGTTGTTGTCACCTTTATAGGTACCTGCTGTAAAAATTTGAACGAAACTCGTTAAATATTTTTTGAGTTATGCTTGACGAAAGGTTTTAATATCCATCGTAGCTGTATATGGGGAAAAGTAATACTGCGCTGTGTATGAGTCTTCGTTCCACTCAGACAATAAAAATATATATATGAAAACATAATAGTGTATATGAATTTATATATGATATTTTGCAATTCTATCATTTAATTTGCTCTTTTTTATATATTCTATCTTCTTTATATCGTAATTGTTAACCCCATGTTCTCAGCAATATAACTCAGACTAATCCCTTTGAGGGATGTCCTAGTAATATTATCTCTCATCAAAACTCTTTTTTCTTTTTTTTAACTTTTCTTTCTCTTTCTTTAATAAAAAAAAAAAAAAAATTAGCAACAGTTTTTCTTTTATTTTTCATTTCTTTCTGCAACAATAATGGTCGCCAAAAAATTAGCAATGGTAACCTTTTCGGCCAAAATAATAGAACTTTCTATCTTAATTCTATAACTAATGTACGTAGAACGAAGAATTATCTATCGAACAGTGCAAGTTCCATCAAAATCCATTCAGCGGAACTCGAGTTATAAAGAAACGGAACGAAATTTCCGTTTGTGTTTTATATATATAGTAGATATGTCACAAACACAAAGTAGATTACTTTAATTTTTAATAGGTGATGCAATAAGACTAAATATTGCAAATGATCATTTGTTAAGTTTAGTTTTAAACATTTACATTTTGCCTTCACTATTCAATAAAAAACAACTAAAAAATGATGCAATCTGTAGAAGGATTATCATCACTGCTCATTCTTATTACTTGTATTTAAAATTCCAAAACAGCTGTCTGATTGGTTAATGGCATTTCAATATATTATAAAACGTTTTAATGGTAATTCTATAACTAATTTTTTTTATTATAACTATAAATAAAATATTTTCCGTAACTAAATTTTATTTTTATAACTATGAATAAAATATTTTCTTTGCATATACTATTCTAATTAATTTAATAAATATAATAAGTTTAGTAAATATAATACTCTTGAAGCTAACTGAAAAGCTTAAATTTACGTTTTAAATTAAAATCTAAAACGTTTTAAAATTACAGGGATCCCAATCTAAAAGTGCAAGTAAATTAGTACAAATATATTTTCTAAGATTCAAAGAAGAGAATAAATAAAACAAAATAACCATAAACTGTTAACAAATACATCATTTGTTCCTTTCCAGAAATATATTTTTTAAAAAGCCCGGGTTTTTTTTAAAAAACCCAGCCCGGGCGGGCAGCTGCCCACTAAAACCCTGTCTGCTTCCCCTACTCAAAACTTTCAGTTGGCCCCTTTTGGGTCTCTTATTAAAGCTACCTTAAAAATCATCTGATTCACTAGCTTTTTAAAACGACTTCTTAGGTCCTCCAGATACTACATGAACAAAACAAAAATTTCTCAGACCTCAGCTACCACCAATTCTGAATATTAATCTCCTTCTTGTGCTTGGGATGCTTAATGAAGCTTCTTTAAAAATGATCTAATTCCCTTACAATTTTCATTAATGTAGTTCTAGGGTCCTCCAGCTACTTTATAAACCAATAAAACATTTCTTAGACCTCAGCTATCACATTTTTTTAAATATTAATCTTCCTTTTCGGCATCAACTTATATTTACTCACTACAGGTGTAAATTAAAAATCCTGTTACTGTTAATGTTATGTGGTTAAGTTTACAGATGGGGGGGGGGGGTTAATTTCATCTGTTAATTAAATATTGCTTTAATGTTAAATGTAATTTGTTAAATTTACAGGGAGGGATGGCACCTTCCACCGCCTAGAGGTGCATTCATTTCTCAGGTTCTATGGTACCTATTTTAACATGAATAGATTCATTCAACTTAGCTTACAATTTGTCTACTTTCAGCTCTATGCAAGTTTATCTTCTGTAAACCACTATTTTCAAATATTAATGGCACATTCTTTTCTTGGGTTTTATGGGCTCGATTTCAACAGAAATTGGTTCATTCAACTTTGTTATCCACCGTCTTACAGATTTTAGCTCTACCGCCAAAAGACACATTCTTATCTCCAGTTCTAGGGGCCTGATTACGAAAGGACTTAGCTCATTCAACTTGGATTTTAATTTTGTCTGGTACATGTGGAGCACTCTCAGTATACACTGCCTTAGGCAGCGGGGACCCATGTCACAGGTTCTTTCAGAAAGAGGTTTGTTGGAAATACTTTAGATACTGTCAAAAGCATTGGCTCACCAGAAATTAAGTTCATTTGAAGTGCTTTATACTGTCAAAGGCAGTGAGGGCCCCAAAAATAGATTCATTTGAAAGATTTTCCAAAGATACAAAATCATACGAACTTTAGTTTTATTAAAGGTTATCACGGGCCTGGACAACGCCGGGCAGGTTCAGCTAGTATGTTAAAGAAATATTTAAACAACCCCCCTTCTTTTAAATTTTGCATTTTTAGGAAATTGAATATTTAAGTTTTATAATTTTAGAGTATAATAGATGCATATTTCTTTCCACTGTAAGCATAACACTCATATATATTACCAATGTATGCAATTAAAAAAATACACTGCAAAATGTCTAATTACAACAAACAAAAATCGAAGTAAAATTTCCATTATTTTAATAATAAAATATCATGTATTTTATAGAAGTCAGAAATCAAAAACATTTTAAAAACTTCAACAAAATTTTGTGAATATTAATTGAATGACTATAATTTTTGCTCATATTGTGTACATTCTTTTCTATACAAGATATCAGAAGCTCATAAAAATATATTTAGTCATTTTCTTAAATTAACCATTTTCAATAATATGACTTTAAAACTGAGTATTCTCTATGAACAATATACACTATTGCACTATTCATAACAGGGTTTTTAAATATTTATAATTATTGAAATTTAAAAATCAAATCTCTGAATAAGACTGTAAGCAAAACATTTTTACGAAAAAATATAGATCACCTGTGCTATAACATCAGTTTTAGTTTGTGATCATTTTGGGAAGTTTTGAATCAAAATTTATTAATTATTTGAAACATTAAACATCTACTCAATTTTATTTTTTGCTTTTATTGACACACCAGAGTAAGCAATATATATTTGAAAGTAGAAACTAAATAGGATTTTATTTTAATGTATGTATATTGAATTTAAAAAAATAGTACGCTTTAGTACTATTATAATATACTACTAATATACTACTAATTTACTATAATAGTACACTTTATAAAAAAGTAAAAAAATAAAAATAAATAAAATCTGCTATCTTATCTGATATAACTATGTCAAAGTGCTAAAATAGTAAAAAAAAGTTACTTATTTTCAAAGGGGCTTTCATGCTTTTTTAATGGAACTGGCAAAATTCAGGCTTAAGAGGACAGTACACATTTTAAATGTCAAAAGTTATGAAAATTAAACAAGTTATTTAAACTATTTATGTATAATATGTTAAAGAAAAAATTAAACAATTTTACTCTTTATAATGTTAGTTTTCAAGAAATTAAATATATTTATTTTTTATAATTTTGAAATCAGAAATAGATGCAATTTTCTACACTGTAAGCATGATAACACTCACATAACTTAATCATTTCAGCGATTAAAAAAAAGGAATTGGGCAAAAAGTGTCTAATGAATATGAACTGAAATCAAAGCAAAACTTTGCATTTTTTCATTAATGAAACGTAAATATTTCATAGAAGTCAGAAGATTTATTTTTAAAAGATAAACAAACAAAATTTTATGAATATTGACCGATGAACCAAAATTTAGTCCCTTTCATGTACATTCCTTTACTATACAATATGCTAAAAGCTTCTATAAATACATTCAGCTATTTTCTAAAATTCGTCTGTACTATCTGCAAAATATCCCTTTTAATACACTGGTATTAATGGCTGAGCATTCCCTATAAAGTATATTACTATTAATGAGGTTGTTTTTATTAGAACTTTTTTCAGTATAAAATTTTAAATGCATATTTGATTAAAAATTAGAGAATCATCTAAATGTTAATACAGTTCATTTATCTTATACATACACTGCATATTTTCTATTTTCTTAAATGTAAATGAAAGAAGAAAAAAAGATGGAGATGAATTTGTGCTTAAATATTTAAAATATTAAATTCCTAATGAAGGAAAAGTTATTGTTCTGAAACATATAACACCAATGTTTTTAAAGCAATGAGCATCTCAGTTTTGAAGTTCTTGCATCAAATGAATATTTTATACAAGAAAAATAAATTACATATTGGAACTCCAAAGATACATTCTGTGTCTGATATTTAAATTATAAATCCATATATAAACTTTACATACCGTGCAATTTGACCTAGTTGGTTCTGTTTTAAATAACCAAAAACTTTCAAAATAATTTCATTGGGAAAGGAATTAATACCCAAAGCATCATCATTTGATTCATTAACCTAGAAATAAAATAATAAAATTATGAGTGAAATAGAGATGTAACTGCAAAATAAAGATGCAAGATTTGAGAAGAGATAAATTGATATGAAATATACTTTTAAAATGTTTAAAATTAGGAAAACAGCATAGAATTAAACATATCATTTAAAAGTCTTTTAAAAAATGTCTATCAAGAAAACCTTCTTCAATCTATGACACAGTCATTTTTTTAATTCAGTAATGTTATCAGCTCTTGAAGTGAATTAACGTCTGTAGCATGTACAATTTGTCATTAGATAAATGTATGTGAAAATTACAATCATTTAAAGGCTGAACAATGGTATGTTTAACACCCTTCCAGATATAAATTGGTTACTGACATAAAGATAATGATGAACAGTGTTTATTTCAAGCATTTATCTAGTAGAGGGGCAAGGAAAAGGAAAGACTATGCTTCTCCAGTGTAAGTCTACTGTGACAACAGAGAAATTTTTAAGTAATATAATTATTAAATAGCTACATACTTTAAATTTATGTATTAACTTTTGACATCCTTGGATCTATGTGGATAACTGGTGTTAATTTGATTGTTCAATGTTACATATTCTAGGAGTAGCTGTGAAATACAAACAGTCACTGTTTAATATAATAGATTAAGTGAAAATCCTAAAATCATTTATGTTGAAAGCTACATTTGGTCTAATTCTAAAGAGATAACTTCACTATACTAATGTAAAATTAAAGATTTCTCCCAAGTTTAGGATTCAGGTAAGAAAAGGATATTTTTTAAAATAAAGGAATTTTTTATAGGCACTTTTAACATTTAAAAATCAATGGTGGTTCATTGGGGGTGATGAATCATTTTGGTGGTATCAAAACATGACAATGAGTCATTTTATTATTAAGGTAACACCTTTTTAACACAAAATGCAGTAAGGAAGACATTTTTTGACTGGGACAAGAAAAGTACCAATTTTTAACAAAGGGGCTGGGTGAAGCACCCTTCTGAAACTACCAACAGCAAACTCTGTAAAACAACTAGAAAACTTTAAAGCATCTGAAAGAATTATAATGCAAGCATGTAATCTCAAAAATTTCCATTTTTTTCATTAAGAGCCTACATTAGTCACGCGAAGGAACGCTCAAGCTAATATTAAGTCTATGGGAAGGTTCTTGGCAGATTTTTCACTCACATTTGAATATTTTTAAATGTTTTTTTGCATATGATAGCTGAGGTCGATCTCTAACATTGTTAGTTTTTACTTATTCGATTTTGGTTACAGTTTTTTTTTTTATAAACGGACATTTTAAATTTTGGAACTGGTTGGAACCAGTTATGAAAGTGAAAGTACCCATATATAAATAAACTGGAACCAAAATCGAAAAAGTAAAAACTAACAAGGTTAGAGATCGACCTCAGCAATCCTATGCAAAAAACATCATTTAAAAATATTAAAATGCAAGCAAGAAATCTGCCAAGAACCTTCCCAAAGACTTAACATTAGCTTGCACGTTTTTTCGTATGACTGATGTGGGCTCTTAAGTTAATAATAAATGCATTTTATTTTCAATCATATTTCTTTCCACACAAAATAAAATCAATCCCTTCAAACTATGAAAACTGAAATAAACTTTAATTTTTTTAAATATATGAATTTATAATACTTTTTATTCTCTAAAAAAACAATGTTATGTACATAGACAAAAAATCATTGAATGATATCATTATATTATGCCAGAAAATTAATTTTGTATCTTTTTCAACTCTGCCTAAAAGAAACTTTCTGCAATCTTTTAAGTACAAAATTTACACAATATGGAATCGAAAAACTAATACAATCAAATTTTTAAAACAACTTCTATTTTCCAAGTAGTCCAGTAATTACAATTGCCCAGTAGTAACTATCCAAAACGAAAAAGTAATTAGGAAAATCCAAAAAAGAAAAGATCATGCACAAAAACCACTATGGCCATTATCATACTGAAAATAGCTCCAAGTATGATAAGAATAGGATTTTCCATAGAAGTGAGTAGGGTTAGTAACCTTACAGAGAAAAGGCAGACTGCATATATAAGTAAAAGTTTTATAATTTACATAATTAACCAATCCTTTTCATGTTCAGCCAATTTTTGAAAGAAATCTTGTGGACTAATCTATCCGAAGTGATAAATTGCACCAATACCCAAAGTTATTGCACTTCATTTGCAAGGATATAAAGCTCTTCCTGAGCAATACTAATGAATTTTGAGTTATAACATTGATGCACTTAATCGCTAATTTATATTATATGTTAAAAATAAATATTCACTGACAACATTTTTTGGATTTCTGCCTATGTGTTTAAAAGAAAATTATTAATTTACATATTTATTTTCAGTTAATAGCTCAGATTCTAGTCATTGAATTGTTTCTTGCCAAGAAAAATCGTCTATGAAAGAAATTTTATTACTATAATGATAGATGCAATCCTCGCTTAAATTTTCTCTTCCATGGGGAAGAATCTCCCAGTTTGACATTTCTTAAGCAGGTAATTGGATACTTTCTGGAGGGAATTCAGACAGACCGTTCTGAATTTTCACTCTTGCAAGAGGAATGACAGTGATATTGGTGATTCTTTTTCACTGTCTGAGCATTTTCTTGTTGCCTATCCATTTTTAAAATAAACATTTGTTATACTCTTAGTGGTCTTGAGCTTGGCTATGAGGACATTTGGTGCACAGTGCGATGCACTCCAAATATTTCTTTTTTTGCAAATTGTACTACACAATTTAGATGGTGACCAGAAACATAAATTATAATTTTTCATATTAATAAAGGCACATTGATTGATAATCCTAATAGAATCACTTTCACTAATTTCAGTCCAATTTTTAAAATGCATATCTAGCACTGAAAAAAATAAATAAAATAAAAACAAAATAAAAGTGAATAATTGCATATTGATAGATAATTTTAATTAAAAACTATTAACATAGATTAATGAGATAATCATTCCATACTCATTAATCTTTTTTAACGTAAGCCAAACCCCAAATTAATAAAAAAAATTAAATATCCAATAGAAAAACAAAAATTTATTATGTTTTAGTTTATATTTATAAATAATTTGCATATTTGAATTTTAGAATTGATAGAAATTTTGTAATTAAAAAGGCATTGTTTCAAAAGTTATGAAAAAATTGTTACATGGTCATAACATCAAGTAAATGACAGAAGAATATTTTTTATTTACCATACCTGCTGAGGTTGAAGAGCAGAACTATGTGCTGTCACTTCGGAGACAACGTTATCAATTAATCTTTCTAGCAAGATGCTAACTTCTTTATCATAATCAAACTGTAGATTAGATGGGGAAGTTTTTCTCTTTCGTGTGGACATTTTCTTTGCCTGAAAAAAAAAATCATTCTTTTAATGTTGTTACTCAGTTATACAAATACAGAATTACAAAACCAAATCATTCCATCCAACTATGAGAAATATGACACATCCTACCTCATCTTTTTCAATACTAAATTAATATTATTTTTATGTAAATTTTTGTAAAATATCAGATTAACATGCGAGTAGCAGCATCATTTAGAATGCTACTGATCGTATTGTCTTTTTGTCACCAGTGCTTTCCATCAGAAAATGGAAAATATCAATTAATTTTCATTTAATAATCACATACTTTTTTCAATTAAGTTATAGAATTGCAGTTTACTGTAATTACACAGTTTTTTCACAAGTTTTGGAATATTGCAAAATGGAAATGATACCATCAGTCATTATGTTGCTGACTTTTCAACATATTTCAACCTTGTTTATAAATGTATACCTGAAAGAAACAGGAAAATCTGGTAACTTTACTATTATAAAAAGGAAACACTTAAGTCACCAACGTCAATTTTTCACATTGTATTTTTAAGGGGAGATGCGTTAGGAGAAAATAAATGATGTGTGGGTAAAAAGACTAACACATGACTACTACCAGGTTAATCTGCATGAATTTGGAGTTTTCAGAATTACTTATCTAATCAACTTGAATCAATTGAAAGTTGTCTTACTGCTATTTATTTGATATGTATCCATGATAAATTCCAAGGGTAGTCCGGGAGGGGGGAACATTTAAACCTACACAATATAGATTTTATATTTAATGACCTGGAAGTGTAAATTGAAACTTCATAATCTCCCCCCCCCCCCACACCCTATGGCTCTGCAGAAAAATGTCTGAATTCATCATTGAATGTTATTCAGTAATTTATCATCTAAAGACAGCCATTCCTTTTTTTAAGGAAAAATGTTCATTTTATTTTTAGTTTAGTCTATCTAGTTTAGTCAATGCCGCATCAAACTCCGATTTATATGAATTCTAATGATGACAGTCAAAGTCCTTGCAGCATTAGTCCTGTTGATAATTGTTTATGCCATTTGATGGTCTTTAATAGGGATGGCAAACCTACAGCATATGAGTCATACGTGACATGCAGGAGATTATTTTCATGGAAGCATAGATTCAGGGTCTAAATCAAAATATTGAAAAGCTAAGGTATGAAACATAATATTCTTTAATTTTCTGTGAACATAACTGATTCATAAAAGCAGCTGACTCTAATAAGTAATAACTAGCAATTTATGAAAATGACAAGCGTTACCCAATACTTAAATATCAGAATAAACTTAATTTACTATTTGTTACAGCAGCATCATAAAATGGCATAAAGCAAATTCTGAAGCACATAATAATTATGCCAAATCACATGATAACAGTGACTTTTTTTTAGAACAAAGGGACATCCTAAGAGCAAATTAAGTAACCAGAAAAGCAAAAGTAAATATTTAGCATTAACTTTTTTAATTGCTGATAAAAGGAATTAAGAAATGCATACTTAAAACAAATAGAATTGTGTATGCATTGCATTTATTGTTTAAAAAAACTGTAAAATTGGGGTTGGGGGGGGGATTATATAAAGATATTTCATTTAAGATGTTTCTCTTCCTCAAAAAAAAAAAAAAAAATAACATATTTCAGAGAGTTTTGAAAGTGACCGTCATATTGGATAGGGTATCTTCAGGATTTCAGATTGGCGATAATTTTCAAAACAGCATTTTGGTAAGTTTTGGGGGAAAAATCACCAAGCTCATATCGCACACCACAGATACATACGTTCCCAAAAGTATTAATCTCTAATGAACTGTCTTGATGTAATTAACTGGACTTATTAGCTAAAGAGAGGCAGTGGAAGACTTTTGGAGTCAAACGATTGATTGATTATAGAATTATCCACAAGTATGAAAAATAATTGGAAAAAAAAATGAATATACAAAGTAAATAAATAAATAAAAAATAATATAAGTTTTGCTCGTTCGTTTTATTATATTCCTATTTTATGTTAGTAGAGTTATTAGGGCAGCTCAATTTTTGATGTGCGTACATAAAGTTTTAACCACCCCTAATATTAAGCAGCCCTGGGCTAATGCCGCCATCTACACCCCCCCCCCCTTTCCTTAAGCAGAGCCCTGCTGGAAAGTTTGTTCTAAGAACAGTGTTCATGCCAACAATAAATTTAAGCAGGAATGGAAGGAGTTTCCAACACACAAATCAAATTTCTTAATAATAAAAAATTTTGATGAAATATTCCATAGAAAATTTAATGGAGTTGCATTTGAACCATACCAAGAGCTGTTGGTACGATTTCGATATCATCGATGTCTACAGGTGAAAAGTAATTGTTGCTATGGAAAGAGCGACTTCTTGAATATCGAAATCGAAACAACAGCCCTGAGTACATAATTCGCCCTGAGGGGCTGATTTTAGGAAAAACCACTACTTGTGACACGATATGAAAAAATGTTTTACATAAGTGTTTAAATACAAGAATTTGACAGAAAGATTAAATAAACTTTTTAGTTTTACATACGATTAAATAGAGCAGATGATATTCCTTGGCTAAACATCGATTCCCGCCAGCGCCATACTGATTTTACGGACACACTTTGTTGAGTTGTTCATGTTCTTCTTTCCTCAAACATATAAAAAATAAAATCGAACATTTCGGAGTTGAAAACTAAAATACTTTTCACAATTTAACAAATTTAAAATTGGTTTTAGGTTTATTAAATAATTGACATTTTATTGATTTGTAGCTGAAAGTCTGAGCTTGAATGAACATTGAAATTCAAGTATCCTTTTTTGGCTCAAGTTATAAAAGGTTTTAATATAAAAAAAAAAATAAAGATTTTTTCAAAAGTAAATTTAAGACAAGCAACGTTTAGATATATATATATATATATATATATATATATTTTAGCAACATTTCGAAAACTGAATCGAATCTATAATCGAAATAAATGTTCACTTCGCCATTTTCTTTTATGTAGTAGGGTGTGGTATTTTATGTTTAATATGACTCTAAAATTGTGTTAATGCTGTTTTATTTGTTTTATACATGTAGAGAAGTAAGTAAAATTTTGATTATTTATTTTTATAATTATTGAGAAGACATCTTATTTCGATTGAATGTGGAAAAGGTATGTATTGTAATTATATCAATCACTCAGTTTCAAGTTAGCAGATCTTTAGATTTAAAGCCCCTATTTTTTTTTTTTATTATTATCATCAAGTTAACAAAATAGAATTAATGATTTAAAAATAAGTCTTCAAGTAGATAATTTCTGAAATGCGTTTTAAGCTTTCTTTATTTAATAAATTTTTAAATGATGATCAAATCTTTCTATTTTGCAGAAGATATTCTAATTTTTTTTTTTTTTTTTTTTTTTTTTTGCATCATAGAAAGTACTTTTAAAGTTATATTGGGGTCTGTTGTAGTAGAAAGTAGTAACTATCTCTTGTTATGGGTGTTTGCAAAGGAGAGCAATTTTCCTTCACTGGATTTCTAAATTTAATTAACTAAGTTTTATTTTCTCTGATTTTGACAAAATAGAATTTATTATTTTCGGGAAGCATAAAATGTATAAACAGTAAGAGGAAAAAGAAACCGAAGATTTTTTGTTAGCCCCATCATCTTATGAAAAAGGTAATAGTTTTTTTTATTATTTTAATAATAAGAAGAAGATTACTTTCGAATTTTTAATATTTCTCTTTTGTTACATTTCTGTGTTGCATTTTACATTGGTATGTTAAAAAGTTCTCTTGCACAGTATGGCTGACAAAATTTGGTACACGTTAAGTTTATTTCGTGTGTATATTCTTTACTTTAAAAATTTAGGTTTTAGTACTGGCTGCCTATCTGCATTTGTTGCACATGTGCAGAAGATCTCTCATGTTACATTATTTGTCAGTTTATCTCTTACTTGGCGGTTAAAAAAATTATCAGCAAATTATGCTTCAGACTTCACACCAAAATAACAATAAAGCAAAACTGGTTTCCAATTTCTGAAAAAATGTATTGGCTCCAATGGAATATGGAATCTTTGTTTATTTTATGCATGAAATGTGATAATAATAAATTATGTTAGTGAAATGTGAAGGAAATTGTTAAAAGTAGCATTGCTTAAAAATCAATAACAAGGCTGCCATTTGCAACTAAAATTCTATTAAAAGTGGTTTTAGATTATTAGAATATTTTCAGTATCAGATGAATGTGGCTACTGTTTTACCCCAAACCCATCAAAACCGACTATTTTGAGAAAAACAGAAAAGAGACTTTTCCTCCATTGCTGCTATTTTTGTAGAAAACAGATTTTTCATCAAACCCAGAACTACTAACTGTTTTGTTCTTTCTTTCTTTCTTAAGCCCAAGCTCTCTCTCTCTCTCTCCCCCCCCCCCTCTTAAGCCCTATCTCCCAATTTTACATTTCTGTATCAATGTTTTAAATTTAAATTTTTATTTTTAATCTTCCATTAAAAAATATAAATTATACTTTTCAGTTTGAATTCTCAATATAGCCACAGAGATTATACAAGACAGGATTCTGTTAAAAAGAGCTTCATTTTAATAGGTTTTACTATTTTCTGTAAATAATAAATATTTTTATTAAAATGACTCAATTTATTAAGATTTTATTAATTGATTAATTAAAATGTCAATTATTTTCCATTTTAGGTACATTTATGTTATAGAGAAGTTCCATTTTAGCGTTGTTTCTGTGATTTGATTTTGATTATGTAGTTGAATAATAACTGATTAAAATAATTTTTAAGTTTGAATCTCAAAAACACAATGCTCCGTTGCATTTTCAATCATCAGTTTAGAGACTGGTAGATGGTTAATCCTATGCTGCATGGTAGCAGAATATGCCAAGTCCAGGTACTGATTATGGATAAAGGCAATTGTAGTTGAAGTTCTGAGTTCAAATATGGAGTTAAAATTATTTTTATAAAAAAATAAAGGAGATACTGAAAGTTGAATCCATATGTTTAAAAGTAATTATTTGTTGTACTTGCGTTAAGTTAAAGATTTTTTTTTCAGTTTAAACTATTTCACTTTCTCATCTCATTAGAGATAATGACATATGCTTCTGTATTTCTAGTTTAATATCATCAGATAATAATAGTGTAGCTTTATAAAGTTATTTGGAATTGGTTGAAAATCTACAAGATTCTTTGAGTATGCAAAACGAATATGATATGTTCTCATTAAATTTCAATTAATTTGCCCACATGAATATATATTAACTTAAAATTCTGATAAGGTGACTAAAAGTAAAATTTTTCAGCTTTAAAAATATCTTAGTACTTTAAATAAAAAAATTAATCATGTTTGGGGGTTATCTACTTGAGACTGTGGAATTTGAAATACCACTACTTCTTCCAAGATGGTATAATGAGTTAAAATGAATAGTAAATGTCATTCTCATATTATTCAATGTGACAGTTTTTTTCTTTGTTGAATATTTCTTCTTTTCATGCTGAATTTCTGTCATTTCAGTTCATCCTAGCAATATAGCTGCTACTAGTGTGGATTTTTTATTAACATGGACTCTCTGGTATGATATAAGTTCCATTTTTACTACCACTTTGAATTTCTTTAAATTTCCTAAAAAGAGATTACAAAGCTTAATTTAATATTAATGGTATATTAAAAATACTCTTATTTCAGAAGATATGATAATATTTTTTGTCATCAAAAATGTCTCAATAAAAGTCTATACATCATCATTTTGACACAAATTGTGAGCATAAACTTCCTTTAGTTAATATTATTGGCATTATAAAATAAAATGTGAAAGAAATGCATATATTAAAATAATAATTTTTGCTTCAGATTAAAATTTTCAAAAACAACAACATAAATTTTCAAAATAAAATTAGTGACATGTGTAATATTTAATATACATTACAGTATATTCAATTGCATACAGTAATATAATATTAAATTTAGCTACTCTAGGGTCTTAAAAAGGTTCTTTTGTAATGAGTAATGCACTGAAATAACGTGATTTGGCATAACTATTAAGTATCCAAATAAATGTAAAAGTTTGGAAACTTGGTTAGTTAGTGGCTACATTTTAAGTTAATGGCCCCTAGACCACAAAGAAAATGTAATTTTTTTTAACTTCTTTTTACTTTTTTTACTTCACTTAATTCTTTTCTTTTTGCATGAAAACATGATTATTTATTTATTATTATTGCAAAATAACAAACAGGAAAAACAAACTTTAAAATGAAATTAAATAATTTTAAATATTTTTTTAACTTGTGTGTTTCAGAGGGGTGGGGGCAACAGAAGGAAGCAAAAATTTTGAGGGGTATAAGCATTTGATGGTTGATAATTTGTTTACAATTACTTCATAGTAATAAATAAGTCACTGCAATTTTGCAATGAGATTTGTAGTAGGCGCACATTTTTCATAAATAAAATGGTAAGAAACTGATGAGCATAAGTTTTTTAAATAAAGCAGCCATAAAGTGACCACCAATTGCAAGTTTTTAATCACCACTTTTTAACATTAAATCACCAAGTGTCAAATCACAACTACTATTTTTTAACTTTATATATAAACAATTTCTTTGTAAAATTTTACAATGCATGCACTTTTACAAATCACTCCTTAATAGAATCAACTGCTTTTACGAATCAATTCACTAAAAACAGAATCTAAAGTATATTACTCTTGCTATATGCTGTATGTTATAATTGGCTATGTAACTGAATTAAAATCTGTCATACAAATTTCATTTGAATTAATGGCAACTACTGTATTATTAGCCAAAAATTAATAGACATTAAGGTTTCACTTTTCAGAATAAGATTAATTTATGAACTTTGCAAACTATCAAAAGCTGAAAACATATTTTTCTTTAAAAAGATAAAATGCAAAGTATTTCCTCCATTCCACTGCAAGAAAATTTTATCCAATATTGGTCATGTAATGTTGCATCATGATAATTTGTAGCACTTCTTCACTGTCAATAAATATATTTACTATATTGCTAGCATCTTTCTGTTGCTGTAAAATTTTATTTATGATTGTAAAATACATTACATAATAAATTTACATGCTCTTACACGTTTTCCCCTTTAAATTGAAGTAAAATTTCCAGAACCTCAAATTATTGCTTTAAATTTCAGATTTATATCTTTAGTTTATTTTTTTAAATCGTTGTAATTTTATGTCACTAATTTATTTTTGTCTAAAAGCTATTTCTATTGAATAGTGATTTATATCTGTATCACCTATTATATATCTCTCTTGTAAAACTTATGCATTCAAAGATAAAAGTTTTATAATAGGAAATAGTAAGAAAATCAAAGAACTGCCTCTACTAAATGCAACACATTTAATGAAGGTGTTGATTGAGGTAAAATCAAAACAAATATTAGTAGTTGGCACATATAGGGTGAGAACAACATTTTAAACACTGTATACTAGTTTCATAAAATAAAAGATGAATTCATAGTTTTACCACTGTTATTTTTACTAAATTTTTTGTCACCGACGTATGAAAAATCACTAAAACATCCAAATATGAAAATTCTAAATATATAATCATAAAGTGCCTACATGAATTTAATAAAAACAACGTCAGAAGAAGGAAAAGAACTGTATTCTGGGTTGAAAATATTTTCCTAGATTTCTTTGACATTTTTTAAAAACTTTTTAATTAAATGAGTCTAAAGCCATAATGTTTTTTCTAAATTCACCACTTTCAAAAGCTTTTTTCAGTAACATTTTTATTTCTTTTAGAATCTTCATGTAGTTATAGAAAATGCAAATATGTATATTGTATATCCATACTTCATTCATTATCATATATTTTTATTTCTAGATTGAGGGATTGGATGGTGCAGCACGGAATGTTAATTCACTACCAGAAGAAATATTGATCAAAGTTTTTAGATATCTGTCACATAATGAACTAGGAAAAATTGCGAGGTATATAAAGTTTATTTTGAACTTTCTTATTCAAGCATTAGTCATAAAATGAGTATTTAAAAAAAAATTCCTTAATTAACTTAAAACAGAAAATTTATTTCAAGCTTAATATGAAGTAGAGTCACCCGGAAAAATGAAACACCTATATATTTTTATCATTATTTTGTCCCAGAAGCAACAAAAACCCAACAACATTTAACTGGAAATTATGTATTCTTTAAATGTATGTTTAAAAAAAGAAAGCTGGGGGGTGTCGTCTTCATAGTGAAATTGTACCATACTCTGAAATTTTCAATGGGAACACATAATTTTGACTTCCTATTTCAGTTTTTCGGTACATTTTATGTATGGATATCAAATGGGAAGTCATTCGTTCAGATGGTTTAGAAATTTTCAAGGTTTAAAGTTTGGATCTTTTAATGTTAATTACTTTAGTAATCATTGAAAAACATATTGCAGTCCATCTGTTTTTTAAGCATAACTTAATAACTACTTAGCGAAATGAGCTGTGATTTCAGATTTTCATATTTGACGATTATAGAATTGATTTTAGTTACAGAATTTGAATGTTACATTACCTACTTGTTTTAAAAAATATTTGAAAAAAATAAATTTTTGAAAAAATTGTGAATTTTAATCAATGAATTTTTAAGCAGATCTCGATTTTTTGAAGTTTCAAATATGCGAGTCCAAAATTATAGCTCATTTCGTCAAGTAGTTTTTGATTTATGTTTAAAAAGCTACACGCATTTACAATCTGTTTTGCAATCATAACAAATGACATTAGATCTTGATTTTACACTTTGATAGTTCATAAACTACTTCACCTACTGACTTTCCGTTTAGTATCTGGATGTAAAATTTACAGAAAAAGACAAATATGATGTCAAATTAAGGTGTTCCTATTAGAAATATCAGAGTTTGATATAATTCACATTGAAGACGTCTCTTAAGCATATTTTTTAAACATAAATTTAAAGAAGATGTAATTTTCAGTTGAATGGCTTTTTCTGTCTTTTTCTGTAACAATTTGGTGATTAAAATATATGAGTTTCATTTTTTTTTGGAGGACTGTACATAAAATTTAAATAAGGTATTTAAAAATATTGTAAAAATTTCCAACAAATAATGCTGCAATTGTAACCTGTCATCCTTGTATTCATATTTTCTATAATTTCTATTAGGTTTATTATTTTATTTTTTTAATATAAATCCATACGAATGTTTTATGGAACCCATTTAAAGTAATTTTTTTAAGATAAAAGAAATTTAATATGTTTTTCTAAACACTTTATGTGTTACATAATATTTAAAATATGGCTTTATTATTATTATTTAGAGAAGGAATACAATTTTATTGTATTTCTTTTTATATATGTCTTTTACAACACATTTACTTTAAAACAGTAAAAGTCACTATATTACTAACATTCTATTTTAATATAGAACATTTTAAACAGTCATGCTTCAGTAAAGCAATATTTCATTTACACATTTTTGTACTTGGGTTCATTCATTCTTGGATATTCTACTGATAAATTCTTATGTTTATACAGCTCAAGAACTATTAATACCATTTATATGTTATTTTCATTGAAAATTTTTGAGTTTGGTAGGATAAGAATGTTTGTTATTTTGTAGTTTGCCTTTTTGTGATTGTTTTAATACTATAATGATATTGAAATAATTGATCTTGATCGCCAAAAGTATTAAACACACCACCTGCCTGAATTCCACTGGTTGATGTCTTTGTATCATCAAATTTAGCTTTTATTTTTTACCAGTAGGATCTTCCGAGATTGAGTCTGCTTCTACTATTCTGAGCTAGTGTTGAAAATGTAGGGGCCTCTGGTGAACGTGTCCCCATCAGAGGTCCATTCTTTTTCAACACTGACTAGTATGGTAGCCTAATCCTGGAAGATACCACTTGAAAAATTTAAATACTAAAATCCACATTTTTAATGCATCGGTCAGTGGGTTTGAGAGGCCAGGACGTTTAATACTGCAGATGACTGCTGAATCTTTGAGCACCAAATTATTATTCTATTAAGGTATTATTCTATTAAGCCATGGAGGCCTCACCCTGTCTATTAGTGCATTTGCAGTAGTTTGAAGTAAATAAAGTTAGAATACATATTTAGAATAGTCACACTTTAGTAAGGGCATCCTATAAACATCTCACAACATTATTTACAAAGATGATATCAACTATTCAACACAGTTATGGTTACAATTCCACGTTCAGTTAACAGTGATGAAACAGATATGGTTACAGTCAGTTAACATCATATGAAACCCCTTCTCTCCTCACCAGTAATTCATTATTGTTATGGCACCGAATTATTATTCTATTAAGGTATATATAAAGATATGCATTAGAGTCCTGCACAAGTCAAGTTCAACCCAGCCAAACCCAAAAATTCTATTTGAAGTCAACCCAACCTGAACTTGAAAAAACATTTTCAACAACTTGCATCCCAACCCAAACCTGACTAAAATAATTTTTGTCGACCTGCAACCCAACATGAACATGACATATTTCACCAGAACCCAACCTACAAGCCGAAATACCTCAAAATAAATCTGACCTGCAACCCAAAATGAAAGAAAATCAATTGATGTTTTAATGAAATTTTGAAAAAGTAATCTTTAGTTATATCTGTAATACTAATTTTATCTTTTATGCAGAAAAATGGACATATCTATATTCTTTAATATAGTAAAAGCTCTGAATGGCAGACATCTTGGAATTGTTGAATAGAGTCCTGCATTGGGTTGTTCATAATGTCTATTTTTTTTTAGTTGTAGTGAGTCTAATTTCCTTTCTGCTGGTTGCGTTTACTCTAAAATGTTTCTTGTGAGTCAGATTTATGCTTTTCCAGGTTATGTTGTTTTGGTTTTCCCAAAACATTTGAGCAGAACTATGTTTCAGATGAAAATAAATACATATTTGAATATGAATAAGAAAAAAATATATATATTCTATTTACTCAATGAGAAATGTATTGCAAGAAATGTGATCCTAGATTATTCTTTCTTTATGGTACATTTAAGAACCATTTTCTTTCTCTTGGAGTGTGAAAAATATTACCAACTTTTCATTTATGATACAAACACATATGTATCTTAATTGTGATAGTTTATGCATACACATGTCATATCTACTATTCAAAGGTATTCAGAGGATATAAATATATAAGTGTTAAGAATTGAAAAAAGTTCGCTAAATAGTGGTGTCTGCTATTCGGGAATGTCCAATATGGAAGTTTTATTACATATAGATTTTCACCTAAAAGTTTTTTTTTTTGGAAATTCTTTTCAAAAATTGGATGATACAAACCTGACCTGCAAGAGTCAAAACCCAACCGAACCCAAACAATGAAAGTCAACCTAACCCAAAGCAAAAAAAGTATATGTCAACCTGACCTGCAATGAAACACTATAGTGCCGTGCCAACCAAACCCAAACCATGGGTTGAGTTAGGGTAAAAGCACATAACCTGACCTGATGTAGCACTCTAATATGCATTGAAAATATAGCTTTTTAACACTTTCCAACCTAGTTGAAAAGTTTTTATGACTTCGGTTTGTGCTCTAACTTGCATAAATATACTTGGATCACCCTGAAATTTTTGTATGTTATTGTTGTTTACTATAGCATGTTCCCTACTTAAACTGAAGTGTGTAGCACTTATAGTTTTTTTACAGGGACAGTCAAAAGTATTTTGTTACATTACAGTCAATGGGAAATAATTGTTTTAAGTGCATTTTGATGATGTGACGTCATTTAAAACACTATGAAATTGATATATAATTATGAAACGCATTAAAACATGCTTTTTGTAGCATATGGGGTACAAAGCATAAATTATTCATTTACAGGGTAAAACAAAAGAATTCTGTTACACATTGTTCAGTGGGGAAAAATGTTTGCAGTGTAATTTAGCAATATTTCATTATTTCAAGCATAATGAAAATTATATTCATTACTGAGGTTCACTATAAATTGCTCTTTGAAAGTGTGGTTTGTGTTCCATTTATTTACAGGGACATCCTAAAGATATCGGTTACAGTACATGTGCGATATTTACAGTCTATGTGTGATAAGTGCATTTTCTACTTTGGTTTGCATTTTTAAATTTAACTAAATTTTTTCATAGTATGTGTGTGTTTATAAACTCGGTTGTTCATATACAGGGATACACAAGGGAATCCTTAAGTATTACAGACTATGGGAATGAATTGCTTAAGGATAGCTTTTAATTGTGTTGTGCATTTTCTTGCTGAATTATAATATATATTCAGTATACTAATTTCAGTTTGTGGAATATAAATAAATTCATATACAGGGCTATACAAAGAAAAAGATACATTGTCTTTTATGTTTGGTAATTGCTGCGAGTGAGTTTTAAGTTGCCTTTTAGATTAATTTGGGGTGTGTATAAAAGTTTTCAGATAATATACAGGGCTGCACAAAGGATTTCGAGTGCATTTCCATTGATCAGAGAAAATTGCTAAATGTTAATATTGTAATTAAACTAAATTTTATCATGCTACTGCTCAGCCAAGCTTTAAGACTGGTCACGTGAGTAACAGGTCCAAATAAGACCAGTCTATTCTTCATAATAGGGATTGAGGTAATGAATGGGATTATCCCCTAGTTTTGCTTTCGTGGGGGAATGAGTTGATTTCCGATAGTTTCATGTTTACTTGTTAAAAGATTATAAAAAGGATTTTTGTTCTTATGTAATAAAGCACATAAAAATTATAGTTTTCTCTTCGATGAAGGGATATCTTCAATCTAAAGAAACATGTTATGATAATTTAGATTATTTAATTATCGGATATAAGCATGTTAAGTAAATAAATACTATTTTTTACTGTATTTTTAAACATGACATTGCAATTTATTGTTTTCTTAAATAAACTACGATTTTAAATATCGGTTCCTTACCGTTATAGGGCACACTCATGTAATTGTAGGAGAAGTGTGGTTTTAAAATGTTTTATTATTATGATTATTTTTATTATGATATTTCAAATATTTAAAAAATGTGCTCGAATGCAAATTAAGTTTTCTGATACCTTTTACTAAATATTAATTCATAAATGCGCGAAAGTTTCAGACGTTCTTATTCAGATATCAGGAAATCGAACAGTGTTTTTCGTTTTATTATAAAAGTAACTAATCTTAGTGAAAATGTCGTCGAAGGTCGTGCTTTAAACCTATTTTTTGGATAAGTTTACGAAAAACTTATAATTGTAACTCACAATGTACCGAATTTATAGGAAAATTAAAGATGCTGTTCGATTTTTAAGTATTTGAATGTTAATTCTTGAAAAATTTCAGGCAAATAGGAATAAAAATGAAATTATTGTCAAAATGAGATGAAAGAACTTAAAAAAAAAATATGCTAAAGCTGGTAAAAATAAAATTATTTTAAAGTGAAGGTCTCAGAAAAAATAAAGCAATAAAAATGCTTGTATTTCATAATATCACGGACCTTCTCTTTAAAAAAAAAATGTGCAGGAGGGGGAGGGTATTCATTCACTTTCGATGTCACCATCAGAATCATCCAGAAAAAATCATCGTCGAACAAAATAATTAATGGCTCACACATTTCTTCTATTATGCCATCTTTCTTCCAATACTCATTTTCCAAATGTTCTATGTTCGTGCAGTAGTTTTTTTAATTCTCAGCATTAACATTTTCTAGTGCAAGTTTGGTCAGTTTAAAAAGTTGATCTGTATTTAAATCTGCCGTTATATTTCTTTTATTTTTGAATGAATTCCTTCATATCTGCCCATACATACTCTATCTATTTATGTCGCAATGGTATGGAGGCAATTTTAACGCATAATGCCCATGTTCGACTAACATGGTGTCGAATTTGTAGATTTTAGTAGAGGGTGAATTCGTCTTAACAAGGTCCATCAATTCAACTTTTCTCATGTGTAAAGAATATGGCACTTTGTTCAGTGCCATATTCTTCAAACATGAGAAAAGTTTCAATCCATAATTTCCCTTTTGTTTTTTGAAGAATTCGGAGGCTTATTCAATTGAATAGAGTAATATGGTGCATTGTCTATCACAACAACAAAATTTTTCATTAAGTTTGGAATGAATTTTTCATTTGCCCATTTTTCAAAAATTTGTGAGTTCATCTGCCCGTGATAATCACCTGTCGTCGTGTTTGCTGTATAAATCAAAGATGAATTTGGAATAAATCCCATTTCCCCCCCTGCACATAAAGCAATAATGCATCTCGATGCTGCCCCCGTCTTCACAACACCTAACACCTCTTCCGATTGCCAGCATTTCCTGAAAGTTAAATTTCTGTCAATCCATGTTTCATCAGCAAAAACTATCGGTCTTCTATCTTTTCGGAACTGATGAATAGTCGGTAAATATTTCGTATGAGATAGAACAATATCACTTCCTTCCAAGAGTAGTTTCCTCTTATTTTGACATTTTTTCCAGCAGAATCTCATTTAAAGAAGAATTTTACATAATGTTTCTTTTCCTTTTGAAAATTGTATGTTTTCTTTCAACTTAGCTAGCAATTTCAGAACAGTAGGCACTCTTTCATCTTTAGTGTAGAGGTCCTAGGATAGTTCTTCGAATTACATGCAAATTAAAATTATCCAAGTTGACATTCTCTATGGTTGTTTTCACCTTTTTCTTTTTAGGAGAAGCGAAATTATTTGCATTGTTATTAGCTTCTTTCCGAATTCTTCTCATAGCGCTATCCGAAACACCGGCAATTGCACTAGCTCTTTTTGTTACATGTGCTAATGGAATAGTTAGGCAGCCTTTATCTGCTTCATTATCACAATATTTTACAACATTGTTTAACATATTTTTCACTGCACTGTAAAAATGTTTGCCTTGAGAGCTTTTAGATTCTTTTAAATCTATTTTATAGAAGTAGAAACAAATACAAAATGAATAGCAAACAAAATAGGGAGAGAGAAAAAAAACGCTAATAGTACAAGAACAGCCAGTGCAGAAATGACAAGCGGTCAGGCAAGATAAGGGGAACCTGAATTTTGTAACCTCCTAATATAATGCTTCCCTTCCTTCGGGTGGGTCTATTTTTTTGGCAGCATGGCAAGGTCCGTCTTTTAACAGTGGTTCAACAGTATATATCCACATCTATTGATCATATACAGGGCTGCACAAAATAATTCAACTACATTTTTGACACTGGAAAGTAATTTCGAAATCTGTATTTTTTAATGTGGTATATGTTTTATAAACTGTTTACTTATATATCTTCTTTCACCTTATTTAACATTGAAGTTTCGTTGCAATTTTTAGCTGTGTTGGAAAGTGTTTCATAATCTGTGCTTGATGCATGATTTTTCATTCTTGTTTTATATTATACTCCTTTTCTCTATATACTCATACACACACATTTTTATTTATATTTGTGTGTGTCTATAATGTTATTAAGAGATCACTTTTTTTTTCTTTTTTAAATTTCATTTATAAATTACTCCATAAAGCAAAAAGGGGGTAGGTTTTTCCCGTTTTTTGGAAAAATTTCACAAAAACTTTTTTGGAGAGTTAATAGGTAGATAATTTTACTAATCAAACAACAGTTTGTAAAACATTGCTTAAATTTTTTTGACATGTAGTTTATAAATATTGGCTATTCAAAAGAGATTCTTTTCCTCTGTATCAATTAGATTAAATTTCTCTTGAAATAATTTTTATGAATTTTAACAGCAGAATTAATTCTGGTTGAAAATTGCTATGCATTAAAAAAATAATGATTTTACATTGATTTTTGATACCAACTTCTGATTTCTATATTCTGTTACTTCAAACTCTTTCTCCATAAATGTACCTGACTATGATGTCTAGTATTTTGAACTGTTTTATAGAAAACCTTAATTTGTAACTACTGTAAAAATAGACTGTAATATGGATATTTATCTCTACAAAGTATATTATATAGTTACATGATGTAGCAGATTGCATTATACAGTATGCAGGATGTGATAAAGATATATCACAGTTTTATCTTTTTTAATTACTTTATATTTCAGCTCAACGTATTTCTATTTTTATAGCCTTTCCAGTTTAATTTGCCATTCCTTAAAAGCTATTTATCGGCAGTCGCGCGCCTTGTACGCTGCTTTTTTGGCAAGGCCTTCTCCCCCCTCATTGTGCTTTGCGTTCGTTGAATCGGCGATGTTGTTTTCTCTGCGAGGCATCTTCGCGCTTTGAGTTAGTTTCAATTGGCGCTGAGCTGTGACGTCATCGTCATTCAGCGGCTCTCTCCGCACGCGTGTGTTGTGCGCATGCGTCACCGCCGCTCTTGTTCGATGTGTTTTCGGGAGCTGTTTTGTTTTGGCGCTGCGGGCGATAGGGGCGTGTCTTTCAAATACAAATTAGAATCGTTCTTTTAATTATTAAATGTTAATTTGTTTCTGATTTGCTCTTTTAATTTTCACGTAATTCCTAATCATCAAATTAGTTTAAATTAATCTTGCTGCCACATTTGTGCACCCCTTTTATGGGTATTTATACTAATGTTGCGCATTTTTCCAACAGAATTTTAATAAAAATGATGCTGTAAATTTGTGATAAACGTCGTATGGTCTGGAGGCCCGCTTGCCTGTGCCGGCGCTCGCTCGTGTCCTAGAATCGCGTAGAGCTGATTCTTTGGAGATCAATTTCGCGTTTTCAGTTCTTAATTATTCTATAAAAATGCTGTTGTAAATTTTAAGTTTAATATTTTAAAAGTTTTAAATCAACTGGTAAATTGACTTCTGAATTAATTCTATAATTCTTCATGGACGCGGCCAGAAGGAATATGTTAAAGATTCTTCGAATTTTACGAAATTTGAGCCAGTACTTTTTAAAGACTTGATGTGCAGCTTTCATCTCATCCTTCCTACTTCTTCAAGAAAATGTAATAAACATTATTGGATCCAACTTATAGTATTCATCATTTATAGTCTGCATCTATTTCTTCACTCAAGTAAGACCGTTTAATTTATTTTATATTTTTGATTCTCTTCTCAAAGAATACGACCTAAAGAACGTCATGCAATTTTTTGCATTGGGTTATTGCTCACACAATAATATTCCCATCAAATGCTCTCTCTTAAATAATTATCTCCTTCACATTTGGCGCCGTGTTTATTCTTTTATGAAGAGAAAAGTTGAAAATTTTATTTTGTTCTTAAAAAATATTCTCAAATTTTGAAACTTATAAAATAGAATATATTTGAAGATATGATGCTCTTAATTATTTTATATTAAAAATGAAATATTATTTGAAGAATTGCTGATTTTTATTAAATTTTTAGAAGCTTAAAAAAAATATTCTTGTGCTACACAGAAGATCGATGTTTGCAATACATCGTTAATTTCGGAACGTTTATTCTCAACTGGCTTGCATATATTTAATAAATTATTTTTAATTGAAAAATGATATTCTAACAGAAATTAATTTTTATTCTGGTATTTTTCCATGAGATGTATTGAATATTTTATGCAAATTTTCATGAAGAATGAAATTAAAAAAAAAAAATGAATTTATTCTTTTTTTAACAAATGAAAATATGGTGCTTTATATATATATAAAGTTAAAATATATAATTCATGATGAATTCAGATATTTTTGAGAAATATAAAATTGTTCTTGTTCTAAGTTTTTGAGAACAAAAATTTAAAGAGGCTATGGTTGTTCTTATTCTTGTTTTGGGTTAATTTTTGGTAATTTATTGGCACTTTTAAATGAAATTGATATATTTTATGAATATTAAAAATTTTATTGAAGCAAATTTTATTGGAATTAAATTTATTGAAGCTATGTTCTCATCATATTACTAATTTTGCTGCACTTATTCTGAGTATGAAATGCCTTCATAGAAGCTCAAATTTTCATGTGATTTTTAGTTGTTTTATCATACATAAATTTTTTTGAGTTCTTGGTTGCTTCTACTAAAGTTAAATTACTTATTGCAATAACACTACAAGTTCATTGACTCTCGCCATTTTTCTACAAATATTTCGTATGATTATGATGTGCAAGCAGTCTGTGTTCTTTCTGGAAATTAAAATTCAAGAACTGTATTTATATTTTGAAAATATTACACAATATTTTGCATTGTCTGTTCTACATTTTGAGAACTCTGTTTTTTTTAATTTCAAGGAATTGTTGCTTCATCCTAATATAAATGTTATATTACACAGCATCTGCATCTTTTTATTAAGATTCTCATACCATAATCACAAAAAGGAGACTGGTATTATTATTTTTTTGCTTTTTTGAGAAGTTATAGCCATTACCTAACTGCTGCATATTCTTGTTCCTGAAATAGTTACTGTCTACTCATGCTATATTTTTAACATTCTACAATCTGAATATATACTGACAACTTCAATAAACTGGTTATTTTTATCATCTGACTTTGCTTACCTGGTGGAAAAATCTTCAGAATGTGTTATATCCATTGTTGGCTGATTTTCTCTGCTGTCTGCAAATATGATGGTTCCTGATAGTACAATAATTACTTACCTGCACTCTTTTGCGAGTTGAAGTGACTGTTGATGGTCGCCATTCATATAAGGTAAATATATCCGTATGATTGCTCCTCGTCAGTCCTCTGAATCTTGTAGAACTTGTTTCTCCCTCATCAATGTTACTCATTTTTATGGATCTAAAGTATTACAAATTACAGCTGTGCCTATTTGCAATAGTTTTCTATCTTTTTCTACCCTCTGTTGCAAAACTCGATTATGAAAGTGTACTGTCATTTATTTTAAAGTTCAGTTTTACAGCATCAGAAATTGCTGCTTCCTCAAATGGAACTTCTCAAATTTGGAAAAATTATTATTATTATTATTATTTGAAAAATTTTAGTATGCTTAAATTATAGTGCCTTTTCTTTTTATTCTAGTAATATTTCATAACCCAAATGTTTTCTAAATCATTTTTACCATATGCCTCACTTAAAGGAAATTATTTTATAAATGAAGAAAATTTATAAATGAAGAAATTTTTTTGTTGCATTAAAATATATTGCAAATTTACATGCAAAGCAACACATATTCTTGGAACTTTCCAGCGCATTATAAAGAAATATTCTACCACTTGTGCAATGATTTTGGTGAATATTATTTTCTTCTAAGAATCTAAAATGCTTTTATAGTCTTAGTGACTTTCTCAAATGTCACCAATCCCAATTTTGTCTTTAAAGTGTGCAAGTAGTGTTGTATTGCCTCAAATCTGCAATTTCTGCCTGCTTGAATACACCTATACAAAAAATGTATGTAGGCAACTTAGACTTTCCAGCGCCTCTCAACAAGAGTCTTCTGCTCTTTGTATTATTCTAAGTGCCACTTTGTCAATTATTCTTCAACATCATGGAACCACAGTTCATGATTTATGTCTGCTAATTACCTGATGTATCTTCAAATCCTCTTACCTGCTGTGTCTTCAAATGCTCTTACGTGATGTGTCCTCAAATGCTCATCATTGTTTAGTGCTAAAATCTCCTGATAAAGTCTTCAATTCTTATTTTAGTGGTGTGTGTTTCAGGAAAAAGGCCAATTTGCTGCTACACTGCCATAATATGTCAATCAACCAGTGTGCCACTTAACTTGCAAACTTTTCAGCAAGTAGTTACTTTTTTCTGAATGTGATTATCTTTTTAAAATCAGACTGATTTTAGAACTTTTAAAGGTATTACATCTAATTATTTGTTATGTAAAAGCAGAACGTTTATTATCCTTCATCTGTAAACAAACAAAATTTTTTTTCTTCCTTCAAGCATTTTATTAGCAATATTCATCTGTTTCTTTACAATAGTTTTAGCAAGAATGTTGTATATTTTTGTCTGGTTTACATACTTGCTAATGGTTTAACGGATCGCTATTAGCATTTTTGTAAGTTTTGATGAATTTATATTATGTTTTATGCTTATTTGATTTACAGATTCGTCATCGGTTCTGGAGATCACCTTTGGCAGTCTTGTAAGTTTTGGTGTTTGTTCGGTTTACAGATCTACTGATGGTTTATAAGGGGACTATTAGTGTTTTGTGAATTGTAATGAATACATATTAATAGTTTATATTTATTTGATTTACTGGTTTGATAATGGTCTCAAGGTAGTGAGAGGCTATTAACACTTTTGGTAAGTTTTGTAAATAACACCCAAATAATTCATTTATTGTCAATAGCTGATTTTTCTATAGGATATATTATCCTTTTCATTAATGTTATATAAATTTATAATAATGACATGCTTTACATAACGGTGCACTGTGTTTGTTTTTAAGCTCTCATAAAATGTGTCATTTGATTTTAACTTGTCTTTCATTATGAAAGTTAATGGTTAAATTTTTTTTTGAGGATCCTCATCATCTTTTCTCACCTTTTCTTATTTTTTTCTCATTTTTACACAAAAAAAAAAAAAAACCATGGTATATTAGAAAGAAAATTTATTGAATATTAAGAGAAAATTTATTGAGTATTAAAAGAAAATTTATTGTGCATGAAGAGAAAATTTATTCAGTATTAAGAAAAAAAAATGAATTGAGTATATTTGAAAGAATTTTGTTGAATATTTCAGAAAGAGTTTTATTGAGTATATTTCATGAAAAATATTTTTATTGAATATTTACAAAAAATTTTATTGAGTACTTGCAAGTATATTAAGTATGAAGTATATTACTGAAGAAATGTGTCATTTATTGTTGGTTAAAACTTATTCATTATTTGTTATATATTGAAAAGTTGTTACTAAATCCAACTATTGTGATGAATTTACTTATTTATGACAAATGAATATTGTTGCAACATAATTTTATGCAATTTTCATATAAATTTTGGGTAATAATTGTTATGCACTTGTATATACTTGGTTAGAATTGATATCAGTATTATGTGCATTATGTTAAATACTTAATTTTATATGATTTGAATTACTACTAATGCAAGGCCTTTTTAATGAATTTAAAATCCTTACAATGGATTGTTTTTGTGCACATTTATATTATTTAGAGTTAATTTTATATGCTCTATTTTTAAAAGTCCTAGGCATCAGTCAGAATTTAAAGTATTCTTGACTTTTTGTTGCTTTAAAATTGCAACTTATTATTATAATTTAAATATTTATGTCTAGACAAGTCGGATAAGTAAGATATTGCCGACTCTTTTTATGTTGCTTTACTGTTGCAACTATTTTGATATGATCTCATTGCTAATTTAAATTGAATATTAGCTTGTTTTTTTTTATATATACATGATGATATTTGTTTAGAGATCAAGATTAATGGAAGGTATGCCTTTATTTGCTAAAAATGCAATGGGGCTTCTGTATACTATAACATTTTGTATAATTTGTGATGAGATTTTTGAATGTACTACAATGATGTATATTCTTTCTCTTTTTCTTTTTGGTCGCTGCACATCACATCAAATTTTATTTAATTTACTTTTCATGGCTCTAAATTTATGTAATTGTGTCATTTTACTTTGGCATTTAAAAATTTTGTCTTCCCTGTGTCGAAAAAGGCTTTTACTGTTTTTAACCCTTTTTCTCCTTCTGGTCAGTCAAAATTTTTGTCGGTGAATGGGGGTATTGTGATAAAGATATATCACAGTTTTATCTTTTTTAATTACTTTATATTTCAGCTCAACGTATTTCTATTTTTATAGCCTTTCCAGTTTAATTTGCCATTCCTTAAAAGCTATTTATCGGCAGTCGCGCGCCTTGTACGCTGCTTTTTTGGCAAGGCCGTCTCCCCCCTCATTGTGCTTTGCGTTCGTTGAATCGGCGATGTTGTTTTCTCTGCGAGGCATCTTCGCGCTTTGAGTTAGTTTCAATTGGCGCTGAGCTGTGACGTCATTGTCATTCAGCGGCTCTCTCCGCACGCGTGTGTTGTGCGCATGCGTCACCGCCGCTCTTGTTCGATGTGTTTTCGGGAGCTGTTTTGTTTTGGCGCTGTGGGCGATAGGGGCGTGTCTTTCAAATACAAATTAGAATCGTTCTTTTAATTATTAAATGTTAATTTGTTTCTGATTTGCTCTTTTAATTTTCACGTAATTCCTAATCATCAAATTAGTTTAAATTAATCTTGCTGCCACATTTGTGCACCCCTTTTATGGGTATTTATACTAATGTTGCGCATTTTTCCAACAGAATTTTAATAAAAATGATGCTGTAAATTTGTGATAAACGTCGTATGGTCTGGAGGCCCGCTGGCCTGTGCCGGCGCTCGCTCGTGTCCTAGAATCGCGTAGAGCTGATTCTTTGGAGATCAATTTCGCGTTTTCAGTTCTTAATTATTCTATAAAAATGCTGTTGTAAATTTTAAGTTTAATATTTTAAAAGTTTTAAATCAACTGGTAAATTGACTTCTGAATTAATTCTATAATTCTTCATGGACGCGGCCAGAAGGAATATGTTAAAGATTCTTCGAATTTTACGAAATTTGAGCCAGTACTTTTTAAAGACTTGATGTGCAGCTTTCATCTCATCCTTCCTACTTCTTCAAGAAAATGTAATAAACATTATTGGATCCAACTTATAGTATTCATCATTTATAGTCTGCATCTATTTCTTCACTCAAGTAAGACCGTTTAATTTATTTTATATTTTTGATTCTCTTCTCAAAGAATACGACCTAAAGAACGTCATGCAATTTTTTGCATTGGGTTATTGCTCACACAATAATATTCCCATCAAATGCTCTCTCTTAAATAATTATCTCCTTCACATTTGGCGCCGTGTTTATTCTTTTATGAAGAGAAAAGTTGAAAATTTTATTTTGTTCTTAAAAAATATTCTCAAATTTTGAAACTTATAAAATAGAATATATTTGAAGATATGATGCTCTTAATTATTTTATATTAAAAATGAAATATTATTTGAAGAATTGCTGATTTTTATTAAATTTTTAGAAGCTTAAAAAAATATTCTTGTGCTACACAGAAGATCGATGTTTGCAATACATCGTTAATTTCGGAACGTTTATTCTCAACTGGCTTGCATATATTTAATAAATTATTTTTAATTGAAAAATGATATTCTAACAGAAATTAATTTTTATTCTGGTATTTTTCCATGAGATGTATTGAATATTTTATGCAAATTTTCATGAAGAATGAAATTAAAAAAAAAAATGAATTTATTCTTTTTTTAACAAATGAAAATATGGTGCTTTATATATATATAAAGTTAAAATATATAATTCATGATGAATTCAGATATTTTTGAGAAATATAAAATTGTTCTTGTTCTAAGTTTTTGAGAACAAAAATTTAAAGAGGCTATGGTTGTTCTTATTCTTGTTTTGGGTTAATTTTTGGTAATTTATTGGCACTTTTAAATGAAATTGATATATTTTATGAATATTAAAAATTTTATTGAAGCAAATTTTATTGGAATTAAATTTATTGAAGCTATGTTCTCATCATATTACTAATTTTGCTGCACTTATTCTGAGTATGAAATGCCTTCATAGAAGCTCAAGTTTTCATGTGATTTTTAGTTGTTTTATCATACATAAATTTTTTTGAGTTCTTGGTTGCTTCTACTAAAGTTAAATTACTTATTGCAATAACACTACAAGTTCATTGACTCTCGCCATTTTTCTACAAATATTTCGTATGATTATGATGTGCAAGCAGTCTGTGTTCTTTCTGGAAATTAAAATTCAAGAACTGTATTTATATTTTGAAAATATTACACAATATTTTGCATTGTCTGTTCTACATTTTGAGAACTCTGTTTTTTTTAATTTCAAGGAATTGTTGCTTCATCCTAATATAAATGTTATATTACACAGCATCTGCATCTTTTTATTAAGATTCTCATACCATAATCACAAAAAGGAGACTGGTATTATTATTTTTTTGCTTTTTTGAGAAGTTATAGCCATTACCTAACTGCTGCATATTCTTGTTCCTGAAATAGTTACTGTCTACTCATGCTATATTTTTAACATTCTACAATCTGAATATATACTGACAACTTCAATAAACTGGTTATTTTTATCATCTGACTTTGCTTACCTGGTGGAAAAATCTTCAGAATGTGTTATATCCATTGTTGGCTGATTTTCTCTGCTGTCTGCAAATATGATGGTTCCTGATAGTACAATAATTACTTATCTGCACTCTTTTGCGAGTTGAAGTGACTGTTGATGGTCGCCATTCATATAAGGCAAATATATCCGTATGATTGCTCCTCGTCAGTCCTCTGAATCTTGTAGAAATTGTTTCTCCCTCATAAATGTTACTCATTTTTATGGATCTAAAGTATTACAAATTACAGCTGTGCCTATTTGCAATAGTTTTCTATCTTTTTCTACCCTCTGTTGCAAAACTCGATTATGAAAGTGTACTGTCATTTATTTTAAAGTTCAGTTTTACAGCATCAGAAATTGCTGCTTCCTCAAATGGAACTTCTCAAATTTGGAAAAATTATTATTATTATTATTATTTGAAAAATTTTAGTATGCTTAAATTATAGTGCCTTTTCTTTTTATTCTAGTAATATTTCATAACCCAAATGTTTTCTAAATCATTTTTACCATATGCCTCACTTAAAGGAAATTATTTTATAAATGAAGAAAATTTATAAATGAAGAAATTTTTTTGTTGCATTAAAATATATTGCAAATTTACATGCAAAGCAACACATATTCTTGGAACTTTCCAGCGCATTATAAAGAAATATTCTACCACTTGTGAAATGATTTTGGTGAATATTATTTTCTTCTAAGAATCTAAAATGCTTTTATAGTCTTAGTGACTTTCTCAAATGTCACCAATCCCAATTTTGTCTTTAAAGTGTGCAAGTAGTGTTGTATTGCCTCAAATCTGCAATTTCTGCCTGCTTGAATACACCTATACAAAAAATGTATATAGGCAACTTAGACTTTCCAGCGCCTCTCAACAAGAGTCTTGTGCTCTTTGTATTATTCTAAGTGCCACTTTGTCAATTATTCTTCAACATCATGGAACCACAGTTCATGATTTATGTCTGCTAATTACCTGATGTATCTTCAAATCCTCTTACCTGCTGTGTCTTCAAATGCTCTTACGTGATGTGTCCTCAAATGCTCATCATTGTTTAGTGCTAAAATCTCCTGATAAAGTCTTCAATTCTTATTTTAGTGGTGTGTGTTTCAGGAAAAAGGCCAATTTGCTGCTACACTGCCATAATATGTCAATCAACCAGTGTGCCACTTAACTTGCAAACTTTTCAGCAAGTAGTTACTTTTTTCTGAATGTGATTATCTTTTTAAAATCAGACTGATTTTAGAACTTTTAAAGGTATTACATCTAATTATTTGTTATGTAAAAGCAGAACGTTTATTATCCTTCATCTGTAAACAAACAAATTTTTTTTTCTTCCTTCAAGCATTTTATTAGCAATATTCATCTGTTTCTTTACAATAGTTTTAGCAAGAATGTTGTATATTTTTGTCTGGTTTACATACTTGCTAATGGTTTAACGGATCGCTATTAGCATTTTTGTAAGTTTTGATGAATTTATATTATGTTTTATGCTTATTTGATTTACAGATTCGTCATCGGTTATGGAGATCACCTTTGGCAGTCTTGTAAGTTTTGGTGTTTGTTCGGTTTACAGATCTACTGATGGTTTATAAGGGGGCTATTAGTGTTTTGTGAATTGTAATGAATACATATTAATAGTTTATATTTATTTGATTTACTGGTTTGATAATGGTCTCAAGGTAGTGAGAGGCTATTAACACTTTTGGTAAGTTTTGTAAATACCACCCAAATAATTCATTTATTGTCAATAGCTGATTTTTCTATAGGATATATTATCCTTTTCATTAATGTTATATAAATTTATAATAATGACATGCTTTACATAACGGTGCACTGTGTTTGTTTTTATGCTCTCATAAAATGTGTCATTTGATTTTAACTTGTCTTTCATTATGAAAGTTAATGGTTAAATTTTTTTTTTTGAGGATCCTCATCATCTTTTCTCACCTTTTCTTATTTTTTTCTCATTTTTACACAAAAAAAAAAAAACATGGTATATTAGAAAGAAAATTTATTGAATATTAAGAGAAAATTTATTGAGTATTAAAAGAAAATTTATTGTGTATGAAGAGAAAATTTATTCAGTATTAAGAAAAAAAAATGAATTGAGTATATTTGAAAGAATTTTGTTGAATATTTCAGAAAGAGTTTTATTGAGTATATTTCATGAAAAATATTTTTATTGAATATTTACAAAAAATTTTATTGAGTACTTGCAAGTATATTAAGTATGAAGTATATTACTGAAGAAATGTGTCATTTATTGTTGGTTAAAACTTATTCATTATTTGTTATATATTGAAAAGTTGTTACTAAATCCAACTATTGTGATGAATTTACTTATTTATGACAAATGAATATTGTTGCAACATAATTTTATGCAATTTTCATATAAATTTTGGGTAATAATTGTTATGCACTTGTATATACTTGGTTAGAATTGATATCAGTATTATGTGCATTATGTTAAATACTTAATTTTATATGATTTGAATTACTACTAATGCAAGGCCTTTTTAATGAATTTAAAATCCTTACAATGGATTTTTTTTTGTGCACATTTATATTATTTAGAGTTAATTTTATATGCTCTATTTTTAAAAGTCCTAGGCATCAGTCAGAATTTAAAGTATTCTTGACTTTTTGTTGCTTTAAAATTGCAACTTATTATTATAATTTAAATATTTATGTCTAGACAAGTCGGATAAGTAAGATATTGCCGACTCTTTTTATGTTGCTTTACTGTTGCAACTATTTTGATATGATCTCATTGCTAATTTAAATTGAATATTAGCTTGTTTTTTTTTATATATACATGATGATATTTGTTTAGAGATCAAGATTAATGGAAGGTATGCCTTTATTTGCTAAAAATGCAATGGGGCTTCTGTATACTATAACATTTTGTATAATTTGTGATGAGATTTTTGAATGTACTACAATGATGTATATTCTTTCTCTTTTTCTTTTTGGTCGCTGCACATCACATCAAATTTTATTTAATTTACTTTTCATGGCTCTAAATTTATGTAATTGTGTCATTTTACTTTGGCATTTAAAAATTTTGTCTTCCCTGTGTCGAAAAAGGCTTTTACTGTTTTTAACCCTTTTTCTCCTTCTGGTCAGTCAAAATTTTTGTCGGTGAATGGGGGTATTGTGATAAAGATATATCACAGTTTTATCTTTTTTAATTACTTTATATTTCAGCTCAACGTATTTCTATTTTTATAGCCTTTCCAGTTTAATTTACCATTCCTTAAAAGCTATTTATTGGCAGTCGCGCGCCTTGTACGCTGCTTTTTTGGCAAGGCCGTCTCCCCCCTCATTGTGCTTTGCGTTCGTTGAATCGGCGATGTTGTTTTCTCTGCGAGGCATTTTCGCGCTTTGAGTTAGTTTCAATTGGCGCTGAGCTGTGACGTCATCGTCATTCAGCGGCTCTCTCCGCACGCGTGTGTTGTGCGCATGCGTCACCGCCGCTCTTGTTCGATGTGTTTTCGGGAGCTGTTTTGTTTTGGCGCTGCGGGCGATAGGGGCGTGTCTTTCAAATACAAATTAGAATCGTTCTTTTAATTATTAAATGTTAATTTGTTTCTGATTTGCTCTTTTAATTTTCACGTAATTCCTAATCATCAAATTAGTTTAAATTAATCTTGCTGCCACATTTGTGCACCCCTTTTATGGGTATTTATACTAATGTTGCGCATTTTTCCAACAGAATTTTAATAAAAATGATGCTGTAAATTTGTGATAAACGTCGTATGGTCTGGAGGCCCGCTGGCCTGTGCCGGCGCTCGCTCGTGTCCTAGAATCGCGTAGAGCTGATTCTTTGGAGATCAATTTCGCGTTTTCAGTTCTTAATTATTCTATAAAAATGCTGTTGTAAATTTTAAGTTTAATATTTTAAAAGTTTTAAATCAACTGGTAAATTGACTTCTGAATTAATTCTATAATTCTTCATGGACGCGGCCAGAAGGAATATGTTAAAGATTCTTCGAATTTTACGAAATTTGAGCCAGTACTTTTTAAAGACTTGATGTGCAGCTTTCATCTCATCCTTCCTACTTCTTCAAGAAAATGTAATAAACATTATTGGATCCAACTTATAGTATTCATCATTTATAGTCTGCATCTATTTCTTCACTCAAGTAAGACCGTTTAATTTATTTTATATTTTTGATTCTCTTCTCAAAGAATACGACCTAAAGAACGTCATGCAATTTTTTGCATTGGGTTATTGCTCACACAATAATATTCCCATCAAATGCTCTCTCTTAAATAATTATCTCCTTCACATTTGGCGCCGTGTTTATTCTTTTATGAAGAGAAAAGTTGAAAATTTTATTTTGTTCTTAAAAAATATTCTCAAATTTTGAAACTTATAAAATAGAATATATTTGAAGATATGATGCTCTTAATTATTTTATATTAAAAATGAAATATTATTTGAAGAATTGCTGATTTTTATTAAATTTTTAGAAGCTTAAAAAAAATATTCTTGTGCTACACAGAAGATCGATGTTTGCAATACATCGTTAATTTCGGAACGTTTATTCTCAACTGGCTTGCATATATTTAATAAATTATTTTTAATTGAAAAATGATATTCTAACAGAAATTAATTTTTATTCTGGTATTTTTCCATGAGATGTATTGAATATTTTATGCAAATTTTCATGAAGAATGAAATTAAAAAAAAAAAATGAATTTATTCTTTTTTTAACAAATGAAAATATGGTGCTTTATATATATATAAAGTTAAAATATATAATTCATGATGAATTCAGATATTTTTGAGAAATATAAAATTGTTCTTGTTCTAAGTTTTTGAGAACAAAAATTTAAAGAGGCTATGGTTGTTCTTATTCTTGTTTTGGGTTAATTTTTGGTAATTTATTGGCACTTTTAAATGAAATTGATATATTTTATGAATATTAAAAATTTTATTGAAGCAAATTTTATTGGAATTAAATTTATTGAAGCTATGTTCTCATCATATTACTAATTTTGCTGCACTTATTCTGAGTATGAAATGCCTTCATAGAAGCTCAAGTTTTCATGTGATTTTTAGTTGTTTTATCATACATAAATTTTTTTGAGTTCTTGGTTGCTTCTACTAAAGTTAAATTACTTATTGCAATAACACTACAAGTTCATTGACTCTCGCCATTTTTCTACAAATATTTCGTATGATTATGATGTGCAAGCAGTCTGTGTTCTTTCTGGAAATTAAAATTCAAGAACTGTATTTATATTTTGAAAATATTACACAATATTTTGCATTGTCTGTTCTACATTTTGAGAACTCTGTTTTTTTTAATTTCAAGGAATTGTTGCTTCATCCTAATATAAATGTTATATTACACAGCATCTGCATCTTTTTATTAAGATTCTCATACCATAATCACAAAAAGGAGACTGGTATTATTATTTTTTTGCTTTTTTGAGAAGTTATAGCCATTACCTAACTGCTGCATATTCTTGTTCCTGAAATAGTTACTGTCTACTCATGCTATATTTTTAACATTCTACAATCTGAATATATACTGACAACTTCAATAAACTGGTTATTTTTATCATCTGACTTTGCTTACCTGGTGGAAAAATCTTCAGAATGTGTTATATCCATTGTTGGCTGATTTTCTCTGCTGTCTGCAAATATGATGGTTCCTGATAGTACAATAATTACTTACCTGCACTCTTTTGCGAGTTGAAGTGACTGTTGATGGTCGCCATTCATATAAGGCAAATATATCCGTATGATTGCTCCTCGTCAGTCCTCTGAATCTTGTAGAAATTGTTTCTCCCTCATAAATGTTACTCATTTTTATGGATCTAAAGTATTACAAATTACAGCTGTGCCTATTTGCAATAGTTTTCTATCTTTTTCTACCCTCTGTTGCAAAACTCGATTATGAAAGTGTACTGTCATTTATTTTAAAGTTCAGTTTTACAGCATCAGAAATTGCTGCTTCCTCAAATGGAACTTCTCAAATTTGGAAAAATTATTATTATTATTATTATTTGAAAAATTTTAGTATGCTTAAATTATAGTGCCTTTTCTTTTTATTCTAGTAATATTTCATAACCCAAATGTTTTCTAAATCATTTTTACCATATGCCTCACTTAAAGGAAATTATTTTATAAATGAAGAAAATTTATAAATGAAGAAATTTTTTTGTTGCATTAAAATATATTGCAAATTTACATGCAAAGCAACACATATTCTTGGAACTTTCCAGCGCATTATAAAGAAATATTCTACCACTTGTGAAATGATTTTGGTGAATATTATTTTCTTCTAAGAATCTAAAATGCTTTTATAGTCTTAGTGACTTTCTCAAATGTCACCAATCCCAATTTTGTCTTTAAAGTGTGCAAGTAGTGTTGTATTGCCTCAAATCTGCAATTTCTGCCTGCTTGAATACACCTATACAAAAAATGTATATAGGCAACTTAGACTTTCCAGCGCCTCTCAACAAGAGTCTTGTGCTCTTTGTATTATTCTAAGTGCCACTTTGTCAATTATTCTTCAACATCATGGAACCACAGTTCATGATTTATGTCTGCTAATTACCTGATGTATCTTCAAATCCTCTTACCTGCTGTGTCTTCAAATGCTCTTACGTGATGTGTCCTCAAATGCTCATCATTGTTTAGTGCTAAAATCTCCTGATAAAGTCTTCAATTCTTATTTTAGTGGTGTGTGTTTCAGGAAAAAGGCCAATTTGCTGCTACACTGCCATAATATGTCAATCAACCAGTGTGCCACTTAACTTGCAAACTTTTCAGCAAGTAGTTACTTTTTTCTGAATGTGATTATCTTTTTAAAATCAGACTGATTTTAGAACTTTTAAAGGTATTACATCTAATTATTTGTTATGTAAAAGCAGAACGTTTATTATCCTTCATCTGTAAACAAACAAATTTTTTTTTCTTCCTTCAAGCATTTTATTAGCAATATTCATCTGTTTCTTTACAATAGTTTTAGCAAGAATGTTGTATATTTTTGTCTGGTTTACATACTTGCTAATGGTTTAACGGATCGCTATTAGCATTTTTGTAAGTTTTGATGAATTTATATTATGTTTTATGCTTATTTGATTTACAGATTCGTCATCGGTTATGGAGATCACCTTTGGCAGTCTTGTAAGTTTTGGTGTTTGTTCGGTTTACAGATCTACTGATGGTTTATAAGGGGGCTATTAGTGTTTTGTGAATTGTAATGAATACATATTAATAGTTTATATTTATTTGATTTACTGGTTTGATAATGGTCTCAAGGTAGTGAGAGGCTATTAACACTTTTGGTAAGTTTTGTAAATACCACCCAAATAATTCATTTATTGTCAATAGCTGATTTTTCTATAGGATATATTATCCTTTTCATTAATGTTATATAAATTTATAATAATGACATGCTTTACATAACGGTGCACTGTGTTTGTTTTTATGCTCTCATAAAATGTGTCATTTGATTTTAACTTGTCTTTCATTATGAAAGTTAATGGTTAAATTTTTTTTTTTTGAGGATCCTCATCATCTTTTCTCACCTTTTCTTATTTTTTTCTCATTTTTACACAAAAAAAAACCCATGGTATATTAGAAAGAAAATTTATTGAATATTAAGAGAAAATTTATTGAGTATTAAAAGAAAATTTATTGTGTATGAAGAGAAAATTTATTCAGTATTAAGAAAAAAAAATGAATTGAGTATATTTGAAAGAATTTTGTTGAATATTTCAGAAAGAGTTTTATTGAGTATATTTCATGAAAAATATTTTTATTGAATATTTACAAAAAATTTTATTGAGTCCTTGCAAGTATATTAAGTATGAAGTATATTACTGAAGAAATGTGTCATTTATTGTTGGTTAAAACTTATTCATTATTTGTTATATATTGAAAAGTTGTTACTAAATCCAACTATTGTGATGAATTTACTTATTTATGACAAATGAATATTGTTGCAACATAATTTTATGCAATTTTCATATAAATTTTGGGTAATAATTGTTATGCACTTGTATATACTTGGTTAGAATTGATATCAGTATTATGTGCATTATGTTAAATACTTAATTTTATATGATTTGAATTACTACTAATGCAAGGCCTTTTTAATGAATTTAAAATCCTTACAATGGATTTTTTTTGTGCACATTTATATTATTTAGAGTTAATTTTATATGCTCTATTTTTAAAAGTCCTAGGCATCAGTCAGAATTTAAAGTATTCTTGACTTTTTGTTGCTTTAAAATTGCAACTTATTATTATAATTTAAATATTTATGTCTAGACAAGTCGGATAAGTAAGATATTGCCGACTCTTTTTATGTTGCTTTACTGTTGCAACTATTTTGATATGATCTCATTGCTAATTTAAATTGAATATTAGCTTGTTTTTTTTTATATATACATGATGATATTTGTTTAGAGATCAAGATTAATGGAAGGTATGCCTTTATTTGCTAAAAATGCAATGGGGCTTCTGTATACTATAACATTTTGTATAATTTGTGATGAGATTTTTGAATGTACTACAATGATGTATATTCTTTCTCTTTTTCTTTTTGGTCGCTGCACATCACATCAAATTTTATTTAATTTACTTTTCATGGCTCTAAATTTATGTAATTGTGTCATTTTACTTTGGCATTTAAAAATTTTGTCTTCCCTGTGTCGAAAAAGGCTTTTACTGTTTTTAACCCTTTTTCTCCTTCTGGTCAGTCAAAATTTTTGTCGGTGAATGGGGGTATTGTGATAAAGATATATCACAGTTTTATCTTTTTTAATTACTTTATATTTCAGCTCAACGTATTTCTATTTTTATAGCCTTTCCAGTTTAATTTACCATTCCTTAAAAGCTATTTATCGGCAGTCGCGCGCCTTGTACGCTGCTTTTTTGGCAAGGCCGTCTCCCCCCTCATTGTGCTTTGCGTTCGTTGAATCGGCAATGTTGTTTTCTCTGCGAGGCATCTTCGCGCTTTGAGTTAGTTTCAATTGGCGCTGAGCTGTGACGTCATCGTCATTCAGCGGCTCTCTCCGCACGCGTGTGTTGTGCGCATGCGTCACCGCCGCTCTTGTTCGATGTGTTTTCGGGAGCTGTTTTGTTTTGGCGCTGCGGGCGATAGGGGCGTGTCTTTCAAATACAAATTAGAATCGTTCTTTTAATTATTAAATGTTAATTTGTTTCTGATTTGCTCTTTTAATTTTCACGTAATTCCTAATCATCAAATTAGTTTAAATTAATCTTGCTGCCACATTTGTGCACCCCTTTTATGGGTATTTATACTAATGTTGCGCATTTTTCCAACAGAATTTTAATAAAAATGATGCTGTAAATTTGTGATAAACGTCGTATGGTCTGGAGGCCCGCTGGCCTGTGCCGGCGCTCGCTCGTGTCCTAGAATCGCGTAGAGCTGATTCTTTGGAGATCAATTTCGCGTTTTCAGTTCTTAATTATTCTATAAAAATGCTGTTGTAAATTTTAAGTTTAATATTTTAAAAGTTTTAAATCAACTGGTAAATTGACTTCTGAATTAATTCTATAATTCTTCATGGACGCGGCCAGAAGGAATATGTTAAAGATTCTTCGAATTTTACGAAATTTGAGCCAGTACTTTTTAAAGACTTGATGTGCAGCTTTCATCTCATCCTTCCTACTTCTTCAAGAAAATGTAATAAACATTATTGGATCCAACTTATAGTATTCATCATTTATAGTCTGCATCTATTTCTTCACTCAAGTAAGACCGTTTAATTTATTTTATATTTTTGATTATCTTCTCAAAGAATACGACCTAAAGAACGTCATGCAATTTTTTGCATTGGGTTATTGCTCACACAATAATATTCCCATCAAATGCTCTCTCTTAAATAATTATCTCCTTCACACAGGATACATTATATTGTATGCATTTGACAGTGAAGTTGCCTCAGCTGTACTCTCAAACACATAAAACTTTTGTATGTACTGTTCTGTGTTCTTTAATTACAAAAAAAAAGATCAATTATTAAAAGGATTTATATTCTCTAAAATAGATGCAAGGTCCTACAAATAAAGAATTAAATACCAGTGCCATTTTATTGCTAACATAAAGAAAATGCGTGGAGTACCCTGTACATAGATTTTAAAATAGCATTATTTTTTCAGATATATTAAGAAAATGAATATATGAATTATAAATATTGTTTAGTTCTTTGATTTTGAGAATAGTGCAATCTAAAACTTAAATTATGGTATCAAGTGCAAGTACAAGCAGGAATCTTCATGTTTACATTTTTTTTCTTATTACAGAGTGTGCAGAAGATGGAATGTGTCGACAAGAAATGCAGTTTTATGGAAATGAATAAATGTGAAATTTTCCCCATCTCATGGATCCCAAAATACTGTAGCAAATATTTTTGTAAATCTTTTACCACCTTCTGTTACTTGCATCAAATTAGATTTTATAGGCCGTAGATATTGGACTGAATTATTGCATTTTGAGGAACTTTGTGTAAAGCTGCAAGAAAGGTGTCCCCATCTCAAAATGTTAACTTTGGTTTGGGCTAAATTATCAATTAGTCTGCCCTCAGTTATAGATTTATGTGCTCAATTTTTACAAAATGTTCAAATACTGACATTTCGTAATTCTGAATTTGCCAACTGTTCTGCAAGATGTAAATGGGATGGAACTTCAAAAATCGAAATTTTAGATCTCTCTAATTCTTTTCTGGGAGATTTTAGTAAGCCCCCATTTTCAAGAATGATGCATTTGAAACAATTATATTTAACTAATACAAATGTACACTATTCCTGGTTTGAAGTTGACATTTCTTTTTTGAAACATCTAGAAGTGCTGGATATGGGAGAGACACGGATTCACTCCAGAACATTTCAAGCAATACGGAATCATGCACTTAATTTGAAAAAACTATACTTGTGTTTTGCAACTTTGAAAGACAATGATTTAATTTTTGATAATTCAGTGTTTCCTAACCTAGAAACAATATGCTTTAGATATTTGAATGTGACATGTGATAGTATTGTTTCCCTCATCCGGTCATGTCAGTCCTATCAAAATGTTTATGTTGATAAAGATCTGGCTGCATCTTATGCTTCACATCCTTTTGTTATTGTCAATAAATGTAAGTTAGGAATAGTAAAAATTATTGATTGTTGTTACATCCATCAAAAACAAGATTATTCAAGTATATGATATAGTCTGAAAAATTTTGTATCTGTGGCACTGTGTTCTAAATAAACTTTCATGTCTTTAAATTATGTACATTAACGTTTTTCTATTTTCTTTAATGTATCTTTTACATTTGGAAGCAATCACATCTGTTAAGCTAAAAATTTCTTATAGAAAGAATATGAATTTTCTATCAAAACTATTTTTATTCCTGTGCATAAAATTTTTAGATTTTACCCACATGCCCAAAAATTAAAGTAGATTTTTCTCTTCTTTTACAAATGTTTTTACACATTCAGTTATAGAAGATTACTTATTGATAATTTCCTTAATGTAACGTTTAGGTTTTAAAACAGAAAATTTAAAAGCATCTTCCAAAATATTCGGTTTAAATATACTAAGAGAGATGCAAAAATGTTTAATTGTTAGGAATTTGAATAAAAATATCTGCAAATTTTATGCATATATGTGTATTACATGCAAGTTTGTAAACATGACAACAAACCAGATAGCTAATATACTTTATAAATAATAAAGTCTATACAAATCATCACCTGATATTATTACAGAAACATAGTTTTAACCAAGAAAAAGTAGACATCCAATGACCACGTAATGCTTTTTAATAACTGTCACCCTCAAATTAAAGTATTTTTAAGAAGATGATAAGATTTGAAAAATATATATATTCAAGTAGAAATTTTTAAATTTACAGTGTTTTTAAAAATACTTAAATTTGGAAGACCATTTTTTAAAAATTAATGATGTCAGCATTGGACATATGTACATTTGAATGATGGAAGCCATTTTTGGATTTTAGGTAATGAGTAATCTCCTTTAATGACATTTCCCCCTTAATTTAGCAAGTGATTGAACAGAGAAAGGTATGCATTGGAGAGATATCCCAATAAAATGACAGTGTCTTCCACTATCAAAGATTTTTTAGTAAACAATGTCATTTTACATTGTATCTATTCATAAGAATCATATTGGAAAATGTTTGTCTTTCTGTATGTACGTGGCACAAATTTTGTGGGTGCTCTATCTCTAAAACTAATGCATCAAATTTATCATATGTCATTTTCTGTGAGATCTTGACATAAATTCATACTTATGCTTGGGTGTATATAGCTCAACAGATGGCACTGCTATGTTGTGTTTGTTTTACAATTTCCCTGAATTTTAATCCTGGCATCTATGGAATAGAATTTCATTAAACATCATATTCATTTAGACTTTTGGCTCATATAGATGCTGATCCGGTTTTGGTGTACTGTTTTAAAATGCTTCACAAAATTTATTTAAGTCTGTTCAAACATCCAAACTGGATACTTTTCTAAATTTCATAGAGGTAGTTTCATTCATAAAAGCATAATATTTGCTTTATTACTATTTATATCTTTTGATATCAAGAAATGAAATAGTGTTTCCATTTTTTCTATAAAGGCAAAGAATTTTTTCAAACATGTAAAGTTAGTGTTTTAAGTAAAATTTTGGAATGTACAGATACAGGAATGGTCTTCATCAGGCAGTAACACACTACAAATCAAGATAAATCTCATTTATAGGAAAATGAGAAACACTCTTCGATTGCAGGTTCTGAACACTTCAATAATAATATCTTCTATTTTCATGCATTTATGTGCAAATGATCCTAAAATTAGTTTATAGATGTGTCAGAAAGTTTTGTGTTGTTGAGCTTGGAAAAAAATTAGAATATTTTGTAGATTAAATCATTCAAGATCAAGAGAGACTGCAAGTGAACAAAAACATGGTACATTTATGCCAGGGACTTTGTTTTGCATTTTTATCAAGGATTTTGTGTTTTTTAAAAACAACAATTTATTGCAGTGCAATGAAATTGTTTCAAAGATTGCTGATTTATGCATGCTTTTGTTTATTTTCGGTCTCTGTTTAATTTTCAATAGCTTATATTTTTAAATATGTCTTTTACTGAAAAATGCAATTTTAAGAAAACATTTCTTTGCAATCATGAAATTATATTCATTCCATAGCACCTAATATTGCAGTTATTTTAAGTGAAGCAAATGCAGGGTGTCCATAAATGATTGTCCCGGTTTCCTTACCTCATAACTTTTGATTTAAGAATAGGACAAAAAATATTATTACATATTCGTAAATTACAACTCAAAAAGATTTTTTAATAACACAATTCAAGTTACATATGTATAATGTTGCAACTGAAAATGTTATTAAGCAAATAACGATTATAATCAAATGATAATTAATATTAAAGATTCAACAAATTCATTAAAAAAATATTAATTAATTATCTATCAATCTAACTTTGTACTCATAATTCATTAACAGCTTTTTGTTAAATTTGATAAAATTTTAATATTAATTATTATTTGATTATAATCGTTATTTGATTAATAGCGTTTTGAGTTGCAACTTTTACCCATATGTAACTTTCTTTGTGTTATTAAAAAAAAAACTTTTTTAGTTGTAATTTACGATTATGTAGCAATATTTTTTTTCATATTCTTAAAAGTTATGAGGTAAGAAATCCCGGGAATTTATGGACACTGTATTTTGAAACAGAAATTTTATTGAATATATGAAACCTCATAACAGGTATAACAAGAGGATGGTGCTCAGAAAAAGAAGAAAATAAGGATGGTTTAAGCAAATATTATTAAAAAAGCAAAATATACGTGTTCATTTTTATTTATTAATATTTTTTAAGATGGCAGAATAAACACACCAGACTGCATTTATTCTCCTCATTTAAAAAAATTTTCCGTGTTTAATCAAAATTACTCTATAAAGAACAGAGTGAAGAGTGTATTAATGAAATTTATCATCCATTTCACATCACAATAAAAACTGATATATCCAAAATATTGCATTTTTGTTATTTTTAGCCTTCAAATTTTACTGAAGTATAACACAAATGCTAACACTCATAGTGGATGGAGAAGGATTGAACATAGGAAATCATAGTACAGTTTTTCATAGTACTATCATCATAGTACAGGGAAATTTTAGGGATTAGGGAATTATTAAAAAAAAATTAGGAAAATTTTAAATTTCTTTAAGAATAGTAAAAAATTGTGAGATATATAATAGATTGTGAAGCACATAGTCAGGAGTTAGGTTGAAAAACAGACATCTGCCAAAATCAATAAGTGTGGCATTTTTTCTGCCAATTTACTTCACAGGTAAAAATTCTTAGAAAAAACTGCAAAAGAATTATCAAAAAAGTGGAAGAAAGAAGATGTTATAAAAATAAAAAATTTTGTGGATTTGCAGAAAATTTTCATCCCAGAAATATTTGCTGCATTGAAACAAGATACATTTTATTATACAAATTTTCTAATTCAAAATAAGCTTTTTTGACTTGAAAAAAAGACAACAGAAGGTTGGATGCTTTGTTATCTCTATGTGCATAAAATGTTCATATGTCCTGTTTCAGATTTAAATAAATGAATGTGAAGTTTTATCTTAATTACTTATAAAGATGAAAATGCTTGTTTTATAGTTGACCAAGATGCTTTCTTGCTTTTCATTCATAAAAATATTTTTAACTTATAATGGATTTAGGTTTAAAAATTGCTCTTTTCAAATCTAAGGTTTTTCTAACTGTAAGAATAAACATTCATGCTATAAAATGCAAAGAAAGAAAATAAAATGACAAAATTAAACACACATACAAAGCATTCTTAAAAGATGTTTGTTCTACAATCTAGACTGTATACTTTACAATACATTCACAAAACCTTCTTCATTTGTAAATACATAAAATGTGCATCTATTGCTCTTCAGATATTCAGAAATCGAATAACATTTTCCATTTTTTCATAAAGGCAGAAAACCTTGCAGAAATCGGCCTTAAAAGTCCTGAGGTCCTGACTTGAGCTTTTCAGGATGTGACAGGCCTAGAATGGATGTCATCAGAGAGAAATCGATTATATATCAAGATAAATATCACATGCAGGAAAATGAAAAACGCTATTCGTTTTTTAGGAATTACAATGGTAATATCTTAAAAGTGCTGCATTTGCATACAAAATAATAATAAGAATGTGTCAATAAGTTTCATGTTGTTGAGTGAAAAAAATAGTCAATTTGAGAATGCTGTTAAGTTTATTCTTATGTATGTCTCTTACTGGCCTTAATTGAGTAATAAATGGAGTTTGGAATGAACATTCCTCTCCTACATCAAGTCTTTTCATCCATACATGTATAATAGTCTGAGATATCTGTTCCAAGTTCTAAATAAGTGACTTCAATAAATATTCTGATTTCAGTTCATTGGGCCATATCAATCCTAATATATGTCCCAATAAAGTGGCTGTTACAATTATCAGGAATAAAGTTAATGATATTTTTTGATTTTGTTGATGACATTTTGTTCTAATTAAGTTGCTGCCCCAATTAGACAGGGTCACAAACCACTATTGAGATCTATTGGAATTGCAACAGTACATAAGAACGGTCTGCTTGCCAATTTTCTATGACTAATGTTTCAATAACCAACATATGTTATATAGATTTTTTGATAAAAAAAATGGTTATGTACTGCTTCCTATGAGAAAGTATGTAACTGTTATTTTATTGAACATAATCATACCTAGTTATTAAGTGAAGAAATAATGCAGCAAATGTATTAAATTGGAACTGAAATACTGTATAGAATCAGACTGAAGGTTTATGATCTGTAACACAGTTAAATGAGTAACTTTCAGGTTTAAAAATTACCTTCATTCAATAACTTTCAAATGAAAACTTACACTTGAAATTTAGTTGCTGAATGCTCCAGAATCACTGAGCAGTGTAATATCTAGCAGTACAAACACAAACTTCATTTTAAAATGATTCTCCAATGCACAGGATAAAATGCCTCATTGTGTAGGACTCTCTTCTATATTTAATTATAAAATTTATGAAGGGATATTCTGTTATATGTCACAATTGTACATTTTATATGTCTAAAAAATCCCTATCACAAGAACATTGTTGCAATGCAGATCTTATTTTTGAAGACGTAAAACTTCAATTACTACTTTGTAACAGACTTTTTTTCAATTATTATATTTCTGTCCGCTAAAACCACATATGTAACAAATTAAAATAATTTTCTATTGCAATCTTTGAAACAAAAATAAAACAAGAAACTTTCGCACTTGCAAAATGGTATATGTTAACACTTTTAATTAATTACACTTGAAACTATTCACTTTTATTGTGTACAAATGCAGTCACAAACCCTTAAAAATTGAAACAAAATAGCTTAATTTTTCTGAACAAACACAAATTCTGTTCTAAGAAGCATGGCACAAGTAACATTGGTAGGATATATACTTCTATTTATTTAAAAATTTTTAAATGATAAATAAAAGCATAAATAAAGTTGGGCAAAGACAGAATCAAATAAGATTATTTTTATATTATAACATTTTACAGTGTCCAATTATGAAATAAAGATTTAAATGACATTGTACAGATAATACTTATTTTTTAAAGCTTTAATGCAAATCACTAATAAATCTTAAAAGCATTTGTTAAATTCTGTAAAAAATGATTTTTTCTCTTAGAGATGTAGCATCAATCTTTCAGAAAAATAATTTAAGAATACTTTTCAAAATAATATATGTAAAAGCATTATTTCTGCCTATATAAATGTGAAATTAGATTTTTTAAAAACATTTTTTAAAAATCTTACGTTTCACAAATAAATATCTTTTATATGAATTTTACTATGTTTCTTTAGATTTGCATGCTTAGAAAATGCTTTGCAACATACATCACAAATGAATGGATTTTCATTTGTGTGAGAGTGATAATGTGTTTATAAATGAATATTTAAAAAAATTTGTGAAGCATATTTTACAAGTAAATGGCTTTTCATTTGTACAAGTAAGATAATGGTCACTTACCTCCCTTACTAAAAATGTTTGAAAACATATTTCACAATGAAATGGCTTTTTACCTGTGTGAATGCGATAATGAATCTTCAGTTGACAGGTCTCACAGTATTCTGTGAAATATATATATATAACCGCCGCAGAATTCGTGGAGTGCGGCATTTCATCCCAGCTAAAAATGAACTGCAGTGAAACTACAAAAAAAATGCAGTTGGAAAACTGCGGTGATTTGGCACAAATCCCTGCAGTTTTTTTGAAGTCGACATAACTACAAATTTACTGCAGTAAATTTGTAGTTATATCGACTTCAAAAAAACTGCAGAGATTTGTGCCAAATCACCGCAGTTTTCCAACTGCATTTTAACTGCACACTTACTGCAGTAAATTTGTAGTTATGTCGACTTCAAAAAAACTGTAGGGATTTGTGCCAAATCACCGCAGACTTCCAACTGCATTTTAACTACACACTTACTGCAGTAAATGTGTAGTTATGTCGACTTCAAAAAAACTGCAATGATTTGTGACAAATCACTGCGGTCTTTCAACTGCATTTTTTTGCAGTTTCACTGCAGCCTTTTAGAAATTTATTACAAAATATGTATATATATAAAATATTAATTTTTCTGTATGAAAAAATCAGCACTAAAATCTAATTAAATATTTTTTTTTTCATATCTCAATTTATATGCAATCTGTGCATAAAATATATCATGCATACAACGATTAATCATCACTGAAAAATATTTTTTGATCATGGCTGACTTATTCAATTATTATGGTTACCTTTTGAAAAATGAAAGAATTCAAGAAATTGTATGAACGACTTTACTCAAAATAATAATATTGAAAGATGAGTGAAGTATTCATAATAATCATAGTACTTCAAACTTCAAGCAATGATTTTTTTATGGTATTGAATTGTTTTTAGTTTTTCAATAGTTTCATTACTGGGCAATTTCTTTGAAATCAAGGACACATGGTTATTGGCTAAAAATTAAAATCTTACTTTTAAAATTTTGTAATAAAAAGTGCAATTTTATAAATAAATTCAATGTGAAGAAGAAAATTGATAATGTGTATTTAGTAATTCCATTGCAACAATAAAAATTGCAATTAAAAATAATTGTATATGAATTTTAAAAAATTAAATTATAATTCTTTATATAATGGCATATCTTTTCAATCCTCTACAGAAATTTCAAATTGATAAAGCAAATAGATGCACAAGAATTTAAATCAGAGTGGACATAACTTTTTCTTTGTCCATTGTAATTTTGTTACCCAAGCATTTAAACATTTTTATAAAATATCCTTGTTTTTTTAATTGCTGTAACTGTTTGATTATTCAATATGTACTTACTGCCTCCCCCCCTCCCAAAAAAAAATGATTTTCTTTGTAGCTTGTGAGAATATATATTACAAAGCTTGTGAGAATATATATATTGTGCGAAAGGGATTACAAATTTTTAATCTCATAAGCAATTCATAATGAAGTCTATTGTGGCAGATTTAGATGATAATTTTAAATATTAAATGTAGGGGAGACTGGTACACAGTGGACCACTTTTTCAGTTAATTTTTTTTTTTCTCTTTAATGGACAAACCGATGTGCATAAAAAATATTTTTGAATATTCCTTAAACCTTTATACATTTATCATAACATAGTTTTCAATATATTTTTCAAAAGAATTTTTTTTATATGCATCCGTAAAGTGGACCACAGTGGACCGCTATTAGGTATTATCTGAAATATACAATATAAGTCTATTTTTCATTAATCTAAGTCTTTTTTATTTTCCCTTTACCCACGAAATAACATAGTAATATACATTTACGAGTAACATTTTGAAACAAAAACAAAATGAATTTTATTTTGAAAATAATAACAGATTAATACAGGAACAATTGCAATTTAGTTGAAGTTATTACTTAAGTACAAAACAATCAGCGCACATTACAATATGCAAATGAAATTCCAAAATACTTATGAGTATGATTGAGCCTGGAACTTTCCTGAAATACTTTTGGGTCTGAGAGCAATATTATGAAATCATTGACATCAACAATAGATTCATCCACAGTTTCGGGAAAAATAAACTGATTTCCATTCAATTTGCATCTCACGAATCTTACTTGAATAGAATAATCACCAATTTAGACTACAGTTATATTTATCAAAGGCAGTAAATACAAAACAAAATATTTCTTACTATATTAAATAAATTGTCATTTTTCTTTGTTTACTTTATTTTACAGTTAAATAACTACTTTTAAACAATATTTCTTTATAGTAAATAAGCAATTATTAAATATTTTGAACATTCTGCATTACAGAAGCAGAGTGGATTGTGGACCACTGTGCCCAGGAGTGGGTGGTCCACTGTGACCAATGTTGAAGTTCAATAAATAATCGTATTAATATTGTTTATAGCTTCCTTTTAAACATATTAACTTTAAAGTTAAATAAAAACAAGTATCTTAGCTTTACAAAAAAGCTGTTTTATCTTATTTATCTACAACCTTTAATTACTAGAAAAATTCAAATATGATGAAAAATTTTACTTTTAGAAGCTCAAAACAACCAATCAGGATAAAATAGTTCAATCTGAGCTAAACATATTTTCTGAAGGCTATAAATAATCAGTGCAGTGCTGTTGTCTATTAGGATATAAGAGAAGCTTTTAAAAAGTTTCAATAAATAAAATATTAGGGGGTGGTCCACTGTGCCCATAGGTCCAGTGTGTACCGGTCTCCCCTACACGAAATTTAAATGCAAAAATTAATTTTAATTGCAACTAATTTTTCCACAATGTAAATTTCAAATTTGAATATTTTTGCATCTCTTAAAGAAATTATCTATATGTGCATTGAATATTTATATAATTTTGAATATATAAAATAGATTATATGAAAGGATACATACATATATGTAAATTTCTAAATTATATACCATTTACTATGAAATAAAATGTATTACATATATTACAGCTAATAAAAAATAACTGCATAAAATTCATATTAAAAGCAAAACAAATATATGATTTTCTGTTTTTCTAAAAAAATGCTAAAATTTACAAAAATTACTCTTACCTGCGTCCTGATTTGTCCTTCCAATTTTATCTTGTATACAATTATGGTGCAAATAACGTTTAAATTTTAAAAAAACCATTTTATTAACATTTGATGTTTATGCTTTATAATTTGCATCGTATTTAAATACCAAATGTATTTACAAATTCTTCTCACATTTCACAGCCTTTGCTGCCGAATTTAGCTTGTTTCGAATAGTGGCACGTACAAGTGATACATTTACAACAAACTTGCAGGCAACATGGCCCTGAATATCCATTATCCTGGATCCCATTACCAGAGGAGACCACGAAAACACTTATATAAATGCAAATATATGCAATTATCCGTTACCGGATTAAGCAGGTACATTAACCAAGCATTAACTCCGCATACATTAACTGAAAAAAAAAAACCCTGGATGCATGAAACTCACCATTCAGCAATCTCTAGAATGCATAAAATTCATGCAAACAGCAGTTAGTAACATATATATGTATGCTTTGCTTTTGCATACATTAACTGAAAAGCCCCACCAGTGGCTGAGAGGTTGTGCTCTCGAAGCTGGTAGACGGGAGGTGCTGGGTTCGATCCCAATCGCGCCCGTCGGCCTAATCGTTCGGAGTTTTCATGGTTCTCTTCGAGCCGTGGATTTATCCATGCGTAAATACGGGTTACCCTTAGAAAGACCCCCACGACGGGCACTCCCCCCGGGCCTATATCCCTAGTGTGGATAACTGGCCGTCAATAATCAACCCAACCCATTAACTGAAAAAAAAAAAAAAAAAACGTGGATGTATGAAACTCACCATGCAGCAATCTTGAGAATGCATGAAATTCATTCAAACAGCAGTTAGTAACATATATATATATATATGTACGCTTCGCCTACAATAACCCCTCCCCCCCCCAAAAAAAAAAAAAAAAACACTTCTGGATGCACGAAACTCACAATGCAGCAATCTCTAGAATGCATGAAATTCATTCAAACAGCGGTTAGTAACTTATATATATATGTACACTTATCGCACATTAACCAAAAAAAAAAAACCCACAAATTGAATTTCGGAAGAAAAATTGCAAATTTCACCATTCAAGAGTGCAAAAATCCTGAATTTCATCGATAGTGCGTGTACAATCATGAATTTTCTCAATCGTGTGCGTAAAAATAATGAAGCTTGTCGATCATGCTCAGAAAAAGTAATGAATTTTGTCGATCGGCTACGTAAAAAAACTTCGGCATTCGGGAGTGTAAAAATCCTGAATTTCATCGATCAAATGCATAAAAATCACGAATCTCGTCGATCGGGCATATAAAAATCATGATTTTTAGCGACCGAGTGCATAAAAATCATGAATTTTATCGATCGGCGTGTAAAAATCATGTATTTTGTCGATTGGCTACGTAAAAATCAAATTTCGTCATTCGGCAGTGTAAAAATCTTGAATTTTGTCGATCATGTGCATAAAAATAATGAATTTCTTCGATCGGCCGGAGAGAAATAATGAATTTTGTCGATTGGCTACGTAAAAATCAAATTTCGTCATTCGGCAGTGTAAAAATTCTGAATTTCGTCGATCAAACGCATAAAAATCATGAATTTTATGGATCGCCATGTAAAAATCATGAATTTCTTCGATTATGCACGGAAAATCATAAATTTCTTCAAACGGGCGCGTAAAAGCCATGAATTTCTTCGAATGGACGCATAAAAAATTAGGAATTTCGTCGAATGGATGCTGAAAAATCTTGAAATTTAGGAGAAAATGGTAATTGGGAAATCCTGCATTTGGCTTGTGCTTTCCACATTTTTAATCGCCAGTTTTTAAAGTTTAATCAACAACTGGCGACTGCTTATTTTTACCTTTAGGGGGGGGGGGGGGGGATCACAAAATTAGTCGCTCAAGGATTGCCATGGAATGTGTTACCTGAAAGCCGAGGTGGTAAACAATGACAGTGTTTTAATTGCCGTTTTACAAATTTAATCGCTATGTGGTGAATAGCTACTGCTAATTTTCACCTATAGCTAAATTCTAAACCTGTTTACATTTTACATGCGACTCTCGGCATTGAGCAGTAAGTGACAGCGTTCGTCCATTATTTTCCGTAATTCGCTAACTTTGTTAATATAATAATTAACACCTTAATTCATTTTTTGAATGTTTATACATAGCCATAAGATAGCTAAAAATATGTACCGACAGACACTTCTTCAAAACTGGTTTCTCTTTAAAAAAAATTAGATAGATTCAACGTATTTATAAAAGCCTTACTAGAAAAAATATTTCACAGGATATTTGTATTTTCAAAGTTTTGTTCATATTATCTTATTTTAAACTTTTCTTTAATAGTGATGGAGTTAATTTAGAGTTTGTTATTGTGAATTCAAATAACTCATATTTATTACAAAATTAAATTAAATATTTGAGCCTTTTATCGTTACAATGAAATTTATAATATTGTTTGGGTTGATCTTGACTGTACTTAGCCTGTGTGTCAATACAATTAATGGTTTCTCAAGGTTTTTACAGATATTTTCAATTGCTTTTAATCAAAGTTTACAAATAATATACCAGGAGGAAAATAACTTTATAAAAATTACAATTTAATTTAAAGTAATGCTATTTTAAATATTGTCCTCCTGAATGATGATATGTTACATGAAATGTGATTAAAAGCTTTTTCTTCTTTTTCCAAGATAGTTTGCCAAATTGGTATGTTACAGGTGCAGTTAACATTTTTCAATTAATAACAAAATATTTGTTGCTATATTTTTATACTTGATAGCAGGGGTGTAAAAATCTAGTCGCCAATGGGTAGATTACTACCACTAAATTTTTAATATTCTTAAGAATACTGATAAAATTTAGGTGAAGTATAATAATAAAATTTAGCCGAAGAATACTAATAAAATTTAGCGGTGAGAATTGGCCCATTGACTCCTAGATTTTTACACCCCAGCTTGATAGCTTATTTTAAAATTTTGGATGCTGTTACTTGTTTGTAATAATAAAAACTTTGGATTTAAAGAAAATAATTTTTTTTTAGCTTATTTATCCATTGAACACCATAAAACACATTTCAGGATTCATTTTTTGCATTTTTTATTACAAAATAATGTAAAATTAATATAAGAAAAAAACATCTAGTGACCAAAATTTATCAAATTATAAAGCATATATGACATTATAATAATACTATATGTGTTCAACATTTCGTGATTTATGTGGCCTAAAGTTATAGCCATATGATGCAAATAATATATATATAATGACGTATATAGCATTAATATGAGTGTTTGGTGTGTAATATATATATATTCATATATACGATGCATATGTAAGCTTGGCGATGATTTTGATAAAATCATAGCTGCAACCTTGGCATAATCGTAATTGTAGGGGCAACAAACTTTAAATTAACTCCATCGCTATTACAGTATTAAAAAAAAAAAAGTCTAAAATAAGACAATATGGACGACACATTGACAATACAAATCTCCTCCGAAATAATTTTTTTTGGCAAGACAACGTGGTACTTTATAAATACGTTGAATGTATCTAATTTTTTAATCTATCTAGATTTGTAGAGGTGTCTGTCGGTACATATTTTTAGCCATCTTATGGCTATATATAAACATTAAAAAAATTACGGCATTAATTATTATATTAACAAAGCTAGCGAATAAGAAAAATAATATACAAACGCTTGCACTTACCGCTTACCGCCGTCGCCGCCGTCAAAATGTAAACAGAACGATCAGAATCTGAGTTGAGTTGAGATGTAGCGTTTCTTCACATAGTCAGTTACAAAAAAAAAATCAAATGTTCAAAAGGAGATTTACATTTTTCACTTGTTTTTTGAAGTAAAATTTTCTTAAAAACTGGAAGTCATCATGCCTGTAGTTAATAAGTGGAAAGGCAATTTCCCCCTCCCTCGATTTTGAAATTTAAATAACTAAATAATTAAAATAACTAAAATAAATAATAATAATAAAAAAACTTAAAATAAAAGAACTAAGAATTTTTCGTTGTGTGTAGGGTGTATATATGTGTGTGTGTGTGTGTGTGTAGGGGGGGGGGGTGTTCAATTACTACTTTCTTCCTGAATTTTAAAGTTTAAGTAACTAAAATTACGTTTTCTCCGTTTTTGAACAGCATAATAAAATTGGTTCTTTTGAGTACTTAAAAGAGGAACTAAAAATTTTCCGTTGGAGGGGGGGGGGGGGGCGTCATTAACCCTCCCTGGATTTTGAAATTTTATTTATTTTTTTATTTTGACCGATTTTGTAAAACAGTAAATTTATTCTTTTTTCGAGTAATTTAAAGTAATTAAACACTAAGAGAAAGTACAAATTTCCCGTTTGGGGGGAGGGCGGACTTTCCCCCCTTAAATTCCCCATGAAAGTTATTTATTTGTTATTTTTTATATTTATGTGTTAAAAATTTATCTCAAAAGGGGTGGTTCAAAGCAGTGTCCGCTGCTTAACTCGCTGTTCCTCGCTTAACTTAAAAGAGGAACTAAGAATTTTCCGTTGGAGGGGGGGGGGGGGGGTTGCGTCATTAACCCTCCCTGGATTTTAAAATTTTATTTAATTTTTTATTTTGACCGATTTTGTAAAACAGTAAATTTATTCTTTTTCCGAGTAATTTAAAGTAATTAAACACTAAGAGAAAGTACAAATTTCCCGTTGGGCGGAAGGGCGGACTTTCCCCCTTAAATTTCCCATGAAAGTTATTTTTTTATGTATATATTTATGTGTTAAAAATTTATCTCAAAATGGGTGGTTCAAAGCAGTGTTCGCCCCCCCCCCCCCGCCTGAGGATTTTGATTTTTGTCCAATTTAGTCCCATTAAACTAAAAGTCTTGAAAACAGTGTTAATTATTAATAACAGAGTAAATACGCAATATTGTCAAAAACTGAAAGACTTTAATATTGCTTAGCTTTTAAAACTGCAGATAAATTGCAGAAAATATCTCACAAACTTACTAAAATTAAGTTCTGTAAAATTACCTTAAAGTAACTGCAGTTATACTGCAGATACATCAGAAAATATAATACTGAAATAATGACTGTAAAAATACTTCAAATTTACTACAGTTTTACTACAGATGTAAAGTCTCATTATTTTTTAAATTTATGATTATAACATAAATTCACGTAAACTGCAGTATTTTTGCAGATAAAAGCTCACAGTATTTTTGAAATAAATTACTGCAAAATTACTTCATATTAACTGCAAAATAACTGAAGTATTTTTACAGTCAAGATTGCACTACAGAAAATCTACAGTTGCCTGTAGAAAAACTTTAAAAATACTTCACTTCTGTAGAAAAACTGCAGTTCATTTTTAGCTGGGATGTAACAACTCGCATGTCGCTCGCATATTAGTGAAGATGTGTTTCTGTGAAAAATGCAAAAAATTTTTGTTTATAGCATACAGAGTTTTCAAATGAATTTGACATGCCTTTCATAAAACTTGAAAAAGAAAACAGTATACTAAAATGAAAAGGTAGATATATTAAATATTTGATGAGACATGGGTATTTATATGAAATAATTTTTACTGTTCATGCGTGAAAGATACCAAATTTTTTACTTCATAATTTGGTAGCCAGCTAGTTAGAGCAACTTATATAAAAACACAGTCAAAATACATAATACAGTAAAAATACATAATGTGTTATATATAAGTACAGTCAAATATCGTGAAAATTTAGAAAGATAGTAGCGATATAGTGAATTGCTTTCTAAATATAGTAGTAGGATGATAAGGGATTTACCACAATTTGTTAATCAGCTCACTGAATTACCGATATATTTCTGAGTTTTTACGATATTTAACTGGTATATTTATATGCGTTGCTCTATTAAATTGATTACCAAATCATGAAAAAAGAATCTTTGGTGTAGTTCGTGCATGCACAGTTAAAATTTGTTTCATACAAGTACCCATATCTCATCAAATATTCAATATATTCATCTTTTAATTGCAGTATACTGTTTCTACTCTACTTTGTCAAGTTTTTGGGAAGTGGTGTTAAATTCGATTAAAAATTGTAATGTATAAAAAAAAATTGAAATTTTCACAGAAACATTAACATCCTCATGAATATATGCACTATGCGTACACAAATGAAGATACATTAAACAGGACTCACATGGTCACGTGCTACAGTGAAAGACCATTATGAACACTTTCTGTTATTTGAGTGATTTCAAATAATATTTTTTCTTAAATTTATTATTTGACCCCTAATTGCCCTTGCAACTAAATCTTCACTAAAAAATATAAAGTCAAACATCTTTTTTACATTCTCTAAGTTCAAGGACAATTCGTCCAGAATTTTCGTAGATATTAGATATACCGTGTAAACTGGAAAGCTTCCGATGACTATCCCTTAATTTTTGGAGAGCAGTGTATGATTTTATATTTTTAAATTAAAAAAATAAAAAGGGATACTTTTTGTCTTTTTTTTACATCTGTGAGCTCAAAAATTAATCAATCAATAAAAGTTATACTTTTTGGTAGTATAAGCTCCAATAAAAGCAATTGTCTTTCTCTAAAATAAAAAATGAAGGAAATGGGCCAAATAGTTGTAGAAAAATGGTCACCCAGTTTAAAAAACACAGTTTTCAGATAAACAAGTTTAAAAATTTAAAATAAAATGCAAAATAACATTCAACAAGCAAGAAAGATAGTAAGGAAACGGAATTTCATGAAACTGCTTTAGGGCAACAATTCACACACTGGAGAGATGCAAAATCAAAAACTTTGAAACACAGACGTAATCCTCCCATTAAGGGGCTTGGTCAATCTGATCTCAAATTCTCTTCGCTAATGGGATAACCTAATAACCTATGGGAGTGGAATGAATTTTTATTTTAAAAATATCGCTTCTGAAAATTAATATTTGTGACTTCTTTTTTATGTGTCATCTTCATTAAGATGTTTCTTACTTTAGTTGTTAAAATATTTTAAAAATATATGCTTGATTTTACCAGAAGTTTTAAAATCTTACTCCTAACTCGTACAGTTTTAACACATAAAATATTAAATATAACTTCCCCTTTCTTTCGAATCACCGTCTGTTGAATACAGAAGGTTTGTGATTTTATAAAACAGTGATTTTTAAATCTACAAAGTGAAAAGTACTTAGATATACCTTTGAAAATTTTTACACTGAAATAAGGAAACATGAACTAAAATCGTGGAGTGTTATTGAGTACAAATTACATTTTTTATGTAATGGGACAATTAAGGGGGTTACAGAATTATTCTTTACTAATATCTATTATGTTGAACAAGTGAAAAATAATCTAGTTAATGTTATCTAATGTTTCACTATTAATGTAAAAAAAATGGGGTTATTTGTGAGATATTGTTACACAATCTATTTTTCACAAGAAGAACTTCGTACTTCTCTAATCTCTCACTGTATTAGACAGGCAAGTCATAGCAAATAACAAAGAAATACTAAAGGAACTTGCTAATAAAATTTCAAATACGACATGAAATTCATTACAACTTCTTCAGAGATACACTAAGCATTTAATTATATTATATTATTCCATATTTTGCAGTCCAAAACTCCCAAAAAGCCCAATTTGTATCTGGCCAAAAAGTGTTAACTTTTAGTTTTATATTTCAAATGCAAATGAATGATAACAACAATTCCACTCAACAGAGACAACACACAAAAGATGGCATGTGTTTAGGATTGTTTCTTGGACTTATTGGCGACCTTTTTCCTCACTTGGCCCTAGTGTTATTCATAAATTATAAATTCATTATTAAAGTTATGATAAAAGATTTATGAAAGCCATTATATAGTCAAGGTCAAATCGGGCACGGAGGCCTACCTTTCAGCTTAAGCTCAACTGGCCCTGTCCATGATTATAAAGTCAATCATGAATTATTCATTAGTGTTAATTCATTACACACAGAGGTTGCTTTTTATATCCTGGGTTAAATGTTGTTTTTAAAATTCTGCCTTATGTCTGAGTTACACCAACTCCACTATAGAAAGTAAGTATGTAAGTTTCTCTATTGAATCTCCTGGAAATATAGGTATAAATTCAATACTGTTGATGAAGTGTGCAGTTATGGAAATCTGCTTAAGGAGCTGCCTCACTGAAACTCTCTGATTGCGAAATCCCAGGTTAACCTATGGGAAAACTTAGTAGCGTGATGACTGATTACCCAATATAATGATTAAAATAAGAGTTTCAACATCAGTAAGTAGATGTCAGGTGACAATGATGTGCATATTTAAATATTGTCACTTTAAATTTTAACTATTTAAAAATTCCCTATAAACTTTGAAATTTTATCCTCTTCTTATAAATATTTAAAATTTAAAGAGACAAGTTTTAAAAACGCACCTTGTCAGTACATGTCGTCTACTTTCTGAAGGTGAAAATTATATTTTTATCATTATACTCAGTAAGGAGTCATCACGCTTCTGAGTTTTCCCATAGATTAACATGGGATTTTGTGATCAGAAAGTTTCAGCAAAGCAGCCCCTTAAGGACTGTGTTATCTTTTTGTCCACTTTTTTGTAAAAAGTCCAGGATAATAGACCAAATGAACAAAATTGAAATCCACTAAAATTGAATATACATGACCTATAAAGTTATTGCTTTGATCGAGGGTGTGGAAATAAATGAATCTACTTGCAAGCAGGTTTTCTAACAGAGAGTGGGAATTTTTTGGCAATCACATAAAATTCCAGCTTATGAATGGGCATAAACAGCACATCTAGTGAAAGATATAATAGAGTATCATGCAGAAAGTGGGCATCTTATGCGTCACATATACGTGTCGCTCGTCCCCAAGGGGTTAAGAAAGATATATATCTCATTTCACTAATTCAATACAATTCAGCATTGCATATAATTTATGAGATAAGATATTTAAACATTATCATAATTGCTCCATTATAAAAGTTGCCACAACTTGATAATAAGAAACTTTAAATTTAACCCTACATATTGGTAGTGATGTCATAATAAATTTTTGCCTGAAAGAAAAAGAATACTTTTCAAACATTTTATACCAACTTTCATTTACACTTTAAAACTGCATATGACTTTGTATGAAATAACAATTAATGTAACAAACACATAAGCAATTTCTTCAATATTTACAAATTTTATATATATGCTGAGACTATTTAATATAATACATAAGTAAACTTTTAAAGAATGTAATACAAAATATCACATCATTACAAACACAAGCAGCATAAAATTAGATTTTTTATCATTGAAAACTACTTCATTTAGTTTTTTGTAATGTTTGGCAAGAAATCGCACTCTCTTGTGTATAAATTATGGCAAGGTCCTAATTAAAAGAAGTACCGAAGTTAGTTGATAACTAACTATGAGCGTACATCAATACTTAGTTTACTTTTTTATGAAAATTTCTGATTGCATGACTCACAAACAAAAGCTTTCTAACCAGTATGAATTAAGAGATGACGTTTCAAATTACTTTTGAGAAAAATTCTTTTTGCATAATTCACAAACGAATAGTTTATTAACAGCATGAATTAACAAATGACTTTTGAAATGATTGATGCTAGAAAATTTCTTGTTGCATAGCTCACACAAAAGGTTTCTCACCAGTATGAACTAACAAATGTTTATTTAAATGACTTTTCTGAGAGAATTTCTTGTTGCATATCTCACAAACAAAAGGTTTTTCACCCGTATGAATCAATAGATGGCTGTTTAAATTGCACTTAAGAGAGAATTTCTTGTTGCATATGTCACACACAAAAGGTTTCTCGCCAGTATGAATCAGTAGGTGTTTCCTTAAACTACCCTTTTCAGAGAATTTCCTGTTGCATATCTCACACACAAAAGGTTTCTCACCAATATGAATTAACAGATGTTGACTTAAATGATCCTTACGAGAGAATTTCTTGTTGCATGTCTCACACACAAAAGGTTTCTCACCAGTATGAACTAACAAATGTTTATTTAAATGACTCTTCTGAGAGAATTTCTTATTGCATACCTCACACACAAATGGTTTCTCACCAGTATGAACTAACAGATGCCTGCTTAATATTTGCTTATGAGCGAATTTCTTGTGGCATATCTCGCAGGCAATTGGTTTCTCACCAGTATGAACTAACAAATGTTTATTTAAATGACTCTTCTGAGAGAATTTCTTATTGCATATATCACACACAAATGGTTTCTCACCAGTATGAGTTAACAAATGCTTGTTCGAAACACAGTTTTGAGAGAACTTCTTGTTGCATATCTTGCACACAAATGGTTTCTCACAAGTATGAACTAATAGATGTCTGTTTAAAGTACTCTTCTTAGAGAATTTCTTGTTGCATATTTCACAAACAAAAGATTTTCCTTGATGTGAGACAGAAGGTGCTTCTCCATAATGCTCTTGTAAAGCAATGTTTTGTTCCATATTTCACACTTTAAATTCGTTGGTCGTTATTGATTGATATAATGAATATCTAATCTTTTCTCTTTAACTACTTTTATAGATATATTCATCTGCAATAAATGAAATTGTTAATCATCATATTTTACAATTCATCAAAAACATATTTCAGAGCAAAGAATTTCTGACGAGAAACAAAAATCAATGAAGAAAATTGAATTTAAATAATTTTCGAATATAGCATTAAAAACTCTATTCATTCCCCAAAACTGTTTCAAGAAAAATCCATTTTTTCTACAATTTATGCTACCATTCATATTTAACACTTTTTGTACTTTTATTGTAAAATCTCAAAATATTTTGAAAAAATGAAGACGCATTTTAATTTATTGTCTGACATAGATAATCAGAGTGCAGTTTGTGATTCCCAAAGTAAATTAAATATTATGTTTGCTTTTCAGCATTAGGATAAGGTTTTTAAACAGCAAACAATAAACTTTTATTGCATGTAATTTAGACACATCTTAATTCCGTTTTTTAAAAATGAATGAACTAATGTAGGAAATCTCTCAACAGGAAGAGTTTTAATGGTAAAGATGAATTTGATTTTTACTTTTTTGTGAATAATTTACCTTTTCTTCAAAAGAAATTTATGTGAAAGAAAGAAGCATAATTATCATAAAGAGTCTGATTTTATAAACACAAGTGAGTTAAATAACATCTAAAAAGCTAAGATAGAAATTCAATATTCTATACCCATACAGCCGAAATGAGAGAACAAAAATAAAAAACAGGTTACAGAAACATCGCTAAGAAGCCACACTTTTTGCCCAAATCCCTAGTTTGCTAATTTTTTCTTTTAATTTGTTAAGGATTCTCTTGAATCTAAACTGGCATTATGACATTTTTAAAAATTCATTTTTGTTCAGAAAAGCATGAAATGGGCAAATGTTCTTATTCAGAAACTTCGTAATCAAAAGATGTTTTTCATTTTTGGTAAAGATAGAAGATCTTTCAGAAAATACTGTCATAGTTGTCGTTTTGAACCACATTTTTAAAAAATCATCAATTTGAACACTGAAAGACAATAAACAAGCAGCCGAAATGGAAAAAAATGCAGAAACGCAGACTACATCTTTGGTGCTCTTGGTACAGTCTCAGGTGTTTAATCATCGCCAATATCTATGTACATTTGTTTAATTTCATTTTCTCGTTTCCGCAAATGGATTATAAGTTGTTATTATCACCATTTTAAATTTGTTATTAACATGAAAAAATGAGTTAAAAACATGATTTTCCTTTGTAATCAAGGCTCAATTTAACCATACCACAATGGTCCTGGGTTCTCTTATTTTTACAAGACCGAAATTTTATTCTGAATTTGTTTAAGTGATCAAACTTTTAATCAGTTTTTGGTCCTGTAATGATTATACACAATAATTTAGAGTTTTAAAGTAGGATATGGTTAAAAACAAAAGATATTAACATAAATATGAACTTCATATATTCCGATATGCATATGAAATTTTATCAAATACTCGGAACAAAATTTATCTGACTGAAAACAAGCACTTAAAAAACACCTTGAACAATCATCATAAAATAGTTTTCTTTATTTTGATAATTTTTATATTATGAGAGTTTTTAATTTAAAGTAAATATATTATACCTGAATTATGCTAATATTAGTTTTATATTCAAGTTGTGAAAATTTTGTAATACTGATACTTTTTTGATTTAGAAAATACATTCTACATCAAGTACACTACAAAAGTACACTGCAAAAGTACATCAAGTACACTGCAACAGTGCAATATTTATAAGAGATTTTAAACAAATATAAAACATACAATATGAGAACATTTCTTAACTATTAACAAGAAATATCTCTATTACACAATCATATGTTACTTGTGATACAGAATCATGAAACAGTAATTTTACATATTTTTTTTTAAAAAGATGAACACAGTGGCTGTAAAGACAGTTTTGCCTTATAATTTTCTAATACTGGATGCACAAAATTGCTTAAGTAACATAAGAAAAAAGAACGTGAATTTTCATCTGTTTACATATCTTTTCTTTTGTTGTTAGTTGTAAATGTATATGAAGAAACAGACGTAAATATAAAGAAAAGAAATAAATTTTAGAAAATTTTTCATTTTTTTAAAAATTAAAGTTACACATTTTAAGAAAGTTTACTCCTTAAATATTCATATTGTTTAAAAATCTCTTAAAACAGGAAAAAAACAAAGAGTAAATTACTTTTCAATTATCTCACCTTCACATGAAAAGGCTCATTTTCAGCATATGATATAAGAAAAATATTTTTCTCTTTTGGGATCATTTGAAATATGTTACACAAATTTTGTAGGATTGTTCCTCATTTCTCCTATGTCACAAATTGTCATGCTAGAATAATAACTTCTCCTCCCCAATTTTGATGTCACAGTTTTTAAACTATTAATTTATAGTTAATTTTATATAAAATAGTGTCAAATAATCTATTACCTACCGACATAAAAACTATAAAATTGTTAAGATCTTGGGCACTTTCACTTGAAACTGTTGCAATTTTAAAAAAATACTACTACACAAAAAATAGATATTTTATAGTTAACATTATTATGCTGCTTCCAAAAAGTTTCCAGTTTCCTTTCATATTTTAAATGTGATATGGACATCACAACTTGTTAACCGACTTTTCCTTGTCACAATTCATTAATCCCACCCTGTTAAAATATAATATAATTTATGGATGATCCCTGTGTTCCATACCATCACTTTAATTTTCATTTATATTAGGAATATTTAGTTTTTTTTCTCAATCTGTTTTACAAGGGAGGCTAAGCCTTCCTTGCCTCCCCCGATGGGGGAGGAGGTATTTAGAAGATTATTTATTATTACAAAAAAATTAATAAATACAGAAGAAAGTATTTAATAAAACGTAAAATGATTTGAAGATTATAAAACGTTGAAAGTGGGGCAAGGATTTTTTTGAGGGGTGTAGGAGGGTTGGTTTGGAATCATTACTACAGAGTAGAGTACAGCTGAGGTCGGATTGTACCTGATATAAATGCAATAAAGAAATATTCAATCACCTGAAATATTGAAATCTGAAGGCAAGTGAAAGAAAATTAATCTAAAATTTAATATGATTATGGAAAAGTGCACTGTTGAAGTACATTCTCTTAAATTAGAGAATCTGCTGACAATCCAATATCTTAAGTCTTATGTAAAATTACAGACATTAGAAAAAGAGAGATTCTGTTAAAAAACAGACCAATTATTCGGTAAATTTATAGTAGACTCTGTAAATTTATAATATATTATTATATATAAATAATTGATAAAAAAAATTTAACTTAGAAGAAATGTAGGTGAGTTAGAATTTTTTGAGTGAATTTCAATTGGATTTATACTACAGCATTTAATTTTTAAAGGAATCGCTTTGATCATAGATGGGAGTTGAACCTGAGATAAACGGCAGATGGAAGATAAACGGCATAACCACTAAACGATACAGGCAATTACTGTAGCCTACCAAGGATGTATTTTATGATTCGGTTGGCAAAAATCTATTGTACTTCAAAAATTTATCATTGTTTTTTAGTGATTAAGTTTAATGCGATGATTAGGCATAAGTATGGAGGTTTAAGTGAGTTTTTAATTTTCTAGTATTTAAATAGACTTAAATAATATCTGATGCTGCCATCTTTCAGATTATTATACGTTTAACTTAATATGTTTCCTTTTCATGATTAATTAAAATACTTTAGCGAATTATGCTTTCTAAAAATTGTACTTTAAAAATATTCTCATTTCCCTTTTTTGTTTGTATTTTTCAACTCATGTAAAACAGTGGAACTTCCCTTTAATGAAGTCCCTATTTAACGAAGTTTTCTACTTAACGAATTTTTCTGCAGAACTATGACTTTGAACACCATTAGCATGTAAATTAATCTCCACATTACGAAAAATATATTCTATATAACGAAGTTTATTCCACTTTTGTACGTGTACAGAATTCAAACTAAGCGATTGCTGTTCGAAGGATATGCAAATTTATTTCAGCGGATTCGATTGTATGAAAATTAAAACATTTAAATAATTTCCATTCTGCTTGGTGCTAAATAAAACAATTTTTTTCACACTAAGAAAAACACTCGTTATCACTATTCTCCCACTTCGAGACTCTAGCGCTGACAGTTGAGGGAAGTCAAAATCCCCTTTTTACCTTCAATGATATAGAACATGAGGTGTCACAAAGGCGTCAGATGCATTGAAACAAAAAATATCGATTAGAGTCAAACAGGTACCATTCTGACCTTCTATTGCTGATAGACAGTTGCTTTGTACATCCAAAAGAGCGTGCTTCAAAATACAAATCGAAGAACATCAAAGTTATTTTTGTTCCTGCCAATACAGCTAAACTTCAATCATTAGTCTAAGGAATAATAAAAATTCTTGAAGTACATTATCGAAAAAGACAGAAAAAAAATGATGTAGTGAAAACATTAGTTTGAGATTCTGTGTATCGGAGCTGATGAAAGCTTGGGCCAAAGCTTGGGAATGTGATGTGCTTTTATCGACCGTACACAACTGTTTTGTAAAAGACGGCTTCCTAATTAAAACTGAATCAAATGCTTCTGAATCCAATACCTGTTTGTCATATCTCAAGAAAAAATGTCATGAATTTAAGTTAATTTCTATTTAACGAATTTTCTTCATAACGAAGTTTTTAAGTGTAACGATGAGACTTTGTTAAATGGAAGTTCACTGTATATCATTTATATTTCTTTTTAAAACCTACAATAACATACATTGCTAATGTGCATAACATTATATGTATTTTTTTTTAACTTAGAACATGTAAGAAATAATTTTGTGACTGTTTTTTTGATGAATTGATTTTAATGTAATTCATTTTTTAGTGCAACGATATTAATAATGTTTTTAATGTATTTTTTAAATAGTAACACAATATATATATTTTTTTCTTAATGCATGAATACTTTTAGAATTTTTTAGTAATAAATAAAAAAACAAATTTAAAAAAAGTAAATTTTTAAAAATTTGACTTTTAATGTTTTCACACACACACACACACACACACACACATATATATATATATATATATATATATATATATATATATATATATATATATATATATATATATATATATATATATATACATATACATAATTTAGCAAATTAATTTTATGTAATATTTATTTATTTAGAAGGTTAACATATTTTTTCTAACTCATTCATCATTAAATTTCGACTACCCTTAATAATAATAATATATATTCTAAACTTTTATAAATATTAAACTAAAACACATAGAAAATATTAAAAAGAGTGAAACAAAGAGGAGACAACAAAAGGAGTAGAAATGAGAAATTTAGAAATATTACTTGGGTATCTGGTGCTGCTAAACCCTTGAATACCTTAAGAAGTTATCCCTATTGGGAGGGGGGAATATTCAGGAATTTCTTTTGAAAAATCAGGTTAACCGTAACTTGACCTAAAAGAATTAAAACTCAACCTGAAACAATTCAGGTCAACTCGATCTGTATTGAAAAAATCAGCATCAACTCAACCTGACCTATAGGTCAGGTCATACTTGGATAAATCTGGGTTGCCAGACTCAATTTAGGACTCTATTTCAAAGCTACCAATAGGCAGGGTCTGATTGCCATAAGAGCATATGCCCTGTTGTCCAGTTATAGCATGTCCCAAAATGCATTAAAATGAATTTCCATTTACTCTTGATAGAAAAATGAATTTTTTTTTATCTAACATCACTGAACTATCACGGAATTTCATCAAATAAATTTATAAGAAACTGTGAAATTAATAGAAATTCAAATATTATACCTAAGGTGCTTCAATAAATAGCTTCAGTTTTAGACTGAAAATCGTATTATGGAAATAAAAAAGCATATTTTAAAAAATAAAACAATGGTATATAATTTAAACTGGGCATAATTTTGTAATTTGAGATTATTTTGAGAATGCATCACATGCGGTTGATCAGGGCTCTACAAATGGAACAGGAATTTTAATCTTTTTTTGTAGTGGGGCAGGGTGGCAGAAAAAAATTAGATAAAAATTTAAATGAAGAATTTTTAAGACTTTAAATTTTTATGTCAGAAAACAGGTAGGAAAGAGAGGAGGTAAGCAGCAATTTTAGATGGGACAAAACATTTAGATGATTGATTATTTATTGTTACAATAAAGTATACAAGTAAAGCTGTAAAAGGTAGAACAAAAAATTAGATCATTAAAGATTTTAAACTTTGTGAGCTGTGAAGAAGGGAAGGTTGCTCAAAGGTGAGGAAACAGAATTTCTGTGTTGATTGGAGTTGAATAGAAAAATAATTTTTCGTTAACAAATAGAACGGGTAGAAAAATTAATTAGTGTTTTAAAGATACTTTAAATTTTGTGTGCTTGGTAAGATAATTTACATGAATAATTATTTATTATTAAAATAACACAACCAATAGAGCACAATTAGTAAAAAAAATATTTTTAACGATTTTAGCCTTTGATTATTGTAGGGGTGGTGTAATTACATAAAACAACAATCTGTCAAAACATAATAGATTTTTATTCCTAAATAAGAAATAATAGGAGAGTAAAATTAAGGACTTTCAAGGACAAAAATTTACTTTTAAAAGGGTTGAGGACTTTGAAGGGGGTACAACCCTGTTGTTTCACACTGTTTAAATATATCTTGCAAAATATTCATGATTTGCACCTGAAAAAAAAAGCAATGAAGAAATGGACATGGATGAAAAAGGTGTTTTCAGGAAAGTCGATATCTGTTAATAATGTATTTTAGAATGACTGGGATATTCTTTACTGCATGAAATGATTCTGTTCTTTGGAAATGCATTTCTCTTCTACCACGTTTTTTGTTTCTCCCTTATTTAATTTTTGGGTACAGTGTTTTGTACCATTTGTGATTTTAAATTTATTTTATCATCTTAATGGATCAAAAGAGTCAGGGTCGGTGCAACGTAACGAGGGGTTCTGGCAAAACAGATAGTGGGGCCCACATTTATTGCAATAATGAACTAATAAAATTAGTTTTTTAATTGTATATATCATAGAATAATACATAATATAGGTAATAACTTGCATGGATAATATCACTTTCACATTTAAGAAGCATAATTAATTTTAATTTCATAAAATCTTCTATCCTTTACAATGTTTTAAATATTTATTTTTTGTTTTCATGGTTACTTTCAGAATCATCAAGTCTATCGAATCCCTGACATTTATATGAATTTTGTCTGTAAGAAATAAAGCTAATATTTATTGCTTTTTCTTACAAAGAAACATTTAAAAACAATTCTAGCACAAAATTTTTATTTTATATAGAAAAAACAATGTATGCTCAAGAGGCTTGCCTCCCCCCCCTCCCAAGAAGACCACAGGAGGCCCGCTTGCATGCTGATTGTTCCAGCTTTGGAAGGTATGAACAAGTGTATGATAAATTCATGAAATTGATACAAGATAAAGGTTACAATTCAATATTTGCATTAGTAGCCAGTAACCAGTAGAGGCTGGAGGTTTAGTAGCCACTGCTGTCAAGTTAATGGCCACTTATTACCATGGTTTCTAGATTTAAATAATTTTACAAATAATATTTAAAAATTATGAATATTACGGAGACATATTTTTAGGTATATAAAAATAAAATTATCACAGTGGCAGTTTACTTACCGCAACAATAACAAAAACATATCGTAGTTTTGTTTCATGATTGTTTGCCAAAAATCAGTTTTAATTTGTGGTCTCTTTCTGAAAATCATGGTTTTATTTCGTGATTGTTTGAATAAAATCGTCCTTTTATTTTGCAATCAGCTGATGAAAATTGCAGTTTTATTTTGCGATCGTTTGATGAAATTCACTGTTTTATTTCACGATCGCCTGACAAAAATCATGGTTTTATTATTGTGATCTTTTGATGAAAATCGTTTTTTTGCAATCGTTTGCGAAAATTTTCAGTTTTATTACATGGTCAATTGTTGAAAGCAGCTGTTTTACTTCACAGTCATTTATCAAAAATTGAGGGTTTTTTTCACAATCGTTTGACAAAATCCTAGTTTTTTTCCTGCGATCACTTGTTGAAAACTGTGATTGTTTTCAGCAGAAATTGTTGATTCTTCTTTTACTTTTAATTCAAAAAGTAGAAATCTGCTAGTGGCATCTATGGAAATAAAATGGTACTAAGAAATCTCATGTACTGTTACATGAAAAATTGAAATCTCCACTTTGGTGATCAGATACATAGCATAAATTCGCCAATTTTTTATATTTAGTCACCCTGTGGCCGGTGGAAACTGGAAATTTTAACCTTTAATACAACACCTATCAATTTTTGATTCTGGGCCACAAACCAATAATAATAACAATGCTGTAGAAGAAAAAGATTCAGAGTGTAGATACTACCAGAGGTTTCTGTGGCCATTCAGCAACATCCTTCATAAAAATGAGAAAGGAATAAATCATATATTTCAGTTCTGATGTTTCTAAAAGTGCCAAAAGCAGTGGGAGCTCGAAAATTAAAGTGAGAAACAACATTCTTCTAACAAGCTGTTATACCTTTACATCAGAACTTAATCAGTACAAACTAATTTCAAGTTCTAACATATTATGAAGTTTAATAAAATTATGTGCATTAGTTCTGGGATTAAAGCATCCACAAAATTTGCAATACACACATAGAGGCACACAGACAGACAATTTCCAAAAATAAACAAATCCTGTACAGGACTGTGGAGAGGCTTGTACATGGTTGGTAATATAATAATTTTTATAGTTAAAGGATTTAATAACACTTATTAATTGTCACAAATAATAACATTTTATTCTTTTCTAATTCTAATAATAACAAAACTGGGCAGTTGCCAGATTTCATATAAAAAACGTGCCGATAATTTTAATAGCAAAGTAAATAAAAATAAAATAAAATAATGTGAACATGGAGTTGGTATAAATGATGTAAGTTGCTTTAAACTGCATAATCGAGCCACTACAGGACATCCCAAAACATAAAAAATCAGAAAAAAAGCTGAAATTGAAAATTTTATGAATTTTTTTTTATGTATATAGAAGAAATTGAAAACCTATGAATGCACCTACGAAAATTTCACCCTTTTTTGCACAAAATCTTCAGGCAAGACTATTGAAGGGATTTGAAATTGAAAAGAATTTTTAATTTTTGTTAAATGTATTACATATTGAGTTAGAAACAGCCTTTGTCTCATGACAAGCTTTCGCAAGCTATTACACCCCAAAAATCTGCTCAAAACATCAAATTACAGCACTATCTTAAAGATTCTTTGCCTTTATAAAAAAACTGAAAATGTTATTCAATTTTGTGGTTTCTGAATACAGCTCTTGCCCATTTCATATGTCTAAGAGTAAAATAACTTGGAAAAACCAGAAAGTAGTATTTTGGATCTTTAGAACAGATTTTACATTTGTTTTTTCTTCCGTAAGCAAATTGTTTGTTATTAAAAATATGAGAAATCTGCCTGTTTTCATCATCTTGTAAATGAAAATTGTGTAAAAAATCAATTTATTTTGTCTTTTAATTTTTGTCACCTATTTTCTGCAGTTGATGCATGTTATCTCTAATATTTGACAATCATACATGGTTTTTTACTAATTACAAAATCATTTATATTCCTTCATGTGAAAAAATTTTAGATATTCTAACTCTGATTCCAAACAATCATGTAATGCCTTTTGCCTATGAATGTCTCAAAAGGACTAACTGGACCCACAAAACAAAGGATTTACATTTTTTTAAATTTATTCTAACTACAATGCTGCCTAGCTTTACTTTTTACAGATTACACCACTTTTATTATAACTCTCAGGAATGTTAAGTTTTTTAGTAATGATGATTTCTCAAACTAAGTTCACAGTTTATTTTTTAATTAGAGAGGAAGAAAAATATTGCACTTTTAAACTAAAGCTAAAAAAATTAAGAGCTTTAATAATGCACTTTACAAGATTTCCTTTCAGAAATCATTAAAAAAAATCACCTTTGCAAATTCTGATAGAAAGTTAGAAAGAAAAAAAAATGTGAAAGAAATACAGATTGGTATTTTACATTGCTATGAGTATAGGTGAAAAATATTAACTCAGATGCTCTTAACTGAAAAATTTGGCTTTTAATAACCGACAACCACGTTTTCATTTTTATCATGCTTCATATTTCAACTATTCACATGCATTCAAAAACATTTTCTGACAGGCCTTCATTGTTTAATAGTAATATTAATAATAATAATAATGATAAAATGAAATAAAAGTTGTTCAATTATTCTGGAATTTTAAAGATAATTGAATTGTGCCATTAAATTGATTCCAAATGTTATCTTTACATAAGTTTAGTAATAATATTTCAATTTTATCAGATTAACACAAACTTGGTTTAATCTTGTTTCAGCCTTAACAAAAATTATGAAAAAAAAAAAAATGAAAAAAATTATTATCACTTAAAATTAATCACTGCAGTTCAAGCAAGTGTAGTACTGAGAATTTGTTAACACAAAAGGAATTATGAATAAAAGCCCAATTACAGAACTAGTAGCTTTCGGGTCTGATTTCGCAAAAAAAAAGACCTAGGCTGAATTCCCCTCCAGTCTGAGTAATAGGTTCTAAATGGTATCTGGAAAAAAATTATTGTTCAGAATCGGTGTTGAAAATTGGATTTGAGTGTCCTTGTAAACAGTGCTTTATATAACACAATCAATAAATCCTTTTTTCATATTTAAATATGCTTTTTTACTTTAAAAAACCCTTTTTTAACTTGAAACATATTTATTAATTTTTATTCCACTTACCCACTGTTTAAAACCGATTTCATTAAACCAGAGTCTAATCTCAAGAAAATAAATTAAAAGTTTTAAAGCAAAAATAAATAAAAACCAACCAGGTGCACACCCTCTTCCGAAAGGGTTTCAATCTACCCACACGAAACAGTGCTTTGTATAACATAATCGACAAATCCTTCTTTCATATTTAAATAGGCTTTTTTTACTTTAAAAAACACACTTATTACTTTTGATACCACTTAGCTATCGTTTGATACCGATTTAATTAAACCAGAATTTAATCTCAAGAAAATTAATTCAAAGTTTTAAAGCAAAAAGAAATAAAACTCAACCACGTGCAAACCCTCTTCCAAAGGGGTTTCAATCTACGCACACCAAAGTTAAAAAAAGGTGAAAACAAAGATTCTAACTATTCGCAAAACATCACCAAAAAAAGAGGACAAGTTCCGTGGTATATACAAGGGAAGCCTCTATTTTTTTTTAACAGTTAGGCCTAAATATTGCCATGAGGTTATCACAACATTTTAGATCTTTATAGTAAATTTTATACTTACATACAATACCTTTAAAGTCTAAAGTAGTGTAAATCTCAAGTAAAAGTTTGTTTTTCCAAATCCTACTTGGATAGAAAAACACGGAACAAAATATACATAGAACTAAAATATACTAGGCACAGGAGACGCCGGAGTCTAATTCGATAAACCATGACGATGATTAGAAAAGTTCGAGTTTTAACTTGGATTTAAATTTCGATTATTCGATTCAATCTGATTAATCAAGGGCCGTGTTCACTGCAGTTTACCCACGGAGATAACTGGAACAAAACCTAGAATTACCAAAGTCACCGGTGAGATTAGTTAGTTACCAAGGCATACTAGTTAGCCTAAGCATCAGTGAACGAATATTTTTACAGAATTCCAGAATCCAAATTTAAATGCGTCATAATAATCGAACTTTTCTATTCATCGTCGTTGTTAATCAAATCGGATAGTCCAGTGTCTACTTCGCCCATGAGTAGTATATTTGATTTTCGTTTTTCAATACATATAGGTCATATAAGATCAGCTTTTATTTAAGTTTCACAGTGCTTTCGTCTTTAAAGGTATTGTATGTAATTATTTCTGTGTCTAGTCCCTTGGGTGCATTTATGCTTAACTTTAGAAAACATTTAATTTATTTGTAAAATCATTTATTAATCAAACCTAATTTTACTAGCAATAAGTTAGGATCGTAAAAATCCATACTATATCGCATAAACATGCAAATTAATTCAACGAGAAATATTAAGTGGATACAGTACTGTAATTTCAGATTTTGCTTGAATGGGGCAAATGAACATAGTAAATCCGAAGTTTCCACTTATTTCATATCAGCCGTTTCTTATGCATTCATTTTTTATAGGTAATTCCAAAAGGATAATTTTACTGTTTAGTTTATTATCTATTTATCGGTAAAAACAAGTGAAAACATTAAAGTAATAATAAAAAAATTAAATAAGCAAATAATGTTAAAATAATTTTTTTTTTAAATTCAGACTTTTTAATACAGTTGATAAAATAAAAGTATAAAAACATTTAAATTAGAATATACGAGGCATTTTATCCATGTTATTTACTATCTAACTATCATACATAACTATAAACAGTAACAAAATATTTTTCAGCAATTTTAACTTTTTTTTTGTACATGCATCAAATTTTCGGATTCAAAACAGGTTTAGAAAAATTGAGCATTTATTCAGATATTAATTTTAAAGTTGACTGAGTCTTGCAGCCCTCGTCATGCCTTCCGTGAAGATTTCTTTTCGCTCGATCGAAAATGAAATGGAGCGTCTTGTTTTCTCGCATGTTCAATTCGATCTTTTGTTTTCGCCTGTTTCATTGGACAAAAAGAGGAACATTCTATAAGAAATTTTTAGAATTGTTTGTTAGCAGCGTCCTTTTTAGAATTTGAATTCCGTTCTCTCGCGGGAGCATTTTAAAAACGCAATTGCTGTTTATAATTAAAACTTTCCTTTTAATCGTTTTAATTTAAATGTGATATGCGTCTAGTATACTTCTTTAAAAACGCTCATTTATTAAATATTTTTAAATTAAAAAGTTTGGTTTTTATTCTACAGTAGGCGATATAACTTTTGTCTGTATAGCAGTTGCTTTGAATGCAATTTAGTTTGAATTTAGTAATTTAGTTACGTTTAACAGTAAAAAATGATTATTTTCTATCAAAGCTGTATAAGATTCTTAAAAAAACTCTTAATTTACGTTTCCTAATTAAAAAAAAAACAGTTTGTTTTATAAGTAAATGTGTGTTACTTTCTTTTGTCTTTTGACCATTTTTCAATGTTATTTGAAATTTATCCTTGTTTTATGCAATATGATTACCGGGGGGTTCAGGGGGGCAGAGCCTCCCTGACAAAAAAGTTTAAAAAAAAAATTGACACCCCCAAATTCTATAGAAAAATCATTATTTTTAAAGCTTTCTAGGTAGGTGAGATCATTGGTTTTTTCTTTTATTTTTCATAAAATGTATGTTTTTCAAGATGTAATTTTCTTGTTATTTTGATGTTCAATTATTTAAATTATGTATTTTTGCTTTTATTTTGATTCTGGTGATTTTAATTTGCGTGGTTTTCGGAATACTTCGCACAAGAAATTTTTTTTAAACACAAAATCTGGGTTTTTAAAAATGTTATTTTGACATTATTTTGCTTTTAAATGTTTTAAAGTATGTATTTTTGCTTTATTTTGATTGTTGCCATTTCAATTTGCACGCTGTTGCGTGTTGTCTTCTGGAGGTTACCACTCCGGGAGACAACACGCAAAAACGCACCAATTTGGTGAATTTTTGAAAATGCACCAAGCAGTGATGAACCCTTCACTCACACCGGAAAACTTAACAAATTTTTCAATTTTGTTTTTATTTTTATTATATTTAACATTTTTATTCTAATTTATTTTTTAAGCTAAATATCAACTCTGTAGTAGATCTATTTACATACCTTCAATTAAGTTAAGTAAAATAAACATTTCGTGCCTCATCGTGACACCTCATCAGAACAAACATCTGCTGTCGAACGACACTGGAAAAGACTCGAAAATCAATCATAGGCAGTTAAATATTTAGTAAAATAGTGCATTCATCAGGTATATTACAATATATATTTAGTGTGAAATCCTCTATGCGTGAAAACCAACCTTCAATAAAAACTCTTTCACAATAACTCTTGCATCTCATTTTGACAATACCTGCACTTGCAAATTACGGAATATGGTCAGTCTCAAGAGCATGTTGTACAATTTTTAAATCAATTTTCCATTCAGAAATGCCGATATGTGCTCGCCAATTCTAGTCTCAAAAAATTTCAGAATGGAAAATTAAAAAATTATACAACATGTTCTTGAGACAGACTATATGCCACAAATTACAAATGCAGGTATTGTCAAAATGGGATGCAGAAATTATTACGAAACAGTTTTTCTTGAAGGTTGGTTTTCTCGCATAGAGGGTTTCATACTGAATAAATCACGATATATAACTGGTAAATGCACTATTTTATCCCGTTCATCACAGCAGATCAAATATTGCAATATTATAGGAATGACAACTAGAAAGTTTAAAACAAGATAAAAAGAGCATATGGCAGATATCAAATATAACAGAAGTACTACAGCATTGGAAAGACTACATAGGACCGAGACCTTAAAAATTGATTTTCAGAATAATAAAATAATTTATTCCTCAAGACTTTATTTCCCATCTAGTATGCACGAATCAATAGAAATCTATATGCGTAACGACAACATATGCAATGAATCGGCCTGTTTTGAATTACCTAAAATTTGACATGAGGTGTTTTCTGATTTAAAAAACAGGAAAGAAATATTAATTTTTATGTTTACAGTTGACTTTTTTTAAGCACCTGCGTTTATTACAGATGTGATCTTGTGGCTTAAGTTTTTCAATTTTATTTTTAAAAAAATTTGTGAGAATAATTTGTTTATCATGTGATCTTGATAAACTTGTGCTTGGATCTTGTGCATTCAAAATATGTCAATCATTATATTAAAAGGTTTTTATAAGCCTTTTTGTGTTCTGTTTGTATCCCTTAAGCATTTATATCTGTATTTTAATGTCTTAAAATATTTTTAAAAAATAATTTTATTATTTGGTATCACCATCTGTTGTAAATTATAAGAAACAAACACTGATAGAATTTTAAAAAAATAATGATGATTTCTGATTATAAATACTGAATTATAACTAAAACAAATTTTTAAAAATGGTAAATATATCGTGGAAAATATTGCAAATAAAAGTAATTTTTCTAAAAAGAAAGAAAATATTATAATGAAAAATTTAATTAAGACTTACAATTATTTATATATAAAAAAAGTTATCATAATTTAAATACATAGTGCTTAATAATATTATCGAACTCAAATAGAATTTTTTTTTTTTTTTAAGAAAAGAAAGAAAAATAAATAAAGAAGTAGGATTTTAGGTTGTTTTGAACATTTTAAATTTGTAGAAAGAAAATTATATAAAATTAGCATTAATTCCAAGTTTATATTAACAAAGAGAAGTGTAAGCTACATGTAAACACAGAAAATATTACAATTAATTTTAAAATTGAAAATAACACCAAATTCAAAAGTAAAAAAAAAAAATAATAATAATAATTCAGTGTCAATTTTTTTTTATATTTTGGAGGAAGAAAAATAATAAAATAATATAAAATTAGTATTAATTCCTAGCTTTTATTATGTAAAATATTTGTGAATAATGTACTGTGACATAATGAATAATGTAATATTCTATAATTACTCAATGAAAAAGAATTTATTTAATGAAATAAATTATACATAAAACAAAAATTATTACTATAAATTTAAAAAAAAATGTAGTAAAATTAAATAAATATATTATTGAATCAGAATTTTATTGTTACTATTACTTTAACATATTTCAGAATACTAATACACAAGCCTAACATTATGAAAAATTTATAAATTACTTACAAAACAGAAAGTCATTACAATTCACTTTAAAATTGGTAAAATGTAATAAAATGAAGTTAATTATTGAATCAAAGACTATTTTATTATTATTATTAACAATTTACATTGATAATTTAACCAATATAAATTGATTGTGAAAAAAAAAAAATCTGAAATTAATCCTCACATGTTTTGTGGCCCTATCTATGATCTTTTATTGAAAATAAAAAGGAAGGAAAGAAAACATTCCAGGATGTCTGAATTACAGATGTTTCCAGAATAAAGATGTTATACTGTATATATGTACACAAAGTCTTGAAAAAAAAAAATTCCTTAAATAATAACCTTTATTTTTTTTAAAATTGAATCTTATTTCACATGTGATTAACAAATGTTTGGAATTAAAAAAAGAAAGAAAAAAGTAGGGGGGGGGGACACAGGAAAGTATGACATTTTCCTTAAAAACATGAAAAATATAGGACATTTTTAATTTCTTATTTTTTTACATTTAAGAAATGACAATCACTTTACCCCTTCTAATTAAGAAATGATCAAAGCTGTAACATTTCTTCTTAACTTGTGCATTTTCTAGATGCAAATACATACAGGGAAAACACAGAATTTTTTTCCATGTTTGAATTTCCTCCTTAAAATGTCATTTAAAATTCTTTAAGCTTTATAAAAAACAATGTATTAGTGTCATGCTATGTACAGAAATCAATTAATGATTATATAATTTTAGTAGCCTGGTAAAAATACATTTTGCTGGGCACTAACTTTGACTACCAGTTTTCTGATTATTTGTTAGGCTTTGGAGACTTTGGATTGATTGTTTTACATTTCTTGTAAGCTGCTGTGGATTTTCTAGCACTCTTCACTTTGTTGACTAACAAACAGTAGGTTTTATTCTCACTTTTTTACTCAGTTGGAAAATTACAGTTTACATGAATTATTTTCCAATTGGAATAATTGTATTAAAACGAATCAATTTACATCTTTTATAGACTGCAGTATTTAAAAGACTGCAAAAAATTTCACTCGCCTGGTCAGAAAATTCACTCACCTGTGGCAAGTAGTTATGTAATACCTCACCCCTCACCTGTATTCTAATTTGAGCAAAATTGCCAGATTTCATAATATTGAATAAACTTACCATAGTATTTTCCTTCTGTAAAATGTTTAACATAATCTTTAAAGCTTCAAAAATTAAATTATTTGTACTTTACTCGTGTATGATTCTCTTTTTCTTGTGAAGATATTATTTTACTGTCCAAATTACTAAATTTTGACAGTAATGCGGAGAATATTGTTATTTCCATCAAAATAATCATTATTAGGTGAATTTTGATAAATTGATGTAAAGTATTTGTAGCCATCCTGGATATATGTAATAAATTTGGTAACTGTGTGTCTATATAAATGCTGCCATGAAAACAGTCATGTTATTGTTGCAAATAAATGCATATGTAGAAGAATGCTTTTCTATAAATTAAGAGTGCCTAATTAGAATTCTGAAAGGAAATACACTCTTTCACACAAAGACTTGTCTGTGACAAAATGAAGTCATCTGTGGGAAATTCAAACAAATTTAAAATTTCAAAGAAATTTATTCATAGTTTTAAAAAAAAAGCCTATTTAATGATAGCTGATGATATAATAAGAAAAGAAAACAATGCTGAATTTTTAATAGTGTTAGTTAGTATCATGTATTAGATACATCATGCTTTTTTTCTTGTTTTCCAAAAAAATGCATCCCATTTGCGATACACTGAAGAGCTACTCTATGTATTTTGTATCCATTATTCAGTCTCAGAATTTTGAGCTTTTACTACTGTGCCGTTATGGCATAATCATTTGCAAATTATGTTACACTCTAATGGTATATGGAGGATAATTAATATGTCATTATAATTCACATGTTACAATCAATCTAATTTTATTATTATATCTCACATCTTACAATCAGTCTAATTTTATTGTTATAAATATTCTTTATGAGACATCTCTGAATATTTTCCTTAATCCATTTTTTTATTCCATTATTATTGACATTAGCATAATATATCTCAATTTTCTGACTATCACATGAAAGGCTAAAAAATTCGCAGTACTATTTATTTATTTATTTATTGTCAGTTCCATTCTTATGTGTAATTAATGTTATCGTCCTTTATTCTTTTTATTTTGTAAATCAACAATGTGTCTCATATTTTATATAATTTCATAAAAGATAATTTAATATTGGATTTCTGTAATTGTATTCAATGATGACTACGTTTAATCAATGGTAATACCAATAGTGGTGATTGATTCTATATTTGGCAATTTATAAGTTGCGACCTGCTAACTAAATTAGTATCAAAATTTATATTGGAAACCAGGATTACAATCTATTTTTTCTGTCAAAATTATAAGGCCCTCTTTGCACGTCCAACTAAGACTTCCTTTTGTATCTCTGATAATATTTTAGATACTATAATGATATTTTCAACAGGTTCACTATATTATTATACTAAAGTATATTCACTTTACTTTCTGTGAAATGTGATACATCTTCAGAAATGCCATCAATGATCCAATTCACATTTGAACTTTACTAGGTGCTCTATATTTAGAATGTAGCAGACAGTTCAAACAGTGTCATTGATTGAATTACAGTGCACTTCTTATTATGTCATCTCATTTCATACAAAATAAATTTAGTCTGTCAAAAATATCACTAAAATTGCAATTATTATTAAAATTATGAACAAAAATCCTGGATTTGGGTCAAATTGAGACATCTTGTATTATTGTCTGATTAAGTGGATTTTGACCCTGGATTTCTAAATAAACATTCATTGTTTTGATATTTATTAGCATACCTAATTGTCTGTACTAATAAACTTGAGGCACCTTGTATTCAACAGTGGTGTAGTCATAAAAAAGGATCAGAGGGTATATGCTCTAGACAGAGGGTATACCCAATAGTTTTATTTGTGAAACATTGGGCATAGTGTCTCTTTAAAAAATCCAGAAAGTATACAGTGGATACAACTGTATACCCTCCACTACATCCATGGTATTCAATATAACCCTTTTCACTTAGAAATTGTTTAGAAACACTTTTTTTTCATAAATACATTTCTAATTTTGAAAAGGCATTACATTTGTGTTCTTCAATTGCATAGTTACTTATAATTTGTCTTATAATTATTACTGTAATTAATGACTGAACTCCTTCTAACCATTATAGAACTCTATGAAACATTGTTCTGCCCATTTCAAAAAGTGTATGAGAACAACAGTTCATGCAGTTGAACAAAATACTTCATTTCATTTGCACTAGCTAACATCTGAATGCATTTAAAAACAGAAGGTGAGTTTATTTTATTTTGATTTTTTTTTTTTTTTTACTTTTCCATTTACTTCTAATTTCTATGCATTGTTTTGTGGTTTTGATTAATTTTACTTGATCATTAAACATAAACATGTCATCTTTACACCATGCCTTGATCACTTCTCAGTTAAATGTTTGGTAATAATACACCAAGTATAAACTCTTATTTCACTCACTCCCAGAACCTAATGTAAACCTGTCAGGATTAACCCTTTTAATGCATCAGTACTCTTTAACTACAATATAGCTGCATTTAACACTTTTATTAAACTTGCTTTTCTCATCTGGTCAGAAGACAGCATCCAAGATGAACTTAACTATATTATGGATATTGCCTTAGACTATGGTTTTCCTCCCCATTATATACACAAGATTATTGAGAAATTCATGAACCATTTAACTCAGTATTCTGTATCCATCAATAGTAAACCAATATATCGTAAATTCCAGTATTACCCTATATTATTTGAAAGACTTAAAAAGGTTCCTATTAAATATAATATGCGCCTTATTACTGTTCTCTCCCTGCCTCTATAAGTTAATTGATTTGATTTCAAATAAATTAGGTCCTATCCTCCCAGATCATTTTGCATGTGTATATGGGATCCCCATTAGTTTAAGTAATAATCATACAATTTTCTACATAGGTATGACCAAACGAAAGTTTTTTTAAAATTTAATTAACATGTGAGTGACATTAAATTCAGGAGATTCACCACTGCCCTTTCAAGATTTTACGCTAACAATAATGATGTTAAAATTGATTTCACTAAAGCTTAAATTATCTCTAAATATAACAACCTCTTTAAAGCCCTAGTGGGAGAATCAATAGAAATTAATTTAAGAAATAGTGATACTTGTAGTGATAATTTTTCATTTAATATACCAAATATATGGATTAACCTTTTGAAAATAAGTTACCCTCCCCCCTTTTTTCATTGCATGGTTAGTTTTAGTGTACCTTTTAATGGGTAGATGGCTCCAGCTTATTGTTTTTCCCCCCTTTTCCTTCCTAGTTTTCCCTCCCATTTTTCATTCTGTCATATCAAGATGTAAAGATCACCAGTTGTCTTTTTTTTTCCTGATGATGGTTTTATAGTTTTAAGCCAAAAATGTTGGAAGATGACAAGTTTTAATTTTTCTATGTACACGGATTTTAGCAAAAAACGAGTGCAATTTTATGTTGTTTATATATTAATTTGTATAATAATCAATGGTGTGAAGTCCATCTTTAATAGTTTTATTTACCCAAATTTATTAAGCAATACAAATATACTTTCATTATGAGTTTAAAAATGTAAAAAAATATGACCGTAACATAGATATCCTAAGTTTAATTTTTAAAAAGATGCTCAAGGAGAGAGGCAAGGGAAATGACTGCATTAAAGATTGAAAATATTTTATTATTATTATATTATTAATTATTATTTAAATGAATGATTATAATGTCATGATGTTTTTCTACCTTTAACATTTTTAAAAGTTTATTTCAGTATCACTTTTATCTATTCTAAAATGTTGCCTCTTCTTCTTGTAGGGACAGAGAATGTAAGGTATGTTTTTATGCTTCTTTATGTGAACTTATGCTTTCATTTTTAGGTTAAAGAATTGGATGATACAGTTTTGAACATGAATTCACTTCCTGAAGAAATGATTTTAAAAATATTTGGTTATCTCTCGCAGAATGAATTGTGTCAAATTGCACGGTTTGTGAAGTTTACTTCTTGCTTACGTGTTCAAATAGTAGAAATAGCATATAGAATTGGTGTTAGAGATCCTGTGCGGTATTTGATTTGTTATTTATAGAACATTTTATAGTAAAATATTGATTTTTGATCAACATATTATGTACATTCTTTTAAAAGAAAAATGCATTTTAAATTTGTGATAGTTTATAAAACAAAAATAATTCCATTAGGAACTCAATACCTAGTCTAGGTCTAAAGTATTCATCTTAAATTAGTTTATTTTAAATTTAGACAATGAAAGACTGATATGACATTTGCAAGCATGAACGTATTCAAAGAGTAAGTTAATATCATTTATTAAAATCACTAAATAAGCTCCAATTTTATTAAAATATTTTAGTAGTGTACATTTTTTAATTGCAGTTTTTTTTATTGTATATTTAAAATACAAGTTATTTTTATTCATAAATTTATGTATTTCTTTTATACAGAATCAAAATTGCTCTTTAAACTCTCTCCCTCTAAACTCTTTTTTTCCTTTGCAATATGTTGTCCAATTTTCCCAATATTTTTTAATTATTTTTAGAGCAGTTATTAATCTAAATTAAACAGCTGGTTATAGAAACTAATGAAACAAGTGTATAACAAATGCTTTGCAAATTTCAGAAAAAAAATCTAACATGATATATGTCTAAATAGTTTTGTGAAACATAATTACCTCTGGATTCAGGATAGCATGTTAGTAGGATAAATGAATAATTATTTAATATAAAAATAACTATTTAAATGTGAATGAGTTCTGTAAAAGAAAAGAAAATTACAAAAAGTGTCATTGAAAAGCTTTCAATCATTCAATAACATCATTGAGAGCCTCACCAAAAGAATAAAAAAATAACTCACTCAATTTGTCAGTTTCAATCTTTCATTTTCTTTCGAAATGAAACATTCATTTTGTTATGATTTAGCGCAATGGCAATTGTTAGCTAGAACTCCTCTTATAATTCAAACTGCCCTCCAATATGACAATTTGTTAATTTTTTAGGAATTTTCAAAATATAAATAGATTTACAAGGAAAGTCTCCATAAGCGCATACTCAGAAAATTAAAAAAATTACAGAATATTCTTTTCATGAAGATATATATGTTTATAGAAAAAATTGCTGCAGAATCTTATTATAATGTCTGTAAAAAATTATGAAAATTTCGTGTTTTTGGCGATTTATTACTGGTTGGCAACACAGTGAAATAATTTTTAAAACGTAACCACTTTATGATAAATTCTCTTTTAGGAATTTTTTTTTTTACTATTCATACTGAACTAGTTTAGGTAAGTTTAACTTAAATAAATATACTTTTATAACTGCGATTTTGCCATATATATTTGTATGTATATATAAAGAAAATTAACGATTGTATTCCATGGTTTAGAACAAAATTGAAATTGATTAAAATGTTTCAAATTCAAAATTAATGTCCGATTCTGAGCATTGTCAATTAGTCTTTGATATTGTTAGTGTGGAAGACAAAAAGAGAAAAGTATTGTTGTCATGGAAACAATGACTTATTCAGCATCGAAATGTATTATGAGAGCATTCTAATTCGGCAGTTGCTGATAAAATATACTTGAAACTTATCCAGCTGCAAAACCATATAAATTAAATAACTGTAGCAATATGCAACTTGTACATATATTATACAAGCTTATAGAAAAATTAATAAACTATTTAATCGTTTAAGTTTAAATTCATAAAGTACTACACATTTAAACACTTATTTGACAACCAGTTTCCGAAGTATTAAAATAATTTGCATTTGATGTGGAAAAAGTGTTGCTCGCTAAATCGTGTCTTTTTGTGCCAAATACTCAAAAGTATTTTATTTTTTCAGCTAAATTTGATTGATCATTTATAACGTACATGAGTAGTTTTATCAGCACTTTTTTCCAAAATATTCTGAGTATCGCTTTAAGGAGACCTTCCTTTTTAGTGGTTACTTCATCTTATGAAAATTTCACATTGTCAAGAAGAAAAAAAAATCATTCCATAAACAAATATGTCTCACAGTGAATTTTCTGCCTTCTTTAAAAATTCTGTTATTCTTCTAAACCACTTTGTGCATACACTGGTGTGCAAAAATTAAAGACAAAATGAAGAAATTAGAATAACAGTAGAAAGAAAATACAGAACAGGCCAAAAGACCAATCAGGTCAACTAAGGCAGAGATGGCCAGTTACACTCGCATGCCTGTTTATTTTGTAAAACAAAATTACATGACAATGATATGCCAGCAGCAACAAAAAGTGGATCAAATTATTTGAATTTTTGTTTATTAGGAATAAAAAAATATTTAGATAACACATATGTATATACTAAAATTTAATAATTTAAGTAAACATTAAAATAGGTATTCATTTTTTAATGTCTGTTTATTTACAATCTATTCTCCATATTACCAATTTACACTCAGACATTATCTAAAAACATGGTTAAAAATTCCATTAAAAACGTCCCATTAATTAAAAATGTTAAAAAGTTTCAAATAAAAACTGTCCCCATTGCACAAAAGCACTTTCACTCTGGCTAGAGCATCATCAGTTGTTAACTCTCATGCATCTGATTCTTCACTATATATATGACTGGGGGTTGAAGAATTCCCTTTATTGGCATTCGATTCCCCCTTTTTCTCCCCCCCTTCTAACATATTTTTCCAGTGGCAATCAATGATTGTGTGGACCGTCTCATTGCAAATGTCTTTGGATGGAGTAATTTCTATTGCTTCTCTTATCATATATTCTAATACGAGCAAATCTTGTGTGTGGTTATATATATATATATATATGCAAATTTTATCTTAAAAACGGCTCTAATGAATTTGACGAAATTTTGTGTCCTACCGTTTTGAGGCACCAGAAAACCATTGGGATGGGTCACATGTTCGAGAAAATTCGATTAGTGGGTCATTTTGGATCATGGTGAAGCTAATTGTATCTAAAAAACGGTTCAAACGATTTTGACGAAATTTTGTATCCGATCATTTTCGGGCACGAGAAGATAATTGGGTTGGGTCACATGTTCAAGAACTTTCGATTAGTGGGTCATTTTGGGGTCAATGCGGGTCAAATTAATTTTATCTAAAAAACGGCTCTAACGATTTTGATTAAATTTTGTGTCCTACGAGTTTCGAGCACGATAAAATCATTGGGCTAGGTCACATGTCCGAGAAAATTCGATTAGTGGGACATTTCTGGATCATTGTGGGTCAAGATCTAAAAGCGGCTCAATTTACACTAAATTTTGCATCCAATGGTTTTTGGGCACGAGAAGACTGTTGGGCTAGGTCACATGTTCGAGAAAATTCAATTAGTGGGTCATTTTGGGTCATGGTCAAGCTAATTGTATCTAAAAAACGGTTCAAACGATTTTGACGAAATTTTGTATCTGACTACTTTCGGGCATGAGAAGACTATTGGGCTGGGTCACATGTTAAAGAACTTTCGATTAGTGGGTCAAAGCGGGTCAAATTAATTTTATCTAAAAAACGGCTCTAATGATTTTGATTAAATTTTGTATCCTACGAGTTTCGGGCACGCGAAAATCATTGGACTAGGTCACATGTTCGAGAAAATTCGATTAGTGTGTCATTTCTGGGTCATAGTGGGTCAAGATCTAAAAAGCGGCTCAATTTACACTAAATTTTGCATCCAATGGTTTTCGAGCACGTGAAGACTGTTGGGCTAGGTCACATGTTCGAGAAAATTCAATTAGTGGGTCATTTTGGTCATGGGTCATTATTTATCCAGCTATTTTATCTTAAAAACGGTTCAGAGGATTTGAAATAAATTTAGCTCCCTACAGGTTTAGGGAACAAGAAGACTATTAGGCTATGTCACATGTTCGAGAAATTTCGATTAGTGGGTCATTATGGGTCAAGCTATTTTATCTCAAAAACGGCTCAGACTATTTACACTAAATTTTGCATCCTATGGTTCGGGCACGAGAAGACTGTTGGGCTAAGTCACATGTTCGAGAAAATTCAATTAGTGGGTCAATTTGGTCATGGGTCATGATATTTGAACTCAAATTTAATTTTGACCGAGCACAGCTCGGTCTTTCCTGCTCGTTAAAGCATTATGTAGATTTTCATAGTTTGCTATATTTTGTATTTGTAGAGTTTTAAGTTTGATTGGGGTTTTAATGTTTAATCTTGCAAGCACTGATTATTTAGTTTTATATCACTTATATGCTCTTTCATTTCTTTAATTTTTCTCTTTGTCATTCCTATGTGAGCTTTTCATTTCTGCTATTTAAACAGTTGATTTTGTATATTTTTGCTGTCTGTATTTTTTTATATTTTTATATTTCTTTTCTTATTGTTTTGAAGAGGGATGGATTGGGGGTTATTGAGACTATTTTTCCTAATTTTTCTAATTCACGTTTTATTTTTAAAGATACACCATTTATATGTGGAATGGGAGGCGTGTATGTTAAGTTCTTCTGTGCTGGAGGTCAATTCTTTCTTTTACTCTTTCAATTAGTTTAAGTATCCTTTTTCTCAGATGTCCTGCCTTTAAACGTTTTTTATAATTTTTAATTCATCTTTCAGTAATTTTTCTGTTGAACAAACATGTAGGGCTCTATTTATATATGTATTCATGGCTGCTAATCTGTACGGTAGTGGAGTATCAGCTTTGTAGGAGATTGTTTAAGTTTGCTGTGGGTTTTCTATATGCTGTAGTATTTATTTTAGTTGTTTCATGAGTTATTTTTACATTTAAGTAGTTGATCGAATGATTTATTTCTTTTTCTGTTGTAAACTGGATATTCTTGTCATATGAATTTACTTCATCAAGGAGGTTATCTAGATTAATACATTTATTTGTGATAATGAATATGTCGTCTACGTATCTAAGCCATAGCCTAAATTTTGTTTTGTGTTCATTTATGATTATTGTTTCTAGATTTCTTAATTTCCATTCTGCGACTATATTAGAAATTGGGGATCCCATAGGTACCCCTTAAATTTGTTTATATATTTTGCTATTGAACTTGAAATAACTTTCGTTCAGGATCGGGTTTGTTGCGCTTTGTAATATAAATATACTATATTGTAGAAAATTATAATTTCAACCAGAAAAATTATTTAACGAAATATTTTATTTTGTTTCTATGTGATTATTTAATGATTGTTTTTACAAAATAAAGTTTCTGGTTTCATTTTATTTGAAAACAAACCCAGGAGGTTGGGAGGAATGTACTTGATAAATTATTGAACTCATGATGAAGTGGAATGAAATACAATAAATTACATTTAAATTTCTTTAATTTCAGAAAAAAATAGGAAACTGCAGCTTGCTTAAATTCATGTATATTATGGGGTGCATTGCAATTTGTGTCTATTTGGAGAACTTTTGTATGATGTTAAATTAAAAAAATGTCCATTCTTAATTGTTGCACACCAGTGTAAATTTGATAATAGTTATACCTCATTTATACATTCATTGTGAGACATCTTAATGAAATTAATGTATGAATTTTAAATATTTTATATTTTCCTGCTTTCCAAGATAGTGTTATCTAAAAGCTCATTTTACAGTATCAAGTATACATACAAATAGGCATTTACAGTTTCTTTTCTTATTTTAGTGCATGCAGAAGTTGGAACATGTTAGCAAAAAGACCATTGCTGTGGAAAAAAGTGCATGTGGAATTTTCGTCATCTCACCAAAGCCAAAATAGAGTAGCCAGTAATTTTGTAAATGTTCTACCATCTGGTGTAACTCATATGAGATTAGATTTTAGGAATCGCGATGCTTGGACTGGGATATTAAATTTTGAAGAACTTTCTGCGAGTCTCAAAGAAAGATGCTCCGATCTCAAAGTTTTAATTGTGTATGGTGCTATATTATATGAAAGCCTTCCGTCAGTTATAAATTTATGCACTCTGTTTTTGAAGAATATGAAGAGTTTGGTTCTTTTTTATTCTATATTTTTTGACTATCCTTCAAGAGGTGCATGTGTTGATACTTCTAAAATCAAAGTTTTAAATCTCTTTGGTTCTTATCTTGGACGTTTCAATAAGCCTCTCTTTTCAAAAATGCCACAACTGACAGAGTTACATTTAGCTCGTACGGATGTAGACAATTGCTGGTTTGAAAATAACTCATCATTCTTAAATCAGCTGCATGTCTTGGATCTGGGAGACACATGCATTGGTTCCAGAACATTTCAAATATTACAAACTCATGCACTTAACCTCACACAGTTATACCTGTGTGGTACAGATGATCTAAAAGACAATGATTTAAATTTTTATAATTCAGAGTATCCTCAGTTGAAGACAATTTGTCTTAAATTTTGTGCTGATGTCACATGTGAGGGTTTGTTTCCCTCATCCAGTCATGTCCATCTTTGCAAAATGTTTATGTTGATGAAGAAGTGTTCGATTCATGTTCAGTGCATCCTTTTTTTGTTGACAATAAATGTAAATTAGAAATAGTGAAAGTTATTAATTGCTCTAGTCATAAGAAATTAAAATATTTCTAAGTAACAAGATATTCATAATACATTTGTTATCAGTATACTGTGCTTTAAATAATTTTTTTTTTCATTAAAATTAATATATTCACTTATTTTATTAAATCTATAGTATATAATGTAAAACTGTTTTAAGTTGTTGCAATTTTTATGTAATATCTATTCAATAAAGCTTTTTTTAAGCAAAATCTGTGTGTTTTTTTTATTATCATCATGCTGCAATTCAAATCTTCTTTATACAAGTGCAAAATAATTCTCATTATTGTATGCTTCAAAATTTCAGGCATTCATATAAGCTAAAGAATTGAATTTTCCCTTTTTATATAAATGTCATACATTCTTTCTTCATGTATAAACGATTTTTAAATAATGATCTCCTTTTTTGTGCAATTTGAAAATCACATTAAAACCTTAATTTTGGCACTATTTCATAAAATGCATTGAGCTATTGTAAAAAGAATAAAATATTTCACAGTTGGGATTTTCTAATAAGAATATCTGCAAATTTTATGCCTTGGTGCATGTTCTTTACAAATGTGTCAGAAAGTAAAAAAAAAATAGTTTAGTAATTCTTTCAACTGAGCGTATTCTTTCTCCATGATAATTTCATGGAGCTATTTTTTCTCTAATTATTGTTAATAACATATTTCAAGAAATTGACTTATTTAAGAGATGATATAAGCAAATATTCCTAGTCACATCAGAAAGAATTATGATTTTTATGTATTTATAACATAACTGAACAAATCGTATTAGATTTGCTCAATTATGTTTTATTTACCATTTATCATTCCTAAATAATAACAAAGTTCATTTCCGGTTCAGGTGCCAATGAATCAAATTCTTTTTTATGTTATTGCGTAATGAAATGTATCTCATTAGATACAAATAATGTCTGATGATTATCCTTTCTGTGATTATTGTATTGAATTTCATCTTAAGAATAAATTTATTTTCTGATTTCTTGAAATCCAAGACAATCAGAAAAATTTCTAAGTTCATTAATTAAAAATTAATCATGAATATGCCAGAAAATATCAATTGACAAAAGCCTTAATGGTAATAAAATTTCAAATCTATTTTACATAATTTAAAGTCTCCAATTTGTTAATTTTATTTGATATGGTGTACTATTAAAATTCATTTTCCATAAAATTTATGTTACAGAAAAGTTATACATACATCAATATATATCCTAATAGCAAACTGATATTCATTAGACTGGAGTCCAATATTGAATTCACTGAAATTTTTGGAAATGAAGGGAAAAGTATTTCTTTGGCAAAACGTTAACAACCTAATGTTAGGGCAATATTTTATGCCAATATAAACATGGATGAAAATTGTTCCAATGCTAGGGTATCAAAGTCTCAAGTGAGATTAAAAACTGAGGAAATATCAAGCAAAAAAAAAAAAAGATTATAGTCGCACCCAGAGTTCGACAAATGTATCTGCCAAATAACTGATGGAAATATATTACAACTAGTCTCAGTGTTTAAGTTACTCATTCAACTTAATCAATTAACTGAGTTAAGTAATTAAACAAATTCATGATAAAAATTTGCTATATGTTAGTAATCAAATCTTCCTTAATCAATTTATAAAAACTATGTGATTTTAGAAAATCTATTTTTAAATAATGCTTGTGTGTGTATAAAGTGTGGAGGGGCACAAATGTGTTTTTTAGTAGAAACTAGAAAATGTGCCTGGTGATCATATTTTCTCTATTTATAGAGCCTTGTTCTTGCCATTATAACAGTAAAAGGAAAGCTACAGAAAAACGGAATCTGTTTTGCCAGAAAAGGGATTTGTATAATTTATTAGTATAAAAAAACCCTTAATTTGTTAAAAGTTTGTGACGCAGCACTTTACCTTATGGCTCTAAGAATTTTAAATATGAATCTTAAAAATAATGCTATCAAATTTTTAGTTGCTTTGCTATTAATTAATATATATTTATTCTATTTATATTCATGGGTGTAAATATTATTTTAAACATGAAAAGATATATAAAATTTATTCACTAATACTTTTTCATTCACATCTTTCATAAATTCAAAATATGTGTTTTAAAAGAAGTGATATCAAAATTCGAGTGACACCTTAACTTGACTTTAATAGGTTTGTTTTAAAATTATATTTAAATTATTTTTGGTTTGTATTCTAAAGTATATTTACACATCTGAACAATATTTTTTAAATTTTCAATGCCCTGTTAAATATATCACTTTCACTGAGCTTATATTATGCATTGAAATGTCTTTATTTCAATAAATTGATTTAACTTTTGTGCCATGCTATTCAAAATCATAAATAAAATTTATGTAAATGATTATTTTGCATCATATTAACCACTTGTACACTTTTCCCTTTGTTTGGATACTATGACACAACATAATCATTAACAAAGAAAGGGTGGAAAGAGAGAAGAATTCATTCTGCCATCAGAATATCCAGGAAACTGATAACTATGGTCAGGGAGTAATTGTGTGAGTGGATATCAGGCACAAATGCAAACTTTTCATTCACTAATTTGAAAAAGGTACAGTGATATAGCAGTGGTATTTCTAGAGCATTATCCAAGGTTATATCCATCTTTCCCATTGTACAGTTGGTCTAGAATTTCCGTTCATGATAACAATACTCATTCACATAAGACAGCTTAAGTGTAATTCACACTAGCAGCAGACAATATTGAGCATATGACAAGCCTTCCTTATTCTCTGGACCTAAATCCTATAGAGCCCGCTTCGGATGCACTTTGTAGATGTATTGCTCAAAGACCATGCAAGAACAACTGAAACTCGCCCTGTAAAATGAATTGAACAGAATTCCCCAATCTCTCCTGGGATGTTTATTGAACAGCATGCATAAATGATGCAAAATTTGCACCAATGTCGGAGGAGACCATACATCATGCTCACCCACTCATTTGTGTCCCTTTTTGGGCAGATCAAACATATTTCGTAACTGTTAAACATTGCTATAAAGAGCAACTTTTTTCTTTTGATTATTTTGCTATGTCATATGGCAATATCTGTATCACTTTGTATAATAAAGATACTCCAGGGATAAAGAGTCTTTGTGCTCGCGCCCCACAACAACAACAATAAAGATACTTTGAAACCTCATTAAATACGTATTAAGTCACATATCTTTAAACGATGTCTATTATTATTTGTGACGAAAAATGTCTCTGTCCCTTATCAATTGTCAAGCAGTGTATTTTGATATGAAGTAGCAACCACTCCACTGATCTTCTCTAGTTTTTTGCTTTTTATGTAATTGAATGTATGATTTAACTACATTCTAGTGATTTAGGGAAACTTTTCAAACATTTTTGATTAAAAACTAAAGTATTTGCAAAGTTGATGAAGAGAATCGTGGTTCAGTGCTCACAGTGGTTTAGTAGATATGGTTCCCAGAGTGGGAATTCTTCCATCCCCTCTAAGAATGATATCTTCTAAAGATTAAGTTTTTATTGTGAATATTTTCCAACCTATGCAGTCAGTTAACAACGCTCTTCTCTAAAGTCGACCCTGAGTGTACAAATATTGTGCATTGGCATAAAATTTTAATTTGATTTAAGCTTCATTTATGACTTTTCTATTATCATAATTTAACAAAGAAAGTAACTCCAGCTTATGGTTCTGAGATCAAGTGTTTTGGAGTATTTTAAAGCTTCACTTTTAATCAGTGTAGTAATTAAAAAACTAAAGTATTTATAAATGATACAATATTTCTTTTGTCCTCAGCACAGATAATATAAACTTTATCGTTGGACTAGAATTACCTTAAAATACATCTGAAAAATTAAAAGTTTTCATTCTCCTGTTTGAGTAGCAACCTTGTGTTCCATAAAACTCCAAATCTTTATTTAATTCTTTGAAAGTTTCTCCTTAATTATGTAAAATAACTTTTGTTTCAAATAGCATTAAATTGATATACAGTCATACCTCTATTCAATGAACTCTCTAAATCCAGCAAAAAAAGTTCGTTATATGGAAGATTCGTTAAATAGAGATCCAGCTTTTCAGATATCATATTTTAAGCTACATAATTTTTTAATTAGTAAACACTACATATCATATAAAAAAGTAAATAATTACATTTTTTTACATAAATTATATCCATTTTTTTAGTTATTTTATTCATAAAAAAATAAAAGAAAAAGACATTGGTAGGAAAAAAAGCAACCATAGAACAAGGCATTACTGTCCAGAAATACATTGTATTTTTAGTTCAAGAAAACAGTTTTACATACCGTATGTGTAAAATTAAAAAATAAGTCCGAAATATTTTGAGAAATAGGGATTAAAATAATTTAGATCACAATAAAAGGCTCGTTAAATAAAGAATGAACCTCGCTATATGGAAGATATTTCACAAGGAAATTCGTAAAATGTACTTCGTTCCAAGGAAAAGTTCGTAAAATAGAGGAAATCGCAATATAGAGGTTCGTTAAATAGAGGTCCGACTGTAGATGTTTACACTTTGGGTGCTTTTTCTCTTTAACTACCTGTTAACCTTGAACAGCTCGTTAATATGTGTTTTTCAGAAAAGTATGTTTTAGATTTATATATGTACGTCTTATTGTTGCCATCTCATTTAGGCACAATTATTGCTTCAAAGATAAAATTAAATTCTGTATCATGATTTACGAAAGTTTTGTTCCTGTTTACAGTCTAAAAAATGGAATACTATCTAGACTATAGTCTAGTAATTTGACTCTTAGATAACTTAAAACAGCACTCATTTTCAACTTGAATATGTAACATAAAACTTTTTTTCCATGTAGCACAACATGGAATAAATCAATCAGCAAAACTATATTTTAGTGTTTTATTTCAAGTATTTGAGGTTAGGCATAACATCACATTCAAGTACTTATATTACTAGAGAGCTCTGCTCCCTACGAGCTATGCTCGCCAACCCCTGTTCTGACACTATTAGAATTAAGGAGCCATTGGCGATCTGCTGTAATAGGTTTTCCATTCATTTTCCTTAGACTGAGGGATTTTAAGGCCAAATCAACTGCTGTCGAAACAGATAACAACTGTTTTCGGGATTGATTAAATATGATCAATTAAACATTTAAAAATCAAGTTGTGTAAAATGGCTAAGGAAAATAATGTTGCTGCATCGGGGAATTTTATAATGATGCTATAAGAAAATTGGGTACTTTTCCATTATCCCGTAAATCCACTTTCCATAAAAGAATAAATGTCACCAAAATATAAGATTTAACGCCAAAAGTGCATGACCGTAGCGTCACATTCAATTGATATCAGATGCGTTACGTGTGTTTGTTACGTCATCGAGTGATTTTTAATTCACCATTTAACTTTATTTTTAATGATATTTTACCAATTTATTAGTTATTTTGTTAATCTAAACATTAATTACAACCTTAAATGATGCATCATATTAAAAGAGAAAAAGTATTGAAACAATGTTGCTATGCATAGTTATGCACAACAGACCCATTTCAACTGGCATTAGAAATTCCTATCCACCAGCCGAGGAGGATAATTAAGAAAAATATTGTAAATAAATGATTATTATTTTTTCTTTTAATTTATGTATTATAGTACATTTTACTGTTTAAAGTTACTGATAGTTAACATTTTATTGAATGGAGATTTTTCTAATTTCTTGTATTTTTTAATTTTTTAAAGATCCCAATGGCAACATAAGGCATATGTTTCCCCATTTAATGCTTTGAATGCAAAATAATTTAATTATCATTTCCCCGTTTTATTTATCTTTTTAATATTTACGCACAAGTACATTTTTTATGATGTAATTTTCTCCATTTACTGCTTAACCACTTGATCATTTAATTATTATTTTAAAGTTTTATATCTGTTTTTAATAGTCACGTGTAAATATATATTTTTAATAGAAACGGATTAAGTGCACTATTTTACAAATTGACAAAAATTTAAATAATGGACTTTTTGAAATATGAAATAAATCTCCATCAAAATAATGAAATTTTAAATAATAAATTTAAAAAATAAACCTAAATAAATTTGTCAAATTAAAAAATAATTACACTTTGCACACCACAAGCTTGTCATCTATATCCTTTCGAAATATTGTTAAATTTCTATGCATAGTTTTTGTTCCTATAAAACTTTTTTAAGAGAACCATTTTGACCAACTTCAATATTAAATATCTCTTAAAATAATTTTTCAATTTAAAAAAAACTGCCTGCTTCAAACTATTTATTGAGCATTTTTCTATAAAACTACCAATTTTCATAATGAATAGAGGAAAGTATATTCAACTAGGTAAATTATATTCAATAGTTGGAGTATCATAGATGAGATTTTTTTTTTCCAACAGAGTGAAAATATGCCAGGACCAGGACTTGAACCTGGGTACTTTGGTTTGCCATACCAATGCTCTCCCTACTGAGCTATCCCAACGATATACTGGACTGGCATATCTCACTCTTATTTTTTGGACAAAGCTGTGAACTGCAGTTGCTAATTTCATTGATCCGAGCTATAACTATAGCATTTGCATGATGAATCTTGAAATAGCATGGAAACTCTTGTATACCATGTAATTAGGTCATAATGAATAGAGGAAAGTATATTCAACTAGGTAAATTATATTCAATAGTTGGAGTATCATAGTTGAGATTTTTTCCAACAGAGTGAAAACACGGGATAGCTCAGTAGGGAGTGCGTTGGTACGGCAAACCAAAGTACCCAGGTTCGAGTCCTGGTCCCGGCATATTTTTACTCTGTGGGAAAAAATCTCAACTATGATACTCCAACTATTGAATATAATTTACCTAGTTGAATATACTTTCATCTATTCATTATGACCTAATTATATGGTATACAGGAGTTTCAATGCTATTTCAAGATTCATCATGTAAATGCTATAGTTATAGCTCAGATGAATGAAATTAGCGCTGCAGTTCGCAGCCTTGTCCAACAAATACGAGTGAGATATGCCAGTCCAGGATATCGTCAGAGTAGCTCAGTAGGGAGAACGTTGGTATGGCAAACCAAAGTAACCAGGTTCGAGTCCTGGTCCTGGCATATTTTCACTATGCTGGAAAAAATCTCAAATATGATACTCCAACTATTGAATACCAATTTTCATATTTTTATATGCAATAGTTATCTAAAAATTAGCCCAGAAAGATCTCAAGGCACAAAAAAATTCATGGACTGTCACTGCTTTGGTGGCAGTAGTTATATTTTTCTAATATAGAGAGGTACATAAATATTTAGAGTGGTCTCGAAATGTTCTGTGTGTAAAATCATGCAACCTGATGTGCATGCATGATAACAAACTACTGTAATTTCACAAATTAATGATATCTTGATTGCCTCTCTTTGAAAATTATATCACAATACAATAGTTCCTCATTGTGCCATTAATTCGGACTTATGCACTAATTTGTTAGATGTTCAATTAACATCAACATAGTATTTAAGTAACAATACTACAACATTTTTTCACAACAACATTTATATATATAATTTGCTGTTGTAAAAGCGATTTTATTTACAATATACTTTACACATAATTTTTTATAAAAAAGTTATTTTTGAGAATTTTTTTTTTCACAACATAAAAGATTTTGATGATTTCTCTTATTATCTAGATTTCTGCTTGTAAGATTGTTTCCAGAACTATATTCAGATAGTTGGGAGTTAGAGTGTATTAACTTAATATTTGCATCAATGTCACCAGAACTGAGTTCAGACAGCTCAAATGTACGACATTTCTAATTATTGAAATACAATTTGATTTATGCAACATTTGGTACTTTTACATAGTGTCCAAAATGAATTTTCTTTCCATATAAGCATACTGTACATTCCGGTATATGATACACACTTTTGAAAAAAATAAAAATTTATAGAAAATTTATCTAAAATTACACATGAGCATTATACATCGGTTGTAACAATGAAATATTAAAAAAAAAATAAATAAATAAAGTTTATCATAAATGCAAGATTTACAATTTAATAAAGATGCTATTTCTTTACAAGCTTTTTTTTTCGTTATCAAATTACATGAAAAGTAAGTTATTCTACTTTCCCACAATTTTTCATTTATTTTGACTGTGTATCTGATGAAGGTTGTTTTTTTTAAAGAAAGGAGAACATATAATACAGCAAATATATCTAAAAATTGAAAACAAAGTTTGAAATTTTAGGTATGTGTTATATGCCAGAATATATGCTAAATATGCAACAAACTATTTTCATATTATTCTTATTATAATAAAAAATTTATAAGTATAAAAGTAAAAACAGTCTAAATAAACACTCTTTTATTAGCATTCAATGTTTAATTTCAAAATCATGAATTGTTGCATGACTGAAATAGATTTTTTTTAGAGAAAAATTTATGTTACAATACATTAATTCAGCATGTGCACCAAACTCGATTATATATTTTTTGTTTTACATCTGGTAGAAATGCATGGAAAGTGAATTCATTAAAAAATATATAATTTTTGATATATTTCTTTTTAAAGAAAAGACAACAGGAAAGAAAAAATGAAATGTAATATAAACTATACTTTTAGGATTTCTAAATTGATATCTCAATATATTAACGCGAATTAATAGGAAACTATTAATTGATAAAAGCGTATTTGTTTTTATTATTACATTATATATTTTGATTTATAATTTATTTCCTACTTTTTACTTTTTAAAAGGTTTTATTGTTGCAGTTACTCAGCCTTTTGTCCTATTTTGGTGAGCATGAATGGGTGCATCATTAAAGATATTGTTGTTTCAAATCGTATACAACTTCAACTATTATCATCAGAAACACACCTGTGAATGTAATTTTTATAACTCTAGCCTATTAGACAATGAATGAAAAATTGATTACAAAATCCCATCTTTACATAAAAATATCAGGTTGTTCTAATTGTATGAGTTATAGAGATTGTTGAGTGATGAATCATGTGTGGTGGTCTAACGAAAAAAATCCTTAAAATTCATGTATTAATTTTTAATTAAGTTTTTAAAAACATTAAAATGTTATATTATCCTCAGAAACACACCTGTGAATGTAATTTTTATAATTCTAGCCTATTAGACAATGAATGAAAAATTGACTATAAAATCCCATGTTTACATACAAAAATCAAGTTGTTCTAATTCTATGAGTTATAGAGAATATTGAGTGATGAATCACGTGTGGCAGTCTAACGAAAAAAATTCTTAAAATTAATGAATTCACTTATATTTAAGTTTTTAAAAACATTAAAATGTTATATTATCCTCAGAAACACATCTGTGAATGTAATTTTTATAATTCTAGCCAATTAGCAATGAATGAAAAACTGACTACAAAATCTCATCTTTACATACAAAAATCAGGTTGAGTTAAATAAGGGTGTAAAAATTGGGAAAAAAATTAAGATTAGCATAAGTGTTAAGATTTTTAATTTAATGAAGATGCTATTTCTTTGGAAAAAAAATTATTATCATTATCAGATCACATAAAAAATAATAGTTACTCTACTTTACAGTTTTTTTCGCTACATATGTATCTGATAAACGTTTCTGTGAAAAGGAAGCGTTATACTGTGAATATACTTCAAAATTGCAAAATGAAGCTTGAAATTTTTGGTGCACATTGCAGGTCAGATTATACTCTAAATATGCAATTAACTCTTTTTAAATTATTCTTATTCTACTTGAGAAAAAGTAAAAAAATTGATGGTTGCAAATTCTGTAACAAGTAGACCATGCTATTTATTTAATGCACTTTGTTTTTTGCAAAATAATGCATTATAATGTGGTCTCTAAAAATATCCTTTAGTTCCCCTTCTTTTACAATTTTGTATACAAAATTCAGAAAAAAACAATTGTATGTAAAAAAATCTATAGAATATTAAATAGAAATTCATAAAAAAATGAGTAATATATATATATTTTAAATTGCCACGGCATATAAAGTTTCTTTTGTGGAATCTTCAGGTTTTAAAAGTTGTCTTATCACATTGGGCTGAAAGTTGTTGCCTTTTACTAGCCTGTAATACTTACTGTTTAGGAATGCTGTATATGTGTATGAGTAATGAGAGGCAACAGCATCAATGATATGAACTAAATGAATTAATAATAACCACGAGCTATAATAAAGGCGAGAACAAAGATGAGTGCATGCAATTCCAGAAGAAAATCACACAAGCACAAGCAAATGTTCTATAGATTTTAGCCATGGTTTTTCAATTAATTTTGATGCAATGCTCAGGGAAACTTGCTAATTATGTTTATATTGAAATACAAAGTTTGTACCGTTCATAAATATTAATCCAGTTCTATATTTGTATTTGAATCCAATCATCAGTTGTATATATTGTTATTTTATTAAACATTTTGTTTATATTATATTTTAAGAACCTTTTGTTGTATTGAATCTATTGTTCATCATAATCCCACATATGTATAAATACAGTAGTACCTTTATATTATATTAAATCAATAAAAATATTAATAAATACAGTGACAAACAATAAAATTTTTCAGCATTTCAAACCTTTTTGGTATCCTTAACTTACATCTGAAAAAAAAATTTCAGCTGACATTGTATATTGCTCTTTGGGGAAAAGTTTTTCTTTATTATTTACATACACAATTCTATTTACCAAATTAGTTTTTAAAACATTACAAATTGTTTTCACAGTTTTATCATTATCAGTTGTTGAAATACTATCTTCCAACTTTAGATTTTTTCTATCTCAGATAGACTGGGAAAAGAAAAAACAATTAATATCTGTTTAGCAAATAATTTACAGCATGCTTCACAAATAAAAAGGTGAATTTCTTTCTACATTAAAGTAGAATCTTAAAATGACTTAATGAGAAATAAATTACTTTTGTTGTGTTTTGAAATGTCTCCATAGTGCACTATTGTCACAAAATCCCTTCGAACATACTTCACAATGGAATGGTTTTTCACATGTATGTGTACGTAGGTGTAAATTTAAACTTGATTCAGAAATAAATTTCTTGTCTCATGCATGAGTTTGAAATGTCTTTTTAGTGCACTTTTCTGAGAAAAACCTTTCAAGCATACTTCACAAATAAATGGTTTTTCACCTGTATGTGTACGGAGATGTATATTTAGATCTGGTTTACGAGAAAATCCTTTGGAACACACTTCACAAATAAATGGCTTCTCCTGGGTATGTGTATGGAGATGTACACTTAGATGTGATGTTTGAGAAAATCCTCTAGAACACACCTCACAACTAAATGGCTTTTCCTTAGTATGAATGCGATAATGTTCCTTTAGATGTGAGTTAAGAGAGAATCCTCTAGAACACACTTCACAAGTAAATGGTTTTTCCCCAGTATGGGTGCGTAGGTGTGTGTTTAGATCATAACTATCAGTAAATCCTTTGGAGCATAAATGACAAATAAATGTTTTTTCTCCTGTATGAATGCGAAGGTGTCTCGCTAGATATCCCTTTTGAGAAAATCCTTTAAAACACACTTCACAAATGAATGGTTTTTCTCCTGTATGGGTACTAAGATGTCGTTTTAGATGTTCCTTTCGAGGAAACCGTTTAAAACACACTTCACAAATAAATGTTTTTTCTTCTCTATGGATTCTAAGGTGGTTCTTCAGTTGATCTCTCTTAGAAAACACTTTGGAGCATACTTCACAAGTGAATGTCTTTCTTTTTGTATTATTTTGCTGATCATCATGTTGAAAATATTTTAAAGAACGAACATCACTAATAATAGGCTTTACTTCACTATCAGCAGAGATGCTTTCTTTTGTCAGGCACTTCGCTTTTGAACATTTTTCAGACATGCTACGGAATTATTTCTAGTATATATATATATATATATATATATATATATATATGTGTGTGTATCTGCATAAGAATAAAGTATTGGTTTTTTAATGTTGAATTTATAGTTTGAGAAAATCTTGGAACTTGCTTGTACAGAAAAAAAAAATTCACCTGTTTCAGTGTGAAGATAAGTCAGAGAAATTCACTTCGTGTTAAATGATGTACTTCAAAGATACTTTTTTACAGGTACATTTATTTTTTACTAGCATGTGTAGAATGGAAGATTTCTGTACCTTGTTTCTAAGAAAATCTTTTGTAACCTTCAAAGATGACCGAGTCCTCCTTTTCCTTTTATATCTGAAAATTTAAAAAAAAAATGTTTTTTAATGTCTTTTTAACTGTAATTATTAATTTACTTTAATTCCACATTTGATTAATTTTGTAGAAAAATTTAAATATTTTAAATTATAAAAAAATAACCTAACTGATTATTGTACAGTCAATGTAATAACAATAACGAAAAAACATACATTTTAATAGCCAAATTATTGCAAAGATGGGTATTATGTCTTCTTACAATGTATTTTAATAAAATATGCTTAGAGGATGGGATTTCCATATTGAAATTGTAACAGATGTGAAAATTTTTAGCACTTGTTTATTTTTCTATCTACTATTTACACTCAATAAATATGTTGCCACCAGACGATGTCATTATTAAAAGTCAATAATAGATAAGCAGAAGGTCACTCACGTTTAAATGAGATGCTGCACATAATATGCAATATACAGTCGTCAAAAAAGAAAACAAAAGAGAATATCTACTATACATTAAAATAAAGTTATATGAGGAAAAAACGAAAGTAACCATTTGACTGGAAATTATATCATTTTCCAAATCGTGTTGAAAAGGCTTAAGGTATCGTCCTTTGAGTGAAAGAGCACCAAATTCTGAAATTTTTAATTTGAACACTTAATTTTTACAGCTTAGCAGTGTTTATCTTGGTAAACTTTACCGTAGAATACCAAACAGGAAGTGATTCAGTCAAGCAGTTTAGGAATTATGTAAGTATAAAGTTTGAAACTCCTAATGTTAAATTCAATCTTCAGCATTGAAAATTAGATTGCAGTAGCGTTATTTTTTTAAGCTTAACTCAAAACTACTTGTGGAAAGAGCTAAAATATTTAATTGCATATTTGAAGCTTTTAGAAATTGATTTCGAAATTATGTATTTTTTAAGTTAATTTTCAAAAAAGTAAGAATTGTAACCTATAATTTATTTAACAGAAATAGACTCTAAAAGTTTCAGCCATGCAAATCAAGAACTACTGGCCATTCTGCTAAGCAGTTTTTGAGCTATGCATAAAATACTAACCACTCTGAAATTTGTTTTGCAATGATTACATATGAATTTAACATTATGTATTCCAAAATTTATACCTCTATAATTCCTGAACTTCTCGACTGAATGATTCCCGTTTTGTATCTTAAGATAAAATTTACTGCAAAAACTAAATATGAAGACAAATTTATATGTTCTCAGTAAAAATTTCAGAGTTTGAGACAATTTCATTATGAAGATGGTTCTATCCTTTTTTTTAAAAGATAAATTGAATAAAAAAATAATTTCCCGTTAAATGGCTATTTTTTTGGCCAATTGTACATATCAATTTTTATTTATTTATTTTGTGGATAAGCGACTTAGATTTTGTAATGAAGGATTTCAATTAATTGTTATCTCTCTTAATTTTAAGTACACAAAGTTTATCAATTAACAATGTGATTTAACCCCAATATCGTATAATCGTGATGTTACGTTCGTCGTTGTCAATTTTGTAGATAAGCCAGTTAGTTTTCGCAATGAAATGCATGCTGTAATGAAAGACACGCTGTAAAGTTGTAATTTCTCTGTTTTCTTGTTGCACTTAAAAAAAAGGAATCAAGATTTAGAAATTACTGTCTACGGAACAGAATGTGGTGATACATTTTCCAGATTACATGATTTTACTTTTAAAACAAGTGTGCCTTATATGCCAAATATGACACTTTGTCTAAAAATGGATAAACAATGGGCATGTAATGTGAAATATTGTGACAAGCAAATCTACCAAATAAAGCAACTAAGATCGATGGCTCGAAAATTACATTTGTAACTGTATTAAGATTTATTTACTGTTGGAACAAAGAATTAACACCGAATAAATGGAAACAAAGAACATTAAGGTACATCTGTTACTTGTAATTTGTTCATTTGTCGACTAAATATAGAGTAATATCTTCCTTCAAACTTCTGTCATTTTCTCAGTTAAATCAAAGTGTTTGGTGACATTCATTAATCTCAGCACATCAATCAGAAACCTATAAATATTGGACTTTGGAAAATTAATCTAGATTTCATGAAATTAAGGAAACATTTTATGTGCATGTTTTAACATCACGCTTATCCCTATTGATAAATGCAGTCGCCACTGACAACCAAGTTAATTAGCTATCAAGTTTTTTTGTACAACAATTGACCTAAGAAACGAGCACAAACAGTATTTTTTCTCTCTCCCTCTGACCTACTCGTGCACGAGAAACAGTGATCTTCCTCTTCCCTCGTACTTTTAATGGAAGAACCAAGTTAAAAAAAACATTTTCCATATCATGCACAGAAAACGCCATTCTTTTTCGCTCTATCCACATAACATGTCACATGATTAGAATGTGGAGGGAAGTGTGAATAAAACAACAAGAAATACTGTCAATCCAGCCTCTTCAGCATGTAAAATTGGATACAATGGCACAAGTCAAAATCAGATTTTTGTGTTCAGAATTAAAACTTCTTAGTGTCTCATATTCATTTTAAAGAATAATAATATATACGTGTAAATCTATAAAACGAAGAAGAAATAAATCTATAAAACTTAATTAAATGGCAAGAATAAGTAATTTAAATAATATTAAAGAATAATATGTATTTTAAAAATATTTCTTCCATGCTTCAAATGGCTGATGCCTTTATTATCATGGTGCCTGTCTCCACTGCACACATTGCACAACAGGTCAGCGCCATAGAAGTAGGAACTCTTAGCAGAAGGAAGATAAGGTTTGTTGGCGGTCTTCATTGTGCACCCCAATCTAAGGTGAACCCTTACTTACTGAAATTTGGACAGGAAACACACTCCACACTAAAAATGCAGCTTTATATCAAAAACTTGCTAAAACAATTTTTACAAAACTTGGCTCATATACGAATTCAAGCTAGGTAAAACAATTTAGATAGGTCCCTAATTTGGAAAGATTCCCTTTGACAACATAAATCATACTCAGTACTGAAAATGATGCTATAAATTGAAAACAATTCAGATGATTTTTATGAAATAAGCTTTTTTGAATATGAGAAAATCATCCAACTATGTCTCAACTTCAGAAATGTAATTTTGATAGATTTCAGCAATCTTTTTTATAATAAATCTTCCAAAAACAAAATTCTCACAAATACTATTGGCCATTAATCCTGAACACAATTAAGGATGATCTCGAAGACAGCACTAACGATTAGCCTTCTATGCTAAATCAAACATGAGAAAATCGTCCAGCTAAATACAGAAGTTGATAAAATTCACTTTAACAGACTAGAATAAACTCAGATCAGATCTCAAATTGTTACTATATTGAAAATGGTTTGGAGGATTTTCATGACATTAACATTATATAGTAATTTGAGCATAGGAAAACCATCTAACTGGGTCTCAATTTCAAAAATAGGTATTTTAATAGATTTAAACAACTTTTTTTTTAGTAATCTCCTGTACCATATTTTTCGGCATATAATCCATGGCTCAAATAATTCAGTTTAAGCCCAGAAATTTTATTTAGTAATTGAAGTCAAGTATATTCGGAGGTCAAGAAAGTAACATTTTATCAAATACAATTTCTGGGTCTAGAATGAATTTTTTTGACCACGGATTATAGGCTGACAAATATAGTAATCAAAGTTCTTGCGAATACTATAAAGTCTATGGGTCACACTGATGTTATAACAACCATGGCAACAATTCATTTTTATCACAAATTTTATAATTTCTAAACGATTTCAAATTTTTCACTATGAAATAGAAATTTTGTAATCAGTTTTAAACTGAGATAAACAAGAAAAGCTAAAAAAAAAACAAATTGCTCGCATTTCTTCTTATTACTTTTAGAAACAAGAAATGACATTTTTATGTAGAAATAAATAACTTAAATAATAAATAAATATTAAAATTTTTGTAATACAACATGAAAGCAAAACACCACTAACCTATGGTCGGTCTACTTAGGTACTGTTGAGAATGTTCAATGTTGAAAACAGAATTTGGGTGGTGAAAATATTTAAGGAGATTTTGGTACATCTAAGTTGAGAACAATATAAAAAATGAAATTAGATATTGTTCTCAAAATAAATTTTTAAAAGCTTCTTGCTATTCAAAAGTGTTACTGATGCTACGTTATTCTTAATTCAGTTTTCAGCAGTGAGAAATAGTTTTTTATTAAATGTCTTTTGCATGCTTTTAAACATTTTTTTTTTTAAGTGTAATTACTTATCAATATAGTCCTTAAAATTAGCTAAGAAATAAGAAATATTATTAAGCAATTACTATTCTAAAGTAAAATATTTAATAATAGTAATAAAATTTAAAAAGTGTAAAAAGGGACAGCATAAATCAAGTAAAGTGAATGGTATGATTTTTTTTTTAATTTAGCTGACTTTTTTGCAGTATGTGTTATGTCAATATTAGTGTTTTGCTGATTAAGAAAAATATTAATTCCTAACTTAATAAAATCATTAAAATTCATTTTAAAACATTTAGAAATTTAAAGTATAAAATCTAAATCCTTCACCAGATAAAAGCAATGCAGACATTATATATCACTTTCATACATAATCTTTTTTTTTTTCATAAATTTAATCAAAAATATTATTAAAATCTAAATACTATTTTTATTAACAAAGATTTTCATAGCAGAGTATTACTAAATAGTGTACATTAATATTATAATATCTATAAATCACTTTTTGCAAAATTATATGCAATATTTCAATTTCACTATCACCATTCAATATTTCATTTGTTCTGTAGGGAGAGGAAGTAGCTACACTATTTTATTTATACAGAAAAATTCTCCTTTGAATTTACCAGCTGTCAAATGATTGAGTTCTCAAACAAAGAACTCTAATAAAATTGGATTTAGTTTTTGAAGAGATATGCAGTTGGGTCATTCTTCAAAAAAGGGCATATTTCATATATATATTTTTTTAATTTTAAAAACTCTTTTTTTTACTTATTTTTTTCCCTGGGTTTTATAAACAAGTGAAGAACACTAATAAATATATGGTCCTGTTCTATTCATTTTATTTATTTAATAAAAAAATATTTTAAAAATTTATTGGTAACGGAGGTGAAACCTTTGGTAACGGAGTGGATATGTATATTATTTTTAATGTATATATTTATTGAAAGTAACTAACAATTCCTAAAATTAACACAGAAAATTTTATTACAGTAAGTATAGCAGTAATATATGGGTGGATTTTTTATAATTAGCCAAAATGGGTACTGACATTTTCAAAAATAAAATTTAACTTGGAGCGTATTCAAAGTCATTTTTAGTATCACCTATGATGACAAATTATGTAGTATGAATACTTGAGCTACATTTTCTAAATAAGTATGTTAAATCAATTGTGTGACGTTATTAAAACAGTTGTTTACAAAAGTATTAGATGAAGAATGATATATACTTTTAAGTATATAAAAAGGGCTGAATAAATTCTTAAGAAAAAAGTCTTAAAACAATCTAAATGAATATATTTTTTCACACTTGAGGATGGTCCTTCCATACTAGACACACCATTATTATATTTTAACCCTTTCAGAAGTAAAGTACTTTCAGTACTAAAATGTTGAAATAAATGACTGGCACCGGAATTTACGAAAACATTTATTTGGAAATCAGAAAAAGGCTATATTTCACATACATATTAAATGGGAAAGATTTTAGCAAATTTCTGGTGCCATTGTGACGTTTGGTAATTAAACTTCAGTAGTTTCATAAACATACCACTGCCCCTGAAAGGGTTAAGCAAGAATTTTATGGGTATAGAAAGGAATATAACACACTGAAATAAAAACAAATACATATACTGCTCCAAAATTTTATATTTTCAAAATTATCAACAATCATTATGAATTCTAATTAATCTTCAAATTATAATAAATTATTTTAAAAATTCTGAATTATAATAGTCATCTTGTACTTTTTTGCTTACTTCGAGTAAATAAATTTTGAGGATTAAATCAACAGAGGTAAATTATTAAAACATAGCTAGTGAAAGCCATGAAATGTTTGATAGCAACTAAAATAAAAATCTAGGCTACAGTTGATCAATCCAGTAACAGAAATAAACTAGAACAACATTTATTATATAATATTACTTAAATAATTATTAAGTAACCAATTAACTTTCATTTTGATTAATTTTAAGTACTCATATTTAATTTAATCTCACCTCTATTTCACTTTCTCCCCTCCATGATTAGTATAGGTAATGGAGGTGAGGATATTTCATATAATGGTGCACTGTTTGTAAATATTTGATTGGAAACTAATGTCATTTACACAGGATTGTATGTGTTGCAATATCTTTTAAATTCAAATGTAAAATAAATAAATATAATGCATTGCTTACCTTTCACTAGCAGTAATGGAGTGGAGTATCCCAAAAGACAAAATACAGAAATTCTATTTATTTGTATAAAATAAACTTAAACTGAGAGCAAATGGCAGTTTTTCCCCACAAAGCTAACAAAGAGGCTTCTTTTTCTTTGTTCTAATACAAATTATTGACAAGTACTGCTATTTATGAATGAATGTTTGAAGCTAAAACCTGATAGTAGTGGAGTTGAGAATTTCATTTGGGACAAACAAAAGGATAACTTAAAAATGCATTTGTAAAAATTATTTAATTTATTGAAACCAATTTTTAGATTGGCAAAGATTCATTTAAAAAGGAATTCATAATAAAAACTATTTAACATTTAATTTATTTCACTTTATAATAGAAGAATTTTTAAAAATGTGAATGGGGACAAACCACAGAGGTGAGGACCGGTCAATTCACCACCAACCTTCAATTCCCCAGTTCAACTCTCAGTTGAGTAACCCCAGGTTCGCAAATGTAACTGCCGGTTGATATTTTGAATTCTTTGTTAACTTCAGAGGCATGGTTATTGGGAATTCAAGCGCTCGAATACGCCATCTGGAGGAAAAAAGATATAACTGCTCCCTTCAGGAAAATCCCTTGCAATCCCATTGCGTTACATGAATTTTTAATTTGTGCATAATGATTATTTTTATGCACAATTTCAGATTTCATGTGCTATTTGTGTTCTGTGTTTATATGTCGAAGTAAAAATTATCCTAATTTAAATGTCTAACACTTTTAAACGCGTTTACAGTAAATAATGATTTCAATGGCACTTTAGCATTAGTTAAAGGGCCAATTTTCCTGTACCGACGGCAGCAATCAGTGCCTCTATAGGCCGTTTTAAGTCCCAATTTGACTCTCGGTTAGTGAACGGAAGGTTGAAATGTGTTTATCTCATTGGCCAAATCGATCACATGACGTAGCAATCGCATTTATGAGTTCTGTCCTCCTTTGAATCAGTTTTCAATAACGAAACCAAACAAGAGTATTCAAAGAGCATAATTGTGGTGTTTACTTTTACATAAATAAAATTACAAATAAATTTCACATTAGCATTTTAATTTGATGGTTTAGAAATACTGTCACAGTCATTAGACGCTCATTTTTACAAAATTTTACAGTAATTCTTTTTTTTTTTAGTAACTTGATTAAAGGGGAAAAAAAAAATATATATATATATATTATCTAAGTTTAATAAGCAATTTTATGACAAGGCTAACAGTAATAAGTGGAATAAAAGCAAATATATAACGAGCTATATTTATTTAAAAAAATATAATATAAAAATACATTTTCATATATTTATTTCTAATATATATTTTTTTATTTAACTAAATAATTTATTATAGATTCAATTAAATTATCTTGGATGAAAATGCATGCTTGGTAGTCTTTATCCCCTATGCGAGATGTAAGAAAGTTTTTTTTTTTTTTTTTAATTTCATGTTAGATTATTATAATATATATATATTTTTAATTCCTTGTATAATCATTTTAGAAGCTGTTTGAAAAAATTCTTGTGAAGTGCGAAAAATTTCAAGAAATTCTCTGAAAAATGTTTCTTTTAAACAAAAATAATTATTTTTAACTAACAAGTATATATATATATATATATTAGTTCAAATTATTTATGTACTATAAACGGAAAAACGTGCACAATATTATAACAGAAAATTCCGTTCTTTACGATTTTATAATTTAAACAAACATAAAGTGTAGGAGTAAATCTGAAATTTAAGAATAATAGCTTTTCTTTATTTTTCAAAAGAAAAAAAAATATTGAATCATACATGCAATATTTGAGGTGTAAGTACATTTGATCTTGAATTCATTAGATGGCGCTACCATTCACAGTAGTTATTTTATGCCTTGAAAGCTTTGTCAAAAATCACTAGAATCTTGACATCACACAGTTAAAATATCCAAAAAGGGCTAAGAATTAAAAGTAACACATTCTTTCACATTGATTTTTTAAAAATTAACATTTCCTTTGCATCACAAATATCCAATCGTCATCACAAATAACGTTGATTACAAAATAAACATCAAATCCCTGTTCAAAGCGACCGCCATCTTTGCTTCAACTGCACATACGTGCATCGACTAACATTAGCTCAATACCTTAGTTCAGTTAGTCGACTCAACTATCGTTTTTAGATCACATTTCTCCAGGTTGAGTTAGCGGAGAAATGGATTTCAGAATCAATCGAGAGTTACAGCTTAACTCGCCAGTTGAGGTTGATGGTGAGTTAGCGGGTTAATATTAAGACATAAAATGAAATAGCTATAGAATAGTAAGTTGTATTAAAAGATTCTCTATTCTTTAAATATTCATAACAATAAAAAAAATCGCAAATAAATAAAGCAAAATTTTTAAAATGATGCTAGGACTGTAATAGACCCTTTTCTGGAGAAGGACCCAGTTCTCAAACAAAGAACTTGCATGAAATTGGATTAAGTTTTAACAGTTCTCAAACAGTGTCGCCATCAAATGGATAGAATGAAAAAATGATCAAATAGATTTTTTTTTCATTGTTGGATGCAAAGCACATATGCATGAGATACAGTGATCCTGAAGATTAAAGTTCATGTGTTTTAAGACTGAAAAACAGCAAATTAACTAGGTATTCCTAATAATATTGAAAAATAACAATTAAACTCCCCACATACCATTTTTTTCAATCTATTGTCATCGAAAATGTCATCCATAAAGTTTCAGTACATACTGTTTTAAAACTTTTGATAAAATGCTACAAAATTATTAATGTTTAATGTAACATATGTTAGAGTAATGCATTGCTATCTTTTACTGTAAAATACAATTCAAAGTTTGTAAAGAGTAAATACACGGAGTAATTTAGTACGTGCACTTATTTCTTATGATAAAATTAATTCAATTTGAACAATTCTTTCAAACGAATTTATAATTATTACACATGATTTAACAATGTGTTCAGTTTATTATGTATTACGAAATTTCATTCTGAAATAAGGAAACACTTTCAGGCATGTATAAATTTTCAAAATTAATTGAATTTAATCAAAAAACGGATATTAAATACCAGTAAATAAATTACATTAAAAGAAAGTCTAAAAACTAATCAATGAGTTCAAATACTTTACGTCTTAAAGAGATTATTAAAAATAAGTAATTAACAAAACAAAATGCAATTTATACATCAAAAATATCTGTAATTCATATATATAATACCAATTTGTTTTTTAAAAAATAAATATGAAATTTATGTACAAAGAATTAAAATTTTATAATTATTACAAATATGTCGTTAAAATAGACGACTATTGTATTAAAACAGTAATTAAAAACACGTACCTTTAAATAAATTATATTAAAGAAATGTTTAAATAGTGATTAATAGGCCTAACCCAACTGCATCATTTTCTCTGTATTGTTTTGAATAAAAACCGAAATAAAGTAAATCAGATAAGGAAATATTATTTTAACAGTGAAAATCATAAAAATATCGCTTTAAAGTTGTGTTATCAAGCTCGGCAGCACCATTTTACGATGAAATTCCCAGGTGACGCGATGATATCAGAAAACTTTTCGATTGAAAAACCTAGTTTGATTAATAATGTGCTATTATGCTACCGTGTATCATCCTAACAAAATTTCATAAATTTGTTTTTTGTATATTGCACAGTAAGTTTTACTTTAAGGAGAAAGAACAGTCTTTCTTTGTGTATGACAGAAATATGAAAAGCACACTCTACTACATAAAAGAAAATGGTGTAGTGAACTTTTATATCGATTATTAATTCTACGCAGTTAAAAGACATGATACCTCTTATTATACAGAGAGCATTAAGTATTTCAGTAACTTGATTTTTATATGTTGTTATATCAAGATTAGTTCAAAAAGAAGTTAAAAGTCTTAAAACAAGTTGATAAACACATTTCGAATAAAAGATGGAAGCATGAATCATTATCAATCGAAAAGGGACTGTTAATCGAAGTATTTTCTGGCGTCATTTTACCATTTTGCTGAGGATAAAGTAGGGTGTGGTAAGAATTTCTTCCGTCCATATAAATATTACGTTAGTTGTATCTTGGTATTGGTTGATATGTAGACGAACAGATGACATTTTGATTATTTACTAGTAAGTATTATTATTGCGTATATGAGTTTTTTTAGCCCAATTATAAAATGGGTCAGTCCTTACATTGTTTGCATCATAGACTAGCCTTTAACAATTCAAGTTCATAGATTTAAGTCACTTGCATTTCACATTAAATTAGTAAAGTAAAGATTTTTATAGAATTCTATTAAAGTTAAATATGTGAAATTTATTTTAATCTTTCTTGGATATTACATCTAATGAATATTATAATTCAAATGATGACCAAATACCTTTGTGTTTTCTGTAGGTATGTTTAGTTTTAATTTTTATGTAACATAATTTACATTTAATGGTATTTTAGTTCCTAGGAAAGAATGTTTTTTTTTCTGTACGATATCCCTTTTTAATACTTTGTTAAAATAATTCAGTAATATATTATTTCCTTTTGTTTAACTCGTTTGTATGTGCCTTCTAAATGCTATAAAATAGTTGGTATTTTTCTGTTATGCCAACACCACTGTCACCAAACATAATATAGTTAAAACCAAAGGGCCATTGATTTTTATCATTTTATCATGAACACGAGAAATAGGCTTATCTCATTTAGCTGTACCAGTCTACTGTCGTATTGTGCTTCATTTGGAGGTGAAGTTCACAAAATTCCATCAAAGGCAACCCTTAACACCAGAAACATTTGATTCTCAAGGCATTAAGAAAAGACAATTGGGAGGCTTCAAACGTTCAAACCATGTTTTCTTTTGGATTTGTATACTTTCTCAGCATGATCGTATACTAAATCTTCATTGCGAATAAAATTCCTAACTCATCTATAATTTCATTTGATGTTTTGTTACAAAACTTTCTTTATGTTGTTGTTTCTTTTTGTTCCATAGTGCTGAAACAGTAATTATTACAGCTTTCTCATAACCAGATAACCAAGTCCATCTCAGCATCAGCTAAAAATGCAAATTTTAACTTTGTGAAAAAATTTTCCAGTTAAATAAAATATAGAAAATTATAATTTCATGTACAACTCTCTTGGACTTGAATCTAACATTTTCTTTCAAACTTGGTTAGACTCCTCATCTTTTTGCTATTCATTTTCAGATATTTCAGAAGTTTTTTGTATACAGTCTTTTTGAATTTGAATTTTTCTTTTTCAAAATTCTTGCATAATTTAATCAAATATTTGTAACATGATTGTTTATAATTACAGGTAGATCTTTATAATAGTGACAATTTGTCCAATTATCTAAAGGTTAGCAGCTTTCCCCATTCCTGTTTCCCGTAAAGCATCAAAATATTATTTTGGCATTATACTGATATTGTAACCTTTGTCTTTTGGGACTGTTATTTTCATTAGAAGAAGCTTGATAAAAATATATAGCTTCATCAGTACCTATTGTAAATACAGTCAACTACTTATAATCTACAAAACCTTTTATGTGTTACATATATTCAAATGTAAAAACTGAAATTTATTGCTAGGATTCAAAATTCAATTGCAAAAGCTTTTTTATTTTTCATATTTTTGCAGAGCCTTACTTTTTTTAAATTTTTTTAAGCTTTAATTTAATCAAATTTTTAGTTTAATTCTTATCTTCTCTCTGAACCATAAATTAAAAATTTAAATATATATATATTAGTTTTTATCAGAATAATCTTTTATTTCTGAATTGAAAGTTACATTTTTGCTTAAGTTGCAAAATAAAATTTCCATAACTAAGCCTATTGAAACAAATTACAAATAAACCATTCTTTCAGAAAATTAAAATGAATCAGGAATGAATGTGCATTTACATTTATATTATTTAAATAGCTCAGCTTTTATTATTGCTAAGTTTATTCGATTAAATGCTTACATTATTTAAATTTATGAATTTGATAAGCTTTTACAATACTGAACAGATATTTCCTTTCAAAACTTAGTTGAAAAAGCAAAACTACCTTGAAAATTGTAATTGCAAATTTTATTTTATAACTCCTGCTTTTATATAAAATTTGTATGAAAAATGACAGTTTTGAAACTAATGAATTATTTTAAATTCTGTTTAAAATTGGAATCAGTAAAGATCAAAAACTGTGATTAGCAATTTAACCATTTTTTACAGAACATAATTGACGGTATTGTGTGCACAATCCAATCATTTTTAAAATCTGTTTAATTTAATAATAATAATAATAATAATTTTTTATTAAAAAATTTGTTATTTGAATAGAGATTTATTGCATATTTAGAGGAACTCCTTTTTTTTTTTTTTTAACCTACTGTTGGCTGTTTTTAAAAAGGTGCAAATTATAAAATTTTCAAACATCTTTCAGTTAGAGACAATAATTTTAGTGGTGGATGCAGCTTTAGGAATAAATAAACTTCCACCAAAAGTAACATGAATGGTAACCTGATTACAGAAGATTGTCAAAGGTTGTGATTATAGGATTGAATATTCCATAAATGGATAATCTTTTTAAAACAAAATGACATAGTATGTTTTTTGAGCCTGCAGTGTCTGGATGGAGGTTGAAAATTCTCTTTAGGGATACCAAAGTTGCCCCCCCCCCCCAACTCTGGGGAGAAAGGGGGACAACTTTGAAATTTTAAATGGTAACTCTCCTCTTTTTTTCTAGATTCATATTCTGCAGGAAAAAATATGTAACTTTTGTATTTTACATGTTCTTCGAAAAATCGTAGATTGCACTGTAAAAAGTAAAATAGATATAATAATAGTAAATAGAATACAATGAAAATTGTTTCTATTGAAAACAGGTTTCTGTTGAAAACTATGGAAATGGTTGAATAACTCGAGAACTATACATCAGATTGAAAAACGAAAAAAGGATGGTCAATAGTTTTGAAAAATCTATTTAGGCATATAAAAGTTGCCACTTTTCTAAAATATTGAACATGTAGTTTTCCGTTTTTCAATCCAATGTATATTTCTCGAGTTATAAGACCATTTTCAGACATTTCAATGTAAAACGAGTGTCACTGCATTTTACTCAATTACAGTGCAATCTACAATTTTTTTAAGAAAATTAAATTAAAAAAAATTACCTAAGAAAATGTTAAATGCCAAAGTTGTGTATTTTTTCCCGTAGAAACCGAATCTGCAATGAATAAGGGGGGGGGGGGGTTATTATTTAAGATTTTAAAATTGCTTCCCTTTCTCCCAGGGGAGCGTAGTTGGGGGGGACAACTTTGATATCCCTAAATAGAGTTTTGAAAAATATTGAACATGCATTTTTCTGTTTTTCAATCTGATGTCTTTTTCTCGAATTATTCAAAATTTTCCAGACTTTTCAGACACCCTGTATACAGGGTGATTCAAAATGTATTGTTCAAATTTTGTCCGGTTTAGGGAATGTGTCAGGAAACCGATTTCACATAGGAAAGTATGTCGCAAATGTATGCATGCGTATGTCGAGGGCGCTGTGTGTACCTTCCATAGTGTCCCAATCATTGTTTTGACTTTCCCAAAGCTAGTATTATTTCTTCTCCTAATTTCACTTCTCATTTCGACTTCCACAAAGACTTTTATATCTTTAAAAACTCCAAAAATCTTGTTAATGACCTTTATTCAACGTCCAGGCATCAGCATCAGACAATGAAGGCGTTGAATAAAGGTTATTAATGAGATTTTTGGAGTTTTTAAAGATTTAAAATGCTTTGTGGAAGTCCAAATGAGAAGTGGAAATAGGAGAAGAAATAATACTAGCTTTTGGAAAGTTAAAACAATGATTGGGACACAATGGAAGGTTGGGAACACACGGCACCCTCTACATACGCATGCGTACATTTGCGACATATTTTTCAATGTAAAATCGTTTTCCTGGTATATTCCCTACCTCCCCACAAAATTTGAATGATAAATTTTGAATCACTCTGTATATATTTATTGTTGTATATATATATATATATATATATATATATGTCATACCATAGCACTTATATTTATAAACTGATTTGGGTGTAACTAAGTGTGTATATTAGGCCCTCCAATATGATGACTGAGTTCGTTGGCCTGTCATATTTTTTCAAAATAGCGGGCACTGAAAAATTTAAAACTAAACAAAATTCGAAATTCAAATTTATTATTTGTTAAAGTGTTTTTCCTTGGTACAAGGATTCCAGATCATTTTTTCATTTTGCCTCTATCTTAAAAAATGCCTGATGTATAGCAGTTTGAAATTCTAGGATGGTTGACATTTTGAAAAAAGACAGCAGATTACAAAAAATCACAGGATTAATTTAAGAGTTTTAGTGAATGTGATTTCTTGCAAATTATTATCTTTTGTTGTTGTAATCATTTTTCTAATCATACACGTGCAACTATATATTCATATCCATTAGCATCAAATTCTTGCTGAGCTTGGCGACATTTAGTGAAATATCGCCAAATTTGGTTTCTAAAAATAAGCCTCCATAAATGAAGCCAACTTGGCTATAGCTGAATAATTTAGCAAATTTCTTATTCAAATTCAGTATTAACGAATCTTTTGTAATTGGGTTCTTTGTAGTAACATTAGCTAAAATTTTAAAATGGAGATATAGGAAAGCTACCTTTTCACCCAGTATAGGCTGGAAGGACTTTTTTTGTAAGCTGATTTTGTTAAATAAATCGATCTTGGGGCAGGTGTAATATCCTACGATTGAACATGAAAATCTAAACTAGGTTTAAAAAGCTATTCAGGGAAGCTTTATTTGAGTACTCCCACACAAATATTGCAAAAAAGAGGCAGGAGAAACATGTCAATTGATTGGTTGGCTAAAATACCATTGTATCATTTATGGATCCAGAAGTTTAGTTTTTTTTAATTTTGTGTGTCATACCTAATGGTTCCACACTATCTAGGAGCGAATTACTTTTTACAAAATAACAGTATTGTTGTTTATGAATTCAATTTCAGAAAAACGAAATTTAAGCTACAGGGGTCAAAACCACAAAAAGGAAAAAGACCTACCTACCAGAGCAGCAGCGAAGTTTGAAGTGTATATATATATATTTATATTTATAAATTATATCAAAATTACCTTTAAGTTTTGTATTATAAAATAAAAATAAAGTTAAAGTAAAAAATTAATTGCTTAATTAAAAAAAAATAAACACTATTTTTTCTACAGCATAACAAGATGTAACTTCTTAAATTATAGACTCTGAAACTGAAGATCATTGTGAGTATTTTATTTATATTGTTTAAATTAATAAAAATGAATAATTCATCATTTTTACAACTCTTTGATCCATAAGTTGTGTTACTGCAGTAGTATTTGCCGGAAGAATTTGCAATTTTATATTCGATAGTTCAAAATTGGCATGACAAAGTGTATTGTCAAGAAATAACAAAAATTTTTGATTTTTTTCGATCATACGGTTATTGAATTCAGTCAGCCATCCCTCCATTATAACAGTCGACATCCACGATTTTTTTTATATCTCCAAATCACAGGCAGTTTATCAATGTTCACATTCTTAAAACATCGCAGCCTTTGCGATTTTCCTATTACTAAGTGCTTTTCTAAACTGCCCTCCATATTCGCGCAAAGCAAAACAGTGACACGCTCTTTGGAGTTTTTACCACCGTGACATTCACTTCCTCTTTTTGCAAGGGACTTAGTGGGCAACGCACGATAAAATAGTCCTGTTTCGTCACAATTGTATATGTCCTTCAATTGATATCCTTCAATCAGTAGAGGAAAATTTATTTTCCATTTCTGAATTTCTTGGTCTGGGACGTCTTTCGACTCTCTGCAAACTTGCTTCATGGCAATATTGCGTTGATTAAGGAAACTCATTAACCATCCAGGTAGAAGCCTTGAAATCTGTTTTACCTAATTTTTCGGCTATCTCTTTCGCCTTTTCACGCAAAAGTGTTCCAGGTATGGGCAAATTTTTAGCTCTAGCGTTAAAAAACCATTCAAGTGTTAATGCATCAATGTCTTCATTTTTCACAGCACCTTTCCGTTTTCTGTTGGATGATTTGCTTTCCAATTCCTTTTCCAACTCTGTTCATCTTTTTATAGCATCATAAATTTGTATTTTACCTCATTTAAATTTAATACAAAGATATCTTTTACAGAATAATTTTTTATTTTAATTTAATAACTTCTATTTTATCCCACAGAGATAGCGTATTGAGTTTAGATTTTGAAGCCATTTTTTACTATCACTTAGTAATATCAGTAAACAATATAAAATGAGGAAGAACAAATAACACATGCAACAACCTCGTTTTCTGACCGTGTGATTTATTGAAATAGAACATACGTCACTTCGAATTCATCTTCCATCCTCTTCCCTCCCTGAAACCACAACCAGCACCTCATACAGAATGTAAATGATTGTAGCTCCCCCCCCCTCCTCTCCCTCTCACATTAGACAAAAATTTATGGCGACCAAATGACTGATTGCCATAAACAATGATCAGAACTCAAAATCCAAAGCAAGCAAAAATAAAGTGATATTCTTTTGCTAATACAATGAAAAAGAGAGAAATGTTAATGTATATGGATTTGTTTTATCAATTTCTTTTTTTGAATAAAATTATTGAGATAAATGTAAAAAATGTACTTGGTATGATGATTTTTCTTTCTTTTTTTTTAAGAGGAAAAACATTTTGCTTATATATGAGAAGTAGTGGAATAAAAAATTATTCCTTAAATATTTAAGAATTTTCCATTATGATGAATCAACTTTATTAATCTATTATGAAATGTAACTAGGACTTCCCTCAAAGGGATTAGTCTGAGTCATATTGCTGAGAACATAGGGTTAACAATTACGATATAATGAAAAAGAACAAATTAAATGATAGAATTACAAAATATCATATATAAATTTATATATACTGTTATGTTTTCATATATATATAGTTTTTATAACATTTGGAAAAGAATCTCATTTTCTTAAGCAGAAATTGCTCAAAAAAAAGCCAGATTTTTTTTTAAACGCCAAGCTTTTTAAAGTCACGTAATCGGATTTGTAGCCAAGAGCATATTTTAGCAAAAGTAGTTTAACACAAATTTAATTTCATTGTTGCAACATTTTCTTTGTGACAAATATTTACATTTGAATTTACAAATTTTCCTCCTTGTTTATTTGTATAACTATTTATAGAAAATCGTACACTTCAAACTACATTGATAACATGCTTTGCTACAAACCTGATTACGAAACTGTAGCTTTAATTCCTACTAAAGTATATAAAAATTCTTTCAATGACTTCTGTAAAAATGAATTTTACATTAAATCTCCATATCAGCGAAATTGAAAAAATCTATATATATTTCAAAGATAATACTTCTTGATTATTTTCTAAGATGCTGTCTCCCCTGCGCCTTTACTGCTTCAAACCCCACACTTTTTTTCTGCCTGTTTATCTGTCTCTCTCTACAATCTGTTTGTTTCCCTATCCATTCTTCTACCTAATTGACTGTCTTTCTACACGTCTCGCTACATATCTGTATATTTCTCTACTGGTCTCACTACCTGCCTATCTGTTTCTCTAACCGTCTGTCTATCTATGTAACTACTTGTATGTCTAGCTGTGTCTCTATACCGTGTGTCTCTCCATACCCATCAGTCTACTATCTCTCTACTCGTCTGTATACCCGTCTTGCTACCCAACACTTTAACCTTCTCGCTTCCTGTTTCACTACGCGTCTCTCGACATGTCTGACTGTCTATATACCCCTCTCTCTACCTGTCTGTCAACTTGTCTCTGTACTCGTCTTTCTATCCACCACGCTACCCATTTCATAACCTTTCTTTCAATATAATATCTACCGGTCTCGCTATTCGTCTCCCTACACATTTTGCTACCCCTCCCTCAACCCTCTTTTTTTACCTGCCTCGCCACCCGTCTGTCTATTCGTTTCACTACCTATTACCTTACTGATGTTGCTATCCATCTCTACCTGTCTCACAACCCATCTCACTACCCATCTGTCTACCTGTTTGTTTACACGTCTCTCTACCTCTCGCCACCTCTTCCCAATATTTAAACAATTTAGTATACAGAAGCCATTCATCTGTTGTTAAATGCAAACAGGAGTAATTTATCTAATAAGTGTAATCAGATGCAATTTTTTTTAAATACATACATAAACCAGCATAATAATTCATCAGGTTTATTTTCATAGTAGTTTATGTCATTTGGCAGTAAATCTCAACTTCTTAAACCTGAACTGCATCAAGCTTTTTAAAAAAGCCCTGTCCATATAACTGGGAAGGGAAAGTACCCGCAGGGCTATTAGATACATGTTAAGTTATGTGAAAGTTTCTTAATCGGGTTCGCAGCCATTTGCTTATGTCAGAAAGCATGGCTTAACACCATTTTAAATTCATTTCTGTAACTTTCTTTTTCTTTTTTGATGGGAGGGGGAGGGTTCCAAATATTTACACTTAAATTCAAACTTTTGCCCCCATGTTAATATTACTGTTGTTTGTATTATTAATTAATACTTTGTTGGCCGAGCTTCATTCGAAACAAATGTAAAAGACTTCTACAGTTTTTTTTTAGGAGAAACATCCGTAATTGGGCCCAAAGCTATTCAGAGAATTTAATGTTATTATTGTTTGTAACTCTTATAGAGTTAAAACAATATTGTTGCTAGCATTACTCTTGTTTGAGACCAACCTTGTCTGTGTATCTGAATGGGGAAAAGTTTTGTATCATGTGCTGGTTGGCGCTATTGGTGAAAAAATTAAAAATGGTGCTAAAAGGCAGTTTTAACATCTTACCAAATTTTTCTAGAGAGCAGAAAATGTTTTTTCAAATATTTACAAATTACGTGTATTAAACCCTGATTTTTGCACTATGTAAAACAATTAAGTACTATGCTAAAATAAAATTTTATTGAAATTTTCTATATTTTAACAAGTAATGAAAATACATAACAAACATATTTAACAAAACTAAGAGACATTTCTGTGATAAATAATTGTTATTGTCAGGGAGGCAAATTGTAAACAATTAATAAGCAAACTATATAATTACCGAAAATAACTTGTGGGAATCTCAGGAAAGAAATATCTGATATAAATAGCATTTAAAATCTTAAAATGGAGAAGTGGTCCGTATAAAAATGCAAAACATTATATGCCTGATATAAGTATTTTTTAATTTTTTGATATTTCTGAAAGCACAGATAAAAGGGTATAAATCCTGGCACAGATATCATATACTCAACATGTTGGCACAATTTTTTACCCACCAATTTGGCGAAAACTGTTGTGTTTATTTACTTTTATTTTTTATTTTAATTATATCGATTATTTTTATATGTAGGATCAATATTTATTTATATCAAACTATTATTTATTTATTTTTATTTCCTTTTTAAAATAATAGAAGCTATTTCATTTATTATGTTATTTTACTTTTATATTGAAATAAAAAATCACGTGCTATTATTGCATGCTGTTTGTAACTAATATTCAAAAACAGAATTTTCGCCAAATTGGCTGGGAAAAAATCATGCCAATGGGGTGTGTATATGATACTGTGCCTTATTTCATTTCACATATGTATTGGAACTTTTATGTTAACTTGGCGCACTTGATAAATTGCCAAATATTGTTCTCATAACATCTTCATATTTCATTAAATTCATTTAACTATAAACCTTTCAGTCATTTCATTTGAAATACATAGATTAAAAATACATGTATTTCACTCATTTAATTTAAAATACATGCCTTTCACTAATTCCATTTAAAATACCAGAAAAGAAAAGAAAACAAGAAGAAATAATGCCTCAAATCAAAACCTTTTATTTAAACATCAAACAATTGTTTTTAATTTACACATGCGAAATAAAAAAGCTGCTAATAGTATTAGAGATTCGGCACAAATCTCACCAAGTTATTGCGGGTTTTTTTCTTTCAAACAGAAAAAAAATCCAGATTAATGTTCCATTTTTATTAAATGGAAATATGTTTTATTGTACTGACTGTATTGCACTGTGCGTGCATATTTTTTTGTTCCATGTTACTGAATGACCTTTTGAAATCTACTTATTTATGAAAATCTCCGTCGGTGAAAATTGTTGGCAAATTACAAAGTAATGCCAATCTTAAAGTCTAAAATTAGCAGCAAAATAATTGCACACTGGAAACGCTAATAAGAAAACCCATTTTGGTAAAAGAAAGTTGGAAAATAAATATTCAATGGCTAAAAAGGAGAAAGGTAAAAAAACTATTTATGAAGAGTGTGTAGTAATAAAAAGACAGAGATTAAAACATAAACAAACTTTTATTAAAAATATAAAATATATCACAGTTTTAACTTTCACTTAATTCTGGAACAAACAAAAACAGGTCAATGTAGGAACTGAATGACATTTAAATCTTAAACTAGGATTCATTCTTCACTTTGACCAAAACTAATAGGGTGATAAATACTGGAGCCTAAATATATGGCTTCAAAAACCATTGAAAAACATTCAAAGTGCATGAAACAAGAAAATTGCATCTTTGAATGGTAAAAAGAAACTTCTGGAATTATCATCCACTTTATATTTAATTTACTTTAAGATTAAAGATAAGCGTTTACTTTTAACACACTTAATATTTGTTATTAACTATAACTAAAACATGAATTAGACTTTATATTATATTAACCATTATAAATTAATTTAATTTTAAACCTTTAATAAAACAAATACAACGTTAACTTTAATTTATGAATGAAATGCCAAACTGCCTAAAAGAAAGATGATGCTGCATTTAAAAGGCCTAAACGGATATCCGATATCTCCGTACCTGTATTAAATGTATCCGATGGAATGATACCTATCCCCTCAAAATAACCGGTCCTTTAAAAACTTTATGCAACATAATCCTAAAACAAATGTTAATACAACCTTACTGTCAGCATTCACTTGAATTAGGTTTATCCATCACAGTGCCTATCCCCCTTTTATAAGCTAAACAAAAACATCACCGGTGTTAACAGCTGATTCCATGATACCTTTCCTGAAAACACTACTTTATTTCATCAAGGCACGTAAACCTTCGTATTAGAATTAGAAGCACTCCAATATGAAAAACAAAAACAGAAAATATATTTTACAGCATCGATCCACACTTGTGTCGAGCCAACCTCTGCCATGGCGTTAAAACAAAACAAGATGCTTAAACATACATCATCGTTGGTTGTTCCAATCGTACTGAGCCGCCGAAGCACGCGGCGTAAGCGCATATATCTCTACCGTGGGGAGTGATGACATGCGCTCTCTTGAAGCTAGAATGACCAAATGGAGAGACGATGCAAATTGTGAAACTCGGCCGGATGCCTAACGCCATCTGTTGGTAAGTTACGGCATCGCGGCCGGCTGAAATAGAAGCAGGTGAGCGATGTATTTGGGGAAAGATACGTGTGATTTAAATTGAACAAATGGATTAAACGGTAAGTAAATATTAATGAGGGCATGAAATAAATAGAGATGATGGAATGTCTGGCTAAAAATACGATATTAGAGAGTAGTAAAATTATTTAAGAAGGTACCTCTGTAAAGCAATAAGACTGAAAATTGGGACAACAAAAATGACGTATGCACTAAATTTTCGTGACGTATGTACTTTAATTGTGCTTTTTACTTATTTTTTAATATAATTCCCAAATGGTTTGAAATTTATTCTTGGTAATAAATAGGTGTCGTTGTCACCTTTATAGGTACCTGCTGTGAAAATTTGAACAAATCCGTTAAATATTTTGTGAGTTATGCTTGACGAAAGCTTTTAATATCCATTGTAGCTATATATGGGGCAAAGTAATTCTGCGCTGTGTATAAGTCTTCGTTTTCACTCAGACAATTAAAATGCTGAGCATTTGATGTATGTATATCAGTTTTGAAGTTTCATAAACCAAATGTCTTTCATTTTTAAATTTTTTTTTCCGTCTTATGCAAAATTTTGATTTCGATGGGACTTTAAAATCCTTTCCGTTTCCGCGTTAGGCAAATTCTGGCGTATGGAGCATGAATTAATGTTATTTCGTATGTGTTTGCCGGGACTTGAAATTTTTTCCGCGTTAGACAAAATTCCGGCTTACACAGAGTCCGCCTTAGACAGAATTTACTGTATTTAGTTTAGTTTTGAAAACTCAACTGTATGCTGAATATCTATGTCAGATGTTATCTTAAAAAGCTTCTCATTTCAAAAAAAATAATGCATGATTTTATAAAAAAAAAATATAAGAAAATGGTAAATATGTATCGTAGCTGTTCAATAAGCTTTGTATTATCATAAAACAGTTTTATTTGTTATTTTTATGACAAATAAATTTTTCTACTCGACATTAGGCAGTGACAGCCCTGTAAATATATCCTACTTTGTCTACAAAACTGCATAAATTAAAATAATCCTAACAGACAATCCTTTTTGAAAAAAAGTTTAATAAGAAGAACTAAAACTCTCAATGTCTTCAATTTCAAGCCTTTTCACACTGCACTCCTGAACTTCTTATGCTCTCCATAGTTTTGGGATTCTTGAGTTTTTGTTTTATCACTGATAGATCTAAACAATCTTAATCAACTTAACTTTTCTTTGAGAAACCAAAGATTGTACTTTGCAATCTAATATGTTGATCACTTTTTGAAAAAAATCTCCTTAAAAGTTGGATTTAAAAAAATGTGTTTTAAATATATCAGGGTGATCTCAGATAATCCCATACCTATCAAAATATAATTTATCTGTTCAAAACCTAGCATTAAGGCTTAACGTATTATACTCGGGCAACAAATCATGTATTTTACATATTTGTAATTTCTGTATGTAAGAAATTGAAAAGGGATTGTAAAAAGTAAAGATTTAAATGCAGTTTGTTTCTACTCTAGCAGTTTTGTAAAAATATTTTTGCATATAAAATATTTAAATTATAATTGTTGCAATAAAAATCAAATGTACCCGAAATTTGTTATGTATTTAGTGATTAAATTAAATTTAATAATTACTTTCTAATGCATTTGTTGTGTAAACAGTTTATGAAATTATATAAACACTTTATAATTTTTTTTTTAATTATTTGATATGTATGTGTTTTTATTTATATTTCAGGCTGCACAGTTTCCTGAAGTTTATTTCGAACATAGAGTGACTGCACTTTTGAAGATAATTCCTGCTAAAGACTATTGTTTTTTTTTTTTTTTCACTTCAGCAATCATCCAATGTAAGAGCTAGTTAAAAAGGATAGTTTAAATTCATAAATGAGTGAAAAATAGCATAAATTTCTCTATGTTTACATGCAATTTTCTAGATTGATTTTAGGCAACCATTTTTATAAGGCTAGAAGGTTCTTGGAAAATAATTTGATTATATCCCCAGATGACATGTTAAAATGAGGGCCACTGAATTGTTTAAGGAATGTCCCCAGTTTCAAGTGTAAATTGAATCTTTTGAAAAAATCTGAAAGTTGCAAAGTGGTGACTACTTTTTAAAAGTAATTTCTAATTGCTACTTTTTAAAACAAATAGGCTTCTTTATGCTACTAACACTGACCATGCGGAGGCTTAAAAATCACATAGAATATCTCTCCTTATATCTCATTAATAACAATTCAATTCCCTTTCTGACTGATTTTAACGGTTTGTAGAACACTTTATGAAACTTAGACTACATTCTTCTCAAATATCAAGTTGCTTTTTTTTTCATTTGTAAAAAGAAAAAAAAAATTGAGCCAGAATCTGAAGAGTATTATAAAATTCGAGCTAGTCTGTCTATAATATACAATAAATGAATAAGACAATTTATGTAAAAATTCATATAGCCATTCTTTTTCATTGTTGTTTTACTAAAACTTTTGATGCTGCTTAGAATTTATATGTAGTTGTAAAGTTTAATGTAGCAATTAAGTAATTTCTTTCATTTGTTTTTCCATATTATTTAATACTATTAATTAAATTGTTAACTACATTATTATCTCCTTTAATCGTATATCTTAAACAACAACTTAATCTGTAGAATATTGCACCTCTCTCTGGGACAGATGACAGCACTGCTATTTGTTCTTATTTTTCCATGCAATGTATCAGAAAATCTCTTTGCAGAGTGTGGGATAATGCATTCTGTTTCTGTTATTTTAAATCTGGTTGAATTATTCCTACACCTTTTTATGCTGTTGAGTCGTGTGTACTATTTTCTGGCTTTTTAACTATGGCTGATGGATAATTACTTATTTTTTTTATTTCTTTTTGTTTGAATATTTCTTGTGTTGTATTTTGATATGTTATAAGGGACATAGTTTTGTCATTTTCAGGCTTAACGCTGACAATATTTGAGGAAATAACATATCTTTACAGTGAATTATACTTATGATGCTCTTCTGAAGTATCCACAAGTTATTCATAGTATTTCATATTTGATTTTCATTTTTTTGGTGTTTAACCTTGTAGTATAATTTTATTTGAATTTTATACTATATCTTTCTCAGTTTTTCACAGATGTCATATCATTTTAACTATATATATATGTATATAGGTTAATACGAGAAGTAAGGGAATTATAAATGTTCTTGTATTAACCGTTACTCATAATATCTGTGAAGATAATAAAAAGCTTAAAAACACACACAGAGATAAGCTAATTATCAGTGTTGAATTCAAAGACTTTTCTCTGAGAGGGATTTCTGTGGTGCTGGGGGGGGACATTGTAGAGTTTCGGGAGGGGGGGATCGCACTTTTTAACCATTAAAAGCACAAATCTTCCGGGGGGATATTTCAATGCTCTGGGGGAGGGGAAGTCCTCCTCGGCCTCCACCTGAATTTCACACTGCTAATTATAACTATTAACTGCCTTAATTATCTCAATGCTAAAATTAACATAATATCATAATTTTTCCCATAAAAACTTTGTTAATATTGCAATAGTCACTGCAATTTTCAAGACATTGATTTCATAGATGCTTTACATTTTAACAGTGCAATATGAAACATTTTAATGTTAGTTAACATAGACCGTATTTAAAAAAAGGCAAAAATAAAGGTTTATTTCTGTTCTATCTCTTTTCCATTACTCAGTTGTAAATCTTTCAAAGGGGTGGTATCTTAAACATCCTTATCTCTGTTTCTTTTTTTCAAGACCTCAAGAATTTTCTTTGGTTGGGGGAAGAGGGGGGGGGGGGTATTCCTTGAAGGTTGAAATTCTGTTTGATAAAACTAAAAAATTACTACATTTCAACAGACAGTTGTGATACATAAATATTATTGCTGTGTGAGAACAATATTCGATAAGAACTGGTTTATTTCCTCATTCTACTTTACTTTTAGCCAAAATTCACATTGAAATGAATAAATATTTTGATTGCATTAGCTGTGATCCTGCTATTGTAGCTCAGAAAAACCATTAAAATCTTACTCTAATTCAAATATTGAACAATTCTTAACATTCAAATTGATCATTTTAATAACCATGTACTCATTTTAGTAGTTTTCATATTAAATGAGTTTGAGTGTACAGTAGAAGATCATTATAACGCAAACCTAAAAACATGAGATTGTGCGTTATATAGAATTTTTTGTTATATAGATCACATTTCACACATCATTATATTTAGCTTTAAAAAATTGCCAAATATGTGTGAAATATACCAAAATATATTAGAGTATCTTTATATTGCATTCTTTATTACCAGGAGTTGTGCAGATTATAATTTTCTGCATAATATAGATCATTCCACTCATTGTTAAATTTACTTTACAAACATTGTCCAAACATAGCTGTATCAAATCATAACAATTTTTTCAGTAATTAGCTCTGAATTAAGGAGATAAAGTTGATCTAATGTATCAAATTTAGTCCTCTAGAGAATAGCAACTATTTATAATGTGAGAATTCAAGTTTTTCTTAACTGAAAATTCATTGTTTACATCTGAGAAGTTGTGCGTTATATAGAATTGCGTTATAAAGATCTTCTACTGTATATGCATATATAAAATTAGCTGATGGTTTTTTGTTTACTCTTGTGCATGCAGGGCTTAATTTCTAAGAAAAAAAGGACTTGAGCCCTAATATTCTGCTGTACTAATATCTGAAGCATACCCTCCCCCCTCTTCCATCACTCTTATCTGCATATTTATATTTCATACATTATTTTCAAAATTTAAAGCATTGTTGTTTTATTTAACAAAATAAAAATTTTAAATACATCTATCTGCGTATATTTATCTATCATCTATTCCACTTTTTAGTTATTACTACTTCCAAATAGAAACCTTTGCCTAATATTAATGTTAATGAATCACAGAATTCTGCGATTAAATAAGCTCAGTATTTTGATTTGAAATAGTGTTAACACAAAAAAGAAATAGTTCGCAGCTATGCAGAGTAGAAAAATACTATTTCTGTTTACTGTTTATTCTGAACAGAATAGCATTAAAATGATTTGAAATGAAAATAAATAAAATTTTGAATTTTAGACAGATTGAGCTTGAGCCTGTCCAAACCCGAGGACTGAAATAAAAATTGAGCCTGTTTCATCTCCATCTCTTAGGTGAGCAACACATTACTTCACTTATAATGTTTTGATACAAAAGAAGGGAAACGATGGGTGATGGGAGGGAAAGGAAAGGGTAATTTAGTATTTGTTTTTGAATGCGTTATTGCCCCAGGCTCTGGAGTGCAGTGCTTATGAGCTTTGGTGAATTCTGGCCAATATTTATATATTTACTAAAAACAGAGAAGTACTGGAGCTGAGCTCCAGTAGGCTCTGGTGCAAATTAAGCCTTGTGTATATGTAATAGATTATTTTTGTATTGTATATGATGGATACTTTTTATATGTGTAATTTTTCTTTTTAGGTAAACTGAAAGAAGTGTTGATGACAATAGAATCTTGAATGATATTAGAAATTGGATTAAAATTGTAAGTGAAAGAAAAATGCTTACTGGAAAAACAAAAATTCAAAATGTTAAAAGAGATTTTAATATAATTCACTTATATGAAACCACAAGCTTGCAGCAAGTACACAATAATGGGTAAAAGAAATGGAAAGAGAAGTGGATAATTGTGTAATATATTTTAAAGAGCAGGGAGAGTAGGATAGTAGTTCTCTGTTAAAAGATGAAGATTTTGTTAGAGTCATGACAACTTTCCAAATAGAAATGTTGATAAAACATAGTGGAGACAAAATTTGTTTGGATGGTACCCATGGATTAAATAATTATGACTTTAACTTATATTCCATATTGATTGTGTTATATGAGTTTAAAAATGGTTTTCCTGAGGCATTTTGTTTTTTAAATAGAAGCTGTGAGCAACTATTTACAATTCTACTTGATGCTATAAAGAAAATAGTAAGAGTTATTAGTCGTATCACTTTTATGAGCAATGATGCTCCAGAATTTCATATTTCTTGTTGTGAGTGATGGGTGTGGTATCTAATATTTTATTATGTGCTTGGGATGTTATTAGAAAATGGAAACACAATTTTTGCAAAATAAAAAGGGACTGAAAAAAATAGTATTTCATACATTTCTTTTAAATGCTGAAAGATGTAAATTGACAACATAACATACAGTAAAATAACTTTTATTAGATTGTTGACATGTTTTGATCATTCTGAACCATTTTCAAAAACAAATGAGAATATTCTATAATTGTACAGTCTTCGAAGTTATTATTTGAAATTGTTATCATTTAATTTTCGTGTTCTTTTTTTAAATTATGCATGTTATCTTTTATTTTTACTTAGTTATTTATTTCCATATTTATAACTATGGAGTAATTCGAGCCAAAATTTTGGTAAGTTAAAAAAGGCTGCATCGTTACATATTGTATTTTTGCATGTTACTATCTCAATGGTTTCTTTTATTATGGATGGATAGTATAGATTGGAGCGTAAAATTATTTTACTCTCATTGAAATTTATTTGGATGGTTTCTTTTTGATATATTCTTGCATTGTCAAATTATTTATGAAAGTAAATTAATTTTTCCCTCCAGTCTATACTGTCCATCGATAATAAGAGAAACCATAGAGATAGTAACATGCAAAAATACAATATGTAACAAGGCAACATCTTTTAACTTACCAAAATTGTGGCTCGAGTTACTCCATGGTTACAAATATGGATGTAAACAACCAAGTGGTTGCTAAAGGTCCCAAACCATTCCCCACCTACCCACCTACACAAACAACCAAGTAAAAATAAAAGATAACGATACTAGTTTGAAAAAAGTACATGAAAATTAAATGATAGCATTTCAAATAATAACTTCAAAGACTGTGCAATTATAGAATATTCTCATTTGTTTTTCAAAATGGCTCGGAGTGAGCCGAAACATGTCAACAATCTAATAAAAGTTATTTTACTGTATATTATGTTGTTAATCTACACCTTTTAGCATTTAAAAGAAATATATTATTACAAGGTGTTATAATTTATTATATTATTAGTTTTTGATACAACTAAAATAGTAAAAAAATGAAATGGGTGAAGAAACATTTCCAAAGTTACTTGAAGATTTCATGAGTCGGCTTTTGAATGATGAAGATAGCATTGATTTTGGAAAAATGGGCTTGTTGCTTTAGGAAAGATTTAAGATAGTTACAAACATGTGCTTAAAATCAATTCATAAAAAAATAAATATCAGTACTTGGACCATAAACAAGTTAAAATATTAGATATGAATCAACAATGTTTTGAAATTAGTACAAGACTTAGTTTTTCATAGACTTATTAAATTTTTTAAAGGATTTCAGATGATAGATGGGTCAACTTATGAACAGTCACAATGTCAGCATTGAAATTAAGACAAAAATGACTCGTTCTGTCACAACAAATCAGTGGAAAATTGAAACTGCATCTAAGAAACTTATTTCTACAAAGTAACAAAGCTAGAAAAGAAATGTAAAAGAACTTGCTGAGAGAAATGTTTCCTGCACAAAACATGTATTTATTCTTTTGAATGCACATATATACATAAGCAACAGAATTAGAGATAACATATGTAAACATATAATTGACCAGATATATTTAAAAGTGACAGAAGATAGTCATGCTGATACTGAATTGGTTGTAGCTGAGTAGTCCAGAGGAAATGTACATGTTACCTTGCAAAAGGTCGGGTAGAAGATTTTTTTTTTTACTTGTGTATAATAAGGCCAGCATGGAAAAACCGAATTATCCAACAAAATTTCTTAAGGGAGAATTTTCTGTGGCCAAAAAACACCAAAATTTTGGGACTTTTATTGTTGTTTTTTAAATATCTCGAGACCCGTTGTCGTAGCGTATTATTTGTTAGTTACAATGTTAAAGAGGACAAAATTCTCTACAACTTTCATACTTACAACTTTTTTATACATTCACTAGCAAGTGCAGTACGACATTTCAAATATAAGAGAATTTTTTCAATGTCCTTAAAAACCGTGAAAACCGTAGTTTTGTCCCGATCCCAACGATTCAAATGTTCCCCACGGATGTAATGATGTATCTCAACTTCTACAGATTGACAGCAGAAAATTATCTATTATTTGCACACACTCTTCTTCATTTTCATCACAACAGATATATTTTATATTCAATAAATCTATATAATTTAGTAAGTAGGGGAGAGTGTGGATGACTAAGACAATTTTCATATTTAGACAATAACTTTAAGTATATACAATTGTTAATTTTAAAGTATTGTTTAAAATAATATTTCAGTATTTAGTAACTTATTGGCACGACAGTTTCAATAAAAAAAAATTTGTTTAATTTTAATAATTATTTTTATAATGCATGCATCTATCTGTTCATTTTATTCCATAAACATTTTATTCTATAGTACAATGGTATATTTTATTTACCGATTATTGATGACATATGTTTTAATGTTTTAAGTATATCAAACATTGGATTGTAGTTCTAAATAAAAGGAGGGACTCAAAAAATAAATATATCTTATGTAACAAATATTTTTACCTTATAAAATATCTACAATAAAAATGACAACATATTATTTCATTAACTAATATTATGCATTTATATCTGTTGTAAAATTTAAAAATTCTATCAATAAAATATTTGAGATAACTATTTTCATAAAAATTTTCAAAATAATAGTTTTAGTAAATATTGTCAATATTTTCCCACTTTTATTATATAATTGTAACAAGAAATTATAACATTTTAGTGTGCAAAAATACATAAAATTTTAAGATTTTATCTATTAAATGCTTTAAAGCTCAAACAGAAGAACTTGTTGTTGAAAAATACACTTTGTGGAATATTCTAATTTTCTGTAATATGTAGTGTTTTGAAACTATATCTGTTGAATTATCTCAGTGCTACCATCTATCAAATGAAATACCGAGTTATTTATGATTGTAGATCATATAAACATTTTTGTTGTTATACATTCATCCCCTATCTCATTCAAGTCCATTTTCCCTACACAATAAAGTAAGGTGCACAATATGACTGCATAAGCTAAATGAAAAAATGTATTTTAATAATGATAATTTGTACGGGATATTTAACAATATTTTTGTCTCTTTGATGGGACTGTTGTAGGATTATTAGCGTTCAGTTCCCTGGATAGAAGATATATCAAGGATCATAGTTCTTCTAGAGCAGGGGTTCCCAAACTTTTAGACCGATGTACAACAAAATCGAAGTTCATACTTCCGTGTACCACCAGATAAAAAACGTAAAGCTAATGTAGCAAAACCTATAAAAAGGAACCTGCCTAAAACGAAATATATCTTTGGTCTTTCCTGTTTCCATCATAGCAGGTTTTATTGTATTTAAAAATGAATAATTACATAACTAAATTGGTACTAAAATTGGCTATGCTTTCTAATAACATTCAAGTAAAAAGTAGTATCACCATTAAATTTTAATAATGCATAGAATATATATTTAAAAAAATGTTTTGGTATAGGAAAAAAGGCACAATACTTAATGACATATTGGCGCACACTGATTCATATACTGTTACAGTAGGCTAATTTGCTTCTATCGCTAATGAAAAGGGTGAACTTGTTTTATCAAGCATAGCTTCCTCATGTCTGGCTCAATATTAGGTAGTTTTAGTCATAAGTCACATTCGATTCATTAGTCATAAGTCACATGTTTACTTTATTCGTGTGTTTGTTTTTGATGTAACGAAGGGGGGGAAGGGGGGAAGCACATTCACAGATATATGTTGTGCTAAACATAAGTAGACTTTGACAATATCAAACGGTATTCTCATATTCTCGCTAACAAAAAATCTGTGACATTCATCCTTTTGAATGTGGACTCCAGTAATCCATCACAGGAGAACTGAATAAGTTCACTTCTTTCCTCTATCATGAGATACAGTGGCAGGGTGTCTCATATGATATGCTGCTTTCTGTATTTCATTCCACGTACCAGTATCAGATTTCTGCGTACCAGTAGCCAGAGTTTCCTGTACCAGTGCTGGTACGCGTACCATAGTTTTCACCAATCCCTGCTCTAGATGTACCTTTTCTTTTTTCCCGGCAGTTATTTGTCACCCGTCCCCTCTTCCTCATACCCACTCTCTATAATAGAGCAGGTACATGTAAGTTGGAAAATTGCCTCATTTTTGAAAAGCCGTACTGCACTTAAGAATAGGGGGGGGGGTGTGTGCAAATAACAGATAATTTACTGCTATCAATATGTAGAAGATGACATCCATGATTAAATTCTTGGAGAACATTTGAATCATCGGGACAAAACTACGTTTTTCACGGTTTTTAAGGAAATTGAAAAAATTGTCTTATTTTTTAAATGTCGTACTACGCTTGCTATTGAGTGTATAAAAAAGTTGTAAATATGAAAGTTGTAGAGAATTTTGTCCTCTTTAACATTGTAATTAACAAATAATGCTCTACGACAACGGGTCTCGAGATATTTAAAAACAACAAAAAAAGTTCCAAACTTTTGGTATTTTTTGGCTACAGAAAATTCTCCCTTAAGAAATTTTGTTGGATAATTCGGTTATTCCATGCTGGCCTCATTATATACAAGTCGGGGAAAAAAAACCTTCTACCCCGACCTTTTGAAAGGTAACGCCTTTTTTTGGTACATTTCCCCTGGACTAGAGCCACTGGATGATGATGTCTTACAGAAAAAAACACCAGAATTTTCTTCTGAAAGATTTTTAATCTAATAAACATGCAAGTTCTTCAGTTAAATCAAATTTAGAGAGCATCACATCCTATCTTGGTGAATGTAAATTTTCATCAGAAGAGAATGAAAACATTCATAAATATTGAAATTGTCTATTGGACATTCGTAGGAGTAATATTGAAATGCAGAAGTGTGAAATTCAGTTAAAAGAAAATTCTATGAAAGATTCCATAAGGAAGACAATTTAGAAGAAACGTCGATGTTTTTTAACAGAAAAGACGCCATCTAATAATATTAGATTTCCCAATCCCACTATTATGGAATCACAAAACATTAAAGAAAGTTTACTATCAAACAATGAAGTGATTTTTGTTAGCACATCTTTTGACCATTCTTATTGCAAAAATTGCTAGTAAAATTAAAATTGCATTATATTTGAAATGCAAATAAATTGCAACTGCATGTTTATTCAGTAAAATCATTCTAAACCTTCTTCTTCTGTCTTCAATTATTCTTTCCATGTGAATCCGTCTAATTATACATATTATAGTCGTGCGGTTCAAGTTTTTCTATGATTCACTTTTGTTCATTATAAATCACATTTCTCTTTATACCATAAACAAATTGTGTCTTTTATGACCGAAAAATACTTTTTCACATATTAGGTTAAAAATTCTTTCATCACAAATTTAAGTTCAAGTATTATGTTAAAAATCAAAATTTTATCTGTATTAATATATGAAATAATAGTGTTATATATTCCTTATAGGGAAGGTGCAATCAGCTGATATATCAACCATTGAACTTCAGCTGGAGGTTAGGGTAGTTCTACCAATCAGAACTGTCTATTTGTAGTGTCACCTCCCAGCATGACATCAATTGCAACTGCCCTTTATTTTAGTTACATTATAAAAAAATACTCATTTTATTCATAATTAAAAAAAAAAAATAATCATAAAATTGCAGCTCTTAAAAATTGATAAAACTGAACTATCACAATTTGAACTTTTCATACTTCATAAAGATAGTTTTTAAAAGTTTATCTTGAATTAAATCGGGAATTTCCTTATTTTAAAAATATCCTTAAAGAAAACTGTAATAATTTTCGGTCAATAAAAATCGCCCTTTCTTTTAATCCATAAGAAAATTGCAACTATTTATTGCATTAGTATGACTTAAAATTATTTTTTCCTTTTCTCTTATTAAATTACAATTTTTTTCTCCGACAAAGTTACTACGTTAAAATTTAAAAAGTATTTTGCATTGATATAATTAATATATGTCATACACGGCATTATATATTCCTTATATTTCAATTACGTATGATAAAAAATATTTAGCTTACTTTCATTGCATGCAAAATTTCGAAATTGATAAAATGCCTAAGTACAATTTTAAGAGAAAAACTCTTTGTTTATATTATTCGCCAATAGATGGCGACAAAAAAAATCAGAAATGGTACATAATCGATGCATGGGAGATCAATTAATCAATTATTAAATCTGCTTCTGGCTTCTGCTGCTGTTCGCGTCTGCATTGTATAGTAGCTAGTATATTTGATTTTCCATTTTTATTTGAATAGGGCTTAGAAAGGTAAGCTTTAACTTCAAATTCACATTGCTTTTGACTCAAAAGGTATTGTATGTAAATATTTCTGTGTCTAATTTATTATAAAAATCTAAAATGTGTAAGCATCCCGGGGGTGTTTAGGCCTAACTTTTGAAAGCTTTACAAAACAGTAAACTTTTTAAACTTTCTTGTAAAAACTTCTTTTAATCAAACTTAATATTACTAGAAAAAGTTAAGATCGTAAAGCATCTTGCTGTATCGCATTAACATACGATTAATGTAATATATGCATATGCAATGAAGAATATTAAGTAGATATAATAGCATCATTTCAGATTTTGCTTGTGTATCCAACACTTCATTTACAAAGCGTATTTTTGTATATCCTCTGTTTCAAAAGTCACATGTCTTCATAAACAACTTATATCTACTAACTAGCTGCATTACAACCATTGATTGTCCGTGTATTTGATTTAAATTATATAATTTAATTATACAATTTCCAATTTTTAGATTATTTTGGGAAAAAAGAAATGTGATTTTATTAAATACTAAATTTGAAATATTAAATCATTTTACAATTTACTTTAAAAATATATAAAATTGACATCTTGAAAAATGACTTCAATGATGAATGTCATCTGTCTATTTAGGTCATTAGCCATTTAATTATTTAATAAGCCATTTGTCTATTAGCCATTTAATTGCCAACAAAAACGTAATTAAAAATTATTACAATTTTAAATCTTAGAAACTATTTTAAATTTGAAGACTTGTGACATCTTTGGATTATTTTGAATAACTGGTGTTCTTTTCAACATCTAATTCATCCTGTTCTCAGTAGTCAGATTTAATATAATTGCTGAAAAACCATGCACTGATGCTTCTGTTGAGAAAAGAAATCAGTTTGTTTTGCGATAACTTCTCAAAAAGCATCTGATTAGCTTGAAGTTAGCTAGGTATGTTGGTAAGATATTCAAATTTAGCTGTATAGTTTTTCATCTAATATGGTCCATTTATTTGAAAAATTTAGAACATTTCCTTTCATGTCATAAGGTTATTTTACCTTTTCAATTTGATATTTTTTCCATCATAAGTAATTATTATTTCCCTAGCAACTGTATTTTTAATGTGTCAAAAAATGTAAATTTATTAAAATAATTCATTCTTTGTGATTGTGACTTTCCCATTTTAAAAGAAAAAATTAAATAATAATTTTATGCTATCTAAACCATGGCCACATTTAGCATTAAACATGAATGATTCTAGCAACAAAATAACTTAAACTGAATGTAGATATACTAATTAAGAACTGTCACAAAACCACACTTGGTAAATTAAGTAGATATAATAGCATCATTTCAGATTTTGCTTGTGTATCCAACACTTCATTTACAAAACGTATTTTTGTATATCCTCTGTTTCAAAAGTCACATGTCTTCATAAACAACTTATATCTACTAACTAGCTGCATTACAACCATTGATTGTCCGTGTATTTGATTTAAATTATGTAATTTAATTATACAATTTCCAATTTTTAGATTATTTTGGGAAAAAAGAAATGTGATTTTATTAAATACTAAATTTGAAATATTAAATCATTTTACAATTTACTTTAAAAATATATAAAATTGACATCTTGAAAAATGACTTCAATGATGAATGTCTTAGAAACTATTTTAAATTTGAAGACTTGTGACATCTTTGGATTCTTTTGAATAACTGGTGTTCTTTTCAACATCTAATTCATCCTGTTCTCAGTAGTCAGATTTAATATAATTGCTGAAAAACCATGCATTGATGCTTCTGTTGAGAAAAGAAATCAGTTTGTTTTGCGATAACTTCTCAAAAAGCATCTGATTAGCTTGAAGTTAGCTAGGTATGTTGGTAAGATATTCAAATTTAGCTGTATAGTTTTTCATCTAATATGGTCCATTTATTTGAAAAATTTAGAACATTTCCTTTCATGTCATAAGGTTATTTTACCTTTTCAATTTGATATTTTTTCCATCATAAGTAATTATTATTTCCCTAGCAACTGTATTTTTAATGTGTCAAAAAATGTAAATTTATTAAAATAATTCATTCTTTGTGATTGTGACTTTCCCATTTTAAAAGAAAAAATTAAATAATTTTATGCTATCTAATCCATGGCCACATTTAGCATTAAACATGAATGATGCTAGCAACAAAATAACTTAAATTGAATGTAGATATACTAATTAAGAACTGTCACAAAACCACACTTGGTAAAATATGCAATCTGTCAGTTGACCAGAATGTTAAAGGTTATTCATAAATTTCCAACTATGAGCAATTAAAAAAAGCATAATTTCTTGGAATCTCGATTAATGCAACATTTCTTAAAAGTTAGATTTTCTGAATATTTAGTGAATCTTATATGCTTAGAAAACACTTATAATCTAACATTATTAAATTACAGAATGTTAGATATTGTGTAAAGTGAAATAAAAAATAAAATATTTTGCAAAATTGAGATTGATGTACCTGGTCTGCAGATTTATTAGTAGATTTGTTTTACATACAAATAAATATATTGTTGCATAAAAATTTATTTTGAGGTGGTAGGCCGTGGGGGGGGGGGGGTACTATTGTCTCCCGTTTAGATTTTATCTCATTTCTAGTTTCGGAAATGCAATATATTTGTATTCAACCAAAAGCAGTGTTTAATTCAGACACTTTTCTCTGGGAGGAATTTCTGTGGCCCGGGGAGGGGGGATTGCACTTTTTAACCATTAAATGCATAAAATCTCAAATGTTCTGGGGGAGACATTTTAATGCTCTGGGGGGGGGATATGCCACCCCTGAATTCAACACTGACTAACAGCATGGTTTCATATATTGGCTTAAATACTTAAAAGCCTTTTTTGTGCTCAAAGCAAAGATACTAGTAGAGAGCAGATTCCATTGTTATTTGGTCAAAAAGTTGGTCCCAAGATCAGCTCGGATTTGGCACTTTAGAGGCTGTCTATTCTGGCAGTAATTGCTTTCTTGGCAACTTCAATTTGAGTAACACGGACACAATAATAAAATTTTGGCAGGAATACAAAAATTCCAAGCAGGTTTTGGCAGGAGAAAAACCGGTTTGGCACACTAAATTAGGTGGGATATGCATTTGGTGGGTATGTGATCTTGTAGCTCAGAAAATGTTACCAATTTGGTGTCTAGTTTATTAGAAGGTCTATTATTTTGTATTTTTTAGTGACTGGATTGTTTTTTACAGTTTTAAAGCTCAATGAAAAGTTGTGCTGGTCATTTCATAAAAGTGTATGAGAACAACAATCCAGACAGCCGAACTTCACTTCATTTGACATTGGACAGCTGAAGCACAAAGTAAACAGGTATTTCTATTTTATTTTCATTCACTCTTTAGTTTTTTTTTTTACTCACATTTTATTGACACATGACAGTGATTGAACACATCATGTGAAACTTGATTATCATGAAAAAATTCTTCAGCAGGGAGACTTAATGAAAGGAATATTAATAAATGTTTGGTTTGGAATTGAGTAACTGGATTTCATCTTTTGTTTCAAATTTGTATTTTTCACAAAAATGTAATACATTTCACAAAAGTAACCTTTGTTTTTTACTAAAAGAGGTTTTAAGAAAAAAAATAAACCTTACTTTGATGAGTTCTTTTACATTTGAAATAATATATTTTATTTTCCAGATGGTCCCGAAAATGGTTTCAGAGTGTTGTCAGTCAGATCTCAAATTCCATAATAATGTTAAACCTATTAATGTTGAATGCATTTTTATTTTCAAAATATCACATCAAGAAATTAATGTTTTAAAGATTATTTTTCATGTGTACACTTTATAAAGTTATTTTTTCTCTTTTAGTTATCGAAATATTTCTATAATGCAGTAAAGTCTGTGAAATCTGCAAATGTCTATTATCCACACTACACGTTGGAATGTAAACAGCGAAAATTGCAGTTAACAGTTAAGCTCATACATAAAGTTAAATGGGTCTTTTTTTTTCATAAAGTATCAATTTTCCAATGAAATAAATTGTGGTTTAAGAAAATTCATATATTTTGTACACTGCATTTGAAAATAATAAATTGAGCTAAGTAAAAACGACAACCAAATCAAAATAGCAATTTTTATTTTAAATAGGCATCAATGATTGTTTGATTGGTTATGAATAACACAAACCTACACTTTGCTCAAACACTAATGAAACTAATTTTTACTCACTTTACCTCAACATTGCATTTGTTTATTTTACAGTACAGGTGGATATTTCTTTCAGTAAAATTTCTGTGGGTGTATTTGTGCTTACTTTTGCATGCTACCACAATTTGATTCTTCTTACAAGTTATTATTCATTGATACTGAAAGCAGCCAAATTCAAATTTTCAGTGGCTTTCATGCTAGAGATGCAAAAGCCTAAACAAGCAAGCTTTTAAATTATACAACAGATGCATTGAATGCTGTTCCGGCATTTTTAGAGGAGCAAAATTTGGTTCAATGTCTAGCTTGTCATGATGAGCCAACTATAATAACTCAATCAGTGACTAATGATTAAATTATGTTTATTGTCTTAAACCACACTGAAATCGACATTGGTTCTGACATGGAATCAAAGGATGAAAACACTAAGATAACTTATGTACCGGGTTTAGAACTGGGATATAAATATTTAAATTCATGAAGTAATGAGTGTTCATAGACTAAAGAAAAAAATATTAGCAACAAACCCAAATTTAAACTGTAAAATGTAAATGTCTAAAGAAATGAATAATCATTACAATTTGTATTGTATATATTATTTAATTTTTTTATATTAACTTAGTTATTGAATATATTAAACCAATTTCACATAATATTTTCCTTTTCCATTGCGAATTTTGTGTAATTGTTCCTAATTTACAGTCTGACTTTAAAAAAATAAAATGTAAACGAAGAGATGATCTATAATCCACAAAACCCTCAATCTCTAATTGTGTGAATTTTACAGAATTGGCTGTATATACTTAATTTTATTTGAAGCAAGATCCAGTTTTTGTGGAGAAAAACTGGTTTTAATAGTTTTACATTATCTAGACACGAAATAACTATTTTGGCATAAATTACTTTTCAAATGATGAAAAACAAGCTTTCAAACTTTTTTGCAATTGGAACTATACTTCTAAAACAAATAGTTTCAAGATTAGCCATAGATCAACAATAAGAAAAGACAACATGTATAGAATCATTAATATCTTCCCTTTATTAATAAGAAAATGAGAAAATATATAAATAAAAATATACCTGTTCAATCTTTTGTATTTGTTTGCTTTTGAGTCGTCAGAAAATTCCTTTAAGTATCATTATCAGTTGTCTAGAGCAGTGGTTCCCAAACTTTTGGGCTCGCGGAGCCCATTTTGGGAAGAATTTCTAAGGCGGAGCCCCTTAACCCCATGGTACTCTATGATTTACAAATTAATGTTTTCTTATGCCTGTGAAGCAGAGAAAGATCTGCTGGATAAGAGTCTGAACCAGTAGTTTTCAACATGGGGCCAAGGTTCTCAGTTTGGCCCTTTTCTTGATACAGAAATTCTGAATTCATACTACAAATTTTTAAAATCAAATTTCTATTATTTTCACCTTAACAGTTTTATTCAATATTACTATTATTGGACACAATAAATTAAAAATAAGGACTATAAACCACTTTTTTAATAAAATATCTGCCTTGTGAGATCAAAATATGTCTGCCAAATACAGCAGATATTATAGTTAAAAATTTCTGGTTTCTGAACTCTTTTTACCCGAGCGACGTACGAGCAATACTATTAAGGGGTTAATGACATCCATTTTTTAAATTAAGAATATTCTTTCGGATTTCCAGTATGAACTTGAAATTAAAGATCAAAATGGTAACCCTGTCTGGGTCATGCATTGCATTGGGGCTTACTTGAAACTATTGTTATTTATGGCAAAAACCACACACACACAGAAAAAAAGGTAAGTAGTACCATTTTCGTTTACAAATAGAGACTTCTGTATAATCCCAATAGGCTACTCTCGAAAAGAAAGAAAATGCATAGGCCCAGTCGCCCATGAGTAATTATATAACACGTTTTCGCTAGTCTGCCCACACCTAATAGAATCATGCGATTACGTATTATTTTTTCGTTCTTCTTTACGTTTCTAGTATACTTCTAAACATACAACAGAAACGAATCGCCTCTGAGCCTCTTCTTTAGTAACATTTTTTAAAAAATACATGTAGAATCAGATCATCGTTTTAGTGTTTAAGTGGGCGGGGCAAAATCTATAACATGTATTGTTAGGTGCTGCATCGTTCAGTTTTTTTGGATGTTTTATTTGAAGTATTTAGCTATTAATTATGGTTTTGAAAGAAACGTTCTTTCACCATTGTTTTTTTCCTCACAATAGATATACGGTTTAAAACTACACATGTTAGAAGAACTGCAACTAGTAGAAAAACTTTACTAACAAAACAGGATATATGGGTGGGGTTAAATTTATATCAAGGCGGGTACTCATTGGAGAAAAGTCTAAGTAAGGGGTGGAGCTTAGCAAAAGTTTAGATTATTAGTGTGATGACAAATGTAAAGAACCAATATATATTTTTTAAATTGTTACAGTCTTATTTCTGATTGGAAAATGTGACATCAAAACATAAGAATCTTAGCCAATGCGAAGACCAATTAAAACAAAATTTTAAAGAGGGGTTGTTAAGTCATACAAAATGTTAAAAAAATGTGTATTCAGCAACATACAGTGGTGACCAAAAGTTTGGACATTTTTTGAAAGTTTCATGTTTTTCAACAATGTGTGCTTGTAGAATATATTACTTTTCACTTAAATACAAACGTTTATATATCAAATTGAAAGTAATTTAATGTAGAATTTAATAATAAAAACAGTATTACAATATCTGTATTACAAAAAACGTTATACTCATTTTCGTAGAACAAACAATCACAAATCGTTTTGAAAAAGGACGTGTTTTGTAATTAAAGCGTACTAGCCAATCACAAACACTGGTCTGAGGACCAATCAAATGTCTGTAACTATAGTTTAGATTATTTGGATGGTAAAAGAGTTATTGTTGTGGAAATATTTTGCAGAATGATGCATTCTAGTACAATTAAATAGAGTATTGCTGTTTTTGAATATTTAAAGTCCTTTAAACTAATTTTAAACAATGTCATCAACAAGAAGAACTAATTGGACATCTACAAAAAGAAAGCGAATTGTCATACTAAGAGAAAATGGCCTGGCTTATGCTGAAATTGCAAGACAAGTTGGTGGTTCAGTTAAGTGGGCAAACGAACACATTAAATGATCAGAAAATCAATGGAAGCAAGTAATCTGGAGCGATGAGAGTAAAATATCGCTCTTTCGTAGTGATGGTAGAAGATACGTGAGATGTAGAGTAGGAGAAGTACTTCATCCTGATTGCATTGAAGCAACTACAAAAAACCCAACAAATGTCATGATTTGGGCATGTATGTCTGCAGATGGTGTGGGCCAAATTCAAGTGATTGATGGCATCCTGAATGCCAAAAAATACATCGAAACTGTCCTGGAACCAAAATTGATACCTTCCATCAGGGATCTCTTCCCGAACAACGTACCATTTATTTTTCAGCAGGATTCAGCTCCATGCCACACAGCAAAAGTATGCAAAGCATGGTTTCAAAATAAAGGCATAGAGATATTACCATGGCCAGGAAACGGCCCTGATATCAATCCAATTGAAAATTTGTGGCGACGTTTGAAAATTCTTGTACGAAAAAAAAGTCCATCCAATAAAAGACAACTTATTGAAGCTATTATTGATTCTTGGCACCATGTGATTACGAAAGATGAACTCCAATCACTCATTCACTCGATGAAAAGACGCTGTGAAGCTGTCTTAAAAAATAAGGGTCATCCTACTAAGTATTGACTGCATAAGTATCACTTTTAAAAAATGCAAATCTAAGATAGATCTTACTATTTTGCATAACTTTTTTTGTAATACGGATATTGTAATACTGTTTTTATTATTAGATTCTACATTAAATTACCTTCAATTCGATATATAAACGTTTGTATTTAAGGGAAAATTAATATATTCTACAAGCACACAAAGTTGAAAAGCATGAAACTTTAAAAATGTCCACACTTTTGGCCACCACTGTACATTGCTTTAAAAATTAAGTACAATTATGTAAAACAGCATAGAAAATTTAAATAACTAAGAATTAATAAAAAATAAACCAAACAGATTAAAGGAATTAAAGTTAAAAAAAGAAAAAAGAAAAAGAAAACTATATACACAACGTATACAAATATTAAATGAATCTAATGAGGGGTTTATTAAATGATACAAAATGTTAGAAAAAGAGGCGTTTTAATCAACAAACATTGTTTTACTATGAAAACAGAACAGAAAATTTAAATATACAAATAGCACAAACAGATTAAAGAAATTAAAGTTATAATATATATATATATATATATATAGTTATATATATATATACACTATACACAAATGTAAAATGAATCTAATGAGGGGCTTTAAATGGTACAAGATGTTTTAAAAAAGATGTTTTAAGCGACAAACATTGTTTTACTATGAAAAACAATATAAAAACTGAAATAACTAAAAATTAATACAAATAACATAAACAGATTAAAGAAATCAAAGTTATAAAAAGAAAAAGAAATATATATACAGAATATACACAAAGGTAAAATGAATCTAGTGAGGGGCTTTAAATGATACAAGATCTTATAAAAAAGATGTTTTAAGTGACAAAGATTGTTTTAAAAATTAAATACAATTATGAAAAATAGGATTGAAGATTTAAATAACTAAAATTTAATAAAAATAAAATAAACAATTTAAGGAAATTAAAATTCCAAAAATAAAAATAATGTAATATACACAAATATTAAATGCCGATAGATTTTTTTTTTATTCTGCTCAAAGTGTGACGAGCAATAACGTATAAAAGTTTAGTGTGGAAAATGTGGTTGAATTGTTTTGCACTGGTTACTAAGCAAAAAAGAACTAAGTATAAACATATGAATAGGCGGAGCTACAAAGAACAAAACTGTTCTCCCTTTTGGTCGGCAAGCAGAGATAACAGCACTGGCGCGCCTTTGCTCTTTCGATTCATGTTGTGCATTCGATTCAGAATACTATTTCTTGTAGCTTATTTTGAATCTAATTTTAAAACACATTAAATGCAGAAACATAGAATAAAGTAGTTCAAACCAAAAATATTATATAGAAAATGAATACATTTATAATGCAAATTTTTATATGCTTTTAAAAAATACTGCATTATAGTATTTTTTAACCCAGTGATAGATGTATTTATTTTTGACACAAACACACACAAAAGTTCCTAAATACTTTCGAAAATTTTTCTCTTGCAATATGCCAATTTCTTTCATGTTTTGTTTGTTTCCCTGTAACGCCCCTGAAAAGTGTAGGCGGAGCCCCAAGGGCTCTGCAGAGCACACTTTGGGAACCTCTGGTCTAGAGTATTGCAAAGTGATACAGTCTATCTCCAGGTACAATTCTACAATCAAATGCTGTTTTAAAGAGAAAATTTTGAACAAATAATTAAAATTTTTAGGTTTTCAGTTAAGTTTTGCTATATTTTTTTGGAAAGGAATATTTTTATGCATAAGTATCATTATTATTATACACAAATTGTGCATATGATTTAAGTTGGAAGTTAGAGTAATTTGTTTCAAGTTTGGAAATTTTTGAATTCCCCACCCCCTTAAAAAAATATATATATGTTGCATTTTGACGAATATGAGATAGCACTAGATGTAATTTTCCATGAGAAAATGGCGGTAAAAATAGAACCTATTGCAGTCGATATTCATGATCATGGCGAAGTAGTGAGGCAATGAAATGAGTCCATAAAAGTTTCTCCAGTAAATCCAGCCAATTTCCAGACAAATAGTTTATTTAGAAGACGAGCGATGCAGAGACAATTCCCACAGGTATAAACTTATAGCCCTCGAGCTTCACGATGGTTCACTTCATTGATTTAAAGTTGTTAAATGGCCATATAAATATTCTACGAGACAATAAACACCAGATACATATTTGTTTATACTTCCAAAAACGTCAAAAATCTTCTCTCTGACCGATGCGAGCCAGTTTTGTTAACTCCGCGGAGACAATCAGAAAACTACGTCACGTGCGCACAAGCCAATGAGTGAGAGGCTAGCTCCAGCCCAGCGAATGAGGTGCAAGGGAGAAGCTAAGACACGAAAGAGTACCGATGCTGGTCGCGGATCAATTTTGAAGTGAAAATCCCAAGCGCACAAAAAAATCAGAGCAATAATAATAATAATAAAAAGAAAATGGCTTTTTAAAAAACATTCGAAATGAGAAAGCGTCTCGGAATTTTGTAGATTGGGGAGCTGATAAAAGCTACGAATGAACTTAAAATTTTAGATTAAGATTTGAAATAAGATAATTATTAATATACGGATATTTACTTTTTAAAAGGACATTTAATTGGAATAGATATTATTAAGAATTAAGGTAATGCTGACTATGTCAGAAGTGAGATTAATTTAAAGGATTAATGTGAATAAAATGGAAGGATACGAAGGAAATGAATTTTTTATATAACATTATCCCCCTCCCCTAAAAATCCGAATGAGGGGTAGATTCGATGATCTACAAGTTCATTAAGGCAAGCAAGAATTTGGATTACAAAATATTTATCTGGTATTCTAGTTAATGCCAAAAAATTCTCTGATTTTATTAAAGTTAATTCAATAGTTATTTTTGTAAACGCGAATTTGTGGGAATTGTTTAAATACAGAAATACATACAATTACAATATAAATAATTTAGTAACAGATAATATTTTTTCACTCTTCAAACATAAATAGTGAAAAGGATGAATATAAGGTAAACAAAGCATTTATGTCTAAGCAGTGAAAAGTATAAATGTCTAATAGTCCTCTTAATCAGTAAAAGTCATAATTCCAGTTAATCATAAAGTTCAAAAACCTAAGACAGTTCTATCACTACTAAGTTCAATAACAATTAAAGTGCTTGAACAATTAGTGTTTGAACTTGATAAGTTTTGTGCCTTGATAAGTGCACTTATCAAATAAAGTCCAGTCATTTAATAAAGTTCAATCAATTTGATATGAGTATTAGATGTTTTGCTAACAAGATTTTTTTATCATCAACTAATTTACTATCAATGGTTTTTATTTATCACAATTCTCAAGAATATTCTCTCATAATTTTGTATCACATAATAAATAACAATAACAATTATAATAACAGTATAATAATATCAACAATAACAAACAACTTCAAAATAATACTAAATCATTAATTCATCTGTATATAATTTAATTCCTCATTCTTTTTCAATATCAGTGAGGAATGAAAATATACTTAATAAAAGGAAACAAAATAAATAAATAGTAAAATAACAAATATCTGTGGAAAATTATCAACAATTCAGTAAGACAATGTGCTCTCTGTTTTCAGTCAAACAAGAGAAGCATAAGCTGTTCAATGAAAATAAGACCTTGAAGTGAATGGTGGATAATAAGTTTAACTATTAGTATTAGTAGGGAGTTTTATTCTATTATTATAATTTAATTTAATCCAGTGAATTTTTATTCGATTATTTTAATTTAATGTATTATTCTAATCTAATTTGCTATACTGTTCTAATTCAATTTAATCCAATATAAAAAATTCTTAACTCAAATCAACTAATTTACGCCTGCATAAAAAGTTAACTCAAGCAAAAATATTGGCAGTAACATTCTTGGGAATTCCTATATTCAAGAACATACTGTTATACAGAAGAGAATTGATTAGTCAATTATAATTTGATTTCATTAAATTTAGTTAATTTTTGATTTACTAAGTTTAATATTAAGCTATTGATTTAACATTAGTTTGTTGCTGCTCATGTGATAACTTTAATTTGTCAGGAGGGTAATAAGGGCATAAGGGCATAATTTTCATACATGGACTATTTCAGTAAATTTATTTGGAGTCTGTCTATTAATTTCAACATTTACATCAGATAATTTTTTAAGGATTTGATAGGGACCACTAAAAACTTGTCAGAGCTTTCTGGTATTGGGATAATAGAATTCTTCATAGATAACAAGATCTCTTATCTCAAATTTTGGCTCCACATAATTTCTATCATAATATTTTTTACTTTTCCAGTAATATTCATCCGTGCGTTTTTTAGCAATGTTGAGGGCCACCTGGACAGGAGGGTAATAATTTTGCTTAAGAGGGGAATCATAGGGTAATTTGCCAAAAAGTAAATAAGCAGGAGGGAATTTGGTTATGGAATGGGGTGTATTATTGTATTCATTAACCACTTCAGTCAGAAGTTTGGTCCGAGGAATTTTGGAGGTAGCAGAATTAACTTTACACTTTAATCTTGTAACTATTGATTGATTCACTCTCTCATACTTGCCATTCGTTTGGGGGTGATGTGATGTGGTTAAACGTTGCTTAATATTGTGATTCCGCAAATTTTTTTTGAATCTATGTGAAGTAAAGGCTGCATTCCTATCACTTAATACCTTTTGAGGCCCCTGTATATCGAAAATTTTGTTGAAACAGAATAATTGTTGAGGTAATTGAATATTGAAGACTTGTTTTAAGCAATTTGTGTATGTTTCTGTGGTAACACTTTTTGAAGGAAATGCCCAAACGTATCTGGTTGCATGGTCGATGATGATGTGTAGATATTTTTTGGTGGAGTTATAATAATTGAATCCTCCCACAGTATCAATAGAAAGACATTCAAAAGGTTGATCTGTGGTGTGCATAGCTTGTAATAAGCCAAATTTTTTCTGTCTGGATATTTTATTCTTTTGACAAATATCACAATGTTTTACAAAATCGGTTATATCTTGAGTCATGTCAGGCCAATAATAATTAGGGGAGATTAAATTTAACATTTTTTGGATACCAGGATGACCAAATTTTTCATGAGCAACATTTAGTATTTTTCTCCTTAAAGACATGGGGACTACTATTTTTCGAAATCCTTTCTTTTTAATTATCATAAGTCCATTTTCATTTAGATAATTTTTACCACACACATTATCTTTTTTCTGCCTCTTTATAATTTCTTTAATGTCCAGAAGAAAAGTAAGTGGTTGAATAAAATGTGAAACTGGGTTTCTCGACAACATGTCAGCTTCGACATTTGTGGATCCCTTTTCGTAAACTATATTATATTCAAACATGCTCAACTTCAAAGACCATCTAAATAACCTGCCTCTCAGATGTTTAGTATTTTTTAACCATACAAGAGATGCAACATCAGTATGAATGGTAAAATTTACACCATGAAAATAATGATGGAATTTGTCTAAAGTGTCAATGATGGCAAGACACTCTAACTCGGTAATAAAATAATTTTTCTCATAACTTCTCAATCCTCTAGAGTAATAAGTAATTGGATGTAAAAAATTATTACTATCAGGTTGTTTTAAGACTGCACCTACTGCCACCTGTGAGGCATCAACATACATATGGACGGGGAACTTAGGGTCATAAATTTTTAAGATAGGCTTTGCTATTAAGGCATCTTTTAATTTTTGAAAAGAATTTTGACAATCTGTATTCCATTCCCATAATGTATTTTTCCTGAGTAATCTATTAAGAGGGCCTCGAATTTCGGCATATTTATCTATAAACTTGTGATAAACATTGATAGATCCTAAGAATCTCTGAAGTTCCTTTACATTTGAAGGGGGTTTTAGTTTTTTTATTACTTCAATATTAGCATTAGCAGGAGTTAACGTGCCATTCTGGATGGTATATCCTAAGAAATTAATTTTATTTTGAACAAAATTGCATTTAGATAGTTTAAGTTTAATGTTTTCAAGTCTACATAATTCAAATATTTTGTTTAAATGTTGCATGTGTTCTTCTAATGAGGAAGAAAAAATAATGATATCATCAAAATAATGGCAAGCAAAGTCTATTTGGTATTTAGTAAGTATTCTTCTAAGGGTTCTATTAAATATCGGGGGGCCTAATTTAATCCCGAAGGGCAGAATTAACCATTCAAAGAGCCCAAAGTTGGTAGCAAAAACCAATTTTTCAGTATCAGATGGATGTATGGGTATGTGCCAGTAGCCAGAGGCTAAATCTAAAGTTGAAAAATACTGCGCACTACTCAGTTTATCTAAAATTCCATCGATACAAGGTAGGGGTTCTACGTCATTTTTCATTATTGCATTTAGTTTTCTATAGTCAACACATAATCTAGTTTTCTTACCTTCTTCTCTTTTCATTACTAATGTAACAGGGGCAGAATAGGGACTATTGTTCTCTTTAATTAAACCAGCATCTAATAGTGATTGAATTTGATCCAAAATCTCTTTTTCTTCTAAAGGGGAAGTTTTGTACGACCTCAGAGATATTGGTAGGTCAGAATTAAGAAAAATACATTGCAGTTCAATATTAATTCTCCCGACATCAAATTTATTTTTTTTTTAAATGTCTAAATAATCCCTTATACTTTCCCTTAAAGTTTCATTTTCTATAGAATTTATTTCCCCAATTAATTTAGAATTATCAACATTAGATGGAACACAGGATTGAGGAGATATGATCGTTCCATAATCGGGTTGCACTCTCTGATAATCATAGTTAACATTAAAATAAAGTAATCTTAAATTATCACTGGATATGCTCTTAGATTCATTTAAAACAAGGTCTCCTTGTAATACTCTACATGTAGCACAATCAATAATTAAATTAAACTTAAAGCATTCTTGTAAACCTAATATAGCATAATCTAAATTTGTATTACATATCAGAAATCTAATATTTTGTTGCACATTACCTAATTTAAACAATAAATTACAAGCTTTATCTATTACAACAGTTTCTTTGGCTTGGCCAATAATAACAGGCAGAATATTTATAACTTTAGCATTTAGAAAATTTAAAAGGTAAAATACTTATGGTTGAGCCAGAGTCAATCACACAAGGTAGTTCCCTGTTATTTACATATCCTGATACAATTAACTGTCATATATTATCAGTAGATGATTGTGGTTGACTAAGAGGGGTGCATAAGATTGCAAAGGGCTCACATTGAATACACAATTCCTCTCCCAGTGATAAGCATTTTGGATACCTCTATTTAAACACATTCGACATGGTCTACTTGGGTATTTGCTCTGAAAATGGGTAGTAGGCAACCTAGGATTGATAAATCTAGAATTTGGAGCATTAAAATTGTTCTGTGAATGAAAAATGGAATTTGGCACATGAAAATTTCGACTTGGGCGAACCCAATGTCTAGGTGCCTGATCATATTGTGGCAATGATTTATAATTCTGAAAATTACTCCTAGAATTACTATTGTTGACATGGGAAGTAGGAATTACTACTAGCTGTTTAGCCATTAGGTACCAGTCTATTGTATATTTTGGAGGATTACTAATCATATAACTCTGGTACTCAGGTTTGAGACTATCTGTTAATCCCTGTACTATTATAGTTTCACATAAACAAAGTTGTCTACCTATTTCAACATTTTTTCGAAAGTACTTATCCAAATCATTGAGATCATTTAATTTCATCGAAGCAAACTCTGAAAATCGAGGAACATGAACAGTAATAAATTTTTCAGTAAGAATATCAGTTGTTTTGTCAAAAGCATTACATTCTAAACATTCATTGATAAATACCTTCAGAGCCTCTCCCTTCAAATATTTTGAAATATTTTAATCTTCCAATTTTCATCTTTCTTTTCAGAAAAGCATGTTTTGTCAAAATGGTTTAACCAAGACTGTATGTTCATTCCAGATTCGAAATCAAAAGGAATGATGTTTATTTCGTTTTCACTCATTTTATGATCACCAGGGACTTTTACAAATCCAGATCGCAATAACGTAAAAGAGGGGTACATCATTAACATAAAAATTAAAGGAAATTAACACAACAAAATTTAAAATAAAATTTAAATTAAATAACAAATGTAAATACCTTCATCTCTAATAAATAATGATAGTAATAATAATAATACAACAAATAAGAAAATCTGAGCGAAACTTAAATTACATAAAACTAAATAAAATAATAAATAATACACACAATAATAAATCTTTTCAAATTTACGTAACTCCGTTCACAAGTTGTCTGCCTGTTTACTTTTTTTAATTTTAAGAAGACCGATCATTTTATTTATAAATTTGTAAGATGATAATTTTTCATCATTTTTTTTTCTGTAAAAGAAAATATTTTATTATATTACTCCGTCATAATTGAGATGATGTTTTGTAGAACATTCACACAGGCCTGTATCCGGTGTTTCCAGGTATAAAAACTTCCATCACTTTTTGAAAATACTCGATGCACACCCCGTGAGAATCAATCACACACGCCGCAATGAATATGCACAGTAGCACCCGGCAATACATGCGCAGCTCCTCCGTTCATCAGAATATTGGCATGGCTCGGCGCAAGTTCATAGAATCCTGACGGGCTTTTTTGTTGCGTTTTGACAAATATGAGATAGCACCAGATGTAATTTTCATGAGAAAATGGCAGTCCGTTAAAGATAGAACCTATTGCAGTCGATATTCACGATCATGGCGAAGTAGTGAGGCAATGAAATGAGTCCACAAAAGTTTCTCCAGTAAATCCAGCCAATTTCCAGACAAATAGTTTATTTTGAAGACAAGCGATGCAGAGACAATTCCCACAGGTATAAACTTATAGCCCTCGGACTTCACGATGGTTCACTTCATTGATTTAAAGTTGTTAAATGGCCATATAAATATTCTACGAGACGATAAACACCAGATACATATTTGTTTATACTTCCAAAAACGTCAAAAATCTTCTCTCCGACCGATGCGAGCCAGTTTTGTTAACTCTGCGGAGACATACAGAAAACTACGTCACATGCACACAAGCCAATGAGTGAGAGGCTAGCTTCAGCCCAGCGAATGAGGTGCGAGGGAGAAGCTAAGACACAAAAGAGTACCGACGCTGGTCGCGGATCAATTTTGAAGTGAAAATCCCAAGCATGCGAAAAAATCAGAGCAATAATAATAATAATAATAAAAAGAAAATGGCTTTTTAAAAACATTCGAAATGAGAAAGCGTCTCGGAATTTTGTAGATTGGGGAGCTGATATAAGCTATGAATGAACTTAAAATTTTAGATTAAGATTTGGAATAAGATAATTATTAATATACGGATATTTACTTTTTAAAAGGACATTTAATAGGAATAGATATTATTAAGAATTAAGGTAATGCTGACTATGTCAGAAGTGAGATTAATTTAAGGGATTAATGCGAATAAAATGGAAGGATACGAAGGAAATAAATTTTTTACATAACATATATTATATGTGAAGCTCCTTCCCCCCCCCCACATTTTGTAATAGAAGTATTTCAAGAAATTTTTAGAATTTAGGTATTGCTTTATCAAATTCTTAATTTAAAAATAAATAGCTTGTGTAAAATAAACTAAGATCAATATCTGTAATTGCATCTATTATTACAGTGAAGTTACATTTATATAAACCAGTGAAATCACTGTGATATAGCACTCTCAGCACATAACAAAAAGTTAAATATAATCCAGTTTTAAGAAATAGGAACATTTGCTTGCATTAAAGTTAAGATATAATGTTTAAGTTTATAGAGAAACTTTCTTTTTCCACTTCTACTTTGATCAAGAATTTCTTTTTCCATAATAGGTATCTGATAATAAGTTGAAATAAGTGTTTTATTTTTTGAAAAGCAGAAAAGATCGTGTAATTTTGGCTACTGAAAATGATTATGTAACAAGCACACGCTTCAAATAATTAATGTTGGGGGAACTAGTTTGGTTACAAACTTCTGAAAAGCTATAATTATTCTGGGTTTCTCTGTTTCTTTCAAGTTTAGCCAATTCTTGGTGCCAAAGTAAATATCCGATCTTAGTGGATTTTTTCTTGACTCCAGTCATCATAAAAAAAATTGAAAGTTTTGTAACATTTTTATTTTTGACAGACAAGCATATTTTTTTAATTGAACATCAAAACTTTTCAAGATGTTCTTTCCAAAATGATCAATGAGTCTAAAAATACAAATATCTAAACATTGAGCTCCTGAAGTATTCTTCAAGTTTGTCTTGAAATTTATTCAGGGGTGTAGTTGAGTACAGGGGTACAGTAGTATAAACTCTTGATTCTTTACAGAAAAGACATCTACCCTGTGTTTCTCTTTTAAGCTTTAGAGCATACTGTCTAGTATAGGACTGTCCATCTTTTCAGTAAACAGGGGCACCCCTTACCTGGTTTCAAACAATGAAGGGTTTCATTATTCACATGACTTATATCATTCAAAATATTATTTCACTGTTTTAGTGGAAAAGTCTGATTTTACTGCATAGGGAGACTTCCATCATTATTTTTTATTAGTAATCATCCCATTATTTAAATGCATAATTTCTATTTCCCTTTTTCTTATTTTGTAGTAAAATTAAATATTTCTCATCTAAAATCTCCTTCCCTTCCTCGAAATTTTTGCTCCAACCGTACCTCCCATGGAGGAGATTTCTTAAATATGTGGCAGTCAGGCAAAATTTTTTCTCTTTTTTGCAGTTTGGCTTTTATTACCTCTTAAGTCATGTGTATATTTTATATTTTAAAATAAATATGTTCTTTAAAATAACTTTTCCACACCCATTAACAAAATATCAGGGTTGAGAACTACCAAACTACAAAAAGAGGAAAAATTTCTCTCCTCTCTCCCATGTCTAAAAATGCCCTCCTTTCCTGAAAGTATGAGAATGGAAACTTAAGGAGAGAGTTAGATGAATATTTTTTTATTGTTGCTATAAATTAACAAGAAAGCTGTAACATTTAAAAAAAGAAATTTGTAGAATTTTAAAGATTTTAGACTTTATATGTCAAGAGGAGAGAAGGAAAAGTGGAATATTTTATTGGGTGGGAAGAGAGGTACTTTAGATGTTTATTTAATTATTATTACAAGAAAGTTATAGAGAAAAAATAAAGTAATTTTTAGAAGGTTTTAAAATGTGTGTGTGTTAGGTGTGAATCTATGTTGTTTTTCGAACTAAAAGCTTTTTGGTAATGGAATTTTTTTCTTCTCCTTCAACCTCAAATTTTTAAAAACTCATGAGAGCAGGTAATTTTTCAGAAGATTACAGGTTTTCTACGCTTTTATCACAATTTTTAATTGCATTTTTCTATATAATATTTAAATAGCAGAAATTGTAGACACTTCATTCATTTAATTGCAGGATTTGTAATACTTTTCTGCATTTAAATAAGGTACAAAATTCTATTAAAAATTGTGGTAAAAGCATAGGAACCCTGATTTATGGTCTTCACCTGCTGAATTTCAATTTTTCCCATACTCTAATGTTATCAAATAAAATACATAGAGAATTTCCATATAATGCGAACGACAAATTCACCCTCTCAAATTTATAAAATACAATGTAAACACATTGATGATTTGCTTTTACTACAGAGGTGCCATAAAACAAAACACAGTTTTAAAAATTAAAACTATTAGATGTTAAAAATTCATAAGCTTTCGGCCAAACATTAGCCTTCCTCAGATGAACACAAGCCGTCGAGAAGACGCAGCTCTGAATGGCACACTCTGGACAGGTCCAAAATGGGTGAAACCCATCCACTATGAATTGGAGGGAGTGTAGGAAGTTAGGATGATACCATTACAAGCTAGGGGGGGGGTCAGCAAAAACCAAAAACCCCAGTGACATCCAATACATTATACCATATACGAGGGATCTGAAAAGATAATACATCATTACATGCATTATCACCTCTTTTCAAAATTTCTAGGGACTCTCTGATTATGCAACTATTATACTGTGAACAATGTGAAATTATTTTAGTTTTAATGAAAAATATATCAATATCCTTCTTTTTATATCAGCTGTATGCTCCTTTCCTTTAATTTGCGAGTTGTCATGCCTATATATGAATATGTTTTAGAACTGCCATTAACTTTAAAAGGAATAATATAAATGCCCGACTTATCTCCATTATCAATGGGGTCAATCATTCTATGTACCAGATATTTTAGCTTTGTTGGGGGCTTTGCGATAAGAGTTACATTATATTTCTTTAATGCGTATTTAATCCGCTCAAAAAGATGTGGGCTATAATCAATACTGTAGAATTTTGAAGATTGCATATCTTTTTTAACTATTGTAGCTTGTTTATTTCTGAACTCATAAATTAACTTATTAATAAACTTGTTTCAAAAACCATTTTCATATGCAATCACTTTAATTTTACCCAACTCTTCATTTAAATAAACTTCTGTACTAACTTCAAACGCCCTTTCGATATAAAACCGATATGCTGCTGCTTTGTAATTAAACGGAACATTACTATTGTAGGATATTGTGTTATTAAATCTGCAAGGTTTTCTATAAATTTTTCTATCAATGCTACGTGTTGACATATTTTTAATAAGTTCTATATCTAAAAATGGTAATGAACTATTTTCTTCAATTTCACAAGTAAATTGTATATTTTTATCTATACTGTTGGCATGCGCCAGAAAATCGTTTAATGTAGAGATACCGTGATTTCATATGATAAGTATGTCATCAACATACCTAACGCATAATGCCGGTTTAAAGGGGGATGTAGAAATAAGTTTTTCCAGAGGTCGTAATTTTAATTCTGCCAATAATCCAGATATAGGTGAACCCATAGGGGCTCCCTCAGACTGTTTATAATAACATCCATTAAATAAGAAAACATTGATATTAGTAATTAAGTTTATACTTGAAATCAGAGTATGTTTAATGCTGTCATTATAAGCTGGGTTATTTATAATACTATTTTCAATTATATGTTTTACTTCCTGAACATCAATAGAGGGATAAAGAGATTTAATATCAAAACTTGCTAGAATGCTATTATCTGCCAGTTTAAAGTCTTTAATTATGTTAACTAACTCTGTAGTAGAATTGACTACATGCTCAGTGGGGGGGTAGCATTGATTTAAGTAGAGGTACAAATGATTTCTGTATTGTGTATGTTGGTGCTGAACATTTTGAAACAATAGGGCGGAGGGGGAAATCTTTCTTATGGTCTTTTAAACGCCCCTGTAAACAGGGGGTGACTGCAGTTTTATTAATAGCCAGTTTAACTTTAATGTCACTTGGCCATGTACCATGTTTAATCAGTTCTTTAGTTTTCCTATTAATATTGGTATTAGGATCCTTGTTCAGTTTTTCACAATTCATATCGGTAATGCATTGCTCCATTTTAGTGATATAATCCCGAGTAAATATAACTGCTAACTTATTTGATTTATCTGTTTGTATAACGGTAATAACTGACCTATTTTTAGATTGTTTGTTTATTTTGTTTATGAGTCTTTTCCTTTAAGTACCGCTGGACATTATTAAATAACATGCTCCTAATTTCATCTTTATTGTTATTGTCCATTTTGTTAACAATCAATTCACAATCTGTAATGATATTCATTATATTTGGCTGTTTTTCAAATATATGTTTAGGTCCCAAAATTAAAGTATTGTGTAGTCTTTTACCCAGGTCTAGATTGGTGAGATTGATATACTGTACTGGTTTTTTCTGTGGTATTTTACAATACATATTATCTTTAAATTTGTTGAACTTTCAATATATAATTTCTTTCTTTCTTACACGCTGATTAGTACGGTAGATGTCTACTCTGCGTAGAAAATCATCAAAATCCGTATGCTCCAAAGATTTTGTTAAGTTGTTGTAAAGATACAACACTTTTTCTGAAAGTTGAGCGATTCATTTAAATTTACTTCTTATGATCGCCTTTAAGGCCAAAAAATACTTTAATTTTGGGACCTAAACATATGTTTGAAAAACAGCCAAATATAATGAATATCATTACAGATTGTGAATTGATTGTTAACAAAATGGACAGTAACAATAAAGATGAAATTAGGAGCATGCTATTTAACCCTCTCATGCATGAATTATTTTGCAATTGTCAAAAAAATGTTTCGCTGGCAAATTATCTTGAAATAGATGAGAATAATCACAAGAGACTTGATTTTTAATTTTTTTTTAATTCTTAAGGTAGTTTTATGAGTAACCTCATATGAGGCTTGTATGCAGTAATGTTACATTTGTTACAATAGTGTTGTAAGGTTACATTTATTACAATATACTTATTTTTCTTCTGGGACAAAATTCTATTTTGATTAAAATGTTCGAAACAGTCTGTACATAAATGTACTTGACTGCGGCCCCAAATATATCTCGTTTTACTCGAACAGCTTTCATTCTTGCACGTCAGAGCAAATTTAACATCAGACTTTTTTTGATAATGTTTGCCATTATCATACCTTAGTTCTTTTTAAACTAAAGACAATTTTCTTTTCTTTTCTATACATTTAAAAGCAGGATAACCACTTGCGGATGGTTGCACTTTCTCTTCAACATCAATGATGAGGTTCCTGTAAATATTAGGCTTGTTGCTATGCTACTTTTGAACTCTAATAAGTCATTAGCAGCTCTTTCTTTGCTATACCATGGCACAAACGCAAAACTACATCACCAGCTGCACCATATTCTTTTTAGGTTAGCATTCTTCCAACAATTTACCTGAAATATTTCTAAACAATAAACATGCAGAAACCTCAGCATGAACCCATATTTTAAAGCCCTATATATTGCTTAAGAGCAGACCTACCTTTGAAAGGCACCAGCATCTCATCAATCGATTGTGATTCTTATGGCTTTCTAGGTTCGTGAAATGCTTATGAAAGCTATCAAAAAACGGTCTTAATCTTATCAAATGATCTGTATTATCTGCAAGAATAATCAGGTTGACCTGAAAGTGAAGATAACGTTTTATTAATTCAAATCTATTGATAGACATAGAATCAGCTATAATGCTTAGTCATAAACCACCATCTGTAGACCAATATTTACGCAGTCTGGCATAACGTATATAGGTGATTATAAAATTCATTCCTAAAAGAAATTTCAATTCTGGAACAGTAATGTTTAAATTTTTCTTGGCCTGTTGGTTAGCACAGATGTTGCTTTGACAACATGTCTTCTAAGTAACTTTCTGGGAAAAGCCTATAAAAATAAGCAATTGGAGTATCTCCAGAAAATTCTGATTCTTTTCAGATTGAAAAACTGGGGATTCTTTAGAGAAATCATTATCTTTGTTAGTAAACCAACGTGTTTTTCTGATCATACTGGTTTTTATAGCCGGTGTCTTAGAAGTAAGATGAATGTTATCAATATCATTTTTACTAATAGTTGACGTAGAAGGGCTTATATTCCATCCCTCTTCATCACGCATTGCTTCATTATCATGTTAATTTTTCTCAGCTAGTATGTAATCCAGATCGAAGTAGTCATCATCATCGTCATCAAACATATTATCTTCGGTATCAGAAGGAAGGTCCATAAATTCTTCTATTTCTTTTTGAGACAAATATCTCTTTCTGGATCTGCCACACTTGTTGTCCATTAAAAAGCCAACAAAAGGCAAGAAATAAGTTTAAATAGTATAAGAGCAATTTATATAAAACGTTAATATAAACTATTACACCCATCCGTACCTTCATACAATTAAAAAAAGGTGAAGTCCATTCTTATAATCCTATTGTAATTTAATTTCAAATTGTTTCCAAACCAAAGAAATTACTTTTTATTTATTTTTTTATTACTTTCATGTATTTACTCTCCAATATATATATTTCCACTATCGCACATATGTATATATGTAAATTGTCTTGTTAATTATAATCATAAGCAAACACACACGTATATATATATATATATATATAACTATATCAAACTATAAAATTCATTAGCATTGCCTTTTTTATAGATTTATGTTTCTAAAATTCGCATGATATAATTAACAGCCTCAAATGAGGTTTGCATGCAGAGACAGCCTTAAATGCTGTAACTGCATGGAAGCCACATTTGAGGTTTCAGACTAAAACAGCCTCCACTTACCAAAAAAATATATTTAAATTTCATCTTTTTTCTTTTTGTAATCAAAATGATGTAATAAATATAAAAAATATTTTTACTTACTTGTTGTGCTCATCTGTGTGGTGGGAAGTTCTTTCTAAAACTGTTGTTTTAGCATGCTTGACTTTTGACAACAATGGAAGATAAAAACTATACAAGCAACATATGAAAGATGTGTGCCTCTTGATTATTTTTACAAGCTGATTTTGATCTCATATGAGGCTACTATGCAATTGACAATCCAAATAATTAGAAAAGATTTTTTTTTAATTTTTTTATCTGATAACCTCATATAAGGTTTTAATGCATGAGAGGGTTAATAATGTCCAGCTGTACTTCAAGGAAAAGACTCATAAACAAGATAAACATACTAATATTATTAAACAATCTAAAAATAGGTCAGATATTACCGTTATACAAACAGATAAATCAAATAAGTTAGCAGTTATATTTACTCGGGATTACATCACTAAAATGGAGCATTGCATTACCGATATGCATTGTGAAAAACTGAACAAGGATCCTAATACCAATATTAATAGGAAAACTCAAGAACTGATTAAACATGGTACATGGCCAAATGACATTAAAGTTAAACTGGCTATTAATAAAACTGCAGTCACCCCCTGTTTACAGGGGCGTTTAAAAGACCATAAGAAAGATTTCCCCCTCCGCCCTATTGTTTCAAAATGTTCAGCACCAACATACACAATAGAGAAATCATTTGTACCTCTACTTAAATCAATGCTACCCCCCACTGAGCATGTAGTCAATTCTACTACAGAGTTAGTTAACATAATTAAAGACTTTAAACTGGCAGATAATAGCATTCTAGCAAGTTTTGATATTAAATCTCTTTATCCCTCTATTGATGTTCAGGAAGTAAAACATATAATTGAAAATAGTATTATAAATAACCCAGCTTATAATGACAGCATTAAACGTACTCTGATTTCAAGTATAAACTTAATTACTAATATCAATGTTTTCTTATTTAATGGATGTTATTATAAACAATCTGAGGGAGCCCCTATGGGTTCACCTATATCTGGATTATTGGCAGAATTAAAATTACGACCTCTGGAAAAACGTACCATTTCTACATCCCCCTTTAAACCGGCATTATGGGTTAGGTATGTTGATGACATACTAATCATATGGAATCACGGTATCTCTACATTAAATGGATTTTCTGGCGCATGCCAACAGTATAGATAGAAATATACAATTTACTTGTGAAATTGAAGAAAACAGTTCATTACCATTTTTAGATATAGAACTTATTAAAAATATGTCAACACGTAGCATTGATAGAAAAATTTATAGAAAACCTTGCAGATCTAATAACACAATATCCTACAATAGTAATGTTCCGTTTAATTACAAAGCAGCAGCATATCGGTTTTATATCAAAAGGGCGTTTGAAGTTAGTTCAGAAGTTTATTTACATGAAGAGTTGAATAAAATTAAAGTGATTTCATATAAAAATGGATTTTCAAACAAATTTATCAATAAGTTAATTGATGAGTTCAGAAATAAACAAGCTACAATAGTTAAAAAAGATATGCAATCTTCAAAATTCTACAGTATTGATTATAGCCCACATCTTTTTGAGCGGATTAAATACGCATTAAAGAAATATAATGTAACTCTTATCGCAAAGCCCCCAACAAAGCTAAAATATCTGGTACATAGAATGATTGACCCCATTGATAATGGAGATAAGTCTGGCATTTATATTATTCCTTTTAAAGTTAATGGCAGTTCTAAAACATATTCATATATAGGCATGACAACTCGCAAATTAAAGGAAAGGAGCATACAGCTGATATAAAAAGAAGGTAAATTATTGTTGTAAAAACAAGCCTCCAGTTAATAGTTTCAGTCTTACTGCCTCATATACACTTTTACACACATGCATTTATTAACTTTCATCCATATTTTTTCTTTATTTATACTCACTAATCACAGTATAAAGTTCATAAACATTGCATTTCATTAGTATACATTTATCATGAAAAACGTAATTTCAGTAATTAATATGTGCTTAACTTACCCATACTTCGTTAATTCTTCGTTTAGTACTTTTATTTTATTCATTAGAAACAGTAAATTTCACTTTACAATAGTTTTTAATTTCAATTTACTTTACAAACATTTGAACGTCACGCTGCAGTCAACACACACGGCGATATTCGATTAATCCTAGAATCGAATATTCGATTAGTGAGTTCGCTGGTTCTACGATAGATGGCGACAGAGGAGTTACTTTCTGATTTGCCTTTTCATTTATTATTCATGCCTTAGGCCACGCGTCACTTCCGTGACAGTTCTAGAACTTCGTTATCATTGGTAGATGAGCTGTTGGTCAGATATTTATACGCTGTACTTTACGTTCACCAGCACCACTACTTCCGTTTATTGTTTTTAGATCTTCACGTAATCGGTCGAGCCTAAGTTCATCTCCGGCCGTTGTGATGGAATGGCGTTGTGTCTTAAAGAATTAAGTGTCGCTATTTACCCTTGCAGCTCTTTACTCATAATGAATAAGTATGATTTATATTTTAGTTATGTGTCGTGATTCATATTCAATATGTGTTGTCTATATCATAATAGTATTCAAGACCATCCAGCTGTTTATTATGCTAAAATATCGAACTGGACTTTGTTAATATCATCTTCTGTTGAACTTTTACTTTGAATAAATTGAACTGGATTAGAATACTTGCCTATTTTAATGAAGCAACATCTATACACATCTTTGATTTTCTTTTGCCTTATTCAACAAACATTCAACTACATTTTCACCTCGCTGTATGAGCTAATCAATTCCAGCTAAATTCCATTAGCGTTATTTGCTTGTTTGAATCAAGTGTTATAAGAAAATAGGCTTTATTAAATGCCATTTTCTTAACATTTTGGGTTATGGGCAAGATGATGCCCATATAGTGAGGACTGTTAGTAGTATGAATAATATATAATGGACTTACATTTTTTAGTGAAGTTATGTGAAAAACAAAGTTTGTGTTTGATGCATGAAGTAAGTTTTCAGAAAATCTTGGATAAGAAGATCGTTTTTTTTAGATCGTTTTTTCTGAAAAATTTAATCCAGCTGTTTAATTGAAGTGAAGGAAAGAAGGGAAAAAAAAAAAAGCTCACCATCTTAAGAGATAAATAGATGGAGGGGCTGGCATAATTAAGAAGATATATGCATAGTTCCAGTTTTTAAATTATACAAAAGCTTTTAACCATCTTATAAAATATTTTTTTTTAAATTTTTTTTTAAAGTTTGAAAATTTTTAAATTTTTTTTACTCTCTTGTTAAAATGGCCACTGTCATCGAGAAATTGAGTGCTGCTAATTATCTTAATTGGGCAGCTGATTTAAAGTATCTCTTATTAGAAAAAAATCTGTGGAGTATCGTGAATCAAACTGAGAAGCCACCTGATACTTCAAAAAGCGATGAACTTTCAAGCTATAAGATTCGCAGTAATCAAGCTTTGGCTTTAATTTTCTTGCATGTTGGCACTGATTATAAAAGATTAATCGAGGACTGTAAGGATCCTGTCGAGGCATGGACTATACTTCGAAACAATCACTGTCCTGATTCTCGTGCACACCACATGCGGCTATTTTCCAATTTGATTGAATGCCGAATCGAGCATAATGAAAGTATTAATATGTTTGCGGCAAGATTGTTGAGAATTTTCAATGATATTAAGCATCTTGATAAAGATTTTAACGATACTTACCTGAACTTTCAGTTACTGCGCTATCTTCCTAAAAGATTTGATTCATCTGTTCAATCCATTATAAGTTGGCGAAAAGAAGATTTTATATTTAATAAGATTGTTGAGGAATTATCAGCTGAAGAAATTCGTCTTCAGGTACGTGATATGGATATGAATAAGAGCTCACCTCATGCAAATTTACTGAACAAAAGGAACTTTTCACGTAAAGAAAAGAAAAGCGTCCGATGCTGGCATTGCAATGCGAGAGGACACTTAAGAAAGAACTGTATCAAGTTCCGTAAATTGAATGCGAGGAGCCTTCCATCATCTTACCATCGACATTCATCTTCAGCACGCCATGCAGATACTTCCAGTGATTCTTCTTGTGGCCACTACAGAAAACCAGAGAGGTCCGGTTCCAGTCATCATTCCAGAGTTAGACAACCAGAGAGGTCCGGTTCCCGTCATCGATCCCGAGAGAGCCAACCTAGCTTTTCTGATGACCAGTCAAGTAACTCATCCCACTCCCGGAGGAAGCCTATGAAATCCAAATGGTCCAGATCCAGAAAGTCCCCACCTGCTGTACATTACCAAGATGATAGTGACTGTTCCAGTAATCCAAGGACTGATTTTTGTAAGTCAAATTTTTGTGACATTACTAAATATAATATTAATTGCATAAATGTAAATGAGAGGTCCTGGATCCTCGATACCGGGGCCACTCATCATTTTGTTAATAACAAAAATTACTTTTTAAATTTTGAACCTTTAGAGGGTGAGGAAATGACCGTGGCTGTTAAGGATGTATCCTTTCCAATTGAGGGAAAAGGGGATGTTAGACTTGATTTTGGCAAGACCAGCCTGACTCTTACGTGGGTTATGTATGCTGGAAAGTTAAAACGTAACCTTTTGTCAGGACCTCAATTAGACATATGCATGGGTTTCAGTTTTATGGTCGACAAGGCAAGGTAACCATCTCACGGGGGGAAGACATAGTTTGTAAGGCATATTTAAAAAATGGAGTGTATCAGCTGTATCCTCGGGTTCCTAAGTCTTCTCCAGTAGAATCAAATGTTACAAGTAAACTCAGTAACATGGAGGTATGGCATAGGAGGATGGGACATATTAGTCCATCAATTTTAATGCATACTTGTAAGGAGGGGGAAGTCCGAGGTTTACCTAATTTAAAGGATTTTAACCATAAGTGTGAAGAATGTAGATTAAATAAACATCGGAAGGTATCATTTAAGTCAACCAAAATAACTAGGTCTAAAGGACCACTTGACTTATTATACGCCGATATATGGGGACCATGTCAAACTGTAGGTCGCAAAGGCGAACGATACTTTTTAACTATAATTAATGATTTTTCACACCGTGTGTCACTATATCCAATTAAGTTTAAATCTGATGCATATGAAATAGTAGTAAATCACATTAAACGTGCTGAGACTTTTCTAAATAAGAAAGTCAAATTTCAGAAGTGACAACGGGAGGGAGTTCGTCAATGACGATTTATTAGAGTTTTTCACACAAAAAGGAATACATCATGAATTAACCAACCCATACACTCCACAAATGAATGGGACGTCGGAGAGATTCATGCAAATGGTAACAGATGGTGCAAGAACCATTCTATCAGAAAGTGGTCTTAACAGGAACTTCTGGCCTGATGGCATGAAATTTTTTACATATAATTGGAATCGTATTTGCCCGAGATCACAAAACAAAACTCCTTTTGAACTTTACAGAGGTAATAAACCATCGGTCCGTCACCTACAACCTTTTGGATCAGTAGTGTACGTTGGAATACCGAAGCAGAGACGTGATGGCAAACTCGGTCCAAAAGCCAGAAAATGATTCATGGTGGGTTATGCATTCCGTACAAAAGGCTACAGAATATGGGTTCCGGAAATTGACCAAATTATTGAGTCATGTGACGTAAAATTTGAAGAGAACATCCTTTATAAAAATAGTGAGTCTACAAGCAGTGGAGCCTTGATGGGCCCATTGTTCGATGATCTTCCCAGTAGCACTGAGAATGAGAATACAATTGTCGAGGTTGCACCTGAGGGTACTCCAGGTCCCTCCAATTTACATCAAGGTTCTCAGCGTGATGGGGAGGAGACCACGGACTCTGGGTCCAGTTCCAGTGATGATGAATCTTCAACATCTTTGAGAGAGGTAGTTTTTTATAGGAAACCCAAACCTCGTCCTGACGGTTCTAGAGTGGACATCTACTATTATGAGCAAGGGAAAAATCAAAGACTCAGATCCATATATGACGTTGAAAGGTACTGCCAGCAAAATAATATTAAGTTTAATCCAAATCTGTTTGATTTCAAAGGTAAAAATGAATACTCTGGTCCTGTATCCTCATATATATCACCATCAGATGTTTCCGACAGTCCCGAATCAAATTACCTAAAGCCTAGTGCGTGACTAGACGTAGAAGTACCTCGCACCTTTAAGCAAGCTATGAGGTCTATGCAGAGGGCGATGTGGGAAGCAGCAATGCAAGCCGAAATCCAGGTAATGCATGAGCGAGAGGTTTGGCATTTGGCTCCATTGCCTGCCAACGTTGTCCCAGTGGGTTGCAGATGGGTATATGCAATCAAGAGAGATGAATTTGGAAGGATCGCACGATATAAAGCTAGGCTAGTTGCCCAGGGTTTTAAGCAAATTAAAGGTGAGTCCTACGATGACACCTTTAGCCCTGTGGTAAACTTTGGTGTGATCCGACTATTCTTCTCCCTCTTGGTTTCGCATGGCGGATGGCTTCACATTCAGTGTGATGTTACCAGCGCCTATCTGTACGCTCCGCTGAAGGAGAACGTCTATATGTCTCAACCTCCCGGTTTCATCATTCCCGGAAAGGAGCATTTATATTTGTTGTATGAGACTACTCATACAACAAGAATGCTTTAATCTGATATAAATAAATTTCACTGCACTCTTTTCTTTTACTTCCTATTACTAAAGAGTATGCACTGTGAAAGCCTTTGCTGAAAAATGATCCTTGTTTAATTGCAGAAAGTAGTTTATCTATTGCAGTAAGTGTTTAAAAAAAGACTAAATGATGACAAAAAAATATTTAAATAAAATACCAGCTTTATTAAGATAAAAAATATAAAAGTATCGTTATATGAGGAAAAACTAATGCATTAAAAATGTTTAATATAAACAAAAAAAAGATTGGCCAGCAATATATTTCATGACAGAAATTAAGTATCACTCAGGAGCTGTACTGGGAGTTCATTTATTTAAAGGCTATATCAAAAATACGCTCATCATATGTAATTTAATTTATTATCTTGTAATTATTTTAAACTCCATCGATGCATCTTTCAAAAGTCATGATTCAGATTAAAACAAATAAACTCCATCAATGTAGCTCTTCAAAAACGATGTATCCAAGTTAAAAATGGTCTTATTTAATTATGTGATATTAAAAACAGAGTACTTTACCACGACAGTCATCTCATCATTATATCGGCGAAAACAAAACAAAAACGGATAGGAGCAAGATAGACTCAGCACATCACATCACATCAGCCGTAGTTGAATATCGCGGCGTTCTATAAATAGCTCGGCCGAAGGAGAGCACACGTCGTGAAAAACCGGAAGTGGGAAACTCCCCCTGTTCTAAACAACGTGACTGGATGAACGAGCATCGCATACGCCGATGTGGAAAAACGTCAGCACGTGAGACGGTAGCGCCATCTCGTGGCTAAGTGAGCTACCTCTCATTCAAAATATCGTTTATGATGAAATGTGGTGTGAAAAAGGCTTGTAAGCAAAGATGAGAAAGTCAACAGCGAAGATGACAAAGTCGGCAGCGAAGATGACAAAGTTCGCGAGAGTGAACTGTGGTATAGTTAAAAGACTGCTAAATAAAATAGCTGAAATAAAAAAGGTAAGAAAAGTATCTAGTAATAAATGAAACAAATAAAAATAAAGTATTAAGATATTATAAGTGATAGGAAAAATTGGGATATGGCTAACATTTTTGCAAGCTAGATCGCGCCCTGTACGGACTTCATCAAAGTGGAAGGGTGTGGTATTTTGAAATACATGAAGTACTCACTAAAATTGGCTTCAGTAAATTAGAAGCGTGTAATTGTGTGTACACTTTTGGTACAGGCATCGTACTGCTCTTATATGTTGATGATATGGTCATTCTAGGTAGAAATATGAAACTCATCAATGATGTTTTGAAGTTAATACAGAAGCATTTCGACATTAAGATACTGGGAAAGACTCGTAAGCTTTTGGGTGTTGAATTTGAAGGAGAAGGTGATTCTTTGGTAATACATCAAACTCAATATATTGATGAAGTCTGTAATAGATTCAAAGAATACAAAATTCCTGTTTCCAGTTTACCCATAAGTAAAGGCACAATCTTTTCAAAGTCTGACTGTCCTACTTCTCCACCCGATATCTATCAAATGACAAAATTACCATATCGCAGTATTTTAGGATGTCTATCATTTCTTGCAAATCGCACTAGGCCTGATATTTCATATTCTGTTAATATCTTAAGCCAGTTTCAAAGCAATCCAGGTTTACCTCACTGGGAGGGTTTAATTCATCTACTAGGCTATGTTAAATATACACGTCATTATCACCTTAGGCTACAGTGAAAGTCCGTTCGTTTGGTAGCATTTACCGATGCAGACTTTGCAGCTAACCGTGACGACCGAACTTCCATGGGAGGGCAAATAGTCATGCTCGATAACTCTCCCGTTGACTGCCGTACCTTTAAGGAAAAGTGCGTCAGTTTATCAACGATGGAATCTGAGTTTGTGGCAATGACTGAGGCCACCAAAAACTTAGTTTGGTATGATCGGATACTGCGGGAATGCTCAGTGAGTGGTATCATTCCTGAACGTAGTCAAGTAGCAGAACTAAGGGCAGATAACCAAGCAGCCATAAATTTCATTAAATCCCCAGTTGAGAATCACAGGTCAAAACATATAGATGTCAAGCTTTTCTTTATTCGTGATTTATTTTACAGAGAAGTCTTCAGTCTTAGTTTTGTCCGTAGTAAGTCCAACCTGGCAGATGTGTTCACCAAGCCTCAGACCAAATTTGACCTTAAGAGGTTTGTCGATCATCTATTTATCACCGAATAAAAATCTTATATAAGTGTTATTATACGTACCTTTTACCATCTTCACTTTTATTGTATGTATGCATTTTTAAGATATATGTAATTTGTTAAACGCAATCGTAATTTTATAGGTGTTAGAATGTGTTTATACAAAATCTTGTTATCTTTTAAATTTCTTAAAGTGCAATATTTTACATACATATTTTTAAAAATTGACCTCTTGACCCGGTGATATTGTTACAAAGAATTTTTTTTTATATACTTTGTTCTGGTAAGGGCCCTACTAGACAAAGCCCGTTTAATGCTATTAGAATTGTTAAAAATTGTTAAATCGTTATATAGTGTTTATAATGGTTTTATATTCTGTTACCTTATGTTTTGAGATGTTTTAAATTGTATTTTTGATATGTTATTAATTTTAGTCTCTTCCTAGGCATCTGAGGCGTCATCTTCTTTTTAACATCAATAAATTGCATGCATAAATTAGATCTAGATCTTAAGATGATGTTTTTGGATGCCAAGCATTTTTCCTTAAATTTCTGAAAGTTTTTGAAGATTTAAATTATTTCAAGTTTTCACATTAATAAAGTTTGTTGTTACAAATGTTTAAAGTTTACTTAGATTTATCAAGAGTGTCATATTGTGTAAAACCCTTCAAATTGAAGGTGTTGTCTTATTGAATTGGTGGTACGTATATATTTAACTTTGAGTTGTTTAAAATTGCACATTTAATCTTCATGTATATTTAATATTCATATATTCAAAATTGTAAACTTAAAATTTAAAGGATTTAAAATTGTTATATACAAATTATTTTTCTATTGTATAAGTACTTTTTGAGGATTCATCTTACAAGTTTTGTAAGAGTATCGAGCTGCTTTTACTTTTCCTCCCTGGTTATCCCTGCTGGTCCATGTTAATATTTTTGGAGTTGAGATCATGTAATTGGGATTCATGGATAGGAATTGTCTGTTTAACTGCTTAAAGTTTTAACTTCAACTTAAAATATGTTTAGAGTTTGAAGTTTTTGGCAGTAGTTATGCGTTCTAGTTGGCACATCATTTAAGATGGCACATTGTTATAGTTGAGTTCTTTTTTAACTTTTAATTTTATTTTACTAATACGCTTTTATCTTATAGTAAAAATTTAATCCAGTTTTTAAAATTTTGTTTTTTTTATGTAGTAGTGTCATTAGTGTTCTTTGGGATTTTTCATACCTTATTTATTTTTTATTTTTTCAGCTTCATGTCATTTCTGACATTTTTATAGCTGTTTTTGCTTAGAGACAGTAAGAGGGGGGGGGCACTTGTTGTAAAAACAAGCCTCCAGTTAATAGTTTCAGTCTTACTGTCTCATATACACTTTTACACACATGCATTTATTAACTTTCATCCATATTTTGTCTTTATTTATACTCACTAATCACAGTATAAAGTTCATAAACATTGCATTTCATTAGTATACATTTATCATGAAAAACGTAATTTCAGTAATTAATATGTGCTTAACTTACCCATACTTCGTTAATTCTTCATTTAGTACTTTTATTTTATTCATTAGAAACAGTAAATTTCACTTTACAATAGTTTTTAATTTCAATTTACTTTACAAACATTTTAACGTCACGCTGCAGTCAACACACACGGCGATATTCGATTAATCCTAGAATCGAATATTCGATTAGTGAGTTCCCTGGTTCTACGATAGATGGCGACAGAGGAGTTACTTTCTGATTCGCCGTTTCATTAATTATTCATGCCGTAGGCCACGCGTCACTTCCGTGACAGTTCTAGAACTTTGTTATCATTGGTAGATGAGCTGTTGGTCAGGTATTTATACGCTGTACTTTACGTTCACCAGCACCACTACTTCGGTTTATTGTTTTTAGATCTTCACGTAATCGGTCGAGCCTAAGTTCAGCTCCGGCCGTTGTGATGGAATGGCGTTGTGTCTTAAAGAAGTAAGTGTCGCTATTTACCCTTGCAGCTCTTTACTCATAATGAATAAGTATGATTTATATTTTAGTTATGTGTCGTGATTCATATTCAATATGTGTTGTCTATATCATAATAGTATTCAAGACCATCCAGCTGTTTATTATGCTAAAATATCGAACTGGACTTTGTTAATATCATCTTCTGTTGAACTTTTACTTTCAATAAATTGAACTGGATTAGAATACTTGCCTATTTTAATGAAGCAACATCTATACACATCTTTGATTTTCTTTTGCCTTATTCAACAAACATTCAACTACATTTTCACCTCGCTGTATGAGCTAATCAATTCCAGCTAAATTCCATTAGCGTTATTTGCTTGTTTGAATCAAGTGTTATAAGAAAATAGGCTTTATTAAATGCCATTTTCTTAATAATTATCCACTGCTTTATCCAGATTAAATCAAGCTAAAGATATTGATATATTTTTCAGTAAAACTAAAATAATTTTACATTGTTCACAGTATAATAGTTGCATAATCAGAGAGTCCCTAGAAATTTTGAAAAGAGGCGATAATGCATGTAATGATGTATTATCTTTTCAGATCCCTCGTATATGGTATAATGTATTGGATGTCACTGGAGTTTTTGGTTTTTGCTGACCTCTCCCCCAGCTTGTATTGGTATCATCCCAACTTCCTTCACTCCCTCCAATTCATAGTGGATTCGTTTCACCCATTTTGGACCTGTCCAGAGCGCGCCATTCAGAGCTGCATCTTCTTGACGGCTTGTGTTCAACTGAGGAAGGCTAATGTTTGGCCGAAAGCTTTTGAATTTTTAACATCTAATAGTTTTAATTTTTAAAACTGTGTTTTGTTTTATGGCACCTCTGTAGTAACAGCAAATCATCAATGTGTTTACATTGTATTCTAATGTTATCTACAGTTAAGAATGACTCGATAAGATGGTATAACATAGATGTGATTCATCGGAGGTCATCCTTAATGTTTTAACAATCGTAGTTGGATTTAAATTTTTGTCACATAAATGGGCAAAGGTAAAAAAGAAAATGTTTTTGTAGTGGGATGGGCAAAGTAATTTAGATGATTATTTAATTAATGTTGCAACAAAATCCCAAACACATCAGAAAAAACTTGTAAAGTTAGGATTTGTTTTACTGGAGTCATTCTTGCATTTTGACATTAAACTTATTACCTGTGTAACAAGAGTTTGAATCCATATGAATACAATAGCAACATATGCATGAGAACTGTCATTACAATAAACATAAATAGTACCTGCTTTCCTTTTATCATTACTTATATGAATACATCAATTTCTTTCAAGATAAAAAGTGTACTATACCAATTCAAAAATCTCTTCTTGAGAACTTTATCAACTTCTGAATTCCAAGAGGTTTCAGGGTTCTCTTTTAATGGTTTTACAAAAACACAAATGAGAAAATTAAAAAGAATGAAAAAATTAAAAGGGAAAATAGTTACAAAATTAACTTAAAAGTGAGAAAAAATACAACATAACTTTCCATGCCTTTATTGATGTCTAAGGTAATTTTCTCCAATCATCATCTTCACACTATGGACTGCACTCAATAACGTAACATTGGTGGGTTTTTTAAAAGCAGGCAGGCTTTTATTTATACTTTTAGTGTGTACTTTTGTTGAGCATGTCTCTAAAAGGAAGTTGTGCCATTAAACCTTATTCAACTAACCAACCTGACTATTTTTCAATTGGAAAAAACTATATACTATTTGAATATTAATAAATATATATATTCCCTTCAAAACAAAAAAAAAAGATAACATTGACATTGAAGTTATAGTTGTCAGCTACAAGTACCGTTAAAAATTTCAGTAAAAAAACAGAAAAAAACAAACCAAGACTCTCCATAAATTTACACTAGTTCTTGTTTAAATGCATACGATTGAGTTTCTCTGTAATAATTTTATAGTCATTTCCCTTTTCTTATATCAGATATCCTGTGGGAATTTCCATATCTTTATCTAAAGATATTATTATCTTTGTAACAACCTGTAATTCAAAATGCATACTTTTAAAATTCTTTTACAATTTTATTGGAATTATTGAAGAAGAAAATTAGGTTTAAAAATTGTTTTATTAAAAAATAGAATATTTTAGAAAGGGGAAGTTTGTCTCTGCAGAGTAAGTAGAGATTTTTATTGATTATCACTTTGAAGTTTAGGATTTATAATTTAGGTAAGATATTTTTCAAATATTGTTTTAGGCTATTTTATAATTTATGTTAATATTTATAAAAATTTATAATATATTATTAGTATTATTAAAAGTAGTAGAATTTTAATGATATATGAGTTAGAAAAAATATATTAACCTTCTAAATACATAAATCTTACACAAAATTTTAAAAAAAATGAAATTTAATCTGTTAAATTATATTCATACATATCAGAGCTTTACAATTCAATTTTAAAAATACTTACATTTTTTAAATTTATTTTTCTTTTATTTATTACTAAAAAATTATTTTCAAAAAATATTCGCACATTATGAAAAATATATATATATTGTGTTACTATTTTAAAATATTCTTCAAAACATTATTAATATTGCTGCACAAAAAATAATTACAAAATTATTTCATTAAAAAAACAGTCACAAAACTATTTCTTATGTGTTATAAGTTAAAAAGAAATACATGTAATGTTATGCACATTAACAATGCATGTTATTCTCAGTTTTAAAAAGAATTCTAAATGATATAATACACGAGTTGAAAAACAAACAAAATAAGAAAAATGAGAATATTTTTAAAGTACAATTTTTAAGAAGCGTAATTCGCTAAAGTATTTTGATTAATTATGAAAATGAAACATAATAAGTTAAACGTATAAAAATCCAAAAGATGGCAGCATCAAATATTATTTAAATCTATTTAAAGACTAGAAAAATAAAAGCTCTCTTGAGCCTCTATACTTGTGACTAATCATCATATTAAACACAATTTCTCCTAAGTTAAAAAATAAAATTTTTATTAATTATTCATAAATAACAATGTATTATAAATTTACAGAGTCTACACAGGAGATATAATACATTGTTGGTAAATAACAATGTATTATAAATTTACAGAGTCTACGGTAAATTCACCTATTAATTTCTCTGTTATTTAACAGAATCTCTCTTTTTCTAATGTCTGTAACTTTACATAAGACTTAAAATGATGGATTATCAGTAGATTACTTAATTTCAGAGAAAGTGTTTTAAAAGTGTATGTTTCTGTAATTTTATTAAATTTTGATTAATTTTCTTTCACTTGCCTTCGGATTTCAATATTTCAGGTGCACATTGAAGTGTGTCAGGTGATGGAATTTTTCTTTGTTGCATTTGTGTCAGGTATAAATGACCTGTGCAGCACTCTACTCTGTAATAACAATGCCAAACAAACCCGCCCCCCCCTACACCCCACAAAAAATCCTTTGCCTCACTTTCAGCTCACAAATTTTACGATCTTCAAATCATTTTACATTTTATTAAATATTTTCTTCTGTATTTATTACTTTTTTTTGGTAATAATAAATAATCTTCTAAATTCCATTGGGGAGGCAAGGAAAGTTTACCCTCCCTCATAAAACAGATTGAAAAAAAAACTAAATTAAATATTTGTAATATAAATGAAAATTAAAATGACAGTATGGAACACGGGGATCATCCATAAATTATATTACACTTCAACAGGGTGGGATTTAAGGAGTGTGACAATGAGAAGTGGTTAACAAGTTGTCCATGTCACATTTAAAACATGAAAAGTAACTGGAAATTTTTTGCAAGCAGCATAATAATGTTTATCAAAAATATCTATTTTTTGTCATGTAGTATTTTTCTTTTTTAAATTGCAACACCTTCAAGTGTAAGTGCCCAAGATATTAACAATTTTACAGTTCTTATGTCAGTAGGTAATAGATTATATGACATTTTTTTACATAAAATTAAGTTTAAAAATTGTGACATCGCAACTAGGGAGGGCAGGATATTATTCCAGCATGACAATTTGTGACATAGGGGATATGAGGAACAATCCTACAAAATTTGTGTAATATAATTAAAAAATTATCCCAGAAGAGGTAAATATTTTCCTTACATCTCATGCTGAAAATGAGCCTTTTCATGTGAAGATGAATAATTGAAAAGAAATGGACTCTGTTTTATTTCTGTATTGAGAGATTTTTAAACAGTATGAATATTTAAGGATTAAACTTCCTTGAAATGCATAATTTTAATTTTTAAAAAAATTTTAATTTTCCTAAAATTGATTTGGAAATTTTATATCTCTTCTTATTTACATTTGTGTCAAATTCAAGTTTTTTTTTTTTATGTCACTTAAGAAATTTTTGTGCATCCAGTACAGGTGCCTGAGTACATACGGAGCATTTTTTTCCAAAAAAGCTATTGAATTATTTGTTTAACTTATTTTTATTAAGATTATTACTAGAAACTGTGGAAAAAAAGGAAAAAATATTTCATTCATTGATGAAAATTTGGTAAATGGGGGATTTTGTGGTAAAAAATAGTGACATATGGCCCAATACGCAAAACACTACAGAAAAATATATTGTATGTATCTTAATTTTCTTTTTACACTTCATACTTCTGACATTGGTCAAGGCAATGAACTAAAATCTAAGAGATATTTTAAATGTTTCAAAACTCATACCATATCGCACATTTTTACAAGCTGATTTTCATAAAATTCGTCGGATTTCTTTCCATGAAAACATCCATAAAACGAAAAATATTTATTCTAAAATTAAATCTTTAGTTCATTGCCCTCACAATAGTATAAACAACATGCAATTTAAATTTCATACTGATATTCTAATAATTTTTTGACAAATCATGTTTTGCATATGGAATTTTCACCAAAAATTACATTTTCCAAAAAATGAATTTAAAGTTTAGATTTATGTTTTATTACAAGAATTTACACAGTAATATGCATCTAAACTTCACTGTTTTATGAGCCATTCACATTTTTTGAAGTACTGAGTTCTTGTTTATTTCTAGAAGACCATAGTTTTGCCCCCCCCCCCATTCCCAGTTAGTACCTTTAAATAGTACTTCCGGTCCTTTAAACAATACTTCCGGTTTGAGTGAAAGATGTTGAGTAGTTTAAAAACCGCTACAACTCCAGTTCTGTTTATCCTACAATAAAAATAAATACAGTTTTGGAAAGGTAAAAAAGTTGGGCTTTAATAAAATGTGATAAAATCATTTTGACAATTTTGGTCGAAAACTACTTTTTAAATGTAGTCAGATACCTTAAAAATATATGTAAAATTACTGTTTCATGATTTTGTATCACAAGTAACATATGATTGTGTAATAGGGATATTCCCTCTTAATAATTGTCTGAGTGCAACGAAGACTCATACACAGCGCAGTATTACTTTGCCCCATATATAGCTATGATGGATATTAAAACTTTTCGTCAAGCATAACTCAAAAAATATTTAATGGATTTCGTTCAAATTTTTATAGCAGGTACCTATAAAGGTGACGACGTCGTCTATTTATTAACAAGAATAAATGTCAAACCGTTTGGAAATTATATTAAAAAAATAGATAAAAAAGCACAATTAAAGTACATACGTCACGAAATTTTGTGCGTACGTCATTTTCACCGGCGGAAGATTTTCGTAGACAATCGGAATTGAAAAGTTCATGGAGTACATGGAGCAAAAAAAATATGCACGCACTAATATTCAGCACAATAAAATATATTTCAATTGAGTAGAAATAGAAAATTAATCTGGATTTTTTTCTGTTTGAAAGAAAAAACCCGCAATAACTTAGTAGACTTGGTAGTAGACTTGGCAACAGTAGACTTGGCAACAGTAGACTTGGTATTAGAGATTTGGCGCAAATCTCAGCAATAGCAGCTTTTTTTATTTCGCATGTGTAAATAATAAAAAAAAAATTCTTTGGTGTTTAAATAAAAGGTTTCGATTTATGGCATTATTTCTTTTTTTTCTCTCTCTCTTTTTAGCATTTTAAATGGGATTAATGAAAGGCATGTATTTTAAACTAAATGAGTGAAACGTTTATATTTAAATGAAATGAATTCAATATGAAAATGTTATAGGAACAATATTTGGCGATTTATCAACTGCACCAGGATAACATAAAAGTACCAATATATCAAACGGTATGTAGTATGTAAAATGAAACAATTATAATCACCCATCGTGCAAGAAAAAAAACTAATATTCTGCATTCAGAGGGAAAAATCCATCTCCTGTGCCGTAAGATTTGGCGAGTTCTTTTTTGGTGATAAGTTTTTCGATGTGATAGTTGGGATCTGAAGGATTTGGCTTACTTTTTCTAAATCTTATTTTTTTGCAGATGTAGTATTATGTAAATATATTTTTTTGCAGATATTTTTCTATTTTGTATATTTTCTATTTGGCATTTGGAAAAGAGATTTTTACCTTTTTATCTGTGCCTTCGGAAATATTAAAAAATAAAAAAAGATTTACATATATCAAGCGTTTAATTTTTGTACGGACAACTTCTCCATTTTTAGATTTGGTACTTTTCGGTTAGCCGGGCGCCAGTGAAATTTATATATCTATGTATACATATATATACATATATCTATACATACACACATTTATATATGCATGTATGTATATATACATATATATATACACATACATATATGTGTGTATGTATACATAGATATGTATATATAGATATATACATTTCACTGGCGCCCGGCTAACCGAAAAGTACCTTAGATTTTAAATGCTATTTATTATTTACTAGCCGTTTATTAATTGTTTACAATTTACCCTCCTGACAATAACAATTATTTATCACAACAATGCCTCTTAGGTTTGTTAAATAAGTTTGTTTATGTGTTTTCATTACTTATTAAAATATCGAATATGGCGATAAAATTTCATTTTAGCATCGTGCTTAAATTTTTAAGATGGCGCAAAAACATGGTTTAATAAACGTATGTTTGTAAATATTTGAAAAACATGTTTTACCGCTCTCTTGAAAAATTTTGTAAGATGCTAAAACTACCTTTTGGCACCATTTAAAAAAATTTTCGCCAACCGACATAGGATACGAAACTTTTTCCCATTCAGATACACATGCAAGGCTGGTCTCAAACAAGAGTAAAGCTAGCAACAATATTGTTCTATTTCTATAAGAGTTACAATAATGATATTAAATACTCCGATTGGCTTTGGGCCCAATTACGAAAGTTTCTCCTAAAAAAACTGTAAAAGAGGTCTTTTACATTTGTTTCAAATGAAGCTCGGTCTACAAGGTATTAGTTAATAATACAAACAACACTAATGGCATGGAGGCAAAAGTTTTAATTTAAATTTATATATTTGAAACCCTTCCCCCCCCAAAAAAAAAGAAAAGAAAAGAAAGTTACAGTAATGAATTTAAAATGGCGTTAAGCCACGCTTTCTAACATAAGCAATTGGCTGCAAACGCGATAACGAAACTTTCGCCTAACTTAATAACATGTAGCTAATATAGCCCTCAGGGTACTTTGCAGTTATACAGACCTTGTGGTTTTTTTAAAAAGCTTGAGACAATTCAGGTTTAAGAAGTGGAGATTTACTGTCAAATGATATAAACAACTATGAACACAAAACTGATGAATTATTATTCAGTTTTATGTATGTATTTAAAAAAAAATGCATCTGATTACACTTATTAGATAAATTACTTCTATTTGCATTTAATAACTGATAAACGGCTTCTGTATATTAAATGAACTGTTTAAATATTGGGAAGAGGTGGCGAGAGGTAGAAAGACAAGTAAACAAACGGGTAGACAGACAGGTAGACAGACGGGTAGTGAGATGGGTAGAGAGACGAGTAGCGACATAGGTAGGCTGACGGGTAGAGAAACGAATAGACAGACGGCTAGAGAGAAAGGTAAAAAGAGGGTTGACAGTGGGGTAGCGAGATAGGTCACGAGACGGGTAGCGACACCGGTAGACAGGAATGTAGCGAGAAAGGTTGTGAGACGTGTAGCGTGGTAGATAAAGAGACGAGGAGAGAGATGAGTACAGAGACGAGTTGACTGACGGGTAATGAGATTGATAGCGAGACGGGTGAAGAGTCTGGTACAAAAACAGACGGATAGTGAGACGGGTATACAGACGAGTAGGGAGACAGTAGATGGGTACGGAGATGGGTAAGAAGATGGGTAGAGAGGCGTATAGCCAGACGGGTAGAGAGACAGATAGACAAATGGGTAGCGAAGTCGATAGAGACACGGCTAGACATACAAGTAGTTAGACGGATAGACAGACGGTTAGAGAAATAGATTGGCGGGTAGCGAGACCGGTAGAGAAATATAGAGACGGGTAAGAAGATGGGTAGAGAGGCGTATAGCCAGACGGGTAGAGAGACAGATAGACAAATGGGTAGCGAAGTCGATAGAGACACGGCTAGACATACAAGTAGTTAGACGGATAGACAGACGGTTAGAGAAATAGATTGGTGGGTAGCGAGACTGGTAGAGAAATATAGAGACGGGTAGCGAGACCGGTAGAGAAATATAGAGACAGGTAGCGAGACGTGTAGAGAGATAGACAATCAGTTAGAGAGACGGGCAGAAAAACGGATAGGGAAACAAACAGATTGTGGAGAGACAGACTGACAGGCAAAAGAAAAGTCTGCGGATTGGCGCAGTAAAGGCGTATTAAAGGCGCAGGGGGCAGAGCCTCCTAGAGAATAATCAAGAAGTATCTGTTAAGCTTAACTTTGTAATATATATAATTTTTCAATTTTGCCGATATGGAGATTTAATGTAAAAGTTATTTTACAGAAGGCATCGAAAGATTTTTTGTATACTTTAATAGTAATTTAGACTATAGTTTTGCAATCTGGTTTGTAGCAAAACATGCTATCAATGTGGTTTGAAGTGTAAGAGTTTCTATAAACAGTTATACAAATAATAGATATATAATCAAGGAAGAAAATTTTTAAATTCATACACAAAAAAGGTGCAACAATGAAATTAAATTTGCGTTAAGCCACGCTTGATAGAATAATCTATTGGCTGCAAATCCAATTACGTAACTTTAAAAAGCTTCGCGTTTTAAAAGATCCGGCGTTTCTGTTTTTCAAGTTTTGCGCAATACGCGCTTAAGAAAATGAGATTCTTTGCCACATGTTAAAAAAAATTATGACAACACATCTGATGAACGGTACTTCTTTTCTATTTTTTTTAACAGTGTATATGAATTTATATATGATATTTTGTAATTCTATCATTTAATTTGCTCTTTTTCTTTATATTGTAATTGTTAACCCTATGTTCTCAGCAATATCACTCAGACTAATCCCTTTGAGGGAAGTCCTAGTTAAGACATGTTCCCATATTTCATGTTATATATTTGTTTAAACTCTCTAATATAGATTGCTCTGTTGCAAAGTATAGTGTGGTAGATGTAGAATGTATCTCCAAAAAAGTATCAGTATTAAAAAATTATCACAAATTGAAAATTCAACTAATAATAGTATAATTCAGGTAGGATATATTTACTTTAAATTAAAAACTATCATATTATGGAAATTGTCAAAAGAAAGAAAACTATTTTATGATGATCGTTCAATGTGTTTTTTTAAGTGCTTGTTTTCAGTTAGATAATATTTGTTCTGAGTATTTCATAAAATTTGATATGCATATAGGAATATATGAAGTTCATATTTATGTAAATATCTTTTGTTTTTAACCTTATCCTACTTTAAAAGTCTAAAATATTGTGTATAATCATTACAAGGCCAAAAACTGATTAAAAGTTTGATCACTTAAACAAATTCAGAGTAAAATTTCGGTGTCCTAAAAATCAGACACCCCAGGACCATTCTGCTATGCTTAAATCGAACCTTGATTAAAAAGGAAAATCATGTTTATAACTTATTCTTTCAAGTTAATAACAAATTTAAAATGGTTATTATAACAACTTATACTCCATTTGTGGAGACCAGAAAATGAAATTAAACAAATGCACATAGAGATAGGTGATGATTAAAGACCTGAGACTGTGCCAGGAGCACTAAATATACAGTCTTAGTTTTTGCTGTTCTTTTTTATATTTCGGCTGCTTGTTTATTGCTTTTCAGTGCTAAAATTGACGATTTTGCGGGAATGTGGTTCAAAACTACAACTATGACAGTATTTTCTAAAAGATCTTTTATCTTTAACAAAAATTGAAAAACATCTTTCGATTACAAAGTTTATGAATAAGAACATCTGCCATTTCATGCTTTTCTGATCAAAAATGAATTTAAAAAATGCATAATGCCAGTTTAGATTTGAGATCAGCCTGAACAAATCAAAAGAAAGAATAAAATTAGCAAACTAGGGATTTGAGCGAAAAGTGTAGCTCCGCGGCGATGTCTCTGCAACCAGTATGTTTATTTTTGTTCTCTCATTTCGGCGATATGAGTATAGAATATTTCATTTCTATCTTACCTTTTTAGTTGTTATTTAACACACTGGTGCTTATAAAGACTCTTTATGGCAATTATGCTTCTTTATTTCACATAAATTTCTTTTGAAGAAAAGATCAAGTTATTCACAAAAAAGTTGAAATCAAATGCATCTTTACCACTAAAACTCTTATTCTCTACATTAGTTTATTTATTTTTACAAAATGAAAATAAGATGTGGCTGAATAACATGCAATAAAAGTTTCTTGTTTGCAGTTAAAAAGCCTTGTAAAACCGTAACTCTAAATTGCAAACATAATATTCGATTTACTTTGGGAATTGTAAACTGCACTCTGATCATCTACGTCAAACGATAAATTAAAAAGCGTCTTAATTTTTTCAAAATATTTTGTGATTTTCAATAAAAGTACAAAAAGTGTTAAATTTGAATGGTAGCATAAATTGTCGAAAAATTGGATTTTTCTTGAAACAGTTTTTGGGAATGAATATAGTTTTTAATGCTATGTTCGAAAATTATTTAAATTCAATTTTCTTCATTGATTTTTGTTTCTCATCAGAAATTCTTTGCTCTGATATATATTTTTGATGAATTGTAAAATAAGATAGATTAACAATTTCATTTATTGCAGATGAATATATCTATAAAAGTAGTTAAAGAGAAAAGATTAGATATTCATTATATCACTCCATAACGACCAAAGTATTTAAAGTGGGAAATATGGAACAAAATATTACTTTACAAGGGCATTTTGGAGAAGCACCTTCTGACTCGCATCAAGGAACATCATTTGTTTGTAAAGTATGCAACAAGAAATTCTCTAAGAAGAGTGTTTTAAACAGACATCTATTAGTTCATACTGGTGAGAAACCATTTGTGTGTGAGATATGCAACAAGAAATTCTCTCAAAAGAGTAATTTAAATAAACATTTGTTAGGTCATACTGGTGAGAAACCATTTGTGTGTGAGATATGCAACAAGAAATTCTCTTGTAAATGTAATTTTAGCCAACATCTGTTAATTCATACTGGTGAGAAACCATTTGTGTGCGAGATATGCAACAAGAAATTCTCTCAAAGGTGTGATTTAAACAAGCATTTGTTAACTCATACTGGTGAGAAACCATTTGTGTGTGAGATATGCAACAAGAAATTCTCTCAAAAGGTTGTTTTAAAAAGGCATTTGTTAACACATACTGGTGAGAAACCATTTGCGTGTGAGATATGCCACAAGAAATTTGCTCATAGGGAAACATTAAGCAAGCATCTGTTAGTTCATACTGGTGAGAAACCATTTGTATGTGAGAGATGCAACAAGAAATTCTCTCAGAAGAGTAATTTAAATAGACATTTGTTAGGTCACACTGGTGAGAAACCTTTTGCATGTAAGATATGCAACAAGAAATTCTCTTGTAAGGATAATTTTAGCCAACATCTGTTAATTCATACTGGTGAGAAACCTTTTGTGTGTGAGGCATGCAACTAAGAATTTCTCTCAAATGAGTCATTTAAACAATCATTTGTTAACTCATACTGGTGAGAAACTTTTCGTGTGTGAGATATGCAACAAGAAATTCTCTCAAAAAGGTGATTTAAACAGGCATTTGTTAATTCATACTGGTGAGAAACCATTTGTGTGTGAGATATGCCACAAGAAATTCTCTCATAAGGAAAAATTAAGCAAGCATCTATTAGTTCATACTGGTGAAATACCTTTTGTGTGTGAGATATGCAACAAGAAATTTTCTGACATGAATCATTTCAAAAATCATCTGTTAATAAACTTTTTGTTTGTGAAATATGCAAAAAGAATTTCTCTCAAAAGTAATTTGAAACATCATCACTTAATTCATACTGGTGAGAAATTTTGTTTGTGAATCATGCAATCAGACATTTTCATAAAAAAGTAAACTAAGTACTAATGTACACTCTCATCATTTGGGATTTGCTATTAACTAACTTTGGTACTTCTTTTTTTATAAGGCCCTTGACATAAATTATTCGCAAAAGAGTGTGATTTCTTGCCAAAATTTCTAAATTTATGCTGCTCACGTTTGTAATGGTATGTCATATTTTGTATTATATTATTTAAAGTTTCATTTATGTATTATATAAAATAATCTCATCATACATATGAAATTTGTAAATATTGATAAAATTGCTTATGTGCTTGTTACATTGATTGTTATTTCATACAAAGTCAGATGAGTGTTTAAAATGTAAATAAAAGTTGGTATAAAATGTTTGAAATATTTTCTTTTTTCATCAGGCTAATTTTATTATGATGTCAGTACCAATATGTGGGGTTAAATTTTAAGTTTCTTATTTTCAAGTTTGGCAACTTTTATAATGTTTAAATATTTTAAAAATTAAAAAATATGCAATGCAGAATTATATTCAATTAGTGAAATGAGACATATATCTGTGTTCACCTTACATCCCTTGGCCGTGGATTATTAAGAAGGTAAGATAAATATTAAACAACATGCTCATTTTTTTAAAGTTAGTAACCTTGTATCACCCAATATAACTCAGAAAGATGTATAACTCCTTAGAAAAAGATCCTCTATTTCATACTTTTGATGCAATTTTATGAGATTTGTACTGCTACTATCTGTTTTGGGACTTATTTCATTCTTGGGGAATTTCTCGAGTCAGAAAAAGTAAATATAATTAAATTTAAAAGTGCGATTTTTTTTACTTTTCTAAAATTTGCAATGGTAATTTAAATCTACTCTGTATGAAGTCTTTTATTGTCTGTTTGTTATCTATTCTTCTGCAATGTGCTTCATCCATTGAAGTTTACTGGAAGTTGAAATTTATCTGTAACCCTGTATTTTAAATAATATTTTAAATATCAAATAACTACTATCTATTTTTTCTTCAACTGTCATTGTCCTACAACTATGTGTGGTTAATATGCATAGATATGGCAAGTTAATAATAAATGAAATCTCTAACTAGTATCACTGACATAAGCAGAAACGTTATGTTTGTTTTAAAAGATCAGTTTTAATCATACCGCAAGACAATTAGAAAGATTCCCTCGTTCTGGATGACGCTCTATTATTTCTTTCTCTATATGGGCTACTTGTACCCATTCATAAGCTGGACTTTTAAGAGATTGCAAAAAAATTCACTCTCTCAGTTAGAAAACCAGCTTGCAAGTAAATTCATTTATTTCTACACCCTTGATCAACGCCATACCGTTATAGGTCATGCATATTCAAATTCGGTGGATTTCAATTTTGTTCATTTAGTCTATTATCCTGGACTCTTTACAGAAAAGTTGACAATCGAATAACACTGTTCTTAAAGGACTGCTTTACTGAAACTTTCTGATCACGAAATCCCATGTTAACCTATGGGAAAACGTAGAATAGCGATGACTCCTTATCGAGTATAATGATCAAAATATGATTTTCACCATCAGAAACTAGACGTCAGGTGCCGACGATGTGATGTGCGTTTTTAAAAATTGTCACTTAAATTTTAAATATTTCTAGGAAGAGGATAATATTTCATCGAGTGGAAATTTCAAAGTTTATACAGAATTTTTAAATAGTTAAATTTGAAAGTGACAGTTTTTAAAAATGCACATCATCGTCTCATGACGTCTACTTTCTGATGTTGAATTTCGTATTTTAATCATTATATTAGCTAATGAGTCATCGTTCTTCTAAGTTTTCCCATAGGTTAACATGGGATTTCGCAATGAAAAAGTTTCAGTGAAGCGGCTGCTTAAGCAGTTTTAAATGGCTGTACACTTCATCAACAGTATAAGAATTTATGCTTACATTTCCAGGAGATGCAATAGAGAAACTTAGGTACTTACTTTCTATAGTGGAGTTGGTGTAACTTTGGTTTAAGGCAGCGTTAAAAAAATTTAACTCCAGGCTATAACAAGAGGACTATGTTTGTGAAGAATTGACACTAGGTGATTATTGAAAGGGAATAACACTAGGACCAAGTGAGGAAAAAAGTCGCCAATAAGTCAAAGAAACAAGCCCTAACACATGCCATCTATAACTTGTTGCCTCTGCCCAGTGGAATTCATTGTTATCATTCATTTGCATTTAAAATATAAAACAAAAAATAAGCAGTCTTTAGCCAGATACAAATGGGACTTTTTTGGGGAGGCTGCAAAATATGGAATTAATATAATATAATTGAGAGGCGCTCTGCAATAGCAATACAAGTCAAGTTACCTTGATTCTCAATATTCAGATTTATGTAACATATTATTTATCATGTAAGGAAATATATATTATAGGATCATAAGTAAAGAACAGGTGCTAGAAAAGACTTCTTGATGGGAATAAACGCAAAAAAGTTATATTCTAAATTAAAATGTTGAAAGAAAATATAAAAGGTATTTCTATATTTGGTCAAGCATGCATATAATATCCTTGTATCTGAAAACTCCATTTTTCACTTGCCTTGTTATTGTAGAGGGCCCCTCAATTACATGCTTAGTGTATGTCTAAAGATGTTGTGATGAATTTTATGTCATATTTGAAATTTTATTAGCAAGTTCTTTTAAATTTTCTTTGTGATTTGCTATTACTTGCCTGTCAAATACAGTGAGTGATTAGAGAACTACAAATCTCTGTTTTCTTGTGAAATAAGCTTGTGTAACAAAATCTCACAAACAGCCCATTTTTTTACATTGATATTAGATAACATTAACTAGATTCTTTTTTACTTGTTCAACTTAATAAATATTACTAAAGAATAATTCTTTACTCCCCTTAATTTTCTCATGAATTTATAGAAAAAATGTCATCTGTAATCAATAACACTCCACAATGTTAGTTCATGTTTAATTTTTTAGTGTAAAAATTTTCAAAGATATACCTAAGTACTTTTCACTTTGTTGATTTAAAAATAACTGTTTTATAAAATCGCAAACCTCCCATATTCGACAGAAGGTGATTCGAGAGAAAGGGTAGGTTATATACAACATTTTATGTATTAAAATTGTACGAGTTGTGAGTAAGATTTTACCACTTTTGTTAAAATAAGGCGTATATTTTAAAAATATTTTGACAACTAAAAAACAGACTTTTTTAAGAAGGATACACATAAAGCAATCACAAATATTAATTTTCAGAAGAGATATTTTTAAAATAACAATTCATTCACTCTCAAAGGTTTAACATTAGCGAAGGGAATTTGAGATATGACTGACCAACCCCCTTAAGGGGAGTTCTTTATCCGAACAAATAAATCTCTCACAAAAGTGTGCAAAATCTGTTCGTAAACCAAACATTTCTTTAACCGATCACCCATTGTATGATGCATACACACACACACACACACACGCACACACACATATATATATATATATATATATATATATGTAAAGTTTTTTAATATTATTAAAACCCATTTAAAGGAATAACAACACATAATTAGTAGCAGTTTTTGTCAGATTGAGAAGAGTGGTATTGAGGTTAGAATCCGACATTTATAATAAAATTTATTTTAAGGAAGTAAAAGATAGAAAGATGTACAGATAAACTGAAAGATTTGCCTTATCAACAATTTTTGGAAAAGCATATAAAAATTTCATTACGATTGAAATCATGCAATAAACTTCAAACTCAAGCTAATTTTCTATAATCAGGTTTTAACGACTAACGTTGACGTCAAATATGAACGAGTAAATGATCGTCTATGGAAACATTGTTATTTACATTTATCAGACAACAAAAAACATACATGGTTGCAGCAATATAATTATTAGTATGTTTGCAACACTGCAATTATTAGTTAAATTTACCAAATTAATGTGTGTTACGAAACAGTAAATGGCCAAATCAGCACCCCATGTTTGAAGGGTTTAAACACGGAAATTCTATGCTTTCAGATTTTTGGGGTTAATTGTTCTTCAAAACCTACTTACTTGTGACATTTCAATATTCTATGACTGTTAGAAGTATCTTAGTTATTTGATGATCACCAGTGAGTCAGTGACAAAAAGGCCCTTTTCAGAATCGCATATTTCGCAAAATATTAAATACAGAAACAGTAAATCGTGGAACCAGGTTTAGTTTGCCTATACTAATATCTGTTAAAAAGGAAAATTCTGTAGTTTTCTCCAAAACAAAGTTATCAGGGTGTGAAAAGTATGCCGAAGTGGTTCAAGAAAAAGTAGCTGCGGCCTGTGCAGACGGAGTGCCGTGCTAACACATATTTGCAAGTTATCTTTATTTAATTTAATGTCTTGGTTATAGTGTGCTTTACTCTTGCCTCCCAACGTGAGTAGCTACTCACTGCATTTACTTCTTAACTTAATTTATAATAAATTACAATTCACTTCTTGCAAAGAACAAGAGTTGTAACACTGTATTAATATATTTTGCTGTCAAGTACTACCAATTTATGTATCTTAATTATTTTCTTAAATAAATTAAAAATTATATTAAGAAAATAATCTGTATAAGTAATACATGAAAAGACATAAATACAAAGAAATCTGGTTAATTTGGAAAAGAATTATCATTTAACTGGAGCATGCAAAGACTATATTAGTCATCAGTCAGTTGTTGACGATTTTGCTCTGGGAGGAATCCCTTCAAGGAGAACTTTTTGAAGAGAAAGTGGCATGAATTCTCATTCTTGTACAAGGACTCTAAAAATGTTATACAGTAACATGTTCAGATTACATAGATATTGAAACTTTAAATGTTGGTTTCAAGATCCTAATTTTGTATATATAATTTTCCTAATCATACTCAATGTAAAAAAACACATTTTTTTACAGACTTTCCGTTCATAATACTAAAAGTAATCATTTCACTGTAAATATTATCCTTTACTTTGAAAAAGCAGATAAAAGACTCTGCAATTTATGTTATAATTTCTTCTGACCTCGAATATTTATAAGAAAAGCAATGACGAATGCACGAAGTACTCAGCCGCTTCCATATTGAAGGCATATAAATAACTTAAATGCCTCATTATACATATGCGCAAAACGTTAACGTTATGTTATATAGGTATAAGAAAACGATAAACAGTGATTTGGGGTTGATTAAAATGAAAACTGTTTAATGGTAAGCAATATAATAAAATAGGTAGATATGTATTTTATACAACACTTAATACTAAATGAATATTGACGTTGAAATTAAACTGATCCGTCAAACCGAGCCCTCTTGGTCAAAAGTTCCGTCAATTCTGCAAGGATGCATTCCAGTTTTTCTACACCTAAAAAAATAAATGTAATAGTTCCCAATGGTTGGAGTATCATAGTTCAGATTTTCTCCACCAGAGCAAAAATATGCCGGAACCAGGACCGTACCAATGCTCTCCCTACTGAGCTATCCCGATGATATCCTGGACTGGCATATTTCACTTTTATATGTTGGACAAGGCTGCGAACAGCAGCGCTAATTTCATTCATCCAAGCTATAACTATAGCATTTACATGATGGATCTTGAAATAGCATGGAAACTCCAGTATACTATGTAATTAGGTCGGGATAGCTCAGTAGGGAGAGCATTGGTACGGCAAACCAAAGTACCCAGGTTCGAGTCCTGGTCCCAGCATATTTTCGCTCTGTTGGAGAAAATCTCAACTATGATACTCCAACCATTGGATATAATTTACTTAGTTGAATAAACTTTCCTCTGTTCATTATGTAATAGTTATTAAGCACTAGGGCGTGAAGGACCCGTTTTAATCCCGAGAGGGCAGATTCTTTCACGAGTCATAGGCGAGTGCTGCAAGCACCCAAGGATCGACATTTTGGGTTTGGAGCAGCTTTGGTGCATATAATATTTTTTAAACGGTGGATTAATTATAATTAAGTTAGTAAGTAATGATTCACCTGTACTTAATTCTATACTAAAATGAAGCGTCTTGTGTCATCAATTTTCCATTTAACCTTATCGCTTTTTCATACTCTGATAATATGACAAATGAAGATTAACGATTTCTGGTTGATTTCTGCGATTTCTTGAACAGTTCACATTTTTGTTAAAAATGTTTCTGAATAGTAATATTTGAATTACTTAATTGCCGAATTTCTGTTATAAAATAAAGTGAAAGTAATATTTAATAAAGGTAATATTTTCTGTTATGGTCCTATTTTCTAAATAAGGTAATAATTATTATTTAGAAATATTGGTACTCAAAACAAGAAACAGCACACGTCTTGCCCGGATGGTGTTCAACAGTGATATTCCTGTAGCTGCAAAGCTCGCAAAAACTGAAATTTTCCAAAAGGATTGTGAAGAATAAAATCATGATCATAATCAGGAAGGCGATAATAGTGAATTTATTGAAAGTAAATTTCAAAAGTTCGAATGATAATGTGTTAAAATTTATAACATGCTCGTTTGGAGAAATTTCAACAGTAATATGAGTAGTATCAATTCATTAATGACCATTTAAACACTTAAAAGCTAATTGTAAACAAAGAAAAAAAAATTCTATAAATGTGTTATAATATTTTTTAAAAGTCATAATTTCATCAAAGATAGGTTATCCTTTTCTTAACAATACTAGATATTATTGATTTCCTAAATCATTTCTTGTAATTAAAATATCGTGATCCTCATCACATTAAGCAGCATCTCAAAGGTTGTGTCCCCACAACACCGATCCTAGATTATAGGAAAACATTTTTTGAAGATACCCTAGACAAAAATGTTCTTTTAGGATATGAGTAACATCTATATAATCAAAATTATCACCCCCTTCCATTTTTTTCTGAAATTGTATATAATCCTCACACTCTAATTATTAACAAACATACTATGTATAATGAGTAAAAAATTTCCAAATGGCTCCTTAGCAACATACCAAAAATGTTTACGAAAACAACATTTTCTTGGATATTGTGATACCGGTACCTGATTGCATCAAAATACAGAACAAATGATCAAACATAAATGGAAATTTAAATAGCAAACTATTGTGTCAGTATTTAATAATTTTTATGACCACAAATAATAAAATTCAATTCTGAATATAACTTCAGTTTAAATATATTGAAATTACTAAACTGCTCTTTCCTTAAATTTTCGTTTTTTACTCCTTTTAGGTAGATTTCGTAAGAAATACTACCTATTACATTCTCACCTAAGTTGGAAATTTTGAAAAATTTTTGCAGATCTACGCCGATCATGACTCCCAGAACCCAAAACCACCCCCAGTTCAATACTTTATATATCTATCTATCTATCTATCTATCTATGTCACTTTTTTCTGACCACGATAACTGAAAAAATTCTGCATAAATCTCTTCCAAACTGATACATAAAATCAAGGGTCATAAAATCTCGGTCAAGTTCGTTAATGGGCAAAATCGAACCAAGGAGGGGAGGGTGGGGGGGCTTTTTGTGAAAACAGAAAACCCCCCATAATTTCTTAATTATTATACGTATCGAATCCATTTAAAGTTATTAATACTTCTAGGAGAAGGGCCAAAAATTTATGTATGACAGATTTTTGATATAATTGAAAATGGCTCCAAGGGGGGTGAAAAAGGGGGGTTTTAGAAGAAAAAAAATCATAGCTTCGTCAATTCACAAGATATCAAATCGCGTACATTTATTATTAATCCTCTTAATATTATCTAAAACTTTTATATTGACAAGTTTTTTATAGGACCAACCGTTATAGCAAAAAAAAAATAAAAACAAAAAAAAATCCCTGCCGGCTCCACCTGCAAACAAGTTATTTTTCGAAGTAGGCGGTTCCAACTCCCGCATCTTTTCGAAACTGATACATAAAATCAAGGGGCATAAAATCTCGGTCAAGTTCGTTAATGGGCAAAATCGAACCAAGGGGGGGGGATGGGGGGGGGGCTTTTTGTGAAAACAGAAAAAAAAACATAATTTCTTAATTATGATACGTATCGAATCCGTTTGACGTTATTATTACTTCTAGGAGAAGGGCCGAAAATTTATGTATGACAGATTTTTGATATAATTAAAAATTGCCTTAAGCGGGGGAAGGGGGGGGGGTTTAGAAGAAAAAAATTCATAACTTCATCAATTCCCAAGATTTCAAATCCGCTTAAATTTATTATAAATCATCTTAATATTATCTAAAACTTTTATACTGACAAGTTGTTTATAGGACCAACCGTTATAACAAAAAAAATTAAAAACAAAAAAACCCCTGCCAGCTCCACCTGCAAACAAGTTATTTTTCGAAGTAAGCGGTTCCAACTCCCGTATCTGTTCGAAACTGATACATAAAATCAAGAGGCATAAAATCTCGGTCAAGTTCGTTAATGGGCAAAATCGAACCAGGGGGGGGGGATGGGGGGGGGAGGGCTTTTTGTGAAAACAGAAAAAAAACATAATTTCTTAATTATGATATGTATCGAATCCGTTTAAAGTTATTATTACTTCTAGGAGAAGGGCCGAAAATTTATGTATGACAGATTTTTGATATAATTAAAAATTCCTTTAAGAGGGGGGGGGGTTAGAAGAAAAAAATTCATAACTTCATCAATTCCCAAGATTTCAAATCCGCTTAAATTTATTATAAATCTTCTTAATATTATCTAAAACTTTTATATTGACAAGTTTTTCATAGGACCAACCATTATACCAAAAAAAAAAATTAAAAACAAAAAAATCCCTGCCGGATCCGCCTGCAAACAAGTTAGGTTTCGAAGTAGGCGGTTCAAACTGCCGCATCATCGTAAAAAAGGTCATTTCTTCTGCAATTCCTGACAAACAGGCGCCCCACGGTCTGCGTCTTCGAAATCTACCTGTGCCTGTAGGCCGAGCCGTCAGGGATTTTTTACATTGCAAACATTTCAGAAGAAAAAACATAACAGATTCCTTTTCATGTGAGTGAAGAGTCTAGTGCAGCAATAAAACAACATACGTTTTTTTTCGGTCCAAAACATAATAGTGATTCAAAAGTTTTTATGTAGTTGTAAAATATTTTTAAAAAATATTTCCACTCTATAATATTTTAAAACACAGCATTTTTCTACAGTCAGTCAAAATTATCATAAGTACTCATTTGAAGTTATTGAATTTTCTATAAATATGTTTAAGATTATAATATAGAAATAATTAAAAACATTTTTAAAAAGTATTCTTGAAAATGTTTAATAAATACCAAGATTTAAAGAAATATTTAGGCAAAATATTAGTCCAATATTTGCCATGAATTCGTAAAAAAAAAAAAGTAAGTTGAAAAATATACGAACATATTTAAAGTAAAACAACAGTTTAATTGAAACAAATTTTTTTTAGCCATATTTAAGATAAAGTAAAAATAACACAATAGTTAGATGCAATTATCTGAAAAAAAATTAAGTCAAAATAAATTTTTGATTTCATTTGTGTAGTTCCCCAAATGATATTGGATTTTCCAAGTTCATCACATCTTCCACAAAAATTACAGAATAAAATAATTTTCTGCAGCAGCTCAAAGCAAAAATGAAATAGGAAATATTTTCTCACCACTCGTTTAACTTTTCTGAATAGAAAATAAGATAGATTAACACTTAATTGTTTACATTCAAAGATGTATTGCGAATTAAAAGTTTTATGGCTTATAGGACTACAAACTAAAGGGAGTATTTACTAGAGTTTATGGATTTATTATGTAATTTCATCTTGTTTCAATTAAATGAGAAAATAAGTGCTCATGATTAGATTCTTGTTATTATAAATAGAAAACTTGAATCATTATCTCTAAAAGAGAGTACATACTTAATTACATAATCTGAGAAATGACATTTTGTTCTGCATACATAACTGTATATGACACTATGACAAAAGAGAAAGAAATCATGGCAAGCATGTACCTACAATATATGTTTAAATTCTTTTTTTTTTTGAAAAAAATTAATTTAAATTTAAAACAGATGTAGAAAAGCATAGATAAATAAAATAGAGCATAGTTAAATAAAATAAATATAAAGATAATTTTTAAATTACACTATAATTCTATCTATATAAATGTAACAAACCTGTCAAGAAAATTATTTAAAAAATCTTCCTTATGTTTTTTTTTCCTTTTATAACACATAAAAATTCAAATTCAGATCAAAAGTTCAAATAGCTTTTATTGGGTTACACAAGTGCACAACAGTTTAACTGACATTATTTTTATTTCACTGTTAATAACTTTGATATAAATATCATGAATCAAACTTCTCCTAGATAATTTCGTTGCATTTAAATAGTTACATAGAAAAATAATTAGCAGCATATATTGATAAGAGGAGTGTACTACAAATAATTTCGACATACCTCACAAAATTAATCTATTTAATTTTATTGATTAAAACAAATCCTTCTCTAACCAAAAAGATCCCACTCCTTTAATCAATAGCATGGTTCCTAAAAATCATGATTTTATTTAAAATCAAAACAAACATATATGCATTTTTTGTATAATAATCACAACTTAAAAATTCCAAATGGTGTTATTTAAATTGTGGTTAAATTTATTATGATTAACAGTATTAGTTAAGTCTTTATTACTTTATTACCATTTACAAATGGTAAACTACTTATAATATACATGAAATTTTGATTCTTTTATACATTTTCAATTAAACTCAAGCAAACTGCAATGGTTGCTATAACTCTCTCAGCTACTGTCAGAAGTAGAGGAAATTACTTTTTCATTTGAAATAAAATAAAAGTTTTCAACAAGCTTACGATGTTTCTCTTTTTCAGAAAAAGATTTCTTTATTATTTAAATATACAATTCTATTTAGAAAATTATTTTTAAAACATTACAAACAATTTTTACAGTTGCCTGTTAAAATACTGTCTTCCATCTTTGGATTAATTGAGTCAGGACTTAGAAATTTAAACTGTTAAATAAGAAACATTTAAGTTTGTATTTTTCTTCAGCATGGCTTTTACAGTATACTCCAAAAACAAAAAAAAAATTTCCTCTATATATGAAAGTGGAGTTGAGCTTTAAAAATATCATATTGAAAAGGAAATTTCACAAATACATTCATACTTTTTTATGGATGTGTTTTTAAATGTTTCTTTAGTAAGCTATTATCAGAATATTCTTTCGAGCACACTTCACAAATATATTGCTTCTCACTTGTATGTATACAGAGATGTAGTTTTAGAGAAGGGTTATGAGAAAATGCTTTAGTACACAGTTCACAAATAAATTACTTTTCTCCAGTATGGGTACGTAAATGACTCTTTAGAGCGCCATTGTGAAGAAATCCTTTGGAGCATAAATCACAAATGAATGGCTTTTCACCTGTATGGGTGCGAAGATGTACCTTTAGATGTCCTTTACAAGAAAATGCTTTTGAACACAGTTCACAAATAAATGGCTTTTCCCCGGTATGGGTGCGTAGGTGTATCTTTAGACCATTACTGTTGCTAATTCCTTTGGAGCATATCTCACAATAAAATTTTTTTTCTCTCGTATGGGTGGTAAGATGTTGTTTTAGATTTGATTTATCAGAGAATCCTCTAGAACACACTTCACAAATAAATGGCTTTTCCCCAGTATGGGTGTGTAAGTGCTTCTTTAGATGACTACTACTGCTACATCCTTTGGAGCATAAATCACAAATAAATGTTTTTTCTCCTGTATGTATACGGAGATGTAGTTTTAGAGAAGAGTAACGAGAAAATGCTTTAGGACACACTTCACAAATAAATATTTTTTCTCCTGTATGGATGGTAATATGTCGTCTTAGATTTGATTTTTCTGAAAATCCTTTAGAACACACTTCACAAATAAATGGTTTTTCTCCAGTATGAATTCTAAGATGGTTCTTTAGACTACTAATCTTAGAAAACCCTTTTGAGCATATATCACAAATGAATGTCTTTCTATTTGTACGATTTGGCTGATCATCATGTTGAACATATTTTAAAGAGCCCCCAACATCACTAATAATAGGCTTTTCTTCACTCTCAATAAAGAGGCTTTCTTTTGCTTCACACTCCACAGACACAGTTTTTACAGACATGCTACAGAAATACAAGATTTGTCTAGTATTTTTTTCAATTTGTAGCACGTTGAAATATTATTTTTTTAGTCAGTATTTCAGCATTTCATTTATAGAAGAGAGTTTTCTTCTATAAATGAAGAAGAGAGTTTTATTTATAGGAGAAATTTACAGTTTGAAAAAAATCTTAGAAAAAAATTTGAATAGAAAAAAATATTCTCCTACTTTGGTGTGAAGATATGTCACAGAAATTTACCACAGGAAAAACAAATTACTTCAAAGTTACTTTTTTACGGTACTTTTAATTTTTACTGGAATGCATACAGTGCCTTACTTCAAAGAAAATCTTTTTTTTTTTTATACTTCAAAGATGAACGAGACTTTCTTTTCTTTTTGAATCTGAAACAAAAAAGATGTTTTATTAATGAGCCTTTTTATCTGTAATTATTAATTTACTCCCATCCTAATATTTTTTTTAACTTTGTAGAAAAATTTAAATATTTTAAATTATTAAAAAGTACACGTAACTGTTTGTAACGTAAGTGTAATAAACGAAAACATATATTTTAATCACAAAAATAAAATAAAATTTGAAGGAATTTATGTTTTTTTTTCAATTATGTTAATAAAATATGTTTAGTAGGGGAATCTCCATATACATATTGTAACAGAAATGAAAATTTTTGGTACTTGTTTACTTTCTCTACTATCATTTGGAGTCAATAGAATCTGTTGCCAAACGATGTGATTAAAAGTCAATAATGGATAAGCACACTGTTACATTCACTAATGATATAAAAATGTTGTGTGCAATGCTGTGACAATGTTGCTACAATGTAGTCTGAAATGCTGCACATAATATGCATTGTACAGTCATCCAAAATAAAAGAAAAAAGAACACCCCATAAATTTTAATTATGAAATTGTCTCAGGAAAAATGGAAAACTACCGGAACAATTTTCAACTGCAAATGATGTCATCTTCCAATTTATGTTTAAAAAAGATTTAGGGGTCGTCTTCTAACTGAAATTGTATCATTTCCAAAATTTTCAACATGAACATCCAATTTTGACAACCTATTTGGCAAGTTTTACTTTAGAATACAAAACAAGAAGAAATTCAGTCAAGCAGTTTAAGAATTATGCGGGTTTAAAGTTTGGAAGTCCTATTGTTAAATTCACTCTTAACTGTTCAAAAACAGGTTAGAACACAGTTTTTTTTAACATATCTCAAAAACTACTTCGCTGTACAGCTGTAATTTTGGTGTTGCATATTTGAAGCTTTTAGAAATCGATTTCTGAAAAAAATTCACACGTTACAATTTAATACATTTATTCAAAAATTCATTAAAAAAATATTTTTTTTAAATTTAATTTTCGAAAAAAAAAATATATATATAATCTATAAATTTTTTTAACAAAAACTGATTCTAAAAACTTCAAATATGCAAATCAATGATTACAGCTTATTCTGCCAAGTAGTTTTTGAGTTATGCTTAAAAACTACCTGCATTGCAATCTGTTTTGCAATGAATGTGAATGAATTTAACATTAGGTATTTGAAACTTTAATCTTTCATAATTCCTAAACTGTTTGATCGAAGGTTTTTTATTTTGTATCTCAAGAAAAACTTACCAAGAAAGCTAAATATGAGGACAAAAATATTTATTTACATCAAAAATTTGAGTTTGGAACAATTTAAGTATGGCACTTGTTCCGTTCCCGCTTTGTACATTTATTGAATTTAGCTTTTAAAATTTTCTGGAGGGCTATTCCATGATCAGATCTATCATTTCATTGAGTAACTGAAGGAATAGTCCTCCGATACTACCAGCAGTGGCAGTCAGCCCCAACCAACTGCCTGCCATATTGCCAAGAGCAATGAATAACCTCAAAGTCACTTCAGTTGTTCGATGTATTAAACTCACTGATTCATTTGTTAAACTTAGTGACTTTAGCTTCTAAATTTCTCTGGTGAAATCTTCTGTGATCAGGCCAACTATCATTATGGTTAATAACTTAAAGGGACCTCCGATTCTGCTATGCTGCCTGTTCTGTGAACAGCGGCAGTCGATCACTAATAAGATTTTATTTTAACATACATTTATAAAAAAAATCCAACCGCATTGCTATTATCGTTCTTTTTTCAGTAACAATTTGGAGATTAAAATATTTAGGGTGCTCTCTTCTTTTTTTGGGCCGATTGTGCATATTCTATTTTATTTATTTGGGAGAAAAGTCAATTTAGTTTTTGAAATGAAGGATATAAATTTATTGCTATTTCTCTAAATTTGCAGTAAATAAAATCTGGCACTGAACAATGGGATTTAATGTCACTATTGTATAATCATAGAGTTACGTTCATTGTTGTGAATTTTGTAGATAAGCTAGTTTAGTTTTTGCAATGAAAGACATGTGTTAAGAGGCCTGGTCAGTCAGAAAAAATCCTGTGTTTATCTCAGAACAAGCTATAGTGCTCACCCCCTCAATAACTGTCAAGTGGGCCTTTACTGATAATTACCGTGAAGTCCCCTACCACTGTGAGTTGAAAAAATTTATTGCTTGGAAGGGAACGAACTCATGAGTTCTAGGGACACTTCAGTTAAATGTTGATATATATTTTTTTTTCAGCTTTTAGGAAATACGACATCAAATGGCTAAACTATTTCTCTTTGACTAGTTTATTTGATAATAGTGGTGCAGCCAAAATTTTTCATCTCGGTTCTCGGAGGTGTTTTAAATCTTTATTAAAGAATAATTTCGTTGTTTCTCGTTGTAAATCTGCCCCTTTTTTAATACGTAGTATTGTTAACTGTGGAATTTGTAAAAACTAATGTAAAGCAAAACACAGTCGCAATAAATCTAGCTTTCAGCTAAATAATAAGCTTGAAACAGTTTCAAGGATTCAAAAAAGAGCCCCAATCTGACAAAAAAAAAAAAAATCACAAAATTTTATGTGCTGCTATTGCTTTTGTCTAATTCTTTCTCTCTTCCTTCATTGACAGGGTTCTCTTTTAGGAGGCCTTGACACAATTGTATGCTATTTTTTTTACTAGTTTCTTTTTCTTTAATTTACATTTTACACATTTATTCACTGTAGCAAGAGTTTGTGTTTATCTTACTTGTGTTAAATTTATCTGGGAAAGGTTTTAATCCGCAAATAGAAAAATTTCCAAAATAATTCATGATTGCCGCTGGATTTTGTTATAAAATTAAATTAAAAGTAAAAAATGCAGTAAAGCCGGGCCGTAGCTAGAGGGGTGCCAGGGAGGGGTGGGGGGGCTCAACACCCCTGAAAATTTTTGAGCCCCCCCCCCCTGGGAAAGTTGCCAAGGTCACCAAATGAAATTCTGTTTCAAAAATCCAAATGAAACTCTGTTCAAAAATTGAACTTAGTTTTTTTTTTTTTACAGTTTTGCATAAATTAAATTGTAGTATTTGTTTAAAAACTGCAAATAGGTGCTTCAATAGGCGCGCATCCTATCTGCATATACTCAGAATTAGCAACCTTTTGCTGATGCAAACATTGACTTTTGCATTAGTTATATACTGAAATTTTTCATTTTGCAGCGTTTTCCATTATTAGCATAAAACAAAGTTATTCTAATGAATTTGATAGTAAATATGATGCTTATGATAAACATTATGTTTCCTATTTGAGTCATCCTAGTTTAAATATATATATAAGATCCTTAATTTATAAATGATACTAATGAAAAAAACTAATAGCCAATTTAAATACAAGTGGTTTTAGCATTTGAATAACTTTAGAATGCAAAATACATCCTTGATTTTTCAAATGTTTTTTATCATATAAAAACATAACTTTAGAATTTTAAGGGCAGGGAATATTCAGAAACAAGTGGGTAAGTGTGATCGAAGATCGCACAAAAGGTTTCTTTTAATATTTCTTTCAAAACACTTTATCCTTTCTTTAATAAATCCAAATAAATTTCATTTTCAAAAAAAGTCATGTTTTTTATAAAATAAAAATTTACCGGTCTATTTTTTTTTTTCGTTTTTTCGAATATCTAAACCAGCCCGATGGCTTTCGAAGCTCGCTATTATAGTCTGTCATAATAATATCTGTCATGTGGACTAAATGTGATATTTAAAAAAAATAATTTCAAAATTGAACATGTTGTACATCTTCAAAATGTTGAAATATGCGAATATTTCCATAATTGGGTTTTTATCATGATTCAATACGTTCCTCAAACTCATATATTTACTACTCTCTGTACTCATATTGATACTCGCTTTGTATTATTCTCAAACATTTGAGAAATCCGTTGAACTTCCGATATGATGTCAGATTAATTTTCTTTTTAATTCTCTAAATGACATGATATTAATCTGCTTTCTGTACATACACATACCCATACTCCTTGTATTATTGAGAAATCTTTGAAAATTTCCGTTTTATTACCAATATGCGTCAATCATTTTTATTTCATATTAATCTTATTTCAATGGGTGAAACTTTTTATTTTATTTTCATTTTTCACGTGGAAATCTTTCAATAGAAAATTAATTATTGTAGACAGAATTTTATTGTGAATTTTTAATTGTTGGCAACTGCTATAAAAATAAATGCTTAAATTTAATAGAAAAAGGCTGTTAGAATTTTGGCTTTTTACCTGTATTTAATAAAATAATACGACTTTTTCAAATTTTAATATTTTTAGCTTCATAGCAGGTTTTCAGTTATATATACACAAAGTTTCAACTCTGTATGTTATATAGGTTCTGAGAATGGCTCTGTGACGGACAGACAACGGAGCTGGAGTAATAGGGTTTCGTGATATGAACGAAACCCTAAAAAATTAAAGGTTGCAACTCTTTTGAACTGTGAGCTTTTTATTTACTTACTGTCATCATCACTTTTTATTTCACTAGTACAATTTTACACTGAAAATTTTCATTCTGCAGCCAGTGATGTAGTTGTAAAAAAACCAGAGGGCATACGCTGTAGGTAGAGGGAGTATATGCTAAAGAGCTTATGCCCTAAAGAGTATATGCTATAGTGTTTTTGAGAAGTGGGGGTTTTCGGTATTCCTTAAAATAATACAGAAAATATATGGCGTATCCACCGTATATCCTCTATTACATCCCTGTCTGCAGCTTTTAGATTTCTTAGAATGAAATAAAGTTAATATAAACAGTTTAATAAGAAACACAGTGCCTACAATATGAAAAAATCTCAGACAGCTCGGCCGACAGGTGCAGGTAGATTTCGAAGACGCAGACCGTGGGGCATCTGTTTATTGGAAATTGCAGAAGAAATGACCTTTTTGCCATGATTCGGCAGTTGGGACCGCCCACTTCGAAAACTACCTGTGTCTGCAGGTGGAGCCGGCAAGGATTTCTTTGTTTTTAATTTTTTTTTTTTTTTTGCTGTAAGGGCTGGTCCTATAAAAAACTTGTAGATAATATTAAGAGGATTTATAATAAATTTAAGTGGATTTAATATCTTGTGAATGGACAAAGTTATGAATTTTTTTCTTCTTAAACCCCTATCCCTTTCCCGTCTCGAGGCCATTTTTAATGATATCAAAATCTGTGATACATAAATTTTTGGCCCTTTTCCTAGAAGTAATCATAACTTTAAACGGTTTCGATACATATCATAATTAAGAAGTTATGAGTTTTTATCTGTTTTCACAAAAAGCCCCCCCCCTGGTTCGATTTTGCCCATTAATGAACTTGGCCGAGATTTTATGCCCCTTGATTTTATGTATCAGTTTGGAAGAGATTTGTGCAGAATTATCGAAGTTATCGTGTCCATAAAAAAGTGATATAGATAGATAAGATAGATAAAAGTTTTGAACTTGGGGTGGTTTTCGGTTCTGAGAGTCATGATCGGCATAGATCTATAAAAATTTTCCAGAAATTCCAACATAGGGGAGAATGTAATAGGTAGTATTTCTTACAAAATCTACCTAATATGCACTAATTTACTTTTATATATATACTTTGATCATATATGTATATATATCTGTGTTTGTGCATGCATGTGTCAGAGAAAGAGAAATAGTATGAGCCCCCCCCTCCCCCCTACATTTTCTTGAGCACCCCCTATTGTTTGCTTCTAGCTACAGCCCTGAGTAAAGCTAAGGTGGTTTCACTTTATTACCAGTAAAATATTTTAGAACTCATTTTTGAAGAAGAAATTCCAGCTTTATATGAAAAAGACATTAACAATTAATGATAATTATTAATTATAATATTTATGAAGCTCAATTATTGAGCTTCATATGAACAAAGTCTCCCAACCGTCAACTTCCGTATATTTAGTAAAGAAAGAATCCCAATCGGAAATAAATTGTGTATTAATTGAAGAAATGCATGTAAAATCACCTGACCCCCCCCCCCCCCCTCATGAATGGCTTTCTTCTGCATCTGGATTGTTTAAATGGATTCACGAACAATTAAAAGACTTTGGAAAGTTTTTACAAGAAGTATCGGGAAAAATTGACATGACTGTATATTTAAAAAATATAACTATAATTATATTTAAAGAAAAAAAAAGATATTTTGTTTTCAGATAGTTGCTTTTTATCTAATATATAAGACATGAACGTTTTATTTTTCATCTTTATATGAATCTCAATACAAATTCGATTTTTTAACTGAAACTCAAAGTAGCGTCAATATGCAAAAAAAAAAAAAAAAAAAAAAAAAAAAAAAAATTAAAAATACATACCTTTATTTCTGACGTCAAGATCACCAAAAATTATCATCTAATTAAATTTTACTACATGCTTTAACTAAATGTACATGTATGTTATATAAAAAATTAAAGTTCAAGTAAATCTATAGTAATAAAGATGGATGTTTATCTGTCTGTGTGTATGCATGCTTTCCGTTTTGAAGAAAACCGCTGCACGCAGAGTTACAAGATTTATCAGGAAGGTATTTTTATGTCTGAAATTCTGCATTTTTTAGCTAGTTTTTGAAATTTTTCATTAGATTATTTTTAATATGATTTTATATGTGATTTTTTTTCTCTGTGTTTCGAGACGACTTTTCCACGTTAGTAAAAAGGAATCCGATTAAAATATTAGAACAATATAGTAAATTTTGTCCTTCAATTCCAATATAGTAAATTTTTTTCTTCAGTGCAAACATAGTAAAATTTGTCCTCGTCTACTTTTGAATTTTTCATGAAATATTTATGCGATTTTTATGGTTTTTCGTGCTTCGGAGCGACTTTTTGACATTAGATTTTTGTAAAAGGATTTGCTTTTGGCCCCTTTTAGCCCTAAATACCTAGTAAATTTTGTTCTCTGTTATTATTTTTTTTTTTCGAAAATTTGTATGCGTTTTTTTGCATTCTGCAGCAATTTTTTGTCTTATTTTTTCTGAAACGGAAAGAACTCTCCATTCATTTTTTGCCTCTGACGTGATTAAATTCAAGTAGGAAGAATGTCGGATAGGTTACAAAAGCAACAAGAACAACGATGAAATTTAAATGTAATAAAAAAAATCACAATAATAAAAGGTTTGCTTGGTTATAGACCAGGGAGGGCGTAGCAATGCAACAGTGTAAGATATGCAAGGCCTCCTTGAAAGAGCAAGGGAGCCTCCAGCCACATTGTTCGTTTATTTCAAGGTTCATTTCGGAAAAAATGACTATGAATAAAACACAATAAAAGTATTGCTGTGAATTAATATCTTTCAGAATACTATTTAAATATATTAAAAAATGAGAAAAAAATATGCAAAAATAAATGAAACAATTAAAATAAACAAATACTAGGCATTTATAAAGAAGCTAAATGAACAATTTAAAAAAAAGTGCATTTACATATACTTATATGTATGCTATGACTAGCATGCATTTAACTCATTCAACTAATTATTTCCCCAGCATTAGATTTATAAGTAAACACATTTTATGCAATTGAAAAATCTATAAAGAAATAATAATAGAGCTTTCACTCTAAAGATACCTTTCAAATTAAATATTTTACTGTTTCCTTCGAAAAAGTAAAAAAAAAAGGGGGGGGGTGTAGGATTCAAGAGAGCAACTGTGTATAAATAAACCTCTGCCTTTTTCTGCAAGGAACAGACAGCTTTAACTTCCCATTTTTACTTATACGTGAATCGGATATCATTGCCAGTATATACAGTAAAAACTACTCGGATGTACTAATCCCAAAACTTCTATCGCATACTCTAAAAACGAATCAGCACCAATTTATATCAATATCTAACTTAATATAAAGTTTTATTAAATTCTGTGCATTAGTTCTTCAGATATGACTATCATTAAAATCGTGTAAATCCTGAAAAATGCAGCATAACAGCGCCAACTGTTGGGATATTTAGACTAAAACCTAATCACAACAATTTATATCAACGTCTAACTCAGTCTAAAGTTTGATGAAAATCCATGCATTAATTCTTGAGATACAGTTATTGTGAAAATCATTAAAAAACTAGAATAGCAGCGCCACCTGTTGGTCTAATTGAATCTGAAGTTTGAAGAAAATACGTGCATTAGTTATTGAGATAGAGCTAATGCGGAAATCACAAAAAATTCAGCATAGCAGTGCCACCTGCAGGGCGATTTTCACCAAAAACTAATCAGTACCAATTTATATCAGGGACTAACTGAATATAAAGTTTTATTAAATTCCGAGCATTAGTTCTTGAGATAGACCGCCCAGAAAATTTTTGTCACATACAGACAGATAGACAGATAGAGTCACAGACAGACATTTTATAAAAACAGTCACATCGTGTTCAGGACCTGAAACGCATAAATCCATCGAAAACCGGAAGTCCAAAATTTTCACGAATCCAATACTTTCTTCTTGTAAAGATATAAAATATATAATCAGGAAATAAAGCATACGAAGAATTTATAAAAACATATCCTCAACCAGCTTTTCCGAGTTTTCTCAAGAACTGAAATGTAAATGCTGCTAATGCAATGAGATCATAAACTGATAGATCCCCCCTCAAAAGTAACCCTATCTTGGAGGAAGAACCGTTCACAGTTGGGGGTTGATTGTCGGGGTGAGATTTATTATGGCTGGTTGGAAAGGAGTGAGACATGTAAAATAAGAAACACAGATTTTTCTCAATAAAATATCTGCTTTAATTACGAATCGAATAAAAATATTTTTATATCTATGAATAGCTAAGAAACAATGTGTAGGCTTTATTATTTTTTAAATTTCGGAAGTAAGAAATAGCACTATGTATAAGCTGATTTACAGATGGCTAAGCGGATTCTTTCAACATATGCTGTTTTAAAACACTAAAACAAATATTTAAATTTATCTGAGAGAAAAATGAAATTTGTGACTACGCGATGATTCGTCTGAAGTATCACTCACAAAAAACAAATTTCGAAAAACTTAATTATTTGATGATATATTTTATGGAAACCGAGGAACTTTAATGCCATTGGTTTAACGTGGGAAAAGGGAATACAGAATCTGAGTGATCTGCCACCTTAACTGCTATATCTCTGTTTTCCTCTTGCATTTAAAAAAAATGAATCAAGATTTAAAAATTTGAATGTGATGAAGTATTTTCAAGACTACGGAGTTCTACTCTCATAATAAGTGTGCATACACAGCTGATATGACGCTTTGTCTAAAAATGGATAAACAATGATGATGCAGTGTGAAATAGTGTGACAAACAAATCTATTAAATAAAGCAACGAGGTTCAATGGCTGGAAAACTAAATTTGTAACTGTATTAAGGTTTATTTACAGGTGTAAAAAGAATCAACACTGAAAAAAAATAATATGTTATATCTGTTACTTGTATTTGTTCATTTTCTGACTCAATATAGAGCAATATCTTCATGCAAACTTCTGTCATTACTTCAGTTAAATCAAACTTTTTGGTGTCAAATTTTATTTAACATCAGCACATCAATCAGAAACCCATAAAATTAGCTTTTGAAAAATTGATCTGAATTACATAAAACCAAGGAAACATTTTATGTGCATGTTTTGATGTCATGCCCAATACGCCCCAATGTTTGGCAAAACATTTTTATGAAAATTGGTTAACAGGAATGTAAAGAAGTATCACATTTTCTACATGAACATACAATGTTTACATCATATTTGATTGTTTGGTAAATTTTACCTTAGGATTCCAATTGAGAAGTCATTTTATTGGAGAAGTTTATGTATTAACGTTATGAAGTTTATGAGTAAACGTTTTCAGCCGCATAAGTTAATTTATACGTGAAAGAGTAAAGAATTAATCTTAATTTTAATGTTATTGTTAACACTGTTAATTTGCATGTTTGTCTCTTAAACATATTTTTTGAGCATGAAAATGTTTACTTGAGAATGGATAGCATTCGAAAAACAGGTATTCCATGCTGAGGACAGTAATTAATACACTATAAAAACCCTTCAGAAACGTTTCTGAAAAATACGGGCTGCGAAAAATACTTTGTTTTTATAAATATTTCTTTAAATTTTGGAAATGTATTGGTTTCTGGGGATTCAAAAGACAATGGAACACGCTATTCAGAATTTTGGATAACTCAGAAGATTACATTATATTTTCATTTGTGGTTATAAAATAATTTCATAAAATAAGGAACTTCGGTCATTTTTTACAGTGCAATAAAATTATAGAAGTAGATAAAAGTTTATTTACCAGAAAAAAGCAATGTAGTATATATTCTTCCTCCTCAATGTGTATTAGGGGGTTTATGCAGGGCTGTAGCTAGAACCAAAATATAGGGGGTGCTCAAGAAAATGTAGGGGGGGGGGGCTCATACTATTTCTCTCTCTCTGACACATGCACACACAAACACAGATATATATGATCAAAGTATATATATAAAAGTAAATTAGTGCATACGAGTATTAGGTAGATTTTGTAAGAAATACTACCTATTACATTCTCTCCTATGTTAGAATTTCTGGAAAATTTTTGCAGATCTATGCCGATCATGACTCCCAGAACCAAAAACCACCCCCAGTTCAAAATTTTATCTATCTATCTATCTATATCACTTTTTTATGGACACGATAACTTCAATAATTCTGCACAAATCTCTTCCAAACTAATACATAAAATCAAGGGGCATAAAATCTCGGTCAAGTTTGTTAATGGGCAAAATCGAACAAGGAGGGGCTTTTTGTAAAAACAGAAAAACCCATAAGTCTTAATTATGATACATATCGAATTCGTTTAAAGTTATTATTACTTCTAAGAAAAGGGCCGAAAATTTATGTATGACAGATTTTGATATTACCGTAATTTCGGGAGTAAGCGCCGCGGCGCATACGTGTTTGAAAGTTCAAAATATCGGCGATGCGGCGCATATGCCAGGGCGGCGGGTACGATGATTTCTTTCCCTCAACATAGCAAAATCTGGATATTGTGAAAAACAAGTCTTCATTTCAGTTTTTTTTAGTCTTACTCTCTCAAATACACTTTTAAACACATGGATTCATTAACATTCATTCATATTTCACCTTTATTTACATTCATTTAATCTCAGTATAAAGTTCATAAACAGTACATAGTATCACAATATATCTTTATTATAAAAACGTAATTACTATTGTCAAAATATTTTAACTTACCCATATTTCTCTATTTTCTGTTCACTATTAATAGCTCACTCTTTAAAAGTATTTATTGTATACTTTACAATAGTTGATAAAGTATATTTATTTAATAAGCACACTGCATACGGCGATATTCGATTAAAACGATAATCGAATAATCGATTGGCGTAGTACCTATTTTTTTTCCTATTGTATTTTAAGATAACATGCGTTTCAATATTAATAGCTCACTCTTTAAAAGTATTTATTGTATACTTTACAATAGTTGATAAATTATATTTATTTCATAAGCACACCGCATTGGACGATATTCGATTAAAGCGATAATCGATTGGCGTAGTACGTATATTTTTTCCTATTATATTTTAAGATAACCTGTGTTTTATTGTTAATTCATATATCTTGTAAGATTTTGCTATTCTTGTTACTTTTAATCCAATTTTGCCGATCGTTTTTTATCGTGACTATTTCATTTTTACCGATTTTCCAATGATGCGGCGCTTCTAATGGGTGCGGCGCTTGAGTGTATATTTGTTTTTTTTTACCGACTTTTCAATGATGCGGCGCTTCGATGGGTGCGGCGCATATTCCCGAAATTACGGTATTAAAAATGGTCTTGAGGAGGGGGGGGGGATAGGGGTTTAAGAAGAAAAAAATTCACAACTTTGCCAATTCACAAGATATTAAATCCGCTTAAATTTATTATAAATCCTCTTAATATTATCTACAAGTTTTTTATAGGACCAGCCCTTACAGCAAAAAAAAAAAAAAAAAAATTAAAAACAAAGAAATCCTTGCCGGCTCCACCTCCAGACACAGGTAGTTTTCGAAGTGGGTGGTCCCAACTGCCGAATCATGGCAAAAAGGTCATTTCTTCTGCAATTCCCAATAAACAGTCACCCCACGGTCTGCTTTTTTTAAATCTACCTGCGCCTGTAGGCCGAGCTGTCTTGAATCTTTTCATATTGTAGGCACTGTGTTTCTTATTAAACTGTTTATAATAACTTTATTTCATTCTAAGAAAAATAAAAGCTGCAGACAGGGATGTAATGGAGGATATATGATGGATACGCTGTATATTCTCTGGATTATTTTAAGGAATACCGTATACCCACTTCTCAATAACACTATAATAGCATATACTCTTTAGGGCATAAGCTCTTTAGCATATACTCCCTCTGCCTACAGCGTATGCCCTCTGTTTTTTTTACAACTACTTCACTGGCTGCAGAATGAAAATTTTCAGCGTAAAATTATACTAGTGAAATAATAAGTGATGATGACAGTAAGTAAATAAAAAGCTCACAGTTCAAAAGAGTAATTTTTTTTCTGAATATTCCCAGCCCTTAAAGATTCTAAAGTTATGTTTTTATATGATAAAAAACATTAGAAAAATCAAGGACATATTTTGCATTTTAAAATTATTCAAATGCTAAAACCACTTGTATTTAAATTGGCTATTAGCTTTTTTCATTAGTATCATTTATAAATTAAGGATCTTATATATATTTAAACTAGGATGACTCAAATAGGAAACATAATGTTTATCATAAGCATCATATTTACTATCAAACTCATTAGAATAACTTTGTTTTATGCTAATAATGGAAAACGCTGCAAAATGAAAAATTTCAGTATATAACTAAGGCAAAAGTCAATGTTTGAGTCAGCAAAAGTTTGCTAATTCTGAGTATGTGCAGATAGGGTGCGCGCATATTGAAACACTTATTTGCAGTTTTTAAACAAATACTACCATTTAATTTATGCAAAACTGTAAAAGAAACCCAAAACTAAGTTCAATTTTTGAACAGAGTTTCATTTGGATTGTTGAAACAGAATTTCATTTGGTGACCTTGGCAACTTTCCCAGGGGGGGGGGGTCAAAATTTTTTAGGGAGTGCTGAGCCCCCCCTGGCACCCCTCTAGCTACGGCCCTGCCTCTAGTTGTTATATATATGTATATTTATAAATAATTTGCACATTTTGTATTTTCTTTTGATGGAAGTTTTGCAAATATAAAGACATTGCTTCAAAAGTTATGAAGAAAAAACTTGTTGGGTAAATCTGTTTGTACATCTACATTGCCTAATAAAGGAGTAAATAAATGAAAAATAAAATGTTTTAGTTACTCTACCTTTTCAGACTGAAAAGCAGATAAACATGCTGCCATTTCTGTGACTACAGAATCACACAATCTTTCTAGCTGGATGACAATTTCTTTATAATATACTAATAGTGGTTGCAGGTGAATTTACTTTTAATGTAGACATTTTCTTTGTCTGAAAAAGTACAAAAAATCCATTCTTGTTACTCAGCTATACAAATACAGAATTATAATACTGAATTATTCTATTCAACCCATGAGAACCATAACACATTAGAGATGAGATGAGGTCAGCCCAAGCCTGAAAAGTGGTTGGGCTTGATTTTTATACTAATGTTCAGACTTGGGCACACTCGAGCTAAAAATGAAAATTTTGTTTATTCACAAATTGAAAAAATTGCTATTTGAGATAAACAAGAATGGAGTACATGCTTCTAAAAGTGCTTTAAAATCCATTAAAAATCAAGTTAAAAGGTAATTGAATTGTTATTTGTTAGATATAAGAAGAAATACTTCATCTCATTCAGAAACCTATTCACAGCCACTGTTAGTAACACAAAGAAACCATGGGATATCCGTTATCTATCCTTGTTTCATGTTTGAAGTCCACTTTCAGAATTATTGGAAAATGTCTGTTTGCTATAGTTATAAAATTATATTTTAAAAGAATAAGAGTTGTGACTTTTGCAGATTTCTGCCAATGGTTGGGTATAAATAACAAATTTTCTATCTTAAACAGATTTTCAGAGACCTTAAAATTATGAAATGTTGTCATGAGGGAGTATTTATAATTAATGTTTATTTTTATGTAAGAAGAGATTTTTAAATGAGAAAATTAATTTTGATACGGTTTTAAAATGTTGTTAACAATTAGCATTTATAGTGCTATTTCTAATATGCAGCAAAATTAATACACTTTATATTTTGTCAGTTGAATTTATTCATAAAGGCAGTTGATTTTATGAATTATAAGTAATTTGTGAAAATGACACTGCTATTCAATGCTTAAATTATAGAGTGAAGAAATTTGTCACAGCAGTATCATTAAATTTGATAGAGAAAGTTTTGAGTACTTAATAATTATACCCAATTATATTATTATAGTAACTTTTCTGATAAAAGAGGGACTTTCTTGGCACAAGATAAGACCTGCATAGAAGCTAAAGATAATACAGTACACTCCATTAAATCTGCATAGCTTAAAACCAGAGGTTAAGCAGATTTTAAAATTTTGTGGATTTCTGGTCACTGTTTTGTTACATTTTTAAACCATAATTTAAATTTAATAATAAATTTAATATCACTTTAAATTATAATGAATGTTTATAATATAAAGTAAAATAATAAAAATTAAGAAAATTTATTTATTTTTTAATATTAAAAGTGAAGGTCAAGTAAATAATTCCTAATGCATAACTAAATATGCAGATGAGATAATGTTTTCTTGAATTATTCAGTGAAACTCTCCTAATATATACATATTAATAATTCACATCAAAATCTTAAAATTACAAAGTTTTATTTCATGTTTAGCCATATTTAATAACCAAAAAGTTTGATTAATACATAAATGTGTTTGGTAAAAAGACTGTGATCAACACGCTTACTTAATAACCAAAACGCTTGATTAGTACACAAGTACTGTTATTGACAAAAACATCTATATATATATTTGTCTTACGTGGCGCGAAAATAGGGCTGAATTTGTAACTTATGATTTGGCAACAACTGTAGTTTCCAGAGCTCAGACCAATGAACAGACTAGATTGTGTTAGATCAGCTCTGCCTCCGTCCAATATGGCGGCCAATGTGAGAACAATGAAACTATAAAATGAAACTCGAACTAGCAATTTTTAAAAATAAAATAACATGTACGTAATCCAAGGCGTCTGAGATGATTCCTCATTTTAATTATGAGCAATATCGTTAATTTCAAATGAATTCTCAACTCGTATTTGTTATTTAGAATTCATTTATGAATTTCACTCACTCAAAAGACGGAGAAAAAAAAAATCAACTCTCTAGATATCACCTGCCGCCATCTGTTGCTGTATTGATGAAGGAAAAAATAATTCATTTTGTAAAAATCTATAATCAAATAGAACAATAAAATGTCGAACGAAATTTAAACAATGACAAACTATCTTCCTAACACGTAGTTTTTTTTTCTAATGAATTTAAGTCGTGCTATACAAAAGATCCTTTTTTCATAGTAGGGTAGATGTGCCAGTAATGGACACCCTTAAGGAATTTCTTTTTAAAATATTTTTTAATTAATAGCTATAATTATTATATTCCACTTTTTTTAATATTATATTAATCTATCAACAATATTTAATCATGCTCATAGTCACATTTCCCAATGTGAATCAAAATTTAATTGTAAATAACACAAATAAATCAAAACACCCTAAATTCCAGTAATGGACACCCTCTGCTCCAGTAATGGGACACTCTCTGTTCCAGTAATGGACACCCCACAAAAAGTAATACCCCACAAAAAGTAATAGGTAATTGATTTTATGATTGTATTTAAAACAAGAATTTAATGAAGGCATATTAATGAAATAAAATAGTCATTTTCAAATAAATTTAAGAATTAGGATATCAATAATTAATAAAATATTTATGAGAATAATTCACTCTTTAAATTAATTATTGTTATTATCACAAGATCGATATTTTAATTATTTTAGATAGCAGGTTTAGAATACTAAATTTCATAAGAAGTATATTTATCAAATTATTGAGTCATTAAGGGAGGGGGGGGATTTAAAAAAAAGTGTTTTGGAGTACCAGTGCATGGAATCATATTTCTTGTTACTCTTAACAGTTAAACTTCCTAAAACTGCTTTATATATTACTTTTAGCAATTTGTCTAAAATATATCAAATAAATGAAAGTGTAGGTTGAATGTTTTTTAACTAAATAAAATTATTTCAAAATAAACTATCAGAACTGACATTTGAGCCCCCTGATCTGCAGATTTAGTACTTTCATTGCTACTATAAATTTAATATTATAGGGGGGGGGGGGTTATGTATGTAGTTCTTTTGTCAGAGATGTATAATGAAACATTTAAGACAGAAAATAAACTATTTTTAAGAACTTGTGCGACTTAAAAAATTGTCTTTTTTTAAATGGAGAGAGTTTGAACCCCATAAGCCCCTCATTTTCCCATGCCCTTAAAAATTATTCTTTGCTTCCTGATGGGTGTTGACTGCCACATTATAAAATGTGCAAGGTACGTTTTACAAAAAAATAATTTGATTACAATCTTTAAAAAATTATTAATTACGTCAAATTAATAAAATTAGCTATTTATATAAAAAAATATATTGTTATTACATTCTGGTAATTGAAATTTAAAAATTATATTTGATTACTTAGCTTTTCAATTCAATTAAAAAAAATTATGCACTATGAACATTACCGAAATTGCTTTTTTAGTAATGTCTACATGGGGTGTCCATTACTGGAAATTGACTAATTAAGCATTCCAGTAATGGACCATGGTCCTAAAACCTGAAAAATAAATGAAATTTTGTAAATTGCCATTAGTATGTAAAATTCAAAGTTTGCTATTATTGTCCAAACAAAAACATGCAATTTTTTCAAGAAAATCAAAAATATATAAATTATTTAGGTGAAGCCAGCTCTTAGCATGTTCATTAAGATTTTCAAAGAAAATCAGTGGAACTGTGAAACATTATTTTCTGCTTCCTGATTGGTTTGATTAAAAGTATGAACAATAACCCAGATTATAAAACAAGTAAGTAGGAATAATAAAAAAATATATAAAAGGCTAATTTTTTATTGGTTACTTTTTTATAAATCAAAAACTTTGAAAGTGGCCCATTACTGGAAGGGGGTCCATTACTGGCACATCTACCCTATTTAAATGATTTATATGCTCATTAGTAGCGCCAACTAAATGCATTTCCAGTTGTGTTTTCAACGGAGAATTACTTTTTTACATTAAAATAAATTGTCAATTTCATATGTTCAAATGTTTTATGGTAGAATTTATTCCAGCTAGAATAGCTGAAAAAAAGGGGCGAGCGAGCAAAGCGAGCTGTGACCGCGTAGCGGTCTCAATGTGAATTACTTCACAATTCAAGGGGTGTTGCCGAGCGTTAGCGAGTAGGGGGCTGAGCCCCCTAGTTTCTTAAATTTTAGATGTGCCATTAATGTCATTTTGAAAATTCAGGTTGTTTTCCCAATAAAAATTTCAAATTGAAACAAAAATTGTTATTTTTATCAATTGACACCTCTCATATTTTACTTTCCAATGAACAAATTTTTATGCTCATGATGTATCTGATAGAATTGATGTGCAGATTAACTTTGTAAAAACTTTAGAGAGAAAAATCTATTATCATGCTGATAGAGAAAACTGCTTCAAAAGTTGTAGCTATAGTCAAAGAAAGCACTAAAATGTCAAAAAGAATGGATATGGATATACCCAAATAGAAAAACAAAAATTAAACATAAGAAAGTAATAAATACTTAAAAAAAATTCCTTTACAACAAAAAGAATATATGCATGATAATCGGGATGATAATTTAATAAAAAGAAATTGCAATTTTTGTCAGGAAAAAAATTTCCAATAACTTGATTTATTTTTTAAATTAAAATCGGTTTGTATGATTTTTTTTTTTTTTCCTTATCGCGAAGTTAATGAATGGCTGCCCCGTGCCAAGAGCATCAGAAGTTTACTTCAAAATAATTACAAATTTGAATAAATGATATTAAGAAAAATAATATATATTATTACAGATTATGATAATTAAAACTAATAATTACAAAAATACATTACACTCCAAAATCTTTAGTGGCGCAAGTAATAAACAAAACAATAAAATATTTCCCAGATTTCCAGCATCAAAACATGTAAAATCGCTTTAATAGTTTAAATGTATAGTTAGATAGATGTGTGTGTATATGTTACAATACATTTCAAATTCTTGTTTTCTCATTTTTGATATGTATGGCAGAAAGCTGCACAGGCCCGAGGGCCATAACCGGCCTGGTGTAATGAAAGCAAATTTTCAAATAGAATGGGCTGGTCAAATAAAGAACATTTTTTTAACAGGCCAGGCCAATAAAAAAATAATTATAATTTTTCCGGGCAGGTTGATAATAAAAATTAAAGGGGCAAGCCAGTCTGACAAATCAATTAAGCAGACCAACTGCTCAAACATAACAAATTTAAAATTATCAAACTAAGCTGATAAAATATGAACAATTTTCAATGAACATGACTGGGATGAGAATAAATATAAATGCGCTGCATGAGCCGCTGCTAGCTTGACAACACCAATGCAGAAATATAACATGTCCAGCATAGAAATCAGTATTAGTCAGTTACATCGTGTCTGAGTTCAGACTTAATATTTATGCAAATCTATGGCACTGTTGAAATATCTAACAATTTATTCTAGTAAAATCCTATATCAAAGTCACAAAGTTTATAATAATCCATGAAACCAGAAAATAAGGGGAAATAGTAATTGTATATAGAAATAAATTAACAGTGTATGCATTGCAAAAGTCGAAATGACCTGCACTTCAAAATAATAACCTTACCAGTATTTGAAAGTTTACTTATGATTCTATGGTTCGATTATCGCCCAGGCTAAATCTTCCTTGCTAAGCAAAAGAGGAAAGCACAGTTCACTCAAACTCAGTATTAAACTTAAAGAAAAAAAAAACTTACAAGAAGAGCACTATTTAATACAGCACTGTTATTATCAGAATTTTAGGAATCCATTGATTTGAAATATTAAGTGTTATTTTAATAAATTTTAACACACAAAAAAGAAAAAAAAACTCTTTTTTCTTTAGACTAAGTTTTTACTATACAATAAATAATCAAAAACGCTTATGTACAAAAGAAAAAAGAAATGCAATTCTTATATTTAGATTGGCAAATATAAAACTTAGCACACGCCAACACTACAGAAAAGAAAATGGCGAAATGAATGAATGGACGCCGCAAAATGTTTCGATTAAAAATCCATATTCGATTAATTGCTTTTAGAAATTTTTATCAAAATCGAAAGTTATATTTCAACGTTCAGCGCGTTGGTCTTCGTTGTAAATGTGTAACTTGTAAAGTAATTTCCTATATGTTTATTATAGCGTTACTTTTACATGAAATTTTCACAATTTTAACAGCCAAACTCAGGACTCTTCTCTATCCAATTCCTTTACTGTAAATTTGATACCCGACATAGCAGGGAAATAATAATATTAAAATAAGTTCAGGTTAAGCCTACTTCAGGTTTATATATTTAAAATTTATGTAAGAAATAGTTCCGTTGAATATTATTTATTAAAAGGTATGTTTCTTATTTCTTATGTACAAATTTCAGTTTTTTTAATCATTATTATCTCTTACAGCTATCTGTTTATATTTAAATAATTTTGACAATTGCATTCCCCCCCCACCTTTTTATGGTCAGTGTTGTATTTTATTTAAATTTCTACTCATAAGCTGTGTTTTGCTTTTGTTCATGAATTTACTTTTAAACATTCTTTTGAAATCATAAAGTATTTTATTCGCAAAGATATGTTTTAGACATTCTTTGTCAGATCCAATTACCGTAACTTAGGGAAGAAACGCCGCGGCGTTTACGAGTTTAAAATTTGCGAAATGCGGCGTTTATACCGGATCGGCGTTTGTGAAAATTTTGTGTAAAATATTCAGTTTCAAATTTTTTTTACTCATCCTTTTTTTTTTTCTTTGAATAACTTTCGCCTCGATCGCGAAGCGATGTTACCGATGGTAAGTGAAAGTTCCGCTGGTACCCAAGGAATGCAATACACAAGTACTCTTTTGGGGGGGAAATATGGTGAATGGATTAAGAAGGGACAGAAAGCCACAATGGAAATTCCTTTTTATTGCACTGCCCTGTAGAAACATAGAAAAAGAAAGCTGTTTTCTGACATTAGCAATGGAAATTTAACTCTTTTGTGTATTTTTTATATTACTCATTAAAACATTACATTATATTCATTGGAAAGTAAAGACTATGTTGCTGTCATTGCTTCTTTCAACTTTTGTTATAACGATCTTCTGTTAATGAAATTCCCGTTCTTACGGCGAACTTATAGTGAATATTTTTCTAAAATCTTTTTGATTATTTATTCAATAATAGTTTTGGAAGTTTATTTTTTAAACGCATTTTGAATCCTCTGTTATAACAATTCCCAGTTAATGCGCGATTTTGCAATTCCCGTTCTAATGACGGACCCATAGTAAAGATTTTTCTAAAATCGTTTTGATTATTTATTCCATAATTATTTTGGAAGTTTATTTTTTAAATGCATTTTGAAGTATCTGTTATAACAATCCCCGTTAATCCATGATTTTGAAATTCCCGTTCTTACAACGAACCCATAGAGAAGATTTTTCTAAAATCTTTTTGATTATTTATTCAATAATTGTTTTGGGCGTTTATTTTTACGAAATTAATGCGAAATTATTATATATATTAATGGGAAATTCTCTTGCTAGCATTACAATAATTTTTTCAGAGCACTGTTCCCCTCAGGGCCGTGCAAAATGGGAGGGGGGGATGGAAGCTCTTGCACCGGGTGCCAAATGAAAAAAAGAGAACTTTCTTTCAGACAGACAGACATTAGACATGCCATGCGTTTCGTAGTATTCCTTGCACATTGAAAGAAACGCAATCAAATGCCCAGTAACTGCTGAGAAATTATTTATCCCAAACTATTTTTTCTTATTATTTTACATACGCAAGAATAAGAAATCATTAATTTTAAAGAATTATTTACTAAGGTCTTTACACTATATTATATTTTAAATACTATATTTACTCAAGAATATTATATTTTTTAACTGAATATGTTTAGAATAAATACACTTAACTGGAAATTTAAAAAAAAAAAAAAAAAAAAAAATACTGCAAAGTAAGTTAGTTTCTCTATTGTTTTTGTTTTATTTTTGTATTTTTATCACTTCAAACATTTTCTTTCCAGCCTTCTGCCGAGAAAATATTTTTCTGCAGAATAAACAGCAAACAGAAGTAACAAAATGATACCCTTTTCTTTTCCTTACGTATTATTAAAAAAAGAAATTTATATCTCTGTTTATAATCATCCAACTGTATCTAAATTTTCAGCAAATTCAAATAATAATAAATTAGGCCACTTACCAAATTTCTATTTAAATACAATACGTTTTTAGAAAATTAGACCCCCCTCAAAAAAAGCCCACTGCCTGAGCCCAGCCACTCAAAAAAAAAAAAAAAAATGTGCTGACAACTAATTTGTTTTTATCGTGATCGGAGAGGAGGCGAAATTGGACGTTACAACTTGCATCTGATAAGGTTCTTAGCCATGCAGAAAGGACTCATTATTATGGTGACTTGTTGCACCTTTTCTTGCCGGAGTATAAGTTTTGTTATTTCCTATTTTGATGTTTACTTTTTCAGCACATGAAATAAGAGATGTATCTGTTAATCATCTTTGTCCTAAATTAAAATCTTTGAAATGTCTAATTATAAATAAAGTAGCGTTATAAAATATTAATAAATAAATTTGAAATAACATCCTAACACAAAATATTGTTTATCTTTCTTTTTAATTCGTCAAAATTAACTTTATCAAATGCAAATTTAATAATAATAAAAGAATTATTTTATCGACTTCCCGATGACAAGAAAATAGGCCAAAAAATCATTTTCCTATTTCACTGTTACATCAATACACCCCCCCCCCCCTTCTTTCATGACAGATTTTTAGTGCTCAAGTATCCGGAAATTGGAGCTTCCCAAGCACGCCAGTTAGTTGAGCTTTTACTGTATATACTAGATGGAACCCGTCAAAATTTGACGGCAAACAACTTGATAGTACCATAAAAATAAAATTTATAGTTGCTTTAACTTGACAAATTTCATAGTGGGGAGGATAATATGATTAAGTGGTCACAGACCTTTCCAATGATATATAACATGAGGGTTGTGTGCAAAATTTAGAAAGTACCCCTTGGGGGGGGGGGCAAAGTGGGGAGATGGGCATCGGAGATGCATAATATGATATAAGTGGTCACAGGCCTTTCCAATGATATATAACATGAGGGTTGTGTGCAAAATTTAGAAAGTACCCCTTGGGGAGGGGGGGGGGCAAAGTGGGGAGATGAACATCGGAGATGCATAATATGATTAAGCAGTCACAGACCTTTCCAACAATATATGACATGAGGAGTGTCAACAAAATTTAGAAAAGTATCCCTTGGGGGGTGGGGGGGGGCAAAGTGGGGAGTTGGACATTTGAGATGCATAATATGATTAAGTGGTCACAGACCTTTCCAATGATATATAACATGAGGGTTGTGTGCAAAATTTATAAAGTACCCTTTGGGGGGATGGGGGGGCAAAGTGGGGAGATGGACATCGGAGATGCATAATATGATTAAGCAGTCACAGACCTTTCCAACAATATATAACATGAGGGGTGTCAACAAAATTTATAAAAGTGCCTCCCTTAGGGGGAGGGGGGGTGGTGGGATGAACCCCAGAGATGCATAACATGAATAAGCGGTCAAAGACTTTTCCAGCGATATATCACATGAGAGGTGTCTGCAAAATTTAGAAAAGTGTCCCACTTGGGGGGGGGGGGGGATAGACCCGAGATGCATAATATGATTAAGCAGTCACAGACCTTTCCAATGATATATAACATGAGGGTTGTGTGCAAAATTTATAAAGTACCCTTTGGGGGGGGGAGGGGGTGGCGGGATGGACCCCGGAGATGCATAACATGAATAAGTGGTCAAAGACTTTTCCAGCGATATATCACATGAGATGTGTCAACAAAATTTATAAAAGTGTCCCACTTGGGGGGATAGACCCGAGATGCATAACATGAAAAAGAGGTCACAGGCGTTCCAACTTGCAACTTTTTCTCGAAGGCATTTGACAATATTAAATTTTTTTTTACCCAAGACAATTTAACGATATTCTTAATTTTTTTGCGTAATTCGTCAAACGTTCATGGAAAAAATCATGAAATTTGCTAATCAATAGTTGATAAATTATAAAATTCAACAATCGATAGCAGTAAAATCGGTCGATCGATAATGGAAAAATCACAAAATTCATCAAATGGTTCACGTAAAAAAAATTGTCCTGCACACTGATGATATGATCAAAAGGGTTTTGAAGTGTAGGACAAAATTAGCACTTGCCAAACAGCGAGTAATCCTGAAAATTTGGCAATGGACTTTATTGCCACCACTGGTCAAACATAATAGTCACACTCACCAATTGCGATGATTGAATGGAAAAAGATTTTTTTCTCCACTGTCGCTCGACAAATTTCGAAACCATTTGGCGAATTTCACGATTTTTTCTCCAAAATTGATGGATTGTGATTTTTTTTCTCGAAGCCATTTGACGATATTCGAAAACTTTTCCCCCCGAAACCAGTTGATGAATTTTGCGATTTTTCCACTGTCGATTAATGAATTTTGCGATTTTTCCACTATCGATTGACGAATTTATCAACTATCGATTAATGAATTTCATGATTTTATCCATGAACGAACAAATTGCGCACTTTCTTTCCGCTAATGTTTGACACATTTCGCCCTTTACAATTCAGCCAATGAGTTGAACGTTGTTTCTTTCCAGAAATGTCAAGAATGAAACAATGATTCTTTAGGATGAATTTTCTTCGTTCGATGCACCATGGAAGAATGTGTGCAATGCAGCAACGGGCGTCACAGACTTTTTAGGGCACCTGCAGACTAAAAACATCTAACCAATCTTCGCGGGGGGGGGGGGGGGGGGAAATCACAGATTTCGTCAAATGATTGAGGAAAAAACACTAAATTCATCAAAGGATCATGGGGAAACATGACTTTCGTTAAAAGACATCAGAAAAAACATTAATTATGCAAAAGGATCGTGAAAGATAAGCAAATTTTGTCAAAGAATCGCAAAAAAGGAAAGTTCACCAAAAGGTCATGCTTTTTTACTAAATTTCGTCTAAAAATTGTGGAATAAAATGTATTTTATCAAAGAATCGCTGGAAAATGTGAATTTCGTTAAGGATCATGAGAAAAATGCGAAATTCTTCAAAGGATCGCTGAAAAAACATGAATTTCGTCAAAGAATTGCTGAAAAAACATGAATCTCGCCCAATAATAGAAAAATCATGGTTCATAATCATTATATCTAGTAGTATATGTAAATACAGTTTGTGATATAAGACAAAATTAACACTCACCAATCGGCGAGTAATACTGAAAATTGGTAATTGATGTTATTGCCAGTACTGGCTAAACTTAATAGTCACACTCGCCAATTGCGATGATTGAATGTAAATCGAAATTTTTTTCCCGCTGTCACTCAAAGAATTTTTAAACCATTTGGTGAAGTTTTTCCCGAAACCATTTTGTGAATTTCCCGATTTTTTCTTCAAAATCATTTTTCAACAATATTCGACCCAATACGCATGCGTCAAAAAAATCGCCGGCCAATGAGGTGAGAGTCTATTACTGTCTCTATTAACGTGTTTGGGATCATCTCCTGTTTTTTTTTTTCTTGCACATTGCATTAAACCTAGGAAGGTATTTATATAGAACTCACTGTGGAGTGTTTAGAAGGTACTTATTTTATTTATTATAATTTGTATGAATACTTAGGTGTCCATTTCGGATTTACTGTTTAAAAATGAATTTAGGCTCATTTAACATTCGCGAAATCAATCATGATGGAAATTGTGTTTTTAGATCTCTATCATTTTGTATATATAGTACAGAAAATAATTATTCAAACGTACGTAAAAATATCGTAGAACACGTAATACAAAATTGGACCACTTATAGTCCGTTTATTCTCGGGGATGAATCTTATGGTGTTCCGATTGCTAATGAAAACGATTATGTAAATATATGGTTCTTCATAGAAGTATGTGCTTCTTCACACTTCAATAGAAGCATTGTTTAAATTAATATAATTCTACAAATATGATGCAGTTTTAAAATATTGAGTAATGATTAATATAGTCAAGGAATCTACTCATATACGTAATTAAGTTTTGGTACTTCTCTATTATCTCATCGACCACTTTTCATAACAAAAAACTATCGCCAAACTGTAATGCCAAATAAACGGGAGAACGTTGTCATTAATACGCGCAAATGTTGAATTAAAAACCACTTGACGACATAACAAACACGTATAATGCTTCCGACATCAAGTAAATGGGATTGCATTTTTGGCATTTAATCATACATTTTGGCAATAGTATTTTGTTATGAAAAGTGGATGATGGGATAATAGAGAAGTACCTAAGTTTTTTATACCAATTTTGAAAATTTATCTTTTTTTGACATTTAAAAAAAATAACAGAAAAAACATTACAAATTTGCCCATTTGCTCAGCGGTCAAAGGATTAAGAAAATATTAATGATTAGCGGAACTGGTTCTAGCTATGAAGTAATATTATTTTGCTCAAAAACCCCCAGCAAAAAAATAATTACAAAGAATAAGTAATCGTCTTTAAATATACAAAAAACAATGTGATTAATGGCCAGGATTTTTTTACATATAACATTTTTTATATACAAAATAAAAACCGAAATAACCTCATTCATTTCACCCGATGTCAAAAATAGTTTTTTTTCCGCATTCTTGGGCAAAGCACTAAATCAATAAAATCACCAATTTGTGACAAATTATGAGTTTCATATGAATCGCCCATGAACGGACATGCAAACTGGTAAAAAATGAATGTAATAAATTAAAACATTCAAGATTTGTATACATACAAACAATACAATGTAAATATTAATATTGTTTGTATATATACTTCTTTGTATACATATATTGTTTGTATACATACAAACAAATATAATGTAAACATTATTCAAATATTAAGAGTTTACAAATCAAAACATTCTAAACATTTGTATACATACAAACAATATAATGCATACATACTCTTTACAAATAAAATAGCACACTTATGTAATGACAAAACTTTTAAATCGAATAGAGATAATATATTTCTGTTAAAAAATAATGCTAAAGTTCAGACTTACATATATTATACATTCACATAAAGCTAGTCACATTCCTGCATATTTATTAAATATTTAGTTGCTAAATATAGAAATAATATTTTATAATTTATATTCAGGCGCTCAGATTCGCTTTTTTCGAACACATAATAATAAAAATATTACTACCGTGCGTACTGTCTTTTGACATTATATTTACATAATAGTTTTCATTAGCAATCGGAACACCATAAGATTCATAAACGGAATATAAGTGGTCCAATTTTGTATTACATGTTCTACTATATTTTTATTTACAATTGAATAATTATTTTCTGTACTATATAAACAAAATGATTTGATTTCGCGAACGTTAAATGAACCTAAATTCATGTTACACAGTAAATCCGAAATGGATACCTAAGTATTCATACAAATTACAATAAATACAACTTTAAATACCTTTTAAACACTCCAGAGTTTTTTATATAAATATATTCCTATGTTTAACGCAACATGGAGGAAGCCATCAAAGATCAAAACAACAGGAGTTGATCTTGATCCCAAATACGTTTGTAGACATTAATATACCCTCGTCTCATTGGCCGGTCCTTTTTTGACGCATGCGTACTCGGTCGAAATTCGATGGAATATTTGACATTATTAGCAAACTGCTTTAAATAGATGGATATTAAGATTTAAGATAAAGAAAAAAACAGATCAAAACAGTTTTTTCGAAAAATGTTTCAGGAAAAAAGTTCGAATTTCGGTTCTTTCCGGATTTTGGAGTTTCGGATAATCTATCCCACTTTGTAAATATTTTAATTCTACACATTTTTAGATAATTAGTTATTTTAATAATTCCGTTAATTTAGCCGTATTTATGTTATTTTTGTGTACTTATTGCCACGTTAATAGGTCAAAATATTTTTTTTTCTGCGGCATTTAGGATGGGTGCAGCGATTATGCCAATTTCTTACAAAACGATGCCAATTTTCAAGGGTGCGGCGTTTCTTCCCTAAATTACAGTAATTGGATAGAAAGATAATTTTGGATTCTTCTTTATCATGTTTCTATTAGTACACCAAAAATATAATTACCCAACTGGAGGTATTGGAAAAGAAGGGACTCATGGGAATCTAGTCCATACCATTGAAGTGTATTTTTTTAAAAACACACTGTCCTAAAAACTATTATTATCTACTATCACTGTTAATAATTCATCCTGAAAAGAAAACTCTGTAGATAAAGAAATACTCTTTACAATGTATAAATTTTCAGATCAACAGCCTCAATGTCAGCTCTGCAAATCTCATTTTTATTTTGAGGATATTTATTTGAAATCCCATTGCTGTTTTTTTTTTATATTGTTAAAAAGTTTCAGTAGATTTACTCTTGCAAATTGTAATGTCAAATGCAATTACATGTACTGGTATTTCATGACTTTATATTTTCTGTGAAAGCTTATACTATTAGTTTCAAATTATCTTCTTCTTCTTTTTTTTTTTTTTGTTAAAATTAGTCTTTCAAGTATGTGTTTCATCATACTAATTAGCATTTTATGTCACAGAAATACATTGTCTTCATTACCTACTTAACAAGCTGCGCATAGTAAAAATTATGCTTCAAGAATTCAAGGTCACTTTTAAGTGTAAAAAATTTATCTTTTTCAACTCACGTTATGAAAGCATTGATTTGACAGAACAGCTTACATATTAGCCCATGCTCTGCCATCTTATTGTTTTTTTCTTGGCATAAAAAAACCTATTTTTGCCAAATAGTAAATGTCGTCAAGTTATAATGTACAGCCACTTTAGGATTAAAAATTTTTTTAATTATAGAGATTAATCATTAAAACAAAGAGAAAAGTAAAGCAATCAAAATCAAGAAATGTTCAACAGAAATTGGCATTACAAATGTTATTCCTTAGATTTCTTAGATGTTATTTCTTTATTAGAGAGGGGGGAGGGATTTGTAATGAGCAAACATAAAAAATATAAATATACTGTGATTAATAAATTTGAAACAGCAAAATAAAGCAAAAATTCATTGTATAAATATAGTTTTCAAAATTAAAGCCATAAAATAATAATTTAGCCATAAAAATAATTAAAGCATAAAAAATCTGTTTCAGCAATTAAAGTCTGAATATTATTCGAAAAAATAGAGGAGGGGGAGGCGCAACAGCAATTATATAAAAATATTGAGATTTAAAAATATAAATTGAGAATTTTTAAAAGATTTTCTTAAAAGATAAATTGTTAAGTTATTTTTTTAATTTAATTTGAAAAGCATACAATTTATAAAAAATGCTGCAATGTGCTGACACAAAACTTTAATATTCATAAAATGAAAAACTGTAAATACATAAAAATTCTAATTAAAAAATATTAAAAATATCGAAATCATGCAAAAATTTGTATTTTAAAAAGATAAATTGTTAAATAATTTTTAAAAAATACTGTTTTATCCCATGTGCTACACAATAATTCAACATTTGCAAAGAAAAATACAATTTAAAAGAAATAAGACAAAATAATTTTTCAAAATATTACTCAAGAATCAAATACATAAAAATCACATTAAATAACACTTTTTTTTTCCACACAACACCACAGAAAGCATGTAATAATCATTTTATTTTTACTTCATGCTCAAACGTTATTTTTGAAAAAATTGTCAATTTTTATTTTTAAATCTTTATAATTTTGCAATTTATATTTTTATAATTGAATTTTTGCTTTACTTTGCTGTTTTAATTTTTTTTAATCATAGTATATTAATGTATTTACCATTTGCTTATTATGAATTCCACCCATATCGTAGGTTGATAATTTTAAAATCCTCACGTATCTCTGGTAAAAAAATATGCTGTTGTCAGAACACTGAAATTGTTGGTTGCTATATCTCCAAACATTGTCAGCGAAAAATACCAAAAAAGGGGCAAATATAAAAAAAATGGCAGCTGATCACAGACTAATGCACAAGGGTAGCCGGTTTGACATTTTCTCTGAAATATTTTATGTTATACCACATCACTTTGCTCTAGAAAATTAAAATTTTAGTTCGCTATATTACATGGTTGGGTTATAAACAGCCCAACAGTGAAAAATTAGGTTGATTTCTTTAGAAATCAATCTGTAGCAATCACTTCATTTAGATATTTATCTATCTCTATATAATGCAAATCTTGTTATTGTGCTGATATTTTAAATACTGAACCTATTCTAATGTAAATGGGACAGTGTATTGATCTTGTCAATATCTGTAATGAGTTTTTAACAAAGTATATAGCTCTTATAGTTTGTTCACAGGGACACACAAAAACAAACAACATTTGTCAGCATGATATTCTCTGAAATACTGAACCAGTTTTAACCTAATTGAGACCATGCATTTATCTTGTCAGTAACTGAGTTTGTTCATCATGTATGTAGCTTATGTAGTTTGTTTTTACAGGGACGCACAAACACAAAACATGCAAAATATTTCATCATCACAAGATCTGTAATATTAAGCCAATTCGAACGTAAATGGGACAGTGTATTGATCTTGTCAGTATCTTTAATGAGTTTTTAACAAAGTATATAGCTCTTATAGTTTGTTCACAGGGACACACAAAAACAAACAACATTTGTCAGCATGATATTCTTTGAAATACTGAACCAGCTTTAACCTAATTGAGACCGTGCATTTATCTTGTCAGTAACTGAGTTTGTTCATCATGTATGTAGCTTATGTAGTTTGTTTTTACAGGGACGCACAAACACAAAACATGCAAAATATTTCATCATCACAAGATCTGTAATATTAAGCCAATTCGGACCTAATTCTGATAGTGTATTGATTTTGTAAGTATCTGGGATGAGTTCTTTAATCAAGAATGTAACTCTTATATTTTGCTTATAAGGACATACAAAACTTTCATCAATAATACTTGAATTACTGAACCAGCTGAAACCTAATGGGGACAGTATATATTGATCTTGCAAATATCTCAGATAAGTTTGTTAATATATTATATGTAGCATTTGTAGTTTGGACATGCAAAGTTTCTTTATAACATTCATTGAATGGCTTGGATTTAAACCTTGTTTTAACATGAGAAATATATTATAGATTGGTGGGCCAATTGTTAAACTATATTTTTAACATAATTGCCTTATATCCATTTAAATATGTTTGGTAAGCCAAATTAAAAATTTTCCTGGAAATTATCTTTCTCACCAAAATAATAAACTTAGAAGGAAAAGGACCAATTTGTTTAAATTGTATTAAATCTGATTATGTACTTAAAAAAATCAATCTAGTTTTTCAGCTGAGGCAGAAGGATTTGTTTTGGTTTTATGATTTCTTTAATTTAAATAGTCCATTAAAAGTCTGATACAAAATCTACAGACTTTCATAAAAATCGTCGATTCTGTATGTCATGCAATGAACTGTTTAACAAAAACTGTATATATTTTTTTATTAAGATACCAGTTTAAAATAATTATCTGATTATCAACTTTCATATAATGTTTGCAATTAAGCCTATTTTAATATACTGTATATTATATTAAAATTTTATATTTATGAGAATATGTATGTAGTGTATGAATGATGTGCAATGTTATGAATCTTTGATTTTTTTAATGGCATTGTAAGCATGTGTTGGTAAACACATCAGTTGTTTTAAAATGAATGAACTGTTATGCCAAATTCTTCTTTATTTGTAATAAAGAATATTATTATGTAATACTATAGTTGACTAAAAGTTAACAGAAATCCAGAAAGTGGCATAGCACCTGAAGAAGTATAAAATTAATACTCAGAGCACAATCTATAACCTCACAGAACATAACTTGAAAATTCTCCAATATGGCTTAGAATCTCTGTCACAGTTATATCATAATAAAAGTGATTTGATAAGGTTTCCAAAAATTTCAGTTCAGGTTATTAAATTTATTCATGTTATCTCACATCTTATTTGAGTTGTGTTTATTGCTGTGATATTTAATTTGTAATTTTTAAATTTAGCGCCAAATTGTATTTCAAAGTCATATTAATGATCTCAATGAAGATTATGAATACCTTGCTGATTTTAAAGTGTCTAAAACTTCTGCTCCAGAAATGAGGAGTCAAGAGAAATGTGAGAAAACATTTTCTGACATTTCATAACAGTATGTAAGTGTGTAAACAAATAATTAAGTAATATAATGTACAGTTGATATAAAAAAGGTATATCCCATACATTTTAATTGCCATATTCTCATCAAAAAATTGAATTGAGCCATTCATATGGATTTTTTTTTCAATTTATATTAAAATAAAAACAAGATTTATTTTTTAGGAAGGGGTCTGGATATATTCATATTGAAATTGTAACAAATTTTGAAATTTCCAAATCAAACACTCAGTTTTTACATCATATTTTGATGTTTCAGTAAATTGTACTTTTGGGTAACCAAACGGCACATCATTTAGGAACTATGCAGAAGTAAACTTCCGAACTCCTAATGATAAACTCCTGTTTAATAGCTGCAAAACAAAATGTGGACAGTTTTTTAAGCATAACACATAAACTGCTTGACTGAATAAGCTGTAATTTAGCATTCACATATTTAAAGGTTTTAGGAAGAGATTTCTGTTAAAATATTTATAATATTTGTGACAATATGGACCTTTTCCATACTTTGTATTTAATATTAAAAAAATATATCTATTTAACCAATAAAATGTTTAACAAAAGGAAATTCTATAAGTTTCAAATATATGAGTTCAAAGTTACAGTTGATTATGCCAATTAGTTTTTGAGTTATGCTTAAAAACAGCACTCGTTGCAATTTGGTTTGGCAACTATTTAAAAGAAATTTAACATTACAAGTTCAAAATTTACATCTGCATAATTCATAAACATCTCCACCAAATGATTTCTCAATTGCTATTCCAAGGTAAAATTTACCAAATAATCAAATATGATGTCAACATTGGACATTCGTGTAGAAAATGTGGTACTTGTTTACAGTTCTGTTAACCAATTTTCGTTAAAATGTTTTCCCAAACATTGGGATGTATGGTTAAGTGTGACATCAAAACATGCACATAAAATGTTTCCTTGGTTTTATGTAATCAAGATCAATTTTTCAAAAGCCAATTTTTATAGGTTTCTGATTGATGTGCTGATATTAAACAAAAATCTGACTCATAAAACTTTGATTTAACTGAAATAATGACAGAAGTTTGAAGGAAGAGATTGCTCTATAGTGAGTTACAAAATGAACAGATATAATATGTTATTTTTTCCATTGATGATTTATTTTACACCTTTATATAAACCTTAGTACAGTTACAAAGGCAATTTTTGAGCTATAGAACCTCGTTGCTTTACTTAATAGATTTGTTTGTTACACTATTTCACTCTGTATCACCACTGTTTTCAATTTTTATACAAAGTATCATATCGGCTATGTGTGCACACTTATTTTGAGAGCAGAATCATGCAGTCTTGAAAATACTTCACTACATCCTGTTGCATAGATGGAAGTTTTTTAAATTTGATTTTTTTTCAAAATGCAACAAGAAAACAGAGAAATAACAGAAACAGCAGTAATGCATTGCAAAAACTAAACTAGCTTATCTACAAAATTGACAATAAATGAACGTCAGTTCATGATTATACATTATTAGAATTAATTCACATTGTTCAGTGCCAGATTTTGTTTACTGCAAATTAAGAAAAATAGCAATAAATTTATATCCTTCATTACAAAAACTAAACTGGTTTTTCCTCATAGTAGAATATGTACAATTGCCACCTTCCCAAAAAATGAGATCACCCCAAACATTTTAATCGCCAATATGTTACTGAAAAAAAAAATGAAAATAGCAATTCGGCTGGAATTTTTTTTTTAATTTATGTTAAAATAAAAGCTATGGGGAGATCGACTGCCACTAGCCAAAAATAGGCAGCACGATAGAATCGAAGGTCCCTTCTTTGAGTTACTAACTGTAATGGTAGTAGACTCGATCATGGGAGATCCCACAGGAAATATTTAAAAGCTAATATTAATAAGTTTACGAAGCAGAAACACAGCAAGTGGTGGATCATCTTCATACTGAAATTATACCAAACTCTTAAATTTTCAATACAAATTCTAAATTTTGCCCTCATATTTCGCTTTGTTTGTAAATTTTATCATAAGTTACAAAACAGTAACCCAGTTAACCAAGCAGTTTAGGATATATGAAGTCTTAAAGTCTGAAATGCCTAATTTTAAATTCATTTGCAATTGTTGCAAAGCAGATAACAATTTGTTTAGTTCTTTTAAGTATAACTCAAAAAGTACTTGGTTGAATGAGCTGTAATCTTTGATTTGCATATTTGAAGCTTCTAGAATCGATTTCTGTTACAAAATTATAGGTTCTACAGCTAACTAGTTTTTGAGTTAAGCTTAATAAAATAACTGTGTTCCAGCCTGTTTTTCAATGATTAAGAGTGAATTTAACAATAGTTGTTTCAAACATTAAACCTGCATAATTAATTCCTAAACTACTTGACCAAATCACTTCCTGTTTGATATTCTAATCTAAAACTTACCAAATACGCCAAATATGTTGCCTAAATTAAGTATTCTTTTTGAAAATTTCAGAATATGGTACAATATCAATATGAAGACGACCTTTCAGTTTATTTTTAAACATAAATTAGAAGAACAATATTCAGTTGAATGGTTATTTCCATTATCTCTGGAGAAAATTTAGGGATTAAAATGTATGGATAGTTTCTTTTCTTTGATTTTAGATAACTGTACACTACATATTATGTGTAGCATTGTAGTTAAATAAGGTAAAAGTAACACTGTGCTTATCCATGAATGACTTTTAAATCACAATGTCTAGCAACATATTTTATTGACTAAAAGTAAACAAGCACGATAAATATTTATGCTTGTTACATTTGCAATATGGAAATGGCCTCATTAAGCATATTGTATATATTATTTCTGTTGTCAACATCCCTTTTTCTAAGAAAATACAAAACGCAGAATGATGAATGAGATGTCATATGAAAAGATTTTTAATAGGCTGGTGACATATTACACTTACATTTTTTTAAAACATGTTTTACGATTAAAAATTTCTGTTAATTAAAAATTAGATCAACATTGTTTTCATAAATGAAATGAAAAGTTTTCTCAAATCAGTGTTGCCACAAAAATAAAATACTGCAATTTTAGATGAAATCATCCTTTAATGCAATTAAAATACGATTGTTAATTTATTTCTTGAGCGTACTTTTTGAAAAAAATATAGTTTTAATCAAGTTTTTATATTTTTTTATGCATGCGTAACCTGTTTGTTTTCTTTGTTTAACCATGGCTGTGTATATGTGTATTGTATCAGAGCACCAGTAGATTACGTGATTTAAGGATTATGTTCCATTTAGGTATACAGTTCATTCGGATTCACAAAAATTTAATGTATTTATTTTTTTATATTTCATTAAGCTGTTAATATGCCAGCGAAGTCCGACGTCACTTAAATGACTGCTGGACCACAAAGTTTGAAATCTCATGTTTACGTTCCCATAGGCTTGCAAAAAAGTAGTGTACCAAATATTGATTTATGTATTTAAGGTATTTCTGGAGCAGTTTTGCAAAATCTGAGGAAATGCTTTCATATGAATTCCTTAAACGTCTAATTCAGTGTTTAAATGTTTTTATAATTCGTTTTCTTTTTCAGTATATTAGTCTTGGCAACCTAGAAAAATTACTCTGGCGAGAGAAGAAAATTTGGCAAAAAAATTTCTGGCTATCTGTTCCTATTTTTTTTATACACGCGCAATCATCATATATATATTATTTCTGTTGTCAACATCCTTTTTTCTATGCACATACAAAACATACAACGAGGAATGAGGTATCATTCGAAAACATTTGAAATTGAACAATTTTTTGAGATAGTACACCCACATTTTGTTAAAATGTGTTGTTTGATTTAAAAAAACAAAACAAAAAAGACAGTTAATTAAAAATTAGTGCTAAAACGAACCAGAAAATAATCTCAAAGATTGCAGTGCGAAAACTTCGCACGGGTCTTTCTGATATTAACATATATTAAAAAAAAACACAATTCCTTACAAATGCCCTTTTTTTTTTGGTACTTTGACAATTTAAATGTATGATTTCTTTTATTTTACCGACCGTAGTTAATCTAGTTTTTAATAATTTAAAATATTTTAATTTTTCTATAAATTTAAAAATACATGGCATAATAAAATTTAAAATATGTAATAAAGTAAATTAATAATCATGATTAAAAAGATGCACTAATAAACATTTTTTTTCAGATGTAAAAAAAAAAAAGACGTATTCATCTTTGAAGGATAAAAAGAATTATCTTAGAAACAAGGTACATAAATATTTCACTGTACATATGCCAGTAAAAAATTGAAAGTACTGTGAAAAAGTAATGTAAATCATTTTTCCTGTGATATATTTTTCTGACTTATTTTAACAGCAAAACAAGTGAATATATTTTTTTTTCTATTCAAGTAAATACTAAGATTTTCTGAAACTATAAATTTAACTCACAAAGCCGGACTGAAAAACTAATACTTCAACCTGCCATAAATAAAAAAATAATTAGAAAAATCTTATATTTTGTATAATGTCTGAAAAAAGTACAGCAATGGAGTTCCCAACAAAAGAGTGCCTCTCTACTGACATTGAAGAAAAGCCTATTATTAGTGATGTTAGTTCATTAAAATATTTTCAACATGATGCTCTGCCAAATCATACAAATAGAAAGACTTTTATTTGTGAAATATGCTCCAAAGTGTTTTCTAAGTGTTGTAATCTAAAGAGACATCTTAGAATCCATACAGGAGAAAAACCATTTGTTTGTGAAATGTGTTTTAAAGGGTTTTCTGAAAAAGGACATCTAATGGGACACCTAAATACCCATACAGGAGAAAAACCATTCATTTGTGAAGTGTGTTTTAAAGGGTTTTCACAAAAGGTATATCTAGAGAGACATCTTCGCATCCATACAGGTGAAAAACCATTTATCTGTGATTTATGCTCTAAAAGATTTACAAATAGTTGTGTTCGAAACAGACACCTATGCACCCATACTGGGGAAAAACCATTTATTTGTGAAGTGTGTTCTAGAGGATTCTCTCTTAACTCAAATCTAAATGAGCATTATCGCATTCATACTAATGAAAAGCCATTTAGTTGTGAAATGTGTTCTAAAGGATTTTCTCGTAAATCAGATCTAAATGTGCACTACCGAACACATACAGGTGAAAAACCATTCATTTGTGAAGTGTGTTTTAAAAGATTTTCTCATAAGGGACATCTAAACCGTCATCTTGAAGTATGCTTGAAAGGTTTTTCTCAGAATAGTCCATTAAACAGACATTTCAAAACTCGTGCCTGATGAAAGAAATTTATTTCTGAATCATGTTTAAATTTATATCTAGCTACACACATATGTGAAAAAATATTCTGTTGTGAAGTATATTTGAAGGGATTTTGTGATAATAGTGCACTATGGAGACATTTCAAAACACAACAAAAGTAATTTATTTCTCATTAAGTCGTTTTAAGATTCCACTTTCATGTAGAGAGAAATTCACCTTGTTTGCGAAGCATGCTGTAAATTGTTTGCTAAACAAATCTTAAATGTTTTTTTTGCTTTTCTCAGTCTATCTAAAGTAGAACAAATCCAAAATTAAAAGATACTCTCAACAACTGATAATGATAAAACTATGAAAACTATTTGTAATGTTTTAAAAACTAATTTTATAAGTAGAATTGTGTGTGTCAATAATAAAGAAAACTTTTTCTCCAAAGAGCAATATACAATGTCTGCTGAACAAAATTATTTTTTTCGGATGTAAGTTAAGGATACCTTAAAGGTCTGAAATGCTGAAAAATTATATTGTTTGTTACTGTATTTATTAATATTTTTATTGATTTAATATAATATAAAAGGTACTACTTTACTTTACATATGTGGGATAATGATGAGTAATAGATTCAACACAACAGAAGATTCTTCAAATATAATATAAACAAATGGTTTAATAAAATAACATTATATACCACTGATGATCGGATTCAAATACAAATATATAACTGGATTAATATTTATGAACGATACAAACTTTCGTATTTCAATATAAACGTTGCCAAGTTTCCATTGCATCAAAATTCAACCACCAACCATGGCTAAAATCTATAGAACATTTGCTCATGCTTGTGTGCTTTTCTTCTGGAATTGCGTGAAAAACTTATCTTTGTGCTCGCCTTTATTGTAGCTCGTGGTTATTATTAATTCATTAAGTTCATATCATTGATGCTGTTGCTTCTTATTACTCCCACACATATACAGTCATTCCTAAACAGTAAGTATTACAAGCTAGTAAAAGGCGACAACTTTCAGCCCAATGTGATAAGACAACTTTTTAAACCTGGAGATTCTACAAAAGAAAATTTATATGCCAAGGTAATTTAAAAAATATATATACTGCTTATTTTTTTATGTACTTCCATTTACTATTCTGTAGACTTTTTTACATGCAATTGTTTTTTAATGAATTTTGTAAAGGAAAGTGAATTAAGGAAGATTTTTTAGAGACCACATTCAAATATGCTATTTTTCAAAAAACAAAGTGTATTAAATAAATAGCATGGTGTACTTGTCATAGAAATTGCAACCATCATCTTCTTCCTCTTCCGGAAGTATAATAAGAGTAATTTGTAAATAGTTAATTGCATATTTACCGTATGTTCTGACATACAATGTGTACCTAAAATTTGAGGCTTCATTTTTCAATTTTTAAGTATATATTCACCATAGAACTCTTCCTTTTCACAGAAACTTTCATCAGGTACATAGCGAAAAAAAATTGTTGTAAAGTATAGTAACTATTACTTTTTATGTGATCTGATAATGATAATTAATTTTTTTTTCTAAAGAAATAGCATTTTCATTAAATTAGAAATCTTAACATTTATGATAATCTTAATTTTTTCCTAATTTTTACACTCTCTTATTTAACTCAACCTGATTTTTGTATGTAAAGACTGAATTTTGTAGTCAATTTTTCATTCATTGTCTAATAGGCTAGAGTTATAAAAATTACATTCACAGTTGTGTTTCTGATGGTAATATAACTTTTTAATATTTATAAAACTTAGTTATAATTTAATATATTAATTTGAAGAAATTTTTTCGTTAGACCGCCACATGTGATTCACTGCTCAATATTTTCTATAACTCATACAGTTGTATACGAGGTGAAACAACAATGTCTTTAATGATGCACCCATTCCCACTCGCCAAAATAGGACAAAAAGCTGTGTAACTGTAACAATGAAACCCTTTAAAGAATAAAAAGTAGGAAATAAATTATAAAACAAAATATAGAGTGTAATAATAAAAACAAATATGCTTTTATCAATTAATAGTTTCCCATTAATTCACGTTAATACATTGAGATATCAATTTAGATATCCTAAAAGAATAGTTTAAATTATGTTTCATTTTTTTTTCTTTCTTGTTGTCATATCTTAAAAAAGAAATATAGAAAAATTATATATTTTTTAATGAATTCACTAGCATGCATTTCTACCAGGTGTAAAACAAAAAAAAATCAAGTTCGGTGCACATGCCAAATTAATGTATTGTAATGGAAATTTTTGAGGGTTTACCCAGGCAGCACATCTTTATGGGCCCATGTGGGCAAAAGTGGGTCAGGGATATAGATCTATATGGGCTACCTATATGGGCCCGCATAGAATGTCCACTTTTTTTTCCATATGGGCCCATATGTGTTATCTATATTCATCTATATGGATGCCTATGTAGATCTATAATGTTATCTATATGGATCTATGTGGATTCCCATGTAGATCTACAACGATATCTATATGGATGTATATAGATGCCTATGTAGATTTATAAGGATATGTATATGGATCTATGTGGATGCCTATGTAGATCTATAATGTTATCAATATAGATCTATGTGGGTGCCTATATAGGCCCACGTAGAATGTCCACTTTTTTTTCCATATGGGCCCATATGTGTTATTTATATTTATCTACATGGATTTCTATGCAGATCTATAACGATATCTATATGGATACCTATATAGGCCCACGTAGAATGTCCACTTTTTTTTCCATATGGGCCCATATGTGTTACTTATATTTATCTATATGGATTCCTATGTAGATCTATAATGATATCTATATGGATCTATGTGGATACCTACATGGATCTATGTGGTTGCCTATATAGGCCCACGTAGAATGTCCACTTTTTTTTCCATATGGGCCCATATGTGTTATTTATATTTATCTACATGGATTTCTATGCAGATCTATAACGATATCTATATGGATACCTATATAGGCCCACGTAGAATGTCCACTTTTTTTTCCATATGGGCCCATATGTGTTACTTATATTTATCTATATGGATTCCTATGTAGATCTATAATGATACCTACATGGATCTATGTGGTTGCCTATATAGCCCCACGTAGAATGTCCACTTTTTTTTTCCATATGGGCCCATATGTGTTACTTATATTTATCTATATGGATTCCTATGTAGATCTATAATGATATCTATATGGATCTATGTGGATGCTTATATAGGTCCATGTGTTTTATTTATATTTATCTATATGGATGCCTATGTAGATCTATCACATTATCTATATGGATATATGTGGATGCTTATGTAGACCTATAACGATATGTATATGGATCTATGTAGATGCCTATATAGGCCCATGTAGAATGTCAATTTTTTCCCCCATCTGGACCCATATGTGTTATTTATATTTATCTATATGGATCTATGTGAATGTTAACTATATGGATCTGTAAAGCTATTTACATAGGTCTATGAAAATTTATAATTTGATCTTTCATTCCAGATCAAATTTGCAAAATCATTATTCAGATTGTCTGTAGCTAATAAATTATATTATTTATATTTCCACACTGAGTTTTTAATTATTTTTTTTCTCGTTCAAAAACCTCAACAAGTTTAACTGCTGTAAATTAAATACTGGGCTATATAGAAAATAATATTTAGAGAAAAACGTAATATTTAAACAATGAAGCAAGATGAGATAAGAATTGAGCAAACCAGAGAATTAAAGAGTTAATGAAATACACATATTTAATATTGATATGTAGAAAAGCAGAAATATTTTTAATTGAAGTATTGAAACAGGCTGACTTAAGAGTATCTAGGGCTCAGGTACAAGCATTATTCCAGGGCCCCCTTTCTATCAATCCATAGAAAATTTTCTTGAATTACGCTGAAGTGACTAACTGCACACATGAATTTCACACTAGGTACTATTCATATTTGTATACTATATACTATTATTCATATTTGTATAATCAAAGAAAAATTAGAGAATTTTTTTTTGTATACGCATATAATGGCTTATGCGAGCCATTGAAATGTAAATAGAAGTCTTTCTGGCATTCTTGGCTATTTATTATAATATATATATGTCATAAGATGTCTAAAAGAAAAATGTCCCTAATTGGCCATCATTAAAAGTTTTAATTTGTCTTGTTATGAAGATAACAGGGCTCCCAACACATTTGTCTTCGAAAAGGGATCATTTTTATTCAAAAAAGGGACTTTGGGGGACCATCTGTACTAAAAAAAAAGGACTTTGGGGGACCAGTTATAGTTCAAAAGGCGACTGAAAAGGGATAACATGTCTAAAAATACTGCACCAAATTTTCTTAAATATGCAATTTTTTTTTAATTACTTCAGAAAATATGTTAATTGATTATCTTTATAAAGGAAAGATGTCATTAAACATTGTACATAGCTTTATTTAACACACTTAAATATCCTATGCCAAGATGGGTTATATTTAGAACAGCAAAAAATGATTTGGAATGAAATATATAGCAAAAATTAATGCATCTAAGAAAATATTAAATGAATCAATTGTTAGCAGAGTTACACATTAACAATTACAAAAGTACAGTGCATTTCTTGGAATTTAACATGTAGTAACAGTAATCAGTGAATAAAAGAAGCACAGCATAACATCGCCTTCTATTAAGTAATAAAATTTAGAATTAGATTAACATATATATTGTTAATTATTAACACAACTATAAAATTCCATTCCTTTCTATACAATAAAAACTGTGATGCTATAATGTTCATCCAAAAAAAGCATAGTATGACAACTCCTCCTAGGTAGTGGTCAAAACCAATATTGAATTAATATTCATAATCATCTTACATATTAAATTTGAAATTCTATACTAAACATGCCAAGATCTGGCTATCATGCAAATCGTTAAAAATGTGATAATAAAAATGTAGTTAAAAATACACCAAATACTAATCAGTATTGATTTGTGTTAAGGCTTAACTTAATGTGAAGTTTGATGAAATTTCACCCAGATTACCTTATTAAAATACCTCATGTGTAAAAAATGCAGCATAACAGTGCCATCTGTGCCAAAACATAATCTGCCATTTGATGAAATTCCTTGCTTCAGATTTTAATATAGAATGGCTACAAAATGTGTACCACATACAGAGAAAGATTTTTAAAAAATAATCAAATTGGATTCAGGTCAATTTAAAATAAGTAAATCTGTGAAAAAAAAAAAAAATTATTTTCACAATTTCAATATTTTTCCTTTAATAACTGAGATATAGTTTTGTTTTCGGTTTTGATGGAGAAGTATATCTATAAATTAGCATGTAAAACTATATAAGCCTATAAAACTGTATCTCTTTATATCTATAATATAGAAGTTTATCTGTGTGCTGAAGAGACTGTTGCGCATAGAGCTACAAGATTTGGCAGGAAAGTACCTGCATGTCTAAAGTTAGCTTTTGAATTTTTAGATTGGATTTTTTAATTTAATTTTTCATGCGATTTTTACCCTTTTTTTCATGTTTCAAATTGATTTTTTTTCACATTAATAAAAGGAATTCAGTTTAAATTTTTCAGCCCAGTAGTAATTTTTTTCCTTTTTTCAATAGTTTATTCGGAATTTGTATAGAGATTTCTAAATTTTTCATGAATTTTTTTATGCAAATTTAAGTTTTTTTTTTTTTTTTTTTTTTTTTTTTTTGTGATTTGAGATAATTTTTTTGACATTCATAAAATGAATTCACTTGCGAAATTTTATATTTTGTTCTTCTGCTATTACGTTTTTTGATTTTAATTTTTACCCCTTTTTCCAGTCATAAAAGGGGACCATTTGGGAGCCCTGAAATGAATTTCTTTTGAAAAGAATGGATTTAGTTGATACAATAAAATTTTAATCATCAGCTTTCTGATGATGTAGTTGGTTATTTTTTGGGAGGGGAGTTTGAATAGGGTACAGAAGCTGAGGAGGAGGGCCACCCTCACATAAAACTTAACAAAAGTAAGAATTTGTCATTTTGGCCAATTTTTAACATTTGTCATTTTGGCTTCCTTTTAATGAAAATCCATCTAATGCCCATGGGAGGCCCGGAGCAGCTGTCCCACATGCCCCTGTATTAAAAGTGGAATTAGACGAAAGATTATTACTTGATAAAGCTGCCAGAAACACTATGCAGTTGACACATTGATCACTGTAATGTTAAATTATGATACCCTAACTTCTTTTCGTTTTGCAATTAGATGAAATATAATTATTTATCTACTTCATGCAGCTAAATAAATTTATCAAGTGCACCTTATGACCTGAGAATTTTGTGTCTGTTGGGTCATGCAGTGCACACATCAAATTTGTGATCACATGATCAATTATATGCAATTACCTATATTTATCTGGTTACAAGCATTTATCAGTTTTATTGCAAATTGGAATAAATCAAGTTGAAAAAACCTTTAATAAGCTATGGCCCTAAATTGTGAACACAATATATATAATATATTGTCTTTATGCAATGTAATACAAAACAAGTATGTCACAATAAGTATAAAGTTTTCATAATTTGGGAGTGTACATGCAGTTGAAATTCTGGCGTGCTAACTAATAAGCCTATTTAATTCACCACACATTTATATTACCCATAAGTATTTTGTTTTGATATGAATGATTAGTAACTATGAAACCTGAAAGACAAATCTTAATATGAAGCAAATATGATTCACACAAATGCAATGAAGAAATTTAATGTGAATCATATGGCAGTCAATGGGTTAACCACCAGCTCCCAAATCAAAATACAGACTTTGAAACTGTATCACATACAGTTATACATTTGTTAAAGATTTTTTTTATGGCTATGACATATCAATAATAAATACCTCAATACAGGACACTTCAAAAGTTTTTTTTTTTTTACACCCCCATTATTTTTCTTCATATTTTAAATTTAACCATAGATTTTAAAAAATAACAAAATCCTGGACACACATTTCCAAGTATAATATTTAAATAGTATCTAAATATTAAGAAGGGAAAAAAAAAGTTGAAGGGATATAGGGCTGTACCAAAAACACACTTTCTAGATAAAATATTTTGCCCACCAGTGGCAACTGCATTTATCAAGCCTGATATATTTGTCAAGTAAAACATCTTAAATGTTGAATATAACACAATATGTAGGAGTCGAAAATATAATTTTATAGGCATGACTCATACACTACCTGTAGCTAGAATGCTTATATAAAATTTAAGGCTAACTTTTGTAGAAAGTTAACCTGCAACATATTATACTTGCTTTAGTTTAATATAAATATCAGCAGTAAAATTCAAGTATGAGATAAAAGAATGAATTACTAAAATGAGAGTATTGGCTCATCAGGGGGCAGGGGTTCACAAACATTTATTTACCAGTATTTTAATAAACTAAACTTACAGACAGATGAGACTTTAATGAAAACCACCACTTATCATCCACTGGATTTTATGTTTTGTGTCTCTAAAAATTTAATATCATATTTTACTTATTTTTAAGTTCACTTAAATGATACTCAAGAAAGAATCAGAATATGTATCAGTAAATTTTATTTCAGTTGAAATAGTTAATGTACATTATTAGATAGTCTTTTTTTTCTTTCGCCATCCCAATCTCTGGCTCCAGCCAACACACAGCTAATTCTTTTCATTATGTCAGCTGTTGTTTCTTCTTTATACACAACTTGTACTGCAGCTGAAATAAAATAGTTATAAGTTTTTATCATCAAGATTTTTAAAGATGTAAGTTTTAAGCAATGTTAATTGATCTATGAATATCAAATTCTTTTAGGAACAGAAAAACTTTAAAATTTTGTGTTATGTACACCAATTTTTTTTTTTAATACTAACTGAATTTTCTTGCATATTGAAATGCCCCTATCTTCTAAAATGTATAAATATTCCTAGGATAAATGTAACATTTTCTCTAGCTTCAAAAATAAGTTAACATATACTGGCAACAAGAATTCCCATTTTAATCAGGCAGCTTTGGCCTCCATCAAGACTAGACACCTGCCATAGATTTGACATTAAACAACTTGAGTTTCATTAGAAAATGGATTGAATTTTTAATTGGATGCTTTTAAATTAAGTATTAAAAACTTGATGAATTGGAACATTGTATTGCTTATAAGCATTTCCTACACATAAGGCTGCTGTCAATCTAACCTACTTGATTAAAAAGTGAAAGAATTTTAATTTTGTAATTAAACACCTATTACGCTTACTTTTTAAAAAGTTTTTAATATTTATTATTTAAAAATAATAATAATTACATGACCTTTAAAATTTTATTAAACAGTCAGTCTGACTCTGATTAGTTGAAATTGGTTTTAACCAAATAGGATCCAATAGATTGAGTAGTCATAAATGGCACCACTTGAAGCTGTTCGTCCCCCCCCCCCCCTGCTGTGTCAGCCATATTTAGCCATGTCTTGCACTGGAGACTTCTGATTGGACTGCAATCAGTCAAATATGGCAGATGCAGGAGAAGAAGAAAATAACTAGTTTTTTAGCTTCAAAGCTTTTCATAATGAACTATGGTAATTTCTACTTTTCTCTCGTTTCACAACTCCAGATCCATTTTGGATTTTAAATGTATAGATGTTAAGACCTATTTCTATAAAAGAAAATGTAACTAATAAAAGAAAATTTCACTCTGCCTGTCGGTGATGGCTAGCGAAATGTACGACACAGAGGTCTGTCATACATTTATATTTTAAATGACACAATTCAATAAAAAAAAATATTCAAGATATAAAATTTTTTTAATTTCAAAAAGGTTCGATTTCGAAGTTTTATTTTTTTACCTTATGCCAATGCTACAATTGGTATTTTTTTTAATGGATCTCTGAAATTTAGTCCCTCTTAAAGCTGAGACTTTCCTTGCTTAAACAGTGCAAGTTGCCAAAAATACATTTGAAACTTTCAAAAGAATTCATGACTGCAGGTCACTTCATGCATCCCAGAAACTTTTTAATATGCTAAAAGCGCTTCAACATCACTATTTCAAAATAATCTTTTTACACTTTCTTGGCACACCAGATTTAGATCATCTATAAAAATTTCGAAACATTTTGATGCGCAGAAGTTCCACTAAAAAATTAAAAGATGTCAAATGTTGAAGTTCAACAAACAATGCAATAACTTACGAAATATATATATATATGAGTGTGTGTAAAAAAACTGTCCATACCAATGATAATGTTACAAATATGTAGACCCACAAATTTTTTTTCTCTTTAAGGCCATTTAAATTATATTCTAAAGCCATGGTCCTTGTTAAAACATATTTCATGATACTTAACACCATCTGCTTCATTGAAGATGATGGCCGGGCAGACAAATGTAAACACTGAAACAAAAAAAAAGCAAAATTAAATAAATGGAAATAATTACATACAAATATTATATTTAAATTAATACTAATTTACTTGTTCCTGTCATACTTGTCCTGAAAAATAAGAAAACGTCATGAAATGTCTTAAAATATGGCAATCTGTCCTGATATTTCTGAAATTTCACGAATTTCTTCAGTGATAATTTCTTTAATAGGTTGATGAAAAATATCTGGAATTTCATCAATTTGTTGATGAAATGGATTGAGAATTTTGTTAGTCAATAGAATATATTGTGAGTATCATCTATTGGATGTTATGAATGTGAATATTCTCAGTCAGAAGATGAAAATGATCGCAAATTTTGTCAATCAGATGCTGAAAAAATATTGCAAATTTCATCATTCATTTGTGGAAAAAGATCATGAATTTCCAATTTCGTCAATCGACAGTTAAATAAGATAGCGAAGTTGTCAGACTTCAGTCCTACATGTGTCGGGTTGTACCCAATGAGAGCCCACAAATTCTGCTCTCAACCCAAATTAAATTTTTGTCAGTCCGAAACCTGACACACTTCAATTAGAAACTGACCCCAGCCCAAACTCAAATATTTAAACCGAACCCATTGTATAAAAAGTTAATGTTTTAATACAAATATGGATCAGTAATATGCAATTATTTCTTTAATATAAATTTTCTCTTTTTTTGAAAAAAAAATCATACGTACACATTCATTATATAGTTTTTTTCATTTGTAAAATGTACAGGATATTCTTTTTAAAAATTGTATCAACCTGGCCCAAAAGAGTCCAAACTAAACCCAAAACATCTAAAATCAACCAGACTCACAACAAAAACAATTTATGTCAGCCTGAACTGAAGGATAGATAATGTTCAGGTTCAAATAAAAATGGATTACAGGACTAATTTTGATGCTGAAAAACATCGTGAATTTTGTTTGTTCGTTGAAAAAGAAATTTGCAATTTCTATAATGGATCATAGAAAAAAATCTGGTATTTCATCAATCATTTGCTGAAGATTGTGATTTTAGTTAGACAAATGGCGAAAAAAAAAAAAAAAAAAAAATCATGAATTTTGTCAGTTGGTCGATGTTAAAGGATAGTGATTGGTAGATTAAAAAAGATCAAGAATTTTGTCAATTAGATGCTAAAAATAATCCTGAATTTCATCAATAGAACACTGAAAACAATTAAGACTCAAGTTGAAAGAATGTAAGTTTGGTTACTGTTATATATGTAGCTACGCATGCAACTGTAATGCTTATAGGACAGTAATGTTTATACAGTTTTTTACTAACACCTTGAAATAATCCATACAGACTGTTTTTAACTAAGCTTTTTTAATTGTTAAATTTGGTTAAATGTGAAATAAAACTTTATAATTCTGATGTAAATTATTAGTTATTTCCAATAACTTTAAATATTTCAAAGACTTACAAGTTTGTTAGCATTTTTATCATCCAGAAGCTGCTGCTCAAGTTCCATCAGATGATCAGAGGATGTAACTGGAAAATTGAAATCAGCAGCCTCATGCTGAAATACAATAGGATTGGGGCTGGGGGATACTCCTTGTAATCCGTCTATTTTCTCTTCTATTTTATCAATTTTCTTCGTGTTTTCCCGCACCTCAGTTTTCAGCTGCTTTAAGCGACTTTGCACATCCATCAACAGGCGGAAAACCTTTTTAGCAACAAAAAAAAAAAAAAAAAATATATATATATATATATATATATATATATATATATATATAAAGGTGAAAATAAGGAATTTCGCTTAGTAGCCACTGGCCGGTAGGTTAATTTTTTTAGTAGCCAATTACTGGCTAATGAGAATAATTTCTTTAGTAGCCAGTAGGTACATTTATGTCACTGAATATTTATTTATTTTTAAATACAATGACCTAACAGTAAGAAGGTAATTTATGTACTAAATAAAAATATTTTAATTTATATTGTTTTGAATAAACTTGAGATATTAATTTCCAATCTATTTTAAATTTTAAAATAAGTTAACAGCACAGTTCTACACAACATGCGTATGTAGCTAACTACTTATGTCACAATAAGCTTAGGTACTTGTGTAGCTAACGACATAAGTACCATTTTAAAAAAAAAATTATTTGTCTAGAATTAAGGTCTGACAATAATAAAATAGGTATGTTTATGCACTAAATAATAACCCACAACATGATATGCCTTACACATGCACAACCTCTGGCCAGCAGGCCAAAATCTCCACAAATTGAGGAACTGTGTGTATTTCGGCAATTAGTTTTGGAAAAAATTGTAAATTTCGTCATTCGAGAGAGTAAAAATCCTGAATTTCGTCGCTAGTGCGTGTAAAATCATGAATTTTGTTAATCGTGCGCGTAAAAATAATGAATTTCATCGATCATGTGCATAAAAATAATGAATTTTGTCGATCGGCTACATAAAAATCAAATTTTGTCATTCGGGAGTGTAAAAATCCTTATTTTTGTCAATCGAACGCATGAAAATCCTAAATTTCGTTGATCTAACGCATAAAAATCCTAAATTTCGTTGATTTAACGCATAAAAATCATGAATTTTATCGATCGCCGCGTAAAAATCATGAATTTCGTCCATCGTGTGCGTAACACTAATGAATTTGGTCGATCGGGCGCAGAAAAATAATGATTTTTTTCGATCGGCTATGTAAAAATCAAATTTCGTCATTTGGGAGTGTAAAAATACTGAATTTCATCACTCGAATGCGTAAAAATCATGCATTTTGCCAATCGAACGTGTAAAAATCATGAATTTTGTCAGTCAGGTGCATAAAAATCATGAATTTCGACGATTATGCATGCAAAATCGCAAATTTCTTTGTACGGGTGCATAAAAATATAGAATTTCGTCGAACGGATGCTGAAAAATAGTGAAATTTAGGGAAAAATGGTAATTGGGAAATCCTGCATTTGACCAGTTCTTTCCACATTTTTAATCGCCAGTTTTTAAAGTTTAATAGACGACTGGCGACTGGGGAGTGCTTATTTTCACCTTTATATATATATATATATATATATTACATACATACATAGATCAAATGAGTATATGATATTCATAGATGCCAACATTGTAAAAACTACAACAAACTACAGTTTAGAACCATTTATCCTAAATGGTCAGAGACAGGTGTATTTCAGATAATTGGTTGAGCCTTAAAGCAACATCTATTTGATAACCTTTATAGTATATATGTAGCTGTGACATTGTTTTTTATTTCAAATTAATTATTAGATTACCCAGATTAAGAATCAGATCCAATAAAGATAAAAAATTAATCATAATTTGAAAGAAGACAATTTATAGGAATCTCTTTGAAACAACTATTCTACACATAAAGCCTAATATCTAACTAAATATGATTCTATTTCAAATCCTAGAAGTTGACACGTTATATCATGCATGTGGTAATGTATCAAGCAATGCACATTACAGATGATTTCAGGCTTTTATTTCAGAACCCAGTTTTGCCCAACACTGACGATTTTAAATCTGAGCAGATACCAAAAGTTTGGAATAGGAAAAAAATTTCATAATCTGTACCGAATCAGCCAGAGACCAAAGACTGATATAAAAACTAAGCCTGAGACCTCTAATGCACAGCACATGTCAAACTGGCATTGTATGGTACCTTCACCTGGACAGATTTAAAATCAATCAATTGGAAATATTCCAGATAAATGGCTTCCAGGTAAACAGTTCCATACTGTAGTTAAAAGTTCAGTTGTTTTGGATACTCTTAAAGTGCAAAGTTATAAAGTGTACTTACTTATAAGTAATACTTATAAAGTGCAAAGTTTTTTTTGTCTTTATAATTTTTTTTAGTATATCTTACACATTGTAATTGTAATTTTAGTATAGTGTACATACATTGGAAAGCATATAACTGATAACTTACATGCATCACTGGAATCATTTTGCACTGTTTGATGTTCATCCAAGTTGTCCACATCAACTGAAAAAGTAAATAATTTTTTAGACATAATACTTCATAAAGGATTCGGTTATAAAAACCAACTTCAAATTTTATGTGACCACTAAAATAACTCTAAAAATTTTAAATGTTTTACCACAAGAAACTAAATTGTTACTAAAAAATAAGCAACCCACACATATGTAGGTACTCATGTAAAATGTCAAGAAAATTTCAATTGGCTCAAATATATTATACATTCTGCATCATAATAAAAAACTGTTATAAAAATATTCATCCGTGAAACACAGCACCACTTTAAAGGACGAATGGCGAAAAGTATGTTTCATAGAAATTTTTATATAACATAACAAAATGCAGAACAGTCTATGGTTTAAATTACATACAACTATTTACTGATAGCATGTATCTTATTTCCGAATTCTATATCTATTTACAGATAAATATATACTTTCGAGTTACTGGTTATAGTGGTCTCATAACAACCTGAAATTTGAAAATTTATGGTCTGGAGTCTACAAGAAACATTGTAAGTGCAAACTAAAAAGTATATACTAACATACCTCTTATGTAAATATATATCAATTATACACTGGCCTCCAAAAGATAAGGTACAACCAGTTTTTTGTCTAATTTGAAAACAAATTAACAAAACTACAATTTAGAGAAATTGTGCTTTAAACAGTTATTTCTCAAATTTTATTTAACTTTAACAACAAGAATGATTTACAAATAAAAAATAAATTTTTTTTGCAAAAGTCCACTATTTGATTAAAAAATAAAATAAATGGCAGTTTTTTACGAAAAAAATTAAATGGATTTTAATAAAGCATGTTGTCCGGTTGTTCTATACCTGTGCTTTTCAACACTGTTACATTGGTAGAATCCGATGCCTTTTGTTCTTTCCAGATCAGCACACGAACTGAATCAATATGTTAATTTCGATTTTTAGAGCTAATGAGAAAATAAAATAATTTGCATTGAAAGTAAAGTGTTTGAAAGTTGAAAGTCATCTTAACTTGCTTTTGTTATTTAAATGCACATAAAATGTTATAAGTGAAATAGTAAAATTTACTCCTTTAAAAAAAAGTCTAAATCATTTCGCAAATTTTAGTTTGTAAATCACACTAACCATCAATATGTTTGAAGTATTGGCTTTGGTGAAAAAATTAAGTTTTTAATTTTATTCTGAGAAATCTACTGAGATTTTGGCACTAAATTTGATTGATATGTTATTTTATACATACATAGATTCAATATTTATTTAGCAGGTGCTTTAAGGAGACCGGTTTAATTTCTGCATCATCATGTTCATTATAAATTAATATAGCATAGAATGAGATAGAAAATAAATTTTACTACAAAACTTTTATAATTAGAAAAATATTTTTACACATTCAGTATGAGACATATTTAAGCGTACATACTAGAGATGATTTTGGGTGTTTTTTTTTTTTTTTTTTTTTTTTTTTTCAGAGGCAGATTTTGATGATTTGAAATCGAAGCCAGTCCCAGCTGAAAAATTGTGTTATCAGAGCCAGAGAAATAAAGTATACAGTAACAAATTGTTAATAACATTTTAAAATCTATTTCTACATATGAATAAGAATTTATCTTAAAATACTTGACCTTGTAACAATGTTTTGAGATTTTCATGTCCATGAAAATGTCAAAAATAGCAAATTTGTTATTTATGACCAAGCGTTGGCAGAAATCTGCAAAAGTCACAATTCTCATTCTTTTATGTATATATCAACTATGGCAGAAAGACACAAGTTTGGTTTTCCCATAATTCTGGAAAAGGACTTCAAACAGAAAGAAAGGATAGACAAGGCTTTATGTTACTAACACTGACTGCAAGAGGAGCTTCAGAATCGGATAGACTATTTCTCTTTATATCCCAGTAATAACAGCTCAATTAAACACTCTAAGAAACTTGGATTACATTCTTATTTCTCAAATAGCAAGTTTTTTTCCTATTTTAATTTGTGAATAAATAAAATTTTCACTTTGTATCCAATTTATAAAAAGCCTAAGCCTGTTTCAGGCCTGACCTGAGCAAGTTTCATCTCTATTGCACACTTAATAGAAACTATTTTCATCAAGGCTAAATGCGATATAAAAGTACTCTCACCTGTTTCACATGAATTTGTGGATGAAGACTGGGACTGCAATTTATGCTGAGATGTTCTGGGACCAGATGTTTTCTTAACACGAAATCTTTGTTCCCGTGCAGATTCAAATGAGGATTTGGGGAGTGTTTTAGGATACTTTCTTTGTGAAACATCAACAGCATTATTAGAGTCACATGCCCTCTTCTGAGGAACTTTTTTTTGGTTTTCTTCATCACTTGATGACGAATCGCTGACATTTGACGTGTCCAAGTGTCTCTCAAGCTTTCTTTCTGCAGATTCATATGTACCTTTAGAACAAAAATCAAACAGTTGTAAATAGCTTAATCTATGAAAGTAAAATTATTTGAAAGCTTACAGTTATTAAAAAGTAAGCATATTTCAAATCCCCCCCCCCTCCCTCTTGAATTTGAATGTTACAGCAGTAGTTATTTTAAACAGTCACAAAATCTATGCAAAACCAGTTTTGCTTATTACAGTTAAATAGAAAAGAAATGCAGTCAACACGTTTACCAGCAGAATATAAATTTTAAATAGTACATTTGAAAGCAAGAGTTAGTAAGGGGCCGTCCATAAATGATGTCACGCTTGGAGGAGGGGGGGGGAGGGTGTTAAATCTATTGTCCATGTTTTATTTATTTCCTTTTTTATCCTCTCATATTTTATTCTCGTGATGCATTTTTTGTAATATGTAACGTGAAATTTGTTTACTACTGTTTTTAAATATTTTTTTGGTATAAGGTGGAAATTTTTTACCGTTGAATAAATTATTAGTATTTTGAAAGCTTAAGAGGTTAATTGACTTCTTTCTGTATGCTTTAAGTTATTAATTGGCGTCCGCATTATCTTTAGAAAGCTGAGGTGTTAAAATAACATCTTTTTGAACGCTTTAACTAACATTTTGGCGTGTCCGCGACAGGACGAGATTTATTGAAGCAAGATGTTTCAAGCCGTAAAAGGTTTTAAAAAAACCGATTTAAAGTTTGTAGTAGAAGAACTTGGTGAAACGATTCCGCAAGACTATACGATTGCAACACTAAAAGAAATAATTTTGAATAGTAAGGAATATAAGCAGGATCCTGATTTTGTACAAGAAATTTTATCCACAGCCATTGCTGAAAGAAAGGAAAAGGAGAAGTTACAATTAGAAAAGGATAAGGAGAAGTTACAATTAGAAAAGGATAAGAAGAAGTTACAATTAGAAAAGGATCAAGAACTACAGTTGAAAAAATTGGAATTAGACCATCAATTAGAATTAGCAAAAATTCAGTCACAAGGGCAAATTCAAGGTGAGTACATTTCAACTGTTAATGAAGCTAATGATTCTAAACGAAAATTTACGTTACCTAGGTTAGAATTTCGTCAATTTGATGGGGATTTAAAAGAGTGGCTACCATTTTGGAGTCAATTTGAACAGATTCATACTGATGAGAATATTGTGCCCGAAAATAAATTCCAGTATTTGATTCAAGCAACAGTAGCTGGATCTAGAGCGAGGGAAGTTGTAGATAGTTTTCCGCCAACTGGCGCTAACTATGCCAAAGCTATAGAGAGTCTTCAAGCTCGTTTCGGTCGAGAAGATCTTTTAGTTGAAGTATATGTTAGAGAATTATTGAAATTAATCATATCAATACAATCAAAAGAAAAGTTTTCCCTTACATCTTTGTATGATAAACTTGAATCGTATTTAAGAGCTCTTGAGACATTGGGAGTCACAACAGATAAATGCGCCTCAATATTATATCCAATGGTAGAATCTTGTTTTACTGCTGAATTTTTGAAAGCGTGGAACAGAACCTATACGTCTTCTGCTATTTCCGATCCGAAAGAACGCCTAGATAATTTAATGAAGTTTATCAAAAGTGAAGTTGAAGGCGATGAAAGAATAAATTTGGCAGTGGCAGGTTTTGGCTTCGCGAAAAAATATGATGATAGAAACTTTAGAAAAAGGAAAGATTACACCGATGTTTCTAAACGTTTACCAACTGCTGCTACTCTATTAACAACTTCTTCAAAGCAAGACTTAAGAAAAAATTGCGTTTTTTGTAACGGAAGACATCTGAGTTCAGAATGTTTCTCAGCACGGAAGATGAGTTTTAGTGAGAAACAGAATATATTGAAAGACAAAAGGTGTTGTTTTTTATGTTTGGCGTCAGGCCACTCAACGAAACAATGTAAAGCTATCCTGAAGTGTTTCTTTTGTGATAAAAAACATGCATCTGTGATGTGTCAAATGCTCGATAAAAACAAATTAAATGAAAGGAAAGGGGAAGAAAAATCGTCTGGAAATGAGGTAAATATGGCTAATGTCAGTAGAGGAAATGAAGTAAATATGGCTAATGTCAGTAGAAATTCCATGGTCTTTCTTCAGACGCTCAAAGCAAAGGTCACTTCAGATAACAAAAAGAAAGTTGTTCGACTGATTTTAGACTCAGGTTCACAGAGATCGTATATTTTAAAACATTTAGCTGAAGAAATGAAGTATTTACCTCTTCGAGAAGAAAAAGTCGCTCATTCCCTTTTTGGCGGAGTCATAACAAAGGAATATAATCATAACTACTACAAGATAAGATTAAGCGATTTGAAAGAAAATTTTAAATGCAATTTTGAGGTTTTGGACCAAAACATTATCTGCGAAAATGTTATGCCTGTAGGGAAGGGATCCTGGTATAAAGAATTATCGGAAAAAGGCATCACTCTGACGGATATTGGTGAGACTCCTGAATCTATTCAAGTATTGATTGGAGCCGATGTAATTGGAAAATTACTGACAGGTCGTAGAGAAATATTGTCGTCTGGACTAGTAGCACTGGAAACACACTTAGGATGGACCTTAATGGGAAAAGTGCCTCAAGATAACGTATCTAAAGAAAACTTAGCTTTAACAGTTACATCTATGTTCGTGAATGAAGCAGAAATTAGCGATTTATGGAAACTCGATTTACTTGGAATAAATGATCCAATTGAAAAACAATCTAAAATGGAGATTGATCGTCAGGTAAAAGAGCATTTTTTACAGACAGTAAATATGAATGAGGATAATCGTTATGAAATTTCTTTGCCATGGGTGGAAGATATACCACCTTTAACCGATAATTTGAGTTTAGCCAAGAAAAGATTAATTAATGTTACAAACAAGTTGCTTACCAATAAACTTTATCAAAAATATGAACAAGTACTTTTGGGCTGGCTTGATGATAAAATTATTGAGGAAATTCCCGAGTCTGAAATGAATCTTTATGGAAACTATTTGCCTCATCGACCAGTAATAAAAGAAAGCAGTACAACTCCCATTCGTCCAGTGTTCGACGCATCAGCTAGAATACAGAACCATCCATCTCTGAATCAGTGTTTACATTCTGGACCAAATCTCATTGAATTAATTCCTGACATTCTCTTACGTTTTAGAGAAAAGAAATTTGGCGTTGTAGCTGATATCAGGAAAGCATTTTTACAAATCGCTGTACGGAAAGAAGATCGGAACTTTTTGCGTTTCCTGTGGTGGAACGATCCAGAAGAGAGAAATATTAAAATGTTTCGACATGCTAGAGTCGTGTTTGGAGTCAAAAGTTCCCCATTTCTTCTTGCTTCCGTCATAGAATATCACATAAAAAACGATGAAGAATACGATCCGCATCTTAAACAGCAATTGCTGAGAAGCTTTTATGTTGACAATGTCGTTGCTAGTGTCCATACAGAAAAAGAATTAGAAAAGTTTATTACTGATTCTAAGTGTCTTATGGCTAAAGGTGGATTTGATTTGAGAGGATGGGAACATACAGAAGAAAGAAAAAATAGCGAAAATGGCGAAGAAACTGCTGTACTAGGATTACGATGGAACAGATTTCTAGACTTTTGAAGGTTAATGTAAGCTGGACGAAAGATATAAATTTAGAAAAAATAACTAAACGAATCATGCTATCAGTTGCACATAAAGTTTTTGATCCTATTGGTTTTACGTCTCCTGTTATGATTTGTCCCAAGATGATGTTGCAGAAAACATGGAAAGAAGGTATCAGCTGGGATGAAGAAATTGCAAGTGATCTAAAATATGAGTTTATTGAATGGTTTCGAGAATTGAATATTTTACAAGAAATTCAGATTCCAAGATATATTCAGCTCACCCCAGATAATGTAAAAGATTGTACAGTTCACACATTTTGTGATGCAAGTCAATATGCGTATGCTGCTGTTATATTTTTGAGGATAGCAAGTAAAGATCATGTTGAATTATTTCTTCTTGCATCGAAATCCCGCATAGGTCCTTTAAAATGCGTAACCATACCTAGAATGGAACTTTTAGCTGCTTTGATTGGTGCCAGATATGCTAAATCACTAATTGACGCATTGGGCTGGGAAGATATGGAAAGATATTTTTGGAGCGATTCCACGACGATTCTTGCATGGATATCCAGAAAAGAAAACTGGTCTGTCTTTGTTAGAAACAGAGTTCAAGAGATCAAAAATTTGAGTGACCCTGCTTTATGGAAACATATACCTGGTGAAATGAATCCAGCAGATCTACCATCTAGAGGCTGTAAAGCAAAGAAGCTGGTATCTCTCAAATGGTGGGAGGGTCCATCTTGGCATCGAGATCCTGAAGAATATTATAAATATATGAATTTCACATGTCAAAACATAAATGAAGAAGATATTGAAAAAGAGAAATTGAAGTCTACAAAATTACTGGTTAATGTTGATGAAAGTCCAGAGAAAACCTGGTACTACCGGTATTTTTCCAGTTATGAAAAAATCGTGCGTCTTATTGGTTGGATACTACGTTTCAGACATAATTCTTCTAATCCAAAAGAACAAATTAGAGGAGAATTGACAAGTCGTGAATTTAAGAAAGCGGAAACGAAGATAATTTGGATGATACAACAGGAATGTTTTTCCCATGAAAGCGATGAGAGATTGAAAACTCTTGAGACGTTGAAAGATCAACATGAAATAATACGTGTAAAGACTAAAATTATGTATAGACAAGACAATGTGGATTTCCTCACACCTATGGTTGTTCCTTCAAATCTTGAAGTTACCAAACGATTAATTTTACATTTTCACCTCAAAAACTGTCATGCAGGTCCTCAGATTCTTTTAAATTTGCTCAGAGAAAAATACTGGATTCTGAATGGAAGAAGAACTGTGACTTCTGTTTTATCCAAATGCACCATTTGTAAAAGATTTAATTCTAAGAATTTGGAATCTTCTCCTGTTTCTCTACCAGAAAATCGAGTAAAAGATGCAGCAGTATTTCAAATTATCGGTCTTGATATGGCTGGCCCTCTATTTCTTAAAAATAATCAAAAGAGTTGGGTTATCATATTTACATGCGCTATCTACAGAGCTGTACATTTTGAACTTGTTACTTCAGCATCTACAGAGGCTTTTTTGATGGCTTTAAGAAGATTTGTATCACGCAGAGGAAGATGTTCTATTATATATAGCGACAATGGTCCGAATTTTATTGGTGCAGCTAATTTTTTGAAAAGATTGAATTGGAGTCGCATAGTGAAGTATGGAGCAACCAATTCAATTGAATGGAAATTCAACCCACCGACTGCTGCATGGTGGGGCGGATGGTGGGAGAGACTGATCAGAGTGATGAAAGATCTATTAAAAAGAGTCTTAGGACAAGCTTGTTTGAACTATGAAGAGATGATAACTGTATTGGCTGATTGTGAAAGTATTATAAATTCTCGACCACTAACTTACATGTCAGAGAAAGAATCTATCAAACCCATATCTCCAGACATGTTTTTGAAAGACATTCATGAGTGTGATTTACCAGACGTTGATGCAATCGAGGAAAACTCTCTCACTAGAAGGCTTAAATATAGGCAAGAACTGCAAAAGGATCTAAGAAATCGATTTAGATCAGAATATTTAGGTCTACTTATCCAACGGCCGATCGAGAGACGATTCCAACGTTCAGTGGCTGTAGGAGATATAGTCTTGGTGGGAGCAGATAACAAGAAAAGAATTAACTGGCCATTAGGACTTGTTACAGAGCTCATTCCTGGTAAAGATGGAAAAGTTCGCCTTTTAAAGTTACAAACGTCTCATTCGCAGATACTTCGGCCAGTTCAAAGAGTTTATCCTCTAGAAGTGTCATCGAGTGATTGTACCAAAATTAATTTTCCTAAACCAACTTTGAATGAAACTAAGGTTGAGCCTTCAAAGGACGAATCACAAGTTAAAAAGACTAGATCTTGTAGAATGATAAAAATCCCAGAGAGACTCGATTTATAATGTTCATGTAAATGTATTTATTTAATGTGAAGTTTTGATTATACGACATAATCAAAAGGTGGGAGGATGTTAAATCTATTGTCCATGTTTTATTTATTTCCTTTTTTATCCTCTCATATTTTATTCTCGTGATGCATTTTTTGTAATATGTAACGTGAAATTTGTTTACTACTGTTTTTAAATATTTTTTTGGTATAAGGTGGAAATTTTTTACCGTTGAATAAATTATTAGTATTTTGAAAGCTTAAGAGGTTAATTGACTTCTTTCTGTATGCTTTAAGTTATTAATTGGCGTCCGCATTATCTTTAGAAAGCTGAGGTGTTAAAATAACATCTTTTTGAACGCTTTAATTAACAGAGGGGGTTCATGAAATTGTGACAAAGGGGAGGGAGGAGGTAAGAAAAAGTGTGACATCACACATTTTGATTTAAATAAAATCATTTAAAATCAGCAGATTAAGTTTTGAAGTTATTTTGGAATTACCAGAATTTAAGGGTACTTTTTAATTGGGGCTAAAACAATTTTCATGTGATTTGTTTTTACTTATATTCCTTTCTTTAAAAAAAACCAATTGCTCCTTCATATTAATATTTTATTACTACTGTATATTAATTATATTTTTTGTTGTAAACCTTAATCTTATTTCATACACAAAATTAAGTGCACGAATCATTTTTATTGTTATACTCACAAATGTCATTAAAACACATACTTAAAAGTTAAAAAATAAAATTTGAGATATGATCTTTAACGTAGTGCTTTGTTTCTGAACTGCAAGTATATGTTTATGTAATATAGAGTGACATGTGACAAGAGGGGGGGGGGAGGGGGTATGGTGAAGCGTGACACTTTGTGAGAAAGGGGGAGAGGGGGTAAAAAATATTGAAGAAAAGTATGACATCATTTATGGACAGCCCCTAACTACTTCTTTTGTTGATATTTTACCGATGAACAATTTGAAACCAAAATAAATTTTAACAAGGGCTTAAGAAAATTCTTGCAAAATTCAAATAAGTGTTTCATGAGAACAGTTAATACAGTTCTTATGAGAAAATTCCAATCTGACCGAAGTTAAAAACTGTCACAAGACACAATGTAAGAGTAATTCGTTAAAATACATATGCCCATCAAAGTTTTTATGCAACAATTTTTAGTCCCATTTCGTATTGTGATTCTTATTAAAAAATAACATTTAAGCAGAAATATTAAATACAGACAGAGGAAGGGATAGTATTAAAAATTTAAAAGGGAGGAAAAAGAACACTTACTTGCCATACTATATATCTTGATATTTCTGGCTTCCCATTCGTCATTTACTATGTCTATACATTTTATGATAAGGGAAGTTGCAGATCCTGAAGTGGGCCATTTCACCGAGTTGTTACCCAACAGCCAGCAGGATGGAACTGTGTGCATTACATTATTTTCATCAGGAAAACTGCAAACTTTTTCATCTGTATTGGAAAAATAATTACTGTTTTTATGTCCATTATTTTGTTAAATGCAACTTAACACAGTTATAACAGCAACTGCCTTTGTATAGAATGCCAGAGATAAATACAATAGTAACCACACTTTGGTATATTTCAGAACGGCATTTTGTCTGTTCATCTGATGAAGTAGCAAAGCCATTTGTCTATTTCTTCACAAATGTATTTATTTTTTACATTATCTAATTTTGTTTTAAAAATAGGTTTTTCTGCAGAGCTAATTAATATATATATAAAATCAGGGTACGTAAATCTGACAATATTTTATAAAACATTCAAGATATCCAATATTTTTAATCTAGTCAACTTATTGCTTATTATTAAAATATATATAATATATATTATATATATATATATATATATTATATAAATATATATAATTAAAAGTATTTTCAGACTTCGTATAAATTAGAAACTAATAAATACTGCACCTAACATGAAAACTTAATAAAACACTAATCTAAATGGCTTTTTTTTTCTTTCACTTGCATAACAAAAATCGCTAATCAACTAATCTAAAACAGGAACAATTTGCTTTTCACCTTCATAAAAAACAAACTATAGAAATCAGTATCAAGAAAATTTTTATGCTTTATACAGCAAAATTTTAAATACATTTATTTTTAATTTGCAAAATTTGAACATAAATGTATGCTTGTTTTCCTTTTCATTCCCTAACCTGTTGTACAGTTTAAACTGAACTAAACCAAAACAGAAAATTCTTTTCAAATGAAACTGTAAATAACTGATTATCTAAATTAAACAGTTTATCTTTCAATGGCTGTTCTGCCGGTGTCTAGTACAGCTCAGCAACAATTTTCACAGATTTTAACAGGTTTTTCATAGCAATGAAAAAATCCAGGCAATGATACTTAGTACATACAAAATACATTGTGATATTACATACAAAAAAAAATAATAAAAGTTGTGAATTTGAAAGTGGAATTTTCACAGCTGATGAGCACAAACCACTGATTTTTTAAACAATTTTTTGTCAAATTTACAAATTGTTGGAACATCAAGATCTTATTTTCTCTATTCTTGCTATTGTTTACATTTTGCAGATACACAGTTTTAAAATAAGATCCGATCAATTTTGTCCCATCAGGATGAAATTTGTTACCACAAGTCACAGTTAAGTAGATTGCTTTGACAAATTTTAATAATAAAAAAAAAAAGCTTTTATAAGGAATATATCTGCTGTGTAACTAATGCAATTTTTAGTTATAAATATGCAATAAATTACGCTAACAAATGTTCAGTTCCCAAACAAAGATAAGTAAACAGACTGAATCACCTAATTAATACTAAAAAACTGTACAAAGTTTCAGTGAAGCTGTTATTGAAATTCTCCTTTTTACAAGAAAAGAGTGAAAAGGCATTAAATAAAAAGAATTGAAATAATCTTTACAGTACTCATGATAAGCAGAATTAAGACTTTTCTCGAGCTGCAATTTCAAATTCTGTTTTATAATTTGAAATTTTTTCCTGAAGTTTTCTCTGAAGTTTCAAATTTTGCTGACTTTTTCTCAAAAATTTAAATATTTTTACTTTTTCTCCGGAATGGTAAATTTTTCTGACTTTTCTAGGTTATCCAGGTGATTAGACACCATGTAAAAAAGTCACTGCCAGAGGCAATACAGAATAACAAAGTCAATAACAGCTGAAAAATTCATTTACACTTGTTTTGAGTGAAAATATCAAAAATATCCATCGTACATGGTTTAGGCTATTTTCATGAAGGGTTTTAGGTCGATGTTTGTATAACGCGCTTTTTAGAAGTACAAAAATCCATAACGGTAGGATATGAAATTTCGTCAAAATCCTTAGAGGCGTTTTTAAGATAATTTTTGCATATATATATATATAACCACCCACAAGATTTGCTCGTATTAGAATATATGATATGGTAGCCCATATCGATCTATGCAAATCTATGTAGTTTTACCGAATGCTGTACAGATACTATTAATTCAACATTTTCTTGATTTTATGGTTCATTTAATGGATTACTAAAGTAATATACATCTGATATTTTTAATTAAATACATGATAAATGTGCTCCGAACGACATATTACAAAATCAATTTGCATAAATATTATATCATCATTATTAAATATATAATGATAATATTTAATTACAATATAAATAATTACATATTATTTATATTATCATTGACTTTTATTTTAAATTAACTTAAAAAAGCTATGTGTAACGCTAAAAAGTTGTTCCTAGATTCTGATAGATTTTCTATTAAGATCTATATGGTAGCCCATATCGATCTATGCAAATCTATGTAATTTTACTGAATGCTGTACAGATACTATTAATTCAACATTTTCTTGTTTTTATTGTTAATTTAATGATTAATAAAGTAGTATACATCTGATATTAAAATAAAATACTTGATAAATGCGCTCCGAACGACATATCACAAAATTAATTTGCATAAATATTATATTATCATTATTAAATATATAATGATAATATTTAATTACAATATAAATAAATACATATTATTTATATTATCATTGACATTTATTTTAAATTAACTTAAAAAAAGCTATGTGTAACGCTAAAAAGTTGTTCCTAGATTCTGATAGATTTTCTATTAAGATCTATATGGTAGCCCATATCTATCTATGAAAATCTATGTAGTTTTACCGAATGCTGTACAGATTTTATGCTGTACAGATACTATTAATTCAACATTTTCTTGAATTTATGGTTCATTTAATGGATTACTAAAGTAATATACATCTGATATTTTTAATTAAATACATGATAAATGCGCTCCGAACGACATATTACAAAATCAATTTGCATAAATATTATATCATCATTATTAAATATATAATGATGATATTTAATTACAATATAAATAATTACATATTATTTATATTATCATTGACTTTTATTTTAAATTAACTTAAAAAAAGCTATGTGTAACGCTAAAAAGTTGTTCCTAGATTCTGATAGATTTTCTATTAAGATCTATATGGTAGCCCATATCGATCTATGCAAATCTATGTAGTTTTACTGAATGCTGTACAGATACTATTAATTCAACATTTTCTTGTTTTTATTGTTAATTTAATGATTAATAAAGTAGTATACATCTGATATTAAAATAAAATACTTGATAAATGCGCTCCAAACGACATATCACAAAATTAATTTGCATAAATATTATATTATCATTATTAAATATATAATGATAATATTTAATTACAATATAAATAATTACATATTACTTATATTATCATTGACTTTTATTTAAAATTAACTTAAAAAAAGCTATGTGTAACGCTAAAAAGTTTTTCCTAGATTATGATAGATTTTCTATTAAGATCTATATGGTAGCCCATATCTATCTATGCAAATCTATGTAGTTTTACCGAATGCTGTACAGATTTTATGCTGTACAGATACTATTAATTCAACATTTTCTTGATTTTACGGTTCATTTAATGGATTACTAAAGTAATATACATCTGATATTTTTAATTAAATACATGATAAATGCGCTCCGAACGACATATTACAAAATCAATTTGCATAAATATTATATCATCATTATTAAATATATAATGATAATATTTAATTACAATATAAATAATTACATATTATTTATATTATCATTGACTTTTATTTTAAATTAACTTAAAAAAGCTATGTGTAACGCTAAAAAGTTGTCCTAGATTCTGATAGATTTTCTATTAAGATCTATATGGTAGCCCATATCGATCTATGCAAATCTATGTAGTTTTACCGAATGCTGTACAGATTTTATGCTGTACAGATACTATTAATTCAACATTTTCTTGATTTTATGGTTCATTTAATGGATTACTAAAGTAATATACATCTGACATTTTTAATTAAATACATGATAAATGCGCTCCGAACGACATATTACAAAATCAATTTGCATAAATATTATATTATCATTATTAAATATATAATGATAATATTTAATTACATATTATTTATATTATCATTGACTTTTATTTTAAATTAACTTAAAAAAAGCTATGTGTAACGCTAAAAAGTTGTTCCTGGATTCTGATAGATTTTCTATTAAGATCTATATGGTAGCCCATATCGATCTATGCAAATCTATGTAGTTTTACTGAATGCTGTACAGATACTATTAATTCAACATTTTCTTGTTTTTATTGTTAATTTAATGATTAATAAAGTAGTACACATCTGATATTAAAATAAAATACATGATAAATGCGCTCAGAACGACATATTACAAAATTAATTTGCATAAATATTATATTATCATTATTAAATATATAATGATAATATTTAATTACAATATAAATAATTACATATTATTTATATTATCATTGACTTTTATTTTAAATTAACTTAAAAAAAGCTATGTAACGCTAAAAAGTTGTTCCTAGATTCTGATAGATTTTCTATTAAGATCTATATCGGTAGCCCATATCGATCCATGCAAATCTATGTAGTTTTACCAAATGCTGTACAGATACTATTAATTCAACATTTTCTTGTTTTTATGGTTAATTTAATGATTAATAAAGTAGTATGCATCTGATATTAAAATAAATACATGATAAATGCGCTCCGAATGACATATTACAAAATCAATTTGCATAGATAATATATTTTCATTATTAAATATATAATGATAATATTTAATTGCAATATAAATAATTACATATTATTTATATTATCATTAACTTTTATTTTAAATTAACTTAAAAAAAGCCATGTAAACGCTAAAAAGTTGTTCCTAGATTCTGATAGATTTTCTATTAAGATCTATATGGGTAGCCCATATCGATCCATGCAAATCAATGTAGTTTTACCAAATGCTGTACAGATACTATTAATTCAATATTTTCTTGTTTTTATGGTTAATTTAATGGATTAATAAAGTAGTATACAACTAATAATAAAATAAATACACGATAAGTGCGCTTTGAACCACATATGCTACAAAACCAATTTACATAGATTTACCTGGGTTTCTCATGGACAAATGGGCCCAGCTAGAGCCCATCTGTCCACATGGGCCCATAGTTTTGTGCTACCTGGGCATGTTGCAGCATTTTTTATAAATTGTGTGCTTTTCAAACTAAATTTTAAAAAATAATTTAACAATTTATCTTTTAAAATATTAACATTTTATTCAAAACTTATTTTTGAAAAGATTGTCAATTTATAGTATTATTTACCAATTTTTGTTTTTAAAATGCAAATTTTTGCTTGATTTTGATATTTTAAATATTTTTTTATCAGAATTTTTACGTATTTACCTTTTTTTTTTTCATTTTACGAATATTAAAGTTTAGTGTCAGATTTTAACATTAAAGGTATTTACATTTTATTTAAACTTATTTTTGAAAAAATTGTCAATTTATAGCATTATTTACCAATTTATCTTTTTAAAATGCAAATTTTTGCTTGAGTTTGATATTTTAATTTTTTTTTAATCAGAATTGTTATGTATTTACCATTTTTTTCATTTTACAAATATTAAAGTTTTGTTTCAGCATGTTGCAGCATATTTTATAAATTGTGTGCTTTTCAAACTAAATTTTAAAAAATAATTTAACAATTTATCTTTCAAGATATTAACATTTTATTTAAAACTTATTTTTGAAAAATTGTCAATTTATAGTTCCAAATCTCAGTATTTTTATATATTTGCCGTTATTTCCCTGCCCCCCCCCCCCCCTTCCACTATTTTTTTAATACTGTTCAGATTTTTATTGCTGAAACAGGTTTTTTATGCTTTTTTTCATGGCTTCAATTTCGCAAATTACATTTATAAAAGGAATTTTTGCATTATTTTGTTATTTCAAATTTTTAAATCCGAGTATATTTATATAGTATTTTGTTCTTGCTCATTACAAATCCCCCCCCCCCTTCTCTGTCTTTTTTTTTAAAATGTTTGAAATGCTGATTTCTGTTGAAAATTTCTTGATTTTGATTGCTTTACTTTTCTTGTTTTAATGATTAATCTCTGTATTTAAAAAAATAATAATACTAAAGTGGCTATAAAAGCTGACTTAGCAAAAACAGGTTTTTTGTGCTAAGGAAAAAGAAATAAGATGGCAGAGCACGGGCTAATATGCAAGCTGTTCCGTCAAATCAATGCTTTCATTACTTGAGTTGAAAAAGACAAAAAATATTGCATTTACAAATGATAAAAGTGGCCTTAAATTCTTGAAGCATAATTTTTATTATGTGCTAGCTTGTTAAGTGGGTAATGAAGACAATGTATTTCCATGACATAAAATGTTAATTAGTATGATGAAACACATACTTGAAAGACTGATTTTAACAACGACAAAGAAGGTAAGTTGAAACTAATACTATAAGCTTTCACAGAAAATATAAAGTCATCAAATACCAGTACAATAGAACTCCAATTATCTGAATCAATCGGGACCGGACCCCATTCGGATAATCAAAAATTCGGATAATTGGATTTTTTCCGAAAAATTGGGTCTATTTTAATTAATTGCTGTATGTATGTTGAAAATGGGAGAAAAAAATTATTTTTAAAGAAAAACCAAGTTTTTGAGCTAAGATCTTAGCTTTTTCAGAAAGAATCGCACCCGAAATTGGGTTTCCCATAGAACGTTGCTGCAAAACCCACTTGAAAACGGCATCTTCTAAATCTTTGTTTGTTGCTGCCTTCATTGATTTTCTTGAAGATCTTCCATCTTTGTTTTCAAGCACTGACGCGAAGTTTAAAAGGGTAGGTTTGCTCCTTTAAATGTCTGAAATCGTTGATTGTCCAACGCCGTATATCTCAGCCAACTGTTTACTCGTAACGCCTTTATCTGATTGCTCTGATTGATGTTTAGTTTATCCGCTAACGATAACACAACACATTTTCTTTTAGAAGCCATGACGAACGACGAAACGCACTCACAAACAAAACAACGCACCGAAGCGAAAGAGTACCGTCAGAGTAGTAGGTCAATTTTTAAATGAGCAGGTCATGTCACATTGACTGACTAATCCAGAACGAACAGTGACAGGTGGGTCGGGCCGGCTACCTGGCGACGGCCCATAATAAAACTGCACTATGAGACGGTGACTCATCATCCCAATAATGTTAGTCATGCGCCTACACTAGCTTCGCGGAGGGAAGGAGAATAGCGCACGTAGACAGAATCATTATTTTGCAAATCGCAGTATGTTTCCATCTTATTTTTTTCTGAAATTCTGAAAGTGATTCGGATAATCAGTGATTCAGAAAGTCGGAGTTCGGTTAATTGGAGTTCTACTGTACATGTAATTGTATATCACATTACAATTCACAAGAATTAAATCTACTGAAACTTTTTAATAATATTAATATGAAAAAGAAAAAAAAAGGAATTTCAAGTAAATATCTTCAAAATAAAAATGAGATTTGCAGAGCTGACATTGAGGCTTTTGATCTGAAGATTTATACATTTTAAAGAGCATTTCTTTATCTACAGAGTTTTCTTTTCAGGATCAATTATTAGCAGTGATAATAGATAATAATGCTTAGGAAAGTGCGATTAAAAAAAATATTACTTGAATTACCTCCTTTTCCAACACCTCCAGTTACATAATTATATTTTTGGTGTACAAATAGAAACATGATAAAGAAAAACCCAAAATTATTCGCTTTCTGTCTGATTAATTGGATCTGACATAAAGAATGTCTAAAACATATTTTTGCGAATAAAATACGATAGGCTTTTGAAAGAAAATCTTAAAGTAATTTCATAAACAAAAAAAAAACACAGTTCATGAATAGAAATTATCCATAAAATATAACAATTACCCAAAAAAGGAGAGGTGGAATGCAATTAAAATAAACTGTCAAAATTATTTAAAACGAAACACATAACTGTAAAAGATATTAATAATAAACCACAGAAATGTTATAAATAAGAAACATACCTTTGAATAAGTAATGTTGAACCGAACTATTCCTTACATAAATTTTAAATATATATAGACCTGAAGTAGGCTTAACCTGAACTTATTTTAATATTATTATTTCCCTGTTTTGTCGGGTATCAAATTTAAATTAAATGAATTGGATAGAGGAGTTGTGAGCTTGGCAGTTAAAATTGTGAAAATCTCATGTAAAAGTAACGCTATAATAAACATACAGAAAAGTACTTTACAAATTACACATGTACAACCAAGTCCAACGCGCTGATCGATGAATGAAACTTTCGATTTTGATAAAGATTTCTAAAAACGATTACTCGAATATCGACTTATAATCGAAACATTTTGTGACGTCCATTCTTTCATTTCGCCATTTTCTTTTGTATGGTGTTATCCTGGTAAATTTTATCTTTGTCAATCTAAATATGAGTATTGATTTTGTGGTTTTCTTATTTTTTTTGTACATAGACGTTTTAGATTCTTTATTGTATAGTAAAGACTTAATCTCAGAAAAAAAAAAGGATTGTTTTTCTTTTCCTCACATTAAAAAATTATTAAAATAGCACTCAATATTTCAAATCAATGGGTTCGTAAAATTCTGATAATTAGAGTACTGTATTAAATAGTGCTCTCCTTGTAAGTTTTAATTATTATTTATTTTTTAGTTTAATACTGAGCTCTTTGAGTGAACTGTGCTTTCCTCTTTTGTTTTGCAAGGAAGATTTAACATGGTGATAATCGAATCATAGCACCATAGGTAAACTTTCAAATACTAGTAAGGTTATTATTTTAAAGTAAAGACAATTTCGACTTTTGCAGTGCATACACTCTTAATTTCTTTCTATATACAGTTATTATTTCCCCTTATTTTCTGGTTTCATCGATTATTATAAACTTTGTGACTGCGATATAGGATTTTACTATAATAAATTGTTAGATATTTCAACAGTGCCATAGATTTGCCTAAATGTTAAGCCTGAACTCAGACACGATGTAACTGACTAATACTGATTTCAATCCTGGACATGTTATATTTCTGTATTGGTGCTGTCAAGCTAGCAGCGGCTCATGCAGCTTATTTATATTTATTCTCATCCCACTCATGTCCATTCAAAATTGTTCATATTTTATCAGCTTAGTTTGATAATTTTTAATTTGTTATGTTGGGACGGTTGGCCTGCTTATTTGATTTGTCAGACTGGCTTGCCCATTTAATTTTTATTATCAAACCACCCGGGAAAAATTATAATTATTTTTCTATTGGCCTGGCCTGTTTAAAAATTTGTCTTTATTTGACCAGGCCATTCTATTTGAAAATTTGCCTTCATTATGCCAGGCCGGTTACAGGCCTAGGGCTAATGCAGCTTTCTACCATACATATCAAAAATGAGAAAACATGAATTTTAATTGTAGCATATACACACACATCTATATAGCTACTATACATTTAAATTATTAAAGCGATTTTACATATTTTAATGTTGGAAATCTGGGAAAAATTTTATTGTTTTGTTTATTACTTGTGCCACTAAAGAATTTGCAGTGTCATGTATTTTTGTAATTATTAGTTTTAATTATCATAATATGTAATAATATATATTATATTTCTTAATACCATTTAATTAAATTTTAAATTATTTTGAAGTAAACTTATGATGCTTGGCATGTGACAGCCATTCAATAACTTTACATAAGAAAAAAAATTCATACAAACCAAATTTAACTAAAAAATAAATCAAGTTATTCCAATTTTTTTTATGAGGAAAATCACGATATTTTATTATTAAATTTACTTCCTGATTATCATTTATATATTCTTTTTGTTGTAAAGGAATTTTTTTTTAAATATGTATTCCTTTTTTATGTTTAATTTTTGTTTTTCTGTTTGGGTACATGCATATCAATACTTTCTGACATTTCAGCGCTTCCTACGAATACAGCTACAACTTTTGTAGCAGTTTTTTCTATCAGCATGATAACAGACTTTTCTCTCAAAAGTTTTATTAATGATAATCTGCACATCACTTTTATGGCATACATCATAAGCATAGAAATTTGTTCATTGGAAAGTAAAATATGAGAGAAGTAAAAATTCATAAAAATAACAATTATTGTTTCAATTTGAAATTTTTATTGGGAAAACAACCTGAATTTTCAAAATAACATTAATGGCACAGCTAAAATTTAAGAAATGTTTTTGACAATAACATCCACAACCCTAAAATCTGCTAACTCCTAAAATCTGCACATCATTTCAGATGTAAACAATGAAACTTACAGTTAAGATGTAGGTGAAAAATTTTAAGTTTTTAAAATTTTTTATATCATTTTGTACACATTATAATATGATTGACCTCATGTTTTCTCATGAAGGAAGCATAAATTTATTTCTGAAAATTTTCAAAGTAGCACTTATATCAGTGGCGATCATGATCTTTTCATCAAATACACTTATGTATTAATCAAGCTTTTTGGTTATTAAATATGGTTAAACATGAAATAAAACTTTGTAATTTTAAGATTTTTATGTGAAATATTAGTGTATATTTAAAAGGAGCGTTTCACTGAATAATTAAAAAAAAAATTATCTCATCAGCATATTTAGTTATGCACTAATATTATTTACTTGACCGTTACTTTTAATATTTAAAAAAAATTCTTTATTTTCATTACGTTATTTTAAATTATAAACATTTATTATAATTTCAAGTGCATTATTAAATTTTAAAATGTAAACAAAACAGTTGCCAGAAATCTGCAGAATTCTAAAATCTGCACAACCTCTGATTTTAAGCTATGCAGATTTAAGGGAATCAACTGTATTATCTTTAGCTTATGTGGGTGCCTTATTTTGTGCCAAGGATGCACCTCTTTTATCAGAAAAGTTACTATAATAATGTAATTGGGTATAATCAGGGCTTGAATTTCAGGGTGGGATGATGGATTCAGACACAAAATTTTGAAATTCTGCCCAAAAAAATATCATTGGCGGGAGTCTCCTGCACAAATAATTTAATAATTGTCTGGAGAAATTTGCTTTTTGAAACAATGATCAAGTCCCACGACCGACTGACTAATAATGAGATATTTTCTCATGATCGATTGATAAATTTAACAGTGGGGTGTCCAAGATGGATCGATAAGACTCGCATTTTATCCTGCAACCAATTAACAAATTTCGCAATATTTTCTGCGACTGATTCGGGAATTTCATGTGACAAGTTGATGGAATTTACGAATCTTCCCTGCATCTGACCGAATAATTTTACACTTTTTCTCAGCAACTGACTGACGAATTTCATGATATTTTCCATGACTAATTTAGGAATTTCTTGGTGTCTTCTTTAAACAAATTGACAAAACTCATGAATCTTCCCTGCGTCTGACCAAGTAATTTTATACTTTTTCTCAGCAACATACTAATGAATTTCACTTATATTTTCCCACAATCAATTGACGAATTTTGCAATAATTTCCTGTGACCAGTTGGCAAAATTTGCGTGGATTTTTTCTGAGGACAGATCGATGAATTTAGGGGTTTTTTTCTGCAACCGATTGACAGATTTCCTGATTCTTTTTCATTTCATTTTCTTCTTGCTAGAGGTGATGAAATTCACGATTTTTTCTTCGAGTCCACATGAACAGTTTTATTATTTGACCTGGAAAATTTTGGGATATTTTCTCAAGACCAATTGACAAAATTTGCTGCATTTTTCTGCAACAAATTTGTGAGTGGGTGTTTTTTCTTACTACCGATGACAAAATTCACGATTTTTCCCTCGCATCTTACAGAAAAATCTTGCGATTTTTCTCCAGAACTGTTTGACAAATTTTACAATATTTTCTCATGACTGTTCTATGAATTTTGATATTTTCCCCCACAACTGGTTTGCAAACTTCACAGGGTTTTTTTTGAGCAGCCGAATGACAAATTTTGGGATTTTTTCTCCCTGCAACAGATTTATGAAATTTATGATTTTTTTTCTCTCGCAAAAGATTGATAAATTTCACTGGTTTTTCCCCTACAAATGATGGACGTATTTTGTGATTTTCATTTCTGTGATGGAAAAAGGAAAAGAAACAAGGGCAGTAAGGGCCACCAAATTTTGTGCTTTGCCAAATTGCCTTAAAGTCAGCAGTAAACAAAAATGAGATTGGAACTGCAAAAATCTTGTGATGCATCTGAAGAAATCTTTTTCCGAACTCGAAGGAAACATAATTAAGAAGCAACAAACTAATTGATCCTTGCAAATCACAGAAATTAGGACCTGACATTTTACAGTCAACCTACATTTCTCATGTAATAGAAGAAATGAATACCATGTATGCACACTTATTATGATGGTAGAACTCACTAGTCTTGAAAATACTTCATCACATTCAAATTTTTAAATCTTGATTCATTTCTAAAATGTCTTTCTGACCTGTACCAGGAAGAAAAGGTAGCTTTCATAGTCCATGTTTTTAAAAATTCAACCCATTTTACTCAAACACCCTAAGCTAAATTGCTTGGAACCAGATTATCCTGGTTTTCGTTAATACTGAATTTGAATGTGCATTTCAGCATAACAAAAATCAGATTGTTTCAAAATGTGAACCAACCTAGAATTTCAAACTGCTATATCTCTGCCATTTTTTAAGATAAAGCCAAAACAAAAAAAATTTCAGAATCTTTGTATCACGATCTAACACTTAACAGAAACAACTTTTTTAATTTATAATTTTTATACATGTTTTTTGATTTTTTAAAAAATTAAAAAAAAATTAACTTGCCACCATTTTGAAACAAGATGGCACATGAAGCTGGCCAACGAACTCGGTCGAGAATTTGGTATGTTCTGTACACATGATCAGTCACATTTAAATTGGTTCATAGAATACGAGTGTTACAGCATAACAAATATCAGATTGTTTCAAAATCTCAGCCACCTAAGAATTTCAAACTGTCCTATCTCAGCTATTTTTTAAGATATAGCAAAAACAAAAAATGTTTCAAAATCCTTGTATCATGTTCTAACATTTAACAGAAACATTTTTTTTTTCAATTTATAATTTTTTATACATGTTTTTGAATTTTTTAAAAAGCTAAAAAAAATTAACTTGCCACCATTTTGAAACAAGATGGTGCATAAATCTGGCCAATGAACTCGGTCAAAATCTTGATATGTTCTGTACACATTATTAGTCACATTTAAATCGGTTCAGAAATACGAGTGTTACAGCATAACAAATATAAGATTGTTTCAAAATCTCAGCCACCTAAGAATTTCAAACAGCCATATCTCAGCTATTTTTTAAGATATAGCAAAAACAAAAAATGTTTCACAATCCTTGTATCATGTTCTAACACTTAACAGAGACAATTTTTTCAATTTATATTTTTTTATATATATTTTTGAATTTTTTAACTAGCTGAAGCTGGCCAACAAACTCGGTCGAGACCTTGGTATGTCCTATACACATACTCAGTTACATCCAAATCGGTTCATAAATAACTGAGTTAGAGCATGACATATATATATATATATATAAATCAACATTTAAACAGAGGGTGGTTTGAGTGTCAGGGTCATGATCGGTGAAAATATACCAAAATTTTTTGGAATTGCTTTCCTCCATATGGCTGCAATAGTTGGCTTTTTGTACTGAAAACTACATAAAAAGGGAACAGGAAAACAAAGAACTAGCACATGTCTTTCACTGTAAAAACTAAACTTGCTGATCTACAAAATTGACAACAATGAATTGACTCTATTATTGTACAATAGTGGGATTAAATCACATTGTTCAGTGCCAGATTTTGTTTACTACAAATTTAGAGAAATAGCAATAACTTTGTATCCTTCATTTCAAAAACTAAACTGACTTTTCCCCCAAATAAATAAATATGGAATATGCACAATTGGCCCCCAAACAGAAGAGAGCACCCTAAATATTTTTATCTTCAAATTGTTGCTGAAATACAGAACAAAAATAGCAATTCGGCTGGATTTAAAAAAAATAATGCTAAAATAAAAGTTTATGGGTGATCGACTGCTGCTGTTCACAGAACAGGCAGCATGGCAGAATTGGAGGTCCCTTTCAGTTATTAACCATAATGATAGTTGACCTGATCACAGAAGATCTTACCAGAGAAATTTAGAAGCTAAATTCAATAAGTTTAACAAATCAATCAATGAGTTTAGTACATCGGACGACTGAAGTGACTTTGAGGTTATTCATTGCTCTTGGCAATGGTAGAAGGCAGTTGGTTGGGGCCGACTGTCGTTGCTGGTGGAATAGGAGGACTATTCCTTCAGTTATTGGATGGAATGATAATAGATCTCATCATGGAATATCCCACCAGAAATTTTTAAAAGCTAAATTCCATAAACTTACAAAGTGGAAACAGAACAAGTGCCATACTGAAATTATACCAAACTGAATTTTTTGATATAAACAAATAATTTTGTCCTCATATTTACATTTTTTTGGTAAATTTTTCTTGAGACACAAAATGGGAACCCTTCAATCAAACAGTTAAGAATTATGAAAGATTAAAGTTTCGAATGCCTAATATTAAATTCATTCCTAATAATTGCAAAACAGATTGCAATGCAGGTAGTTTTTTAAGGATAACTCAAAAACTACTTGGCAGAATGAGCTGTAATCTTTGACTTGCATATTAAAAATTTTTGGAATCAGTTTCTGTTAATAAATTTATATGTTTTATTTCTTTTTTTTTCAAAAATTAAATTCAAAAATACTTTTTTAAAATGAATTTTGAATAAATGTATTAAATTGTAACGTGTGAATTTTTTTTAAGAAATCGATTTGTAAAAGCTTCAAATATACAAATCCAAAATTACAGCTCTACAGCCAAGTAGTTTTTGAGATAGCCTTTAAAACATTACTGTGTTGCAACCTGTTTTTCAACAATTAAGAGTGAATTTAACAATAGGACTTCCAAACTTTAAACCTACCTAATTCCTAAAACTGCTCGATTGAATTTCTTCTTCTTTGGTATTCTAAAGTAAAACTTACTAAAATAGCCAAATATGTTGTCAAAATTGGGTGTTCTTATTGAAAATTTCAGAAATGTTACAATTTCAGTTTGAAGACAACCACTAAATCTGTTTATCATAAATTGGAAGATGATATAATTCCAGTTGTTATCCGTTTTCTCCTGAGACAATTTGATGACTAAAATTTATGGGGTGTTCTTTTTTCTTTTATTTTGGATGACTGTACATTGCATATTATGTGCAGCATTTCACGCTACATTGTGGCAACATTGTCGCAGCATTGCACACTACATTGTGGCAACATTGTCACAGCATTGCACACTACATTGTTACATCATTAGTGAATGTAAAAATCTGCTTATCCATTATTGACTTTTAATCACATTGTTTGGCAACAGATTCTATTGACTGTAAATGATAGTACAGAAAGTAAACAAATACCGGAATTTTTCATGTCTGTTACAAATGAATAGGGAGATTCTCCCTGCTAAACATATTTTATTAACATAATTGAAAAAAAACATAAATCCCTTCAAATTTTCTTTTATTATACTTATTGTACAAACAGTTACATGTACTTTTTAATAATTTAAAATATTTAAATCTTTCTACAAGGTTAAAAAAATATTGGGATTGAAGTAAATTAATAATTACAGATAAAAAGGCTCATTAATAAAACATCTTTTTAATTTCAGATATAAAAAGAAAAGAAGGACTCATTCATCTTTGAAGGATAAAAAAAGATTTTTTTAGAAGTAAGGCACACAGATATTTCACTGTGCACATTCCAGTAAAAATTAAAAGTACCGTAAAAAAGTAACTTTGAAGTAAATAATTTTTCCTGTGGTAAATTTCTCTGACATATCTTTACACCAAAATAGGAGAATATTTTTTTCTATTCAAATTTTATTCTAAGACTTTTTTCCAACTATAAATTCCTCCGATAAATGAAACTCTCTTCTATAAGTGCAATGCTGAAAAACTGACTAAACAACTTAGACTTCAACGTGATACAAATAAAAAAATACTAGAAAAATCTTGTATTTCTGTAGCATGTCTGAAAAAACTGTGTCCGTGGAGCGTCAAGCAAAAGAAAGCTTCTTTATTGAGAGTGAAGAAAAACCTATTCTTAGTGATGTTGGGGGCTCTTTAAAATATGTTCAACATGATGATCAGCCAAATCGTACAAATAGAAAGACATACATTTGTGATACATGCTCAAAAGTGTTTTCTAAGATTAGTAGTCTAAAGAGCCATCTTAGAATTCATACAGGAGAAAAACCATTTATTTGTGAAGTGTGTTCGAAAGGATTTTCAGAACAATCAAATCTAAAACATCATCTTACCATCCATACAGGAGAAAAAACGTTTATTTGTGAGGTATGTTCCAAAGGATTTTCTCTAAATTCAAATCTAAAAAAACATCTTAGCATTCATACTGGGGAAAAGCCATTTATTTGTGAAGTGTGTTCTAAAGCATTTTCTCGTAATGGACAGCTAAAGGTACATCTTCGCACCCATACAGGTGAAAAGCCATTCATTTGTGATTTATGCTCCAAAAGATTTCTTCACAGGGGCGATCTAAAGAGACATTTAATCACCCATACTGGGGAAAAGCGATTTATTTGTAAAATGTGTACTAAAGCATTTTCTCAATACTCTACTCTAAAACTACATCTCCGTATACATACAGGTGAAAAGCCATATATTTGTGAAGTGTGCTCAAAAGGATTTTCTGCTAATGGTGGACTAAAGGAACATTTAAAAACTCATCCATAAGAAAAGTACTAGTGTATTTGTGAAATTTCTTTCTCAATATGATCATTTAAAGGCTCAACTCCACTTACATATATAGAGAAAAAATCCTTTTTTTGTGGTAAAAGATAAACTGTAAAAGGCTTGCTGAAGTAAAATACAAACTTAAATGCTTTTCATTTCATAGTTTTAATTTCTATGTCCTGACTGAATTAACCCGAAGATGGAAGATATTATTTTAACAGGCATGTGTAAAAATTATTTGTAATGTTTTAAAAAATAATTTTCTAAGTAGAACTGTATATTTAAATAATAAAGAAATATCTTTCTGACAAAGAGAAACATTGCAAGATTGTTGAAAACTTTTATTTTATTTCAAATGGAAGTTAATTTTCCTCTACATTTGATAGTAAATGAGAGAGTTATAGCTACCATTGCAGTTTGCTTGAGTTTCATTGAAAATGTATAAAAGAATAAAAATGCCATATATATTATATGTATTTCATGTATATTATATGTAGTTTGTCATACATAAATGTTAATAAAGTAATAAAAACTTAATTATTAATGTTAATCATAATAACATTAACCACAATTTAAGTAACATAATTTGGAATTTTTAAGTTGTGATTATTATACAAAAAATTTATATGTGATTGTTTTGATTTTAAATAAAATCTTGATTTTTAGGAATCATGCTGCAGATTCAAGTAGTGCGATCTTTATGGTTAGAGAAGAATTTGTTTTAATCAATAAAATAAAATTAATTTTGTGAGGCATGTCAAAATTATTCATAATACACTCCTCTGATCAATATATGTTGCTAATTATTTTTCTAGATAACTATTTAAATGCAACAAAAAGCTCCTCCAGCGTCTAGGAGGAGAAGCTTGATTCAGATTCCTTTTCCGTTTCATGATATTTTTATCATAGTTGAACATAACAGTGAAATAAAAAGAATGTCAGTTAAGCTGTTGTGTACTTGTGTAACCCAATAAAGGCTATTTGAACTTTTGATCTGAATTTCCATTTTTATGTGACAAAAATGAAAAAAAAAAACACAAGGAAATTTTTTTAAAATTATTTTCTTAACAGGTTTGTTACATTTATACAACAGATAGAATTATAGTATAATTTTAAAATTATCTTTATTTTATTTATTATTTATTTTATTTATCTATGCTCTTTCCTACATGTTTTAAATTTAAATTAAAATTTTTCAAAAAAAGAAGAATTTAAACATATATTTTAGGTACATGCTTGCCATGATTTCTTTCTCTTTTATCATAGTGTCAAATACAGTTGTGTATGTAGAATAAAATCTCATTTCTCAGATTATGTAATTAAGTATGCACTCTCTTTTAGAGATAGTGAACGAGGTTTCTTATTTATAACAACAAGAATCTAATCATGAGCACTTATTTTCTCATTTGTTTGGAACAGAGGGAAATTACATATGAAAATCCATAAACTCTAACAAATATAGTCGACTCTCTTTAATTTGTAAACCTATAAGCCATAAAACCTTTAATTTGCAATATATTTTTGGATATAAACAATTAAGTGTTATCTATCTTATTTTGTATTCAGAAAAGTTAAAGAGAAAATATTTCCTATTTCATTTTTGCTTCGAGCTGCTGCAGAAAATTATTTTATTTTGAGTCTACATATGTAATTTTTGTGGAAGATGTGATACACTGGGCAAATCCAATATCATTTGGGAAAACTACACAAATGAAATCAATAATTTGTTTGACTTTTTTTTTTCAGATAATTGTATCTAACTATTGTATTATTTTTATTTTATCTTAAATAGGGCTAAAAAATTATTTGTTTCAATTAAATTGTTGTTTTGCTCTGAATGTGTTCTTATACTTTTCAACTTTTTTATTTTTTCCCTTTTTTACTGATTCATGGCAAATATTGGCCTAATGTGTGGCCCAATTTTTTTTATCTTGTTATTTATTAAAAATTCTCAAGAATAGTTAAAGAAATATTTTTAATTATTTCTATTTTACTATCTTAAACATATTTAAAGAAAATTTAATAACTTCTCTTAATAATTTTAACTTACTGTAGAAAAATACTGTGCTTTATCATGTTATTTAGTGGAAGAATAAAATATTTTATTTGGCAAAGCCATACAAATTTGTAATTACTATTTATGTTTTGGATAAAAAAAAGTTGTGTGTTACCCTGCTGTATGAAGCTCTTTACTCACATAATTATAAAAAGAAATCTGTTATTTTTTTTATCTTAAATGTTTGCAATGTAAAAAGGCGTAAATAAAGAAAAATCAATGCAAGAGTAATTTAAATATATTTAAACTAAAATTATATGCAGAATTAAATTTAATTTGTTATCATAAAAATGAGTAAATGGTGACACGATGGTTTGCTGTTTAAATTTTTGTTTATGTTTGATAATTTATTCTGTATTTTGATGCAATCAGGTACTAAGAGATTCTTGTCCTCGTGGATTTTTTGTACTTTGCTTAGTAGCCATTTGAAAAGTTTTTACTCATAATACATAGTATGTATGTTAGTATTCAATGTGTGAGGATCATAAAAATATTCAGGAAAAGTAGAGGGGGTGAGAATTTTTATCTAGAGTCTTTTAAAAAATAGTTCTATAATCTAAGATCAGTGTTGGAAAGACACAAGCTTTGAAATATAATAGATGCTGGTTCACGTAACGAGGACCACAAGGTTTTGATAACAAGAAATTATTTAGGAAATCAATGATAACATCTAGTATTGGTAAGAAAATGATTATTTACCTTTGATGAAATAATGATTTTTATAAAAAGTTAAAACACATTTATTGAAAAAAAATGAATAATTTTTTGTTTGTTTACAATTAGCTTTTAAATGTTTAAATGATCATTAATGAATTGATAATAGTCATATCGAAATACAAAGAATGTGAATTATCACTTTACTGAACAGCGTTCAACCATTAGAGTGCAAAAATGTCCAGACCGGGGTTCGATCCTGTATCCCCTGGTATAGCGCACCAAGTGCTTTACCAATTAAGCTATACGGTCTAGTATTCTCTATTAATGCATAAATATTCAACGATATTGGGTTTAATTTGTCTCATGCATGCCAACGGTGTTGTGCTGCATGATTGTAGCCTTGCCATATAAGAGTGAGAGAATGCTAAACTGGATGTCGTCTGGATAGCTTAATTTGTAAAGCACTTTGTGCGCTATACCAAGGGATCTGGGATCGTACCCCGGTCTGGACATTTTTTCTCTCTAATGGTTGTACGCTATTTAGTAAAGTGATAATTCATATCCTTTGTATTTCATTAATTTACAACATAATTTCAGCTCTGCTGAAAAATTAATTAGTGAATAGTCATAATATTGTTGAAAATTCTCCAAACAATATTGTCAAAAAAATGTATTACGTTATGCCCATATTGAAGTTTATTTTCAATAAATTCACTATTATCATCTTCCTGATTATAATAATTATTTAACTTCTTCCCAAACAATTTGGAAAATTTTAGTTTTTTTAGCTTTGCAGCTACAAGAATATCACTGTTGATCACCATCCTGGAGAGGCTTGTGCTTTTTCTAATTTTGAGTACCACAATTTCTAATTAGTAATCTTCACCTTATTTTATAGCAGAAATTATCCAATTAAATAAAGTAAAGATTACTATCTAGAAATAACTTTAACAAAAGTAAAAAATGTGCAAACCCTATACCCAGAAGTCAAAATCTTCTTTTGTCATATCAGAATCTGGAAAAGTGATAAGGTTAAACGAAAAACTGATGACACAAAATTATTCACTTTAGTGTAGAACTGCATATAGATGGTTGTTCACCGTGGATTTCAATAACCATAAGCTATGGATAAGAATAACTGTGATCACATTAGGCAGCATTTCATGTATATGCAGAAATTTCTGGCGACATGAATACTTCTCATGGAGTTATAATGCTATACTGAGGAGCCTCATAGCATTAATTATTTTTAATTTACTAAATATGCTTTCAAACGCAGCAGAGTTCCTAATTACTAAACAAAAAATGGATAGCTGAAGTAGCGTGAATTACTTATATCAGCAGACTCTGCTTTCATCAAAAGTTAAAAGATTCTATATGGAGAAATTATAAAAGTTTGATCTGCTTCGTGAGCCACGATCATTAACCATTAACGGTCTCATTTTATTTTACCACACAGTCTATTTTAGTTCATAAAATGGCTTTAACAATTTAATTTTATAATTATTTTTTAACTTCAAAGTGTACTGCAGTATTTTGTAATCTTTAGGAGATATGATAGTTTTGCTAAAAACTTGTGCATGCACGAAAAAGCCATGAGTGAATTCAATTTTCAAAAGAAATACTTCGATAGCAAGTCCGACGACAGATATTAGTAAATGGTTAATGTGTTGTCGAGGGACATATGATGATCTTCAAAGTTGTGCATGTACACAAAGAAGGAATCCCTTGATTTTATATGCTTAACCTTTAATGGAAACAGCATTCTGTGAGACTGCTAAACACAGTTGCTAATGTGCTGTCAGTGAGAATGGTGCATGAACTGCCAGTTTTTTTCTGGTTCTCTGTACTTTAAAAATAATCGAAGTTCGATTTCATGTTGGTTTTTCTGTTTTCATATTCCTTTCCACGTTTTTATTTCTTGTGGTATTTTAAAACTGCAGCATCCGTTTCCCAGATGAAAATAGAAAAAAATTAAAAACTTATGCAGTTCCTTTTGTATGCCATATTTGCGGTACATTTCTGGTTCTAAAGATGTCTTTAGTTTCATAAAATATTTATTTTTCCTTATTACAAAAATGTTTTTGAATTTGGAAATGAAAGAATATTTTCTTTATTTCCTGGAATCCGTTTCACGGATTTGCCAGAATTGTTTTTTCTTAGTGGCTTTCAAAATATCATTTCGTGTTTAAAGAAAAGCATGCTTTTAAACATTTTTAGAGGGGTTTTCCTTAACGCAAATGTCCGGAGAAACCTTTACATTTTTACGCAATCAGGAATTACATTGGCAATCACTATAACAATGCCCCCAAAGCTGGCATCTGTCAGTTTTCTGGACAGAATGCAGCCTCAGTCCATTTTAGGATAATGTAAAATAAAAAACAAATGTAAACTTTTCCCAGGAGGCCGGTTTTACACCAAATAAAAATTATGCTCAATGTGAGAATTGGATGAACCCACCCGGATTCGATATTGAATTTTCGTGAATCAACTCATTGGGGAAAAAGAGCTTTCTCGAAGAGTAATTGACATTGATAATAACCGATCTGTATAAGTCACTTTCGAAATTTAGAAGACAGTCTCGAAGATGTAAAAAGCTATTTCGGTTTGTTTAGGACATCAAGAAAAAAGCAAATTAGGACAAGAACGACTACAAACCCGAACAGCCACCTATTCTGACACCATCTGCAGGTGCAAATGCCTTCAACGTCTTTCTCAGATATATCATAAAAAATACTATGGTTAGATATGATTATATTTATCATTAGTGATGTTTTAAATGTATGTTATATCAGTACTATGTCTGATAATGTTATAGTAAATGTGATGTGTGTCATTCACAATGGATTCAGATGTTGAACTTCATAGTGAACAAATTATGTTCCTCAAAAATTTTAAAGCCTGAACAAATGCTGTTTTATATTTCTTTTATGGTTCCGAAGTTTTGTTTACTTTTTCACATGGTAACAATATTTTTTTACACAAAGATTAACAAGAATAGTTTTTTCATATTATGTATAATATTAAGGACTCATTATAAGAGTGCTAATTATTAAAATTATTAAGTATGATTTAAATAAATAGGTTGTGGTGCAAAGACTTAATATTTTTCATTTGTGTAAAAAAAAAAATAGACTATGAAAATTAGTGTTGTTTAATTTTTCGTTGTAACGTTTCACTCAACCTTAAAGTCATATATGAATCCATATTTAGCTTCACTTATTAATCCAATCTGTCTTATAAAAACAAACAATGAGTTAAACTTATATTCAGTTGAATTGTAATCTATAATATGTGTAAAAGATAATATTGTCTACAGTATACATATAAACGAAAGCCCTAAAGTTCATTTAGATAATTTGATATCTAAATAACCTCAAATTCTGCAACTTTTTGCAAATCATGTTTAATACGCAATCCTGCAAAATATGCGACTTTTATCCAATCCCTTGAAACGTATCTTAACCGAGTTTGACAGTACATATATCAAAAATTCAAAACTTAAATGCTAGTTGTTAAAAAATTAAGTTTTAAAAATATTATTAGAAAAATTACAATTTAACAATAATAAAATAAGTTTTTTAATTCTAACGTATTGTAGTTAATTTAACTGTGAAAAATAGAAATTTATTCATGTAAATAATTATAATAAATAAATTTTAAAAAATAGCAAACGTTTGTGATCTATAGACGTACAAATTGCATATATATATTTAATTTTATGTTAAATCTATGTGTAGGTAAAATTTCATAGTTAAAACTGTACATATATGCAGAAAAACATATTTTAGCTATATTTTTTACAAGTTTCACTAATTAGACCCATTTTGTAAATTGCGATTACTAAATAATTGAGAAATATTTCCCCTTCAAAAACTTCGAGTTCGTCCGGCATTCAAACTTAGACAAAAAAATCAGAAAGCCACTGCAGTGCCAATTATGCTGCTGAAACGCTTGACAAAGGAAGTTATTTTTCCAGTTCTAATTTTTTACTTAAACTTTGAGACTTCTTACCTCAAGCCCTCCTGTCTGTTTCACTTTATGGCTTTCATTTATTTACTAACTATTCTCTATCAAAGCTCTCCGTAATATAAATCCTATCGCATTCACTGTTTCTCCATACAAAAATTAGAAATTAATTTTCCCCCAAAGTATACTGCCAGCTATTGGTGACAACTGATATCATCTTTAAATACTTGTTGGTAAATAATGTAAACAAAGGGTAGGCTGTGTTAGGAATATTTATATGGCAAAATTAACAAGAATAGTTTAAAAAATAAACTTTAAAAAAATGTAATTAATTTCCAGAATATCACAAATTTACTTATTTTATTTTGTATTATAAATACTAATTTAAATTACTGTAGTAACTAATATTTTAAATTTAAAATATTTGTTTTTGATTAAAAGTTCTTTTTTAATTAATTATAATATATAAATTACTAGCACTTTGTTTGTAAATAGATTTTGATCAAAAATAAAACACAATGTTTATGGAGTGAAAATATTTATTAACACAATAAAATTGAATCCATTTGGACACTACACTGTTAACTAGTATTTTAAAAACACAAATTGTGCTTATTAGTTGCTAAAATCAGTGTAAAAATTATTTTAAACTCATAAAAGAGCTAAAATCCTACATGTTTCGGCTTTAAACTTAAAGCCATCATCGGGGAAGAGGAACAACACAAACGACTACTGATCTTTTAATTTTCGACACGAGAAAATTGAAATCAACCGTATGGAAAAATTTAAATAAAATAAGCGGGCGCTGTCTGTTGCCAAAGAGCGAAAAACAAAACAATGAATTAACAAGGGGTTAAAAATGTATCCCATAAACTAGGTATGTTGAAAGAAAAATTATCATTACAAATACAATCTTTTCTAATTTTAATTTCCAATGATTCCCTAATGGCGTCTTTAAATGGGTTATTGAACCTATGGATAATTTTTGCTTTATCGAAATTAATTACAGTATCATTATTTTTAGCGTAAAACCGGGAGAGTGCAGTGGATAACTTTCCAAATTTTATGTCGTTTTTAGGGAAAGGTTAAAAGAGCATAAAAATGTACATTTTGAATGATTCAAAATGTTTTAGACTTATATGCATTATACTCTTGATTTTCCTATAGACTAAATATCAACTAGGGGAAAGTAGGGTAAAACCAGGTACCTAATGTTTTTTTTATGTTGACTAAAGTCTAGAAGGACGAAAAAGTCGCAAAACCCCACAAAAGTGTTTGGGGATATCTGGACTACTGAAAAACCACAACTGTTGCCACAGGAAAATTCTTCTCTACTTGGGAAAAGACATTTTCGAAGACCATCTGAAACAGCTCCAAATTTTGGTGGTAGGTTAAAACTGAATACTAATCAGAAATTAAATTTTTACACTTCCAGTAAAAAAAAGCTCTCTACTGTAATAAATTTTAAATCAAACTTCAAAACATATACATTTTTTTAATGCCAGTAACATTTTTTTCAGGTTTTCAATGTTGTCATGAATGGCTTTCACAGCTTTTATTTCTCGTATCTGCTGCACTCCTCATGTATCCACTCTTTGTAGATTGAACAATGTATCCTTCACCACCTATTGAGTGAATAAACAATTCATTGCAGAATTCAATGCAAAACCATTGATTTTGCCTCAACAAACAACATAAAATCAACATGGTCGTTCGTGTGGTTAGCTGGACATACACACTTCTACTTGACATCAAAATAGTGTGTGAAAGCTATAGAAAACATTAGTTTATTTACTTAAATTGATCAGTCAAGTTAAATTTATTTGAAGAGCAGAAAATACGGCTAAAAAAATACTTTTGAGGTGAATTTCTTTCCAAAAGCACTGCACGGACACGGAGATTAACTCGCTTCAAAAGCCGATGACGCACTGCTAGGGGACGCTAAGGGATTTGGTTTAGACGGGTGCTGTTCTCAGGGCAGCACCCATCAACAAGAAACCATAGTACCCAGTTTGACTTGCCTATCTGATTTTATCCTACTCTTCACCAGTTTGCATTTTTTTAAACTGCCTTTTTTTAAACATGTTTCATTTCATTTTCTGCAGATTATAAGACAGATTTCGGGATAAATAGGATTAAAATCGATAGATTTTAAGTAATCTTTAAAAAAAAAGATTTTTAGAATTATGCTTTATCTAATTCTTATAAATTTGCTTCAATTGGCAGTTAGTTAAATTGACATACCTTGTATTTTTTACATTTTTATCTTTCAAATATATAAATATTCAGTCATGCTTTTTATCGAATTATATGTAAAGAAGTTTTAAAAAACTAAATTTCATTTGTATATTATTTCTACATAAGTGAGATATAATTTTTTTATAATTATTCTGAAATGTAATAGCAACTTATTCTATTAAAATCTTAAGTTATACTGATACATTTGTTAATGATAAATAACTGATTTATACAGTTCTAAAAGCTACTATTTAAGAAATTATAAAAGTTTCATTTGTGCGACAGTTGCAATTTTACATATGTAATTTAAAAAAAGTTCTATTTTGGGTTAGAAATAAAAATTCAGATTTCCATGTAACATAAACGTCTGGAATAATTATATTTTATGTTATTTTTTAGATCAAATGAAGGTAATGTTTAAAAAATTTAGTTATTATAACATGGAAGAAAAAACATCCATATTATCAATATTACTAAATTAATGAACATTTTAGAATGCTTTACTCTCATTAAACGAAGTGGAAGTACAGTTTTAAAGTTCTTTCATTTTAGAGGAAAGTTGAATAAAGTCGTGATGTTTGAGCGGTCTAAGGCATGAGAAGGTAGAATTCTGGTTCTGTAAAGCGGAGAATGCGGGTTCAAACCCCTCTCTTAGCACAAGATATGTTTCTGATATTCTTAGTGTTATGTTTGAAATCTCTAATCAATTATGTAAATTATATTTCATTCCAGGAAGAAAAGTTATAGAATTTGTTTTTTCTTCATTATCATTAAGTAAAAATTTCCATCTCCAATATTTTTTACAAATTAATGTTTTTGTATTTTAAATGAAAATCTTTGGCATCCAGTATTGATTAAATAAATTAAAATAATTCACAATTTTTATTTTCTTTTACAATTGATCTATAAGTTATATATTATACTAAGAAAAGTATAACATTTTTCAAAAAGAAAATAGAAAGAAGGGAAAATATTTAAATTAAAATCTGTGGTATCATCTACTGGTGGTGTTGTAATGCAGTTAAATGTTTGTATTTGAAAAAGTAATAAAATTTTAAATTCAAAAATTTATTTATAAAAATTTTAAGAAAACAAAATTGTTGTTGCACTTTTTTTGTATCTGAAAACTGAACTCTCTGGGAACGGTTCTGTTATGCATATCTTTGAAAAAAGTGTTAATATATCTCCACTCCCCAGTGCAGTTATAAGTGGAGAGGTTCTCATTTCTTTTAAATATTATTCTGTAAAAATGTCTGATATTTTAATGATATGAACCTTTATTCAGTAGAGCAATTTAAATTGTTTTTCATCAAAACTTGATGGTAAACATCTAGTTAATATACTAGATAATCTCTAATACATGATACGGATTTTATTCCTGGTCATGTAATGTAGAATTTTTATTACATAATGGGTCAAAAATAGTCTTTTGACCAGGGCTAATATATAATATGGATATTATTTTCATATTGTAATTATGATATTATATAAGAACTTCAATTTTTATCGAAAGATTATATACATTTGTAAAGAATAAAATTTCATAAGCGATTGAGCACATTTTTATATTTATTTCCAATATTACATGAAAATCATATTTTTTTCAAAATTGTTACTATTCTGTATTGTTACATGACTATAAAGTATACATATGTATGATCTATTTACTGTTATCTTAATATACGCTCAAAAGCATCATAGATGTATATTTTATGGTCACATAACAGTAAGCTCAAAATATAGTTAAGTAACCATTACCTAAAAATATGGTCAAATGATCGTATATATTTTTGTTACTGTCATTTGATAATAAACATAGAATATGGTTAAAAAACCATTATTTAAAAATACAGTCATATGCCAATTAATTCATTATGTGGTTAAGTAACCATTTTATACAAATAAGGTTGAATGACCTTATATATACGTTATAGTCAATATGATTAATCTGGTCATCTTTAATAATGAATGAATTAGTCATATTGACCATAACATATATATTTTGTGGTCATATGACAATATACAGAGTGTCCGATATGTCTGGAAAAGGTCAAATGAATCGAAAAATATACATCAGATTGAAAAACGGAAAAATTCAAGTTCAATATTTTTGAAAAATATATTGAGGGATATCAACTTTGCACCCCCCCAACTCTGCCTCCCTTGGGGGGAAAGAGAGTACTTTGAAATCTTAAATGGTAACCCCTTTTTTACTGCAGATTCGGATTTTACAGGTAAAAATAACATAACATTTGTACAGAACATTTTCTTTGAAAAATCATAAATGGTGCTGTAATCGAGTAAAATGCAGTGAGAATAGTTTCCATTAAAATGTCTGTAAATGATTGAATAACTCGAGAAATATACATTGGATTGAAAATCGGAAAAATACATGTTCAATATTTTACAAAAATGACAACTTTTATATCCCTAAATAGATTTTTCTAAAATATTGAAAACGTATTTTTCCGATTTTCAATCCAATGTATATTTCTCGAGTTATTCACCCGTTTCCATACTTTTCAATGGAAATGATTCTCATTGCATTTTACTCAATTACAGTGCTATCTACGATTTTTCTTTTGAAGAAAATGTTAAATATAAAAGTTACATATTTGTTCCCACAGAATCCGAATGTGGAATAAAAAAGTGGGGTCAGCATGTAAGATTTCAAAGTTGCTCCCTTTCTCTCCAGGAGGGCAGAGTTAGGGGGGGGGAGCAACTTTGATATTCCTAAATAGATTTTTCAAAAATATTGAATATGCATTTTTCCGTTTTTCAATCCAATGTATATTTCTCGAGTTATTCAACCGTTTCCAGGCTTTTCGGATAACCTGTATATACATAATATGGTTAAGTAACTGTTATCTGTAAATACAGTAAAATTGTTGGACAGTTTGCCGCCGTTCAAATGACCGTTTTCTTATGATGAAATTTTTAATAATGTAGAAAATAAATACATTCAATGTTTGATTAAATGTGAGTATTTGTATGAAATATATTTTCACTGCACATGCGCGATTGATAAGATTTTTTTTTCATAACTTAGTATTCAACTATATAGGGAACTCATATATGAGTAAAAAGACCTGCCGAATATCATAAAAAATTAGAATTTGGTGATAAAGTAAGATGAACTTCAGTTGCTTTCTAAAAGTAGTTAAATAATAGGGCAATTTTCTTGAATTGTCATTTGAAATTTTTTATTGTCATTTTATTGTTTTCCTTGAAAAAATCATCAAAACTATTCTATATTTTAACCAAAAAAAAAATAATAATCAAAATAGAAGCATCTGTTCAAAGGCTTTGGATGAATATACGTTAAATACATACTCCTTAGTTTGCAGTTTATTAATAAAAATGGGCAATTTTGGAAAAATATCTTATCATCCAGCTACTTTTAGAAAACAACTGAAATTCAGCTCACTATATAGCCAACATCTTTCAGAATTTTTATGATACTTGGTTGGTCTTTTCATGTGAGTTGCCCTACATAGTTGACCAGTAAATTATGGAAAAACAATTATCATTCATGCATGTGCAGTTAGAAACTATTTTGCACAACTGCTTATATTTCATCAACTATTTAATATTCTAATTTAAGCGTATAATTTGTACTGTGTTTTGTGAATTTTCCTTAAAGTAGCATTAAATTTGGGTGAAAAAGCTACATGTTATAAACAAAAAACATGAAGAAATCGCTTACATTTTTTCAAGAAATTTATATATCTCTATGAAGAGGTGTGCTATTCATACACAAATGTTCTACAGGACACATATAGTAGCATTTTATTTTACAAGGTTCTCACAAATATATATATTTTTTCAATTTGTTGTTGGTCCCCTAATGGCCTAAGTGACCACACATTCACTGGAAAGAAAGATGAGGTGAAGCATGTTCTTCATAAACCATTCTGACATTCCGGAAGTATTTGTCAAGAATTTCCCTAGTTATTGAATAAAACGTCTGAAATTGAAAGTATCTGATGACTTGACTTTATAGTATTTTATGAAAAAAAAACCTACTACAGCATGCTGTACAAAGAGTAAGTTATTTTTCTCTACATATAAAATTGGAGTTGAGTTTTTAAAATCCCATAGTCACAAATAAATTACACAAAAAATTACTTTTCTTATGCCTCAGTTTTGAAATGTCTCCTGTTATCAGAAAATAATGGAAGAAATGGTTTTTCATCTGTATGTGTATAGAGATTTACATTTAAATTCCCTTTCTTATAAAATCTTTTGGAACACATTTCACAACTAAATGTTTTTCTTTGGTATGATTGAGGTGATTCTTTGGATGTCTGTTTAAAAAAAAACCTTTAGAATATACGTCACAAATTAATGGATTTGCTGCAGTATGGCTGTGTAACTGTCCCTCTAAATCACTATTTTTAAAAAATCTTTTGGAGACAAATAAATCATAAATAAATGGCTTCTTATCTGTATGGGTATGGTGTTGTTCCTTTAGATTTCTACAATGAGAAAATGCTTTATGTATTTCACAACTACATATCTTTTTTAAGTATCGATACATATATGTTTATTTAGATTTTGCTTTTGCGAAAATTTTTTTGAACATACTTCACAACTAAATGGCTTTTCCCCAGTATGGGTGCGTAGGTGTGTCTTTAAATGACCACTATCGGTATATCTTTTGGAACATACACCACAAATATACGGTTTTTCTCCTGTATGGGTGTTAACATGTCGTTTTAGATGTGCCTTTAAAGAAAATCGTTTTGAACACACTTCACAAATAAAGGGCTTTACTGCTGTATGAGTGCCAAGATGAGTTTTGAGATGTCCCAATTGAGAAAATCTTCTTGAACACGTTCCACAACTAAATGGCTTTTCCTTAGTATGAGTACGAATGTGCTCATTTAGATGTCCCTTTTCAGAAAATCCTTTTGAACACACTTCACAAATAAATGGCTTGTCCCCAGTATGTGAGCGTATGTGTCTAATTAGATGTCCCTCTTCAGAAAATCCTTTTGAACACACTTCACAAATAAATGGCTTTTCCTCAGTATGGGTGCGTATGTGTCTGATTAGATCTCTACCATTAAGAAATCCTTTAGAACATACTTCACAAATAAATGGCTTTTCTGCAGTATGAGTGCGTAAGTGCGCCTTTAGATTTCCCTTTACAGAAAATCCTTTTGAACACACTTCACAAATAAATAATGGCTTTTCTGCAGTATGGATGTGTAAGTGTTTGTTTAGATTTCCCTTATCAGAAAATCTTTTAGAACAAACTTTACAAATAAATGGCTTTTCCCCAGTATGGGTGCGTAAGTGTCTGATTAGATCTTTATTTTTAAGAAATCTTTTAGAACACACTTCACAAATAAATGGCTTTTCCATAGAATGTGTGCGTAGGTGTGCCTTTAAATAGCCACTTTTAAGAAATTCTTTGGAGCATATATCACAAATGAATACCTTCTTTTTTGTATGATTTGGCAAATTATCATGTTGAAAATATTTTAAAGAACCAACATCACTAACAATAAGCTCATCTTGAATGTCAGGAGAGAGGCATTCTTCTGTTGGGCACTCCACTGTCAAACTTTTTTTCGACATGCTACTGATTTTTCGAATATATGCTTTTCATTCACTATGTTGTACTAATTTTAAGATAGTTTTTCTCAGTTGTATTCCAAGTTTGAATAAATCCTAGATATACATGAATATAAAAAAAATTCGTCTGTTTCAATTTGAAGTTGAGTCAGAGAAATTTATCTCAGCAAAAGTGATTTATGTCAAAAGTACTTTCCTTCTGGAATGTGTACTGTACAATGAAATATTTGTGTACTTTGCTTCTACAAAATCATTTGTATCTTTCAACAACAAATGAGATTTCTTTGCCCTTTTTCACCCTAAATTAAAAAAAAAATATTTTATTAATCAAACTTCTTAATTGTAATTAATTATTTACCAGTGATGCCGCTCATAAAATAACAGTCCGATTGATGAAATTCGTGATTTTTTTACGCGACCTCTCGACGGAATTCGTGAGTTTTTCCTTGAGTATTTAAAGAAAGTCGTGGTTTTTCCTCGAGTGAATGACCAAACTTTGCGATTTTATTCATGGATCATTTGATGAAAATCAAGACTTTATTTTCCCAACATATATCAACGTGATTTTTTAATACAATTGTGTGGAAATTGCCCATCGATTTAAAAAAAAAGAAAAGTGGAAATGTGGCATCCCTGATGGCAGGATTAAAAGTAGACCTCTGTCCCTCGCATCTCGGGAAAAATGTGCTGCTGTGTAGCAAACCATAGAGGGTAGTGAGATGAAACGCAAGGAAGTCGCCCTTTACTGCATATATTTTTAAATTATAATCAATAGAAAAAAAAGCTGATATCGCAGAATTATGGAGGACAATCTGCGGAAATCACGGATTTGATATATTAAAAAAAGCAAAAAACGCAGATTTTCAGTAAAAAAGCAGAAATTGTGAAATTTATAAAAAAAAAAGCGGTATTCCGCCTGTAGGTAAAAAAGTGGCATCTCTGATTTACACATTTTCAAAATTTGTTTAATTTTGCAACAAAAAATTTAAATATTTTAAATGAGAAAGAAATTTTTCTACCTGTTAGTACAGTCTGTATAAAAACCAGTACACAAAAACCATGCATTTCAATCTTCGCAGAGAGAAAGGAAATATTCCTTTGAGTGAGAATTATGTCTTCTTTTGATCTAAATTAAAAAAATTGTGTTATACCCTTTTTTTTATATTTCCTGCACATTTAGTTTTATTTAATTTAATTTAAATCCTTGAGAATACCCTCTAAATTTATTAGAAATGTTCTCTTAAATTCATTTTAGTGAGTATATATAACTAACTTATTTACTTATATTAATCTTCACTTTTTCATTATATTTATAGTACGAAAAATAGAATATTACTTTTGGTTTTCAAAGTCTTCTTGAACATTAAATAATGCTAATCTGGTTTAAATTTGAGGAAAATGTAAGATATTTTTAAACTTTAGTTAGAATGATACTCCCAAAATATGCTTATAAAGGTCAATCTTCACATTAAAATAGTAATAAACTTTAAAATTTCTACTACTTATTTTGTACCCCATTAACAATTTAACGTCAATAAATTATTGTCAACAAAGAATGTAATTAAAAGACAATAATCATGACGTTACATGCACTGTTATCAACTGTGATTCTGCACGTCACAGGCAATGTACATATTCTATTTTTAACCCTTTCTAAAATAGCTAAGTGCTTATCAATTGGATTTGTTTGAAAGTCAGCCTATCTGTTTGGCCATGTGTTAAGTCGTGTAAATATACTCAGATAGCTATGCAATTAATATATGTGATAGAGGTTTACAATGGCATGTTCGTTATTGAAAATGGAGTGTGTATAATTTAAAATTCGGACTCAAAAGAATTACATTACTTTTTGGTCTATGGGGGAAAATTGTTTGCTATGTATTTTAATGATTTTACACTATTTCAAACATTGTTAAATTGATATATATTTTTGAAGTGATCTAAAACAAGCTTACTGTACAATATGGAGTTCAACGCAGTTATTATTCATTTAAAGGGTTACACAAGGGAATTCTGTTACATAATGATTAATGGGAGAAACATTGTTTGCAGTGTATTTTAATGATATTATATCATTTCAAAAAGAATTAAATTTATGTACATTATGCACATATGGGTGCACTTAATGTAAAATATGATGTACATAACAGTTATCGTTAATTTACAGGGATACACAGAAGGTTTCGTTTACAGAACTATTCATTAGCAATAAATGCTGAGAGTGCATTTTTAAGTTTAACTAAACTTTTGCATACTTCATGGTGTGTATAAATTCTATAGACCATATGGAGGGCTACACAAAATAGTTCATAAGTATACTGTGTATAAGCATGAATTGCTTAAGGGTGTTTGTAATTGAGTTACACATTTTTCAGCTCATTTATTATTAGAATAACACTGAGGTGCATTACAAGATGCTTTACTATAAAAAATAATGTGCATAGCATTTATTGTTCATTTACCGTGAAATACAAGTGAATTCATTTACAGTAGTGTCTATGAGCAACAGTATGTTATCAATTGTGATATACATTTTTAAATTTATCTATTTTTTTTTTGCATATTATTTTGTGTGTACAAATTCAGGTGAATGCTACAAATATTGTCATCCACCCACTGATGTACGATCAGTATATATTTCAGCATACAGCAAGTATTTATTTATTTCAACGTCATCAATTACATTTATGTATGTTGTGTAATTACTTGAAACACAACAAGTTTCTCTAACTTTCTTCTCTCATTACAAGTTTCTCTCTAATTAAAGCCTGTTTCTATTCTGAAAATGTTGACGATTGCCACAGATATTATAGCAAGCTTTATTAATATCATATCAATCATATTCTTCCTAAGAATTAGCAGCACACCCCACAGCAAATGTATTATCGAATCCTTTAAAAACCGACTAGATGATTCTGTAATTATTCAACAAGTTTACATACATTATAATACATCTACTGTTTAATTAAATTTAAGTCCCAAGTCTGCAGACAATAAGATAGATTTGAACAAAAAAAAAAAGTGGGCACACTTGCATCTACTAGATTTAGATGAATATGAGCCAATAAATTAAATATGATGTAAAATATTTTCAAATTGTCTGTCTGTGAAATTGTAGATTTTAAAATTTTCTTGCAAATATCAGGTATAAAACACAATTCACAAACTATTCATTCATCAGGCAGAAGGTCTGAAATCAAATCATTTCATGTAATATTCTGCAACAATGAAATTTCTTCTGAAGTGAAAGTGCGCAATTCTGTATGAACACTAATATCAAAATTAAAAACATACATTGATTTTTGTTTTAGAAATGCAAATATTTAACATTACAATGGTTTGATTTTATCTGCTATCAAAAATTATCTGTTGTAATCAGGAATAATTAGTTGACATCACTGACTGTTCGAAATAGACCATTGCTATGCATTTCTTAGCAGTAACTGTTTCGCATTATGGAAAACTTACCTAGAAATAGGATTGTGTGTTTGGAACCCTTCGACCACATGAACTGATGCTTTTAGTCTATAAGCATCCCTTTAAATATCCCCAAAATCTGATTTATCATTTTAATAAGAACGAATTTCAATATTTTTTATTTTAATTACATTATTGCTATATCTCAAAATTTATAGGTGCTAAACAGAAATAATTTCACATGATGAGTGGTCTGGGGGAAATGGGCAATAACAAAATAAAATCTCCCACTGTCTTTCCAGGAGGGCAATATTCTATCTTAGGATCAGCAGGTGTTTAGTGATAACAGTTTGCACCACGATCAATCTAAGAATATAGGTGTAGGATTGGGAAATTTTTGTAAAGGTCAATTCAGTATCATATCTCTTGCTGTTTGAGATTCTTATAGTTTATTGATTGTATTTTTAGAGAGTTAGGGTTATAGTTTGCTCATGAGGGTAAAACACAATAGCAGATCTGTTTAAGGGGAAATCCGACTCATTACATACATATATGCTTGGAGCAGGATTCTAATCCTGTACCTATTGCCTAGTAGTTAGTATATCAACAAGTATGAACACCATAAAGATGAATTTTTGCAGAATCATTAATCTTGGAAAATAAAGGCTGTATTTTGAGAAAAAAAAATTCTATACTTTTAGAAGGACGTTAAAATATTTTTTTAGGATATGCAAATACATCAGAATATGGACATTGCATACAAAGGTATTTTTCAAATTTAGTCTAATGATTTTCAGGAGAGCACCAAAAAGCCGAATAATTTTAAGGATGTCCCAATTTAAGTTGAAAATTCCCAAAACAGAGGGGGGAGAGTGAATTTTAAGCACTATTTTGCCACTTATGAAATTAAAAAAGAAGTTAGACCCAAACCAGATGGATGACATAGGTAATAATGCATTAAATGCATGCACAATTAAGCATACATTTAGAACTTAAACTAATATTTTAAGGGTACAAGAATTGGAAGATTGAATAGGAATAAGAAAAAAGTATGTTAAAATTATGTGAAATACAAATGAATAAGATTATTTACAATAACATAAAAAATATAATCATATAATTACATACATAAAATTTTAATTCTCACCAAAAATTTTAATTTAAGGATGAACTAGTGAAATGCATGCACAATGTTTAATGTTAATATATAAGCTTGGGTGTACTGAAAAAATATAACATTAACATGCAAGAAGAAGATATATAAAAAAAATTAACAAGTAAAAAATATAAGCATTGATGCTATTATTGAGTTAATTTTTTAGCTCACAGGCTATCAATGCCTGAGAGCTAATGTGCCTGCCGGTTCAGTATGTATGTATGTATGTACGTAACGCGATAACTCTCGATGGAACTAACCGATTTGCTTCAAATTTTGTTTATAGGTTCCTTGTGATAAGACGCCTCCCTGATTAGTTTTGGGGGTTCATTGGTTAAGTATAAAACGGGGAACGGGGAGCTAACCCCCCCTCCTTAATTTAGATAAATGGGTTTTTCATGCAGAATTATCCGATTTTCTTCAAATTTTGTATATAGATTCATTGTGATAAGGCGCTTTCCGGATTAGTTTTGGAGGTTCATTGGTTAAGTATAAAGGGAGAAAGAGGGATAATCCCCTCCCCTTAATTTAGATAAATGAGTTTTTCATGCAGAATTATCCAATTTTCTTCAAATTTTGTATATAGATTCATTGTGCTAAGGCTCTTTCCTGATTAGTTTTGGGGGTTCATTGATTATGTATAAAGGGTGTAACGGGGGTCTCACCTCCCCTTAATTTAGATAAATGGGTTTTTCATGCAGAATTATCTGATTTCCTTCAAATTTTGTATACAGTAGAGCACCACTAATCCGCAAACCTGTAATCCGCAAAGGCCTCTAATCCGCAATCAATTTATGAATGTAAACAAAGAAATTTAATTCTTGAAAAATGCTTCAATGGTGACAAAATTTTGAAAATTTTTTTCACCAATTTTAACATTTTTCTTATCTTTATATATAGTATTATATATCATATAACATTCTTATTTATAGTTTAAAATGAAAGCACATTTAATTAGTATATTATTTTATATATTTATTTCTTCATACAATATTTGTAAAATACAATTTGAGCGCTTGTGATTTTTTTTTTTTTTTTTTTTTTTTTTTTTTTTAATGATAAAAAATTTTTACTTAGACAATATATTTTATAATTTATTTATTTCTTCATTAAATCGTAATTACAAAATTAAAAAATACATATATATTGCTTTTGAACTCTTACTTAAAGATAAAATTCAATACTATAAACCAAATGTCTTAAAACAGACAACAATTAGTGCCATATTTAAGAAATTAAAAAAATAAGAAATTATTTTTTACATAGTTATTACTTTATCTATATATTAAAATGTGTAATTTAATTATTTTTTAGTATTAGTAATCTAAATTTGTCCAAAATATGAATTTAAAAAAAAAATGTAAACAAAGATTAAATAGACATGGCTTGTAATCCGCAAAAAGCCTCCAATCCTCACAATACTTGGAACCAAGCTTTGCGGATTAGTGGCTTTCTACTGTATATGTTCATTGTAATAGAGGTGCTTCCTGATTAGTTTTGGGGATTCATTAGTCAATTATAGGGGGGAGAAACGGGGGGATGATAGCCCCGTTAGTATATTGTCATTTTCTTTATTTTCAAAGACTTATTTCAAATTCTTTGAAATAACAGTGTAACATACAATTAGGGTGAATAGCCTGTGAGCTCAATGCCCTCAGTTTAACTGGGCAGTTTTCAATTTATTTAAAAAATTAGAAAACAAGTATGCACTTTCATCCGACATTCCTTTCTGTGTACATCAATGTTTCCAATTTAGCAGATTTTTAAATACCACTGTTTTTCAATGTAATACTCACCAGCTGAGAAGGATAATTGAAAAAATAATGTAAATAAATGAATATCACCGATTTCTTTTTTATTTTTATTAATATATTGTAATTTTTTTGTGTTTAAACTTACTGATAGTTGACACTTTTATGAGTGGGGCTTTTTCAAATTTTTTTATTTATTTTATTTATTTTGATAATCCAATGGCAGCATTCTTCCATTTGTTTTTTGGCGATAATTTTTTTTAATGAAAAGTGGTCGATGCAGGGCCCGCGCTAAGCATTCGCCTATGCGCCAAATGCGAATACATTATGAAATTGGCAAACAAATAATTATTATGGCTAAAAGCCTGGCGAATGATTTTTTTTAGACTCTTTCGTTGTTGTAATCATGTTTTGCACAGTACAAATATATGCACTGTAATGTTTTGAAACGTAAATGAATTTCCGTTTTCGTCATGAGTTTGTGTACAGCTGTATTCCTTCCCCTTCGCACCTTTCCAGCCATTGTTAGGCTTAGCATCGGGCCCACTTCTCACTAACCACGCCAACGTGGGTCACATATATGACATCTGTGCCAAATAAAATTACACACATATATATATATATATATATATAGGGGAACTTGGGGCAAAATGAAATAGGGGGGCAAAGTGAAATGGTTAAATATTTAGTCCGTATGCAGTGCCACCTATCAGTCAATATTTTAATTATGTTATTTCACATCTGCTTGCTTACTGTTACGCAACAATCACCTCTAGAGATCAATATATATGAAGTTAGTAACCATTTTTCAAATTGGGTGAAAATATTGTAATATTATTAGGTAAGTAAATAACATTTTTTAAATTATATAATGGTAGAGTTCTTCTTATTAATATTGTAAATATAAATTAAATTCTTCTGCTGTCTAGTGAAGTACTTGTTTATTTAATATTAGGCCTACTTTTGGTTTTAATTTTTTATAAGAATTTGTTATGTACATGCGGGGCAAAGTGAAAAAAGATTTTTAGTGATGGGGCAAACTGAAATATTTTATTTCACTTTGCTCCTAGAACATATTTATAATTTTAAAAGTGTAAAATCATTTTGTTTACATATTCAGGTGTATAATGGTAAGGACATATAAAAGAAAAACAGAGCAGCAATCCTGGTCTGAAGCATCAATGACTGCTGCTGTTCAGGCAGTAACAGGTACTGATCAGATGAGTCTTAATTCAGCAGCTGAACAATATGGAATACCAGTGGATACACTGTACAGGAGAGTTAAAAAAGTCAAAGAAGATGGAAATGTTGCAGAAGCTTCTAAAAAAGGCTTTGGGAGATACAGGTAATTAGTAATCTTAGTAGATGTTTTATCTGATTGTTAAAACAATACAAACACATTTATATATTTTTTTCTTTACAGACCTGTATTTTCTGCAGTGCAAGAGAAAGAGATAATGAATCATGTTCTTGATATGGAAGCCAGGCTGTTTGGATTAACCAGAACAGATATAAGATCACTTGCATATCAATATGCTGTAAAAAATAATGTTCCAAACCCTTTTGATCACAAGACTTGTTTGGCTGACATGGATTGGGTTTATGGCTTTTTGCAGAGACACAAAGAACTCTATATTAGACAACCAGAAAATACATCAGCTGCCAGAGCAGCTGCATTTAATCCCATTTCAGTATCCTACTTTTTTAAACTCCTTGGAGAATTAATGGATAAATATCATTTTCCACCAAACAGAATTTACAACGCTGATGAGACTGGTATCTCAACAGTCCCCAACAAGCCTTCAAAAGTTATTGCAGCAAGAGGTAAAAAACAGGTGGGAATTCTTTCATCAGCTGAGCGTGGAACATTAGTAACAGCAGAAATTTGTTTTAATGCAGCTGGTCATTATGTTCCACCACTTTTAGTTTTTCCACGAGTTCGTCACAATCCCCTGTTTGAGCAAAATCTGCCACCACAGTCCAAAGTAGTTTGTCATCAATCTGGATGGATGCAGACTGAAATTTATGCACCTATTTGGTTTAATCATTTCGTGGAACATAGTAAGCCAACGAAAGATCTACCAGTTTTACTTATAATTGATGGGCATAAGACGCATACTACAAATTTAGAACTCGTTGAACGGGCAAGAGCCAAACATGTGCATATCCTTGTCATACCACCACATACTTCACATAGATCACAGCAATTAGATGTTAGTTTCGTGTTCCCACTTAACAAATATTATGAGCAAGAGACTAGAACCTGGCTTAGAAACAATCCTGGAAAAGTGATAACAATCATTGAAGTTGGATCATTGTTTAGTAGAGCTTACATGTGAGCAGCAACTGTTGAAACAGCTGCTAATGGGTTTCAAAAGACAGGAATTTGCCCTTATAATCCACATATATTTCCAGATGATCTGTTTTCACCTGCAGAAACAACTGACAGGCCTTTTTCTGTAGATCCTATTGATATTGACACAGACACAATTTCAGCTAATGCAATGGGAGATACACATACACCTGATACAACTGAAATAGACCCACTTGCACTAGACACTTGTGCATTTGACATAAATGAACCTGGACCAAGCAAAACAAATGCATCTCCTATGATGGAAACTACAAAAACAGCTCACATTTCTCCAAGAGATATATTGCCTATTCCTAAAACCAAACATCGTGTCAAGCGTTTAAATAAAAGACGTGGTAAAACTATGGTTTTAACCTCAAGTCCTGCACTGAAGGATTTACGAGCACAAAAGAAAATGATAACTGCTACAACTTGCAAGCCAAAAGTAGCTAAGAGTTTATTTGCAGCATCTTCAGGTTCTAATAGAAAGAAAAAGAAACATATTGAAAAAAATTAATATTCAGATTCATCCAATTCATCAGTAGAATCTGATATTTGTGATGATAACAGTGAGACAGAAGATGAATTTGAGACCCTGGAAGATGACTTCACTGAACACAAGGCTGAAGTACAGCTTGTTACAGAAAAGGTGGAATTTAGTGAAATAAATAATGGGGATTTTCTCTTGATTGAGTTGCACTCAGATAAAGGTCCAGGTAAAAAGAAGAAGTTTGTTGGTAAAGTGATTTCATTTCCCTCGCAAGATGGCAAGATGGACCATATTTTCTTTCAATTAAGTTCATGCGGCCATACAGACAAAAAAAGGATGTTTATGTGTGGCCTATAACTGATGATACAAGTATTGTATACTACACAGAAATACTGGGAAAGTTGTGTAAAGTGAAAGAACTCAGACATGGACAAATTCGTTTCTTATGTGGATCAGCATAATTATCATACAACTGTAAAAAATCATGTAAAGAAGTGAACTTGTTTATATTTCATTTTGCCCCATTGACAATATCACTTTGCCCCATACCTGGGGCAAAGTGATAATTTTCTACTGCTATGTTACATCTTTAATGCATCACAGAAATTCAAGAATAAAAATTTGAAAAAAAATTAATTTCATAAGGCAAGGGTCTTATAAATTATGTAGTATAAAATTTCAAATAAAATTTCTGTTTTTTCATTTTGAAAATTGTAATTACTTTTAAGTATTTCACTATGCCCCATGTTCCCTTATATATATATACTTTTGGCTAATAATAGATAAATTTGGCTAATAATTTTTTAATTTTTCTAATTTACTGGCTAACATTTTGAAATTCTTAGCGCGGCCCCTGCAATGGGATAATTGAGAAGTACCATTTTTTCTAATAAGTTTTTAGGATTAAATAAGTACCCTGACTATGTGATGAAAACTATAGAGAAAAGCTGTTGGAAACATCATGCCTGACTTTTGGTAAGAAGATTCACCACTGCTATTACTGTTTAAAATCTGCATAATTTAAAAAAGATATTATTTATTTAACTATAAACCCAATTTTTAATAGTTAGGCGTAAATTCACTAAAGAGGCTATCTATCTCAATATTTTAAGTGATATCGTTAGAATATATTAGATAGAGAAATATTTGCATACAATACCTTTATCCTGAAAGCAGTAATAACTTCATGTGAAAGCAAATATGTCCGGTTTAGATAGAAAAATGAAAAACTAACCGTATTAGGCTAAAAGAGACGCCAGAATTTGTGAACGATGATGATGAAGAGAAAAATGCTTTGATTTCGATTAATAAAATCAATAGAGAAATAATTCTAGTACTCATGCTGCCATCTATTATACGATTGGAGTTGCAATAATAGAAGTGTTTAGCTTTCAGCCGCCATTTTCTAGAGCATAATTTTGGGTGTGGTATGTAACATTTTATGTTTAGCAATAGCAATCTAGAATGAAAATGTTGCACTACGTTTTTACTTATTATGTTTGTAGGTGAATGTGAACGATTTTGACAACTTGTTGATTATTATTGCGAAGACATACTATTTCCTACGTATCTGAAAAGATTGTTGGTTAATTACATTGTTTAGTCTAGTCTCACTTTGTCTACATGTTAGTCTAGTCTAACTTTATTTGCAGATTCCTCGAAATCACCAATATTTCAGATTAAATTAACAAATTAAAATTAACGATTCTTTTTTTCTTATATTCCTGTAATGTGTGAAGACAATTTTAATCATTCTTGCATTTGATAAAAATTCAAATACTTTTTTTTTTCTTTTTAAAACTGTAGAAAGCTACTTAATTATTTTGTTTCTACATTATAGAATGCACACTTAATCATACTCAAAATTTGTTTCATTGTCTTGCGTGAAAGTTGCTTCTGCAGCTATCCAGCTCAATTGGAATAACTGTATTTTTTAATAAGCAGGCTAAATATGACTTGATTACCAGATTTTTTTCTTGAGCTATCAGATGAAGTGAGTCTGTTGGGAAATAATTTTTAAACACATGTAACATTCCCGGCAAAGTATTTTTTTAAATGGAACGTTTAATATAAAAGCGTATTTGAAGAGTCATTCTGGGATTTTTTATACGATTCCCCGCTAATTGTTTCCAGAATGAAATTAACTTAATGTTATTTATTTGTTTAGTATTTACAAGTTTTTGATTTTATTGCAGCATTATGTTTAATATTTCTGTATCTAAATTTTTGCATGTATTATTTGTAATTTTGTTCTCTCTTTATACTTTGCAGGTTTATTTAAATTTCATTCAATTTAGATTTTAAAATTTGTTCTGGTTCGATTACTAAAATCTGGTTCTCTATATCATCATTTGTCAAATGGTATGTTTACAATTTCATTTATATTTTTAAAGCACCCCCCCCCCCAACCCCTTGAAATAAAAATACACTTCTTGGTGCTTTCTAATATGTCATCAATATGGTGTTCTAAAATAAATCTTTGCTTTTAATGTTATAATAATGAGTAAAGTTATATAGTACCATGTGTTGTCTGAGAAATAATGTATTAATGAATGATTTAATGTAGGGATGAACCGGATATGGATTTTGCCGGATTTCGGATATCCATAGTTCTTTGCCTTCCGGATATCGGATATCCGGCACTAGATATGCTGCTTTTAGTTATGGTGTAGGCTTACTTATTTCTTTATATAATGCCATCTCAGAACAATAAATTACTAACATGTTTCACACATCATAAAACATTTTCAATATATTGAAAAATAATTTACAAAAATTGTATTTCTTTAAATATATGTATATTAATAATGTTGCATAAGAAATGTAAATTAAACATTAAAATATTCTGTTTATTTGTACAATGCTGTCAGAAGTAAACAAATTTTAACCATAACACATTTATTAATATACCTATAATAGTAGAGTATTTTCACAAATAAATACATACTTTTTTTTAAAATTTAAGCATAAAATATCTACTTATATGGTTGAAGAATTATTTTCTTCAAATATAGGTTTAGTTGATGTTTTTTTCTGTTTTAATTATTTAATACTGTTTTATTTTAAGTTAAATTACTTTTAGAGATTTATAAGTAAAAAGAAAATTACTTTTAATTTTAAATATTTATAATGAAGTTATATTTCCCTTGTAGCTTTATACAGGTATAAACAGAATTTCAAGTTATGCATTAAAATTCCTTTATTGAAAACTAGCTGACCCACCCGGCGTTGCCCGACCCATGAAAATAACCTTAAACAGAACTCAAGTTTGAATAATTTTTTTTAAAGAAGCTGCACGAAGGGCCCCAAGAAGGAGATTAATATTCAAAATTGGTTGTAGCTGAGGTCCGAGAAATTTTTTTGTCTTTCAAGGCACAAAAAAGTCAAGAGCCCCAGACTGGGAAGCAGGGTCATTAAAAGGAATGTAGAAATGAGGGAATAACTAAATAAAGAAAAAGCCCCCAAAATGAAGAAGATCGGATTAAAAAGTGGCACGTTATTAGCAATTTAGAGATAAAAACTTCAAGGGCCTTGTAATGGGCCCCAGGGAACTAGGGTCTTAACTGGAATGGAGAAATGGGGGAATAAATAAATGGAGAAATGGGCCCTAAAAATAAAGGAGATCGGATAAACAAGGGGCAACTTATTAACAATTTACGGCACAAAAACTTAAAGGGTGTCTGGGTCTTGTCTGAGAAAATTTTTTGTTGTTCATGTAGTAGCTGGAAGTCTTAAGAAGTTGTTAGAAAAACAAGTTGGAAAACTTATGTGAAACATGACAAATTACCTTTGTTCGTACTATAACTAGTTTCAGTGAAATAAATTATACCATGTTTTATTATGATATGATTAATTTCCGTAATAAAATAAGTGCATTTTAAGTTGGCAACATTTTATCTTTTGTTGATATTTACTGAAAATTCCAATGGGAAACTTAAGCCTAGCTTTGAAAATTTCAGTACTTGAAATCCATATTTACACTCTTTTTCCATTTAATATCTATTTCTCTGGAAACATCTATCCAAAAAACTGTTGGTAGATTATATAATTGCTAAAATTAAACAATTTTAGTATAAAAATTCAGATTTTAAATTCAGTAAAAAGGAAATAATATGACTCCATCTTAAATATGATATAATCACCATTGCAACCTTGAAACATTACCTATCATGGAATATCATTGAATTAATTACGTGTGATAGGATTTAATAGAATGAAGAATGTGACTATAACTTGGTCATATATATGACTATAAACGTCATACATGTCAAATAACTTGGTGATGCATCTCAGTCACTTGACGATGATCCTCGGAAGCTGCTATAACAAAGAAGTACCGATTTTTAAAAAATTCAAATTACTTACTAAATATTTTTATTAATATCTTTTTAAGTTTTGATTCAATTTTCATAAAACTTAAAATGACTTAACAAAGTTCTGCATTGATTATATATATATTAAATTTCAACCCATTCGGTTGGGTAGTTTTTGCGCTGTTATATGCGGATAGACCAGAATGAATATAGGTGCTACGTATTTATATAATTATGAACACACCTAAACAGCTAGTGAATCGTATGAATTTTAAGGGAGCAATTGTAGAGGAACCAAAAGGAGCCAACTGATAGTTTTAAGCAGGGCTGTGAGAAGAAAACATCTTAAAAATTTCCTAGTATTTAGCATTTTAGATCTTCAATTAGTCGAAATTAAACATAAAGTATATCATTAGAATAAAATTTTTAAGAAATGCTTCAAAAATTGGGCCCTAGGAACTAATAAAATTATGAGGGTAGTGACCTAGAGAGAGGTGTCCTAGACTCACCTTTAAAGTTACCGTACATACTCGCGTATAAGCCAACCTCTGAAATCAAGATGAAAACATGTTTAATTCAGAATGGTTTTCTATGCCTTATTTCACCTCATTTAATTATAAATAATTTGAAGCACGAAGAAAACTATTGCAAAATATTGGTATTAAACCTGTTTTCATCTCGAATTTAGGGGTTGGCTTATACGCGAGTATATACAGTATGCATTGAGAGGGTAACACAATTGGAGGGGGGTGGGGGTAAAAACGCATGGCACACAATAAGTTCAAGGGGCCCCGGGTTCTAACTGGAATGTAGAAAGATGGGAGAATAACTAAACGAAAAAGATCGAATTCAAATGAGGCAAGTTATTAACAATTTAGGGAACAAAAAAATCTATGGGGCCCCCATACCAGGCTCCAGTAGACTAGGGTCTTAACTAGAATGTAGAAATGGGGGAATAACTAAATGGAGAAAGGACCCTAAAAGCGAAAAAGATCGAATAAAAAGGGGGCAAGTTATTAAATATTAAAGGCACAAAAACGTAAAGGGACCCAGGTCACAAAAAATTAAGTCTGATCCTCAGGTGCATCAGGATCTGCCATAGACTATCCTCACCCAAATTTTCAGACTTCCTATGTGCAGTAGATTTTGGTAGCCATCACACAAACACACAGAGCAAAACTTTCTTTTATTAGTAGATAATAAGTATAAAGTTTTTTTTAACATACAAGTTAAGAAACAAAAATTAAAATAGGTCTGTTTAATTGTTTAACTTAAAAGTAAAAAAGAAAATTAATAAAGTCATACTTTAATAAACAACTTCATATTTTATTGTACAATCTGACAGTAAAGGAACAATTTTCTAAAAGATGTAAACATAAATTCTTAAATTTATTATAAAGAGTTTAAATATCTCTGTAGTAGGAAAGCTTACTATTCTTTAAACTTTTGAGAGTTAGAACTTTTTACTCATGGATAAGGAACTTACTATTATACTTCATATTTTGCATTACAAACAAAAGTCACTTTTATCAAGGATGTTTGAATACAATTTGCCATCATGTCCTATGGATATTATTGATAGAACTTATGTAGCAGAGAACTGGATATTCAGCAGAAAAGTCGGATATCCGGTGATTGTGATTCGGATATCCGATGATATTTCGGATATTGAAAAATCAGCCGGATATCCGTTGCATCCCTAATTTAATGTTTGCTTAGCAAAATCTAGATAATAATCTTATTTTCAAAAATCTTATTAAAAATCTGTTAAATTGAATGTATATTCAACCAAGCTGTTTTATTATTAATTTAATAAATGAAAGGTGAATAAATTGATTAAAAACTTACTTCATAGTTGTTATGGTTAAGTATTAAAACATTAATTGCATTAATCAGTTCAGCTGAATTCCATAAAATCTAAATTTTAACCTGGTAACTTTTACAAATGCAAATGCAGTTAAATAATATTTGTAATCCATATTAATTGAAAAAGTAAGAAAATCCTTCAAAATCATCAACATACAATATTAAATTCTGATTTTCTTCACTAATCAATTCAATTAAACTAAAGAAAATATTGAAATAAGACAGAAGGAGCACTACCTATCAGCAATCATGCAAATTGTTACTAGCATCTAGCCCCTGCACCCTGTGAATGATTTCAAAATACGGATCACTCTGCGTGCATGCGTGCTTGTCTGATACTTTAAAATTTTTTTCTAAGCCATTTCAAAATGAGTGCGTATAGCTCTGTGGTATGTCATTTCTCCTCCATTCAGTGGTCTTGAGTTCGAATCCCAGCGGCAGAAAGATTTATTTTTTTGTATTTATTTGAGTTATAAAAAATAATTTGAATAAAAAAAATGTAAAGTTTCCATTTTTCAACTTATAAGCGATGGAAAGTTTGAAACAAAATGGACATAAATATGAAATTTGGTTATAAATGAATTTTGTACATTCTAGAAAATGCTGTACAGTGAGTTTCATGTGTCCAGTGATGTTTTTTTTTCGGTTAATGTATGCGAAGCGTACATACACAAGTTATTGACCGCAGCTTGAATGAATTTCGTGCATTCTAGGATTGCTGCAAAGCGAGTTTCGTGTGTCCAGTGATGTTTTTTTTAATGTTAAAAATTGTTTTTTGGATGTTAAAAATTCGCTTTAAAACGCTATAAAATCGATAAAAATTGAAAAATCCGGAGGAAAAAAAAAGTATTTTAGTAAAAGTCTGAAATTGAATTTCTTTAAGAATGTTAAAAAAAAAAAAAAAAAAAATAATAATGAAAATTGTGAAAGAAAATATTTAGTTATATTATGCTAAATGTTTTAAATGAAAATCCTTTTACGAATTTTAAAAAACTGCCGCGGAATGGAATAAAATTAATATGACCTTTCCACTCTCTCGCAGCAGATCATGGCATGCGTGTAGAACGATCCATTTTTTAAAATCGTTCACAGGGTGCAAGGGCTAGACGCTTGTCAAATTGTTTCTCAAATTTGAACTATTATTTCTAGCACAAAGAAAATATTGTAGTAATTTTTACACATATATAGATTTTTAGAGAACAAATTTGCTTTTCAAAAACATTAAATATGCAAAAGAATTTTAAATAAAAGTTTGTGCAAATTTGCTTAATAGCAAGTGAGGGTTCATTTTTGTAAAGTAATTTATACACAGAATTTTATGTTATCCTGATTATGCCATTTACATGAAAAAGGTTATGTGCTTGCAAGCTTTTAAAAATGTTTCATTGCAGATGAAAAACGTTTAGGATTTTCTGTCTGTCTGTACATTAGAGGTCTGCATGGGCTGAAATTTCCAGGCTTGGAATGGTTCTACAAAAACTTTATTAGCCCGCCACTGTATGAAAGCTAGAAGCTTGGTCGAGCGTATTTTAAAATCTAAAAAAACAGCCCAGGCCTATACAGAAAAATTTATTGGTCTGAACTGGCATAAAAGTTCAACCTGAGTCCAGTGTGTTATTAAATCTTTAAATAAAAAGAAAAGTGCCCATTTAAACTGATGGCATTGAGCTCACAGGCTATTCACACTAATTGTATATTATAGTCTTATTTCAAAGAATAATGCCCCTTGAAAAATAAAGAAATCACTAATAAATTAAGGGGGGATTAACACCCCTGTTCCCCCTGTTATACTTAACCAGTGAATCCCCAAAACTAACCAGGGAAGCATCTTATCACTGTGAACCTATATACAAAATCTGAAGCAAATAGGATAATTCTGCATGAAAAACCTGTTTATCTAAATTAAGGAGGGAGGGGAGAATTCCCCCCCTCGTTCTTCCCTTTATATTTAACCCCAAAACTAGTCAGGGAAGCGCCTTATCAGAATGAACCTCTAAACAAATTTTGGAGCAAAACGGATATTTCTATCAAGAGGTATCACGTTACATACATACATACATACAGAGCCGGCAGGCACTTTAGCTCTCAGGCTTTGATAGCCTGTGAGCTAAAAACTATCCAGAATGGCCCTACTAAATTTCTACAAGCCACTCTTATATTTCTGAATCAACATTTTCCTTCAGTTAAAATTTTTCAAAAAACACACTTTCTTCTGCATATTTTTTATTTTCAGATTATAATGTCCACAATCCATGGAATATGGAACAATAATTATAGAAATGATCACTAACAAGGGAACCAATTTTGGTGCATCTCGTACCTGCCATTGAGACCTGGTGCATTTTAAATTCCTATATTATGCAGATTGAGAATCGATAAAAATTTTATGTTAAAATCATATTTTTTTTGCTTGCAGGCTATCAAAGCCTTAGAGCTAATGTGACCACCGGTTCTGCATGTACGTAACGCAATAACTCTTGATAGAAATAACCATTTTGCTTCAAATATTGTTTATAGGTTCAATGTGATACGTTGTTTCCCTGATTAGTTTTGGGGGATCATTGGTTAAGTATCAAGGGAGCAACGGGGGGCTAATTTCCATTCCCTTTATTTAGATAAATGGGTTTTTTATTCAGAATTATCTGATTTTCTTTAAATTTTGTATATGAGTTCACTGTGAAAAGGTGCTTCCCTGATTAATTTTCAGTGTTCATTGGTTAAGTATAAAGAGGAGAATGGTGGTTAACCCCCTTAATTTAGATAAATGGGTTTTTCATGCAGAATTATCTGATTTTCTTTGAATTTTGTATATAGGTTCATTGTGATAAGGCGCTTCCCTGATTAGTTTTAGGGGTTCATTGGTTAAGTATAAAGGTGGGAACGGAGGTTATCCCCCCCTTAATTTCGATAAATGGGTTTTTCATACAGAATTATCCAATTTTCTTCAAATTTTGAATATATATTCATTGTAATAAGGTGCTTATCTGATTAGTTTTGGGAATTAATTCGTTAATTATAAGGGAGAAATGGGGAAATGATTTCCCCTTAATATATTGTCAATTTCTTTATATTTCGATTGGCTTATTTCAAATTCTTTGAAATAAGAGTATAATATACAATTAATGTGACTAGCCTGTGAGCTCAATGCCCTCAGTTTAACTGAACACTTGTTACTTTATTTAATACTATTTAATACAGTTTTCTTTTCTTTTTTTTTTTTTTACACCAGAAAAACTTTCTGAAAATGCATTTTTCAAGACCACTTATCAGTTAACGTAGAATTTTTTTTTTTTTTTAAATCAGTTAAAAATACAAATTTGTTAATAATAAGTATAAAATACGGAAAAAAATTAAAAATTCCTTCAAGAACCTATGAATTTCATTTTGAAAAATTACAACATTATATTTGCCTTTTTGGTGGTGCAAAATTGGCTTTATTGTTAACACAGAATTTGTTTTGCTGCAATCCTGGTCGAATGTCATAGTCATCTGTGTGTGAATGAGTAACACTGTTTCGATATCTAGCGCCATATTTGGAAAATTAACTCAATTTTGCCGTGAAATTAACAATTAAAAATCCAATAATGAAAAATTTAAAGTATAAAAAAAAATATATAAAATACGATTTTAACAGAGAAATTTTATTGGTTCTCTAACTTTGGCCTTTTGAGCTACAAAATGCACCAGATCTCCATGCTAGGTACAGGCTGCACCAAAAGTGGTTCCCTTGTTAGATAATTATGTACATGAAGGCAAATTCAAAAAATTTTCATAGACAATAACATCTAAGAAGTGAAGATTCATAAGTAAATAAATGACAAATATGCTTAAATCAAATCATAATTTTAAAGCTCTACAATGAAAAAAAAAAATTATTAGGCTAATTTAACTTTCTAAAGATTTTGTTAAACAAATATAAAACATCACTATTATTTTTACAAAAATAAATAAATAAAATGTATTAAACAGGCTTAATAGGGAATAATTAGAACCCGCCCCAGCTTAGTCTGGGAAAAAATAAGGTTACTTACGTATTATCCAGGCCAGGTCAGATACAACTGAGCCAAGCATGGTGCCAATTATACTAATTACAGTAATCCTTATTTTTTGACAAGTATATAGTTTATTTATTTATTATAGTGCATAGATATTGTAGTATAACTTATAGTTTTTTTTAAATTATAGTTTACAGTTTTTTGTTATTTATTTATTATTGTTTACTATTTATTTATTTATTTTATATTATTTACCAATCAAAAAAAATTTATGTATTTAACAATATTAAATTACTGTTTTGCACATTATTGGCAACGATAAACAAGATTGGCAATTGACAACCACTTATGGCAATCTATCTCCTGGCCTGGATAATACGCAAGTACCAAAAATAAGTATGATTCAGGATGCATTTGGGTTTGGGGCCCAGTCCTGGCCCATGCAGATCTCTACTGTATGTATCCGTCAGATTTTAAACTTAAAAAAAGGAAGAATATTTTCTAAATTTTATCTGCTGTTGGAGTCAACTATAATAAAATAAATGTTCTTTGTAATACTTACGCAGTAAATGCTCTGAAATCTGCTCATGCCATTTATAATGTAAACTGTGTTTACTCTAAAATATTAATTATATATAGGATGATCAAAAGACAAAAAAACTATATATGTATAGAAATATCACGAAAAATTGTTCATTTGGAATTATCCGGGAAATTCAGTGAAAATTGAGAAAAATTTATTTTCATTGTTTACCATTCTCTGTAATCTGTAGTGAAATCACAGACCTGAGAAACCTTGAAAAAATGGAAATGTCAGAGAATTTTGTCAAACTGGAATTATTAGGGAGATTTTGAGAAAATCAAACAAAAAAAGTAGCTTTGATTTCCATTATCTATGATTTTTTTTTTAGAATCATCCAAAAATATGAATAATCCTAAAATGTTTTGATCTTTTTCAATAACTCGTTGAATTCCAGCCCTTTTCCCTGTTGGTAGGTTCTGAATTCATGTAACATAACTTTTCATCTTGAATATAGCATCTGGTAGGTTTTAATATTGATTAACAAAATGCCCTAGAATTTCCAAAATCCCCCCCCCCCTCCCTCTCTCCAGAAAATTTAGAATTTTTCTAAGCTATAACCAGGGTTAGGGTTTATGGTTTCCCTTCTGAAAATGTTACTAACCTATATTTATTTAATGAAAATTTTTGCTTAATTTTAAAGAAATTTTCACTATTTTAAATTATTACAGTATAGTAAATAAAGTGTATTACTTAAAATAAATATTATATTCACCATATTAAGCATTTTTTATTAAAATTGAGTTCTTTGCATTATCTTTATATATGTCCAATGTGTAAAGCTTGAATATGTCAATAAAGTATAAATTTATCTTTTTGTATCCTCTTCAAAACTGAAATATATATATTTTTTCATTTATATATTTACCATATTTTGTGTTTAAAAAATGTTTTAATGTAGAAGATTTTAAAATTTTTTCACACTTTTTAAAAAGTTTTGCTTGTGACTGCTGAGGAGGCATTGCTATTTATCAAAAAATTTTCTTGGTAATGCTTTTTTATATCATGTAGTAATTTTTTCACTTAGACTTCAACAATGTACTAAACAAAATACAATAGCTAATAATAGTATGATATTTTAAAGTTTTCCTTTTCTTGTTTTAAGTCTTGTGATTGAACGTAATATCTATTAAAAGTGTAAATTAATTTAATAAAATCAAAAACGTAAAATATATAATTTCTTAAATGATAAAGTGTGCAGTTACTTACTTATTTTGATATACTTACTTAGCAAATTCTTATTTGGGCACTTCCTAATGGCTTTTCATTTTAAAAATTGCATTGCAGGATGCTGAACAATGTTAAATATACTTATAATAATGTTTGTAGATAAATAATAATTTGATGATTTTGCTGTCAAAGATAGATTATTTCATTTTGATGCATTTTAACACTAGATTGACACAAGGATTTCTTTTTCAAGAGAGATAAACAATTTTCTCATTATTTGTAACATGCAGGTTTTTTTACATAATTTTCTAATATATTTCAATTTTATTGTGGTCTGTTTGCTATCTTTATTCTAATATTAGAAAAATTGCCAGATTGCTTCAACATTAGAATATTTTCTCGAGTTGACCACAGTATTTTCTCTTTTGAAATTGGTCAACGTAACTCCTTTCTTTCTTGTCTTTTTACAGATTCAAGTAAAAAATAAAATAAACACATTATCTTCTGTCAGCTGTAGCTTTAAAAAAATGTAGTTTTAACTATACAGCTTCAAAAATAAAATCATTTGTACATTGCTCTTATATGATAGTGTGTATCTTGTGAAGACATTTTTTTTAATGTAATTGTATTTAAATTATGATTGTATGTGTGAGAGTGCGGTATTGAAAACAAGATATTCATTATCAAGTAAAGGATCAGGTTCCATAAGCCGTGTTTTTGGCCCATGAAATAGACTAAAACTCAATTTTGTTATACTGACTTAGTTATTTCACTTTTTAATATTAGAAGGTTTATCCTGCACGATTTCAACAATATTTTTTGCATTTTGTTCGGATTTATGTGACTTACACAAGCTCAAAGTTCATATTATTCGTAGTTTTGGATGAAAAATACATAATTTCTCCTAATTTTACCTCTATTATTTATAGGAGCACAATCTTGAAACACTTTCTTCTTTACAAATATTATAAAATACATCAAAATGTACAATATATGTAAAAATAAAAGTCTTGCAAAGCTGCGCTCATAGTAAAATATTAAAAATTGAGGTAAAATTAGGGGAAATTGCATATTTTTCAAAAAAAAAAACCAAGAATAATACGAACTTTGAGTTTGTGTATGTTATATAAAAATGAACAAAATGCAAAAACTATTGTTGAAATCGTACAGGATAAAGCTTCTAATATTAAAAAGTGAAATAATTAAGTCAGTATAACAAAATCGAATTTTAGTCATATTTCTTGGGCCAAAAACATGGCTTATGGACCCTGATCCTTTTAGCACTAACCTGAAAATATGAGGGAATTTTGATGTAGAGTATTTGTGACAACTCTGTTATTCTTTAAGTGCAATTTATTTTCATTAAATAAAAGGCAAGTACTAAATGTGCACAATACTAATAATATAATTATAATTTCCCAGTAAAATTAAATTATTTGTTATTTACATGCTATCTAATTGATTTTTTTTAATATCCACTTTTACTAAATATATTATGTATGTTTGTATCAGAATAGTGTTTCAAAATCATTTATCTGGGAAAATTTCATTATTTCGATGATGGCCAGGAAATATCAAGGAATTTTGACATTAGATATTCGTGACCACCCTGCATATTTCAATGACAAAGTATGTAAATACATAATTAAAAACACAATTTTGTAATTAACCAATAAAATACATTTAAACAGCAAAAATCAGTTTTTAAACATGCTTTTCTAAATTAAGTTATCTCTAGGAGTTTGGATATATAGAAGTAGGAAGAGTTTCTGTTATCTAAGCAGATGGTTTTTACTTGTTACTTATGGCTAAACTGGGTTTTAAACTTATTTTGGTTTAATAGCTCTTGTTCTAATTTCGATGTTTAAAATTTTCAGTTTAATTTAAAAGCATATTATAAATGGTGTTGGTTGTTCCATAATCGACTGTTGCGGAACATACCCTTTTGCCAAAATGGAATCTCCTCATTTCGTATTTCAGATAGTATAAATGCTTTCAACGTTTTGAGGCAAAGGCTTTGCTTCGCTTTTGTAACCTTTTTCTTTTTATTCTGAACAGAATTAGTTATGGATTAACTTGAGTTTATAGTAGTATGATTTAATTTTACAATGTTTTTAAATAAGTTTTAGTTATAATTTAACAGAAAGTTTAAGTTGTTCTTATGAGTTAGTTTTATTTAAATAGACTGTTTTAAAACTCCATTTTAATCTGTCAAGTTATGCTTAACTAAAATATTTTTCAATTATGAGGCTCTGTTTTATCCACACGTTTGTTCTGAATTAAAATAAATCTGAATGTGTTTTTAACAGTTTTAAATGAAGATCAAGTTTACTTTGAATAAAGAACTGTAGTCACCAAACAAATGATTCTTTACTTGTTTTGAACTCAACACTTAGCTTTCCTTCAAATGTCTTCCAGGGCACTATTTGTAAAGCTCTGCTACATGAATTATCAAGGATATTAGACCTGTACTAATACAGAGTATTAGATAATAGTTTCTGTAAAATGAAGACATTAAAATAAAAGTATTATTTCCAAGCATAAATCATAATGTTCTTTTTTTTTTTTGTCAATTTAACTATTTTTTTTTCTAGTAAAAAAAGATGGGGGTGACACAAGTTTCTCTATACAGCATGATTCAAAGATATTTGAACAATTTCAATTCATTATATTTTATAAATTATCCAAAACAAGGTAAAATTTTACATACATGTAAAGTGACGGTTTCAACAGTTATCGTGAAGTTAATTCACAGGTTCTCAAAGTGATAACTCTTCATTATTTAGCACATGTTAATTTCATACAGACGCATTACAGTGTTTATCTTGGGGAAAAGGTGATTTGTAGTCAGTATCCTTGACACGTTCCAGAAAAAGAATGATGGTGAAATTGTGCTAAAATAATTGTGGATGGATTTGTCATGTGCAGAATTAGGAAAAGTGCTTAAATTTTGAGTATTTGTGAGTTAACTTTATGATAACTATGTTTGTATGTTTCAGTTAACCCCATAACAGAAATCCTTGGCACTGTGGTTTATATTTACATTTAAGTTAAGTTTATTTGTATGTGTAGGTCTCTTTGGATGATGTTCATGCCAGCTATTCTTGTATTTCTGGATTCATCATTTCAATACCAGTTTAATGAATGAAATTTATAGTTGTGCTTCAGTGTTTTTCAAGACTTTGATAACACTGACTTGTTTGAAAAGTGATAAAGGTAAGCATACAAATTCATCAACGATTGTATATTTTCTTATTGTATCCTTAAGCAAAATTTACATTTATTAGAATATGTTTTATGAAAAAAGCCCAACAAGCAAAATTCAGATCTAGCTTACATTTTGGACAACGGTCAGAGTGATGAATTCAAGCAATGTTGAATTCATATATTTTTTATTCATTAATCCATACCACATTTCATGCTTAAATCACAATTCAATTTAAATTATAACATAAAATCTAATATTTGTAACCTACCTTCATATTTAATTTCTTAAACTACAATGTTATCAACTTCAAAAATACTATCATACTGTATCTTATAAAATTTGTTTAATCTTTTGTGGAATGTACTACTTTGCTGGTTTTACTTTTAAATAACTTTTAGAACTAGAAATACATGCAATTTTGTAAATATCACCCATGCATTTTATAATTTTCTATATTTAAGGTATCTCGTAAGGTATCTATATTTAAGGTATTTCTTTTGTAGGTATGTTCACCAAGTCTGTTTGTTAAATTCAACTACTAATTGTAATTTTTTTTAATTTGTAAAAATTATCTTGTCTTATTATGACCAAGGTGTCTAAAATATTGTTGAAAATTCATGAAACTTAAAGTTTTTAAAACGTACAAAAACAAACAAGTAAGTTTTTTTTAATTCAAAAATTTTAAAAATGTTTTATTTACAACTTACAGGCTTTTCCCGCTACGTTCATTTGTTTCCAATTGAACCTTGTATCAAACGAAATATTTGTGAATTTGACCTTGTATTTTAATGCACTTAGGATGTCCTTTTGCAGTGCTGAAAACGATACGAATACCTTTGCACTATTACATTTTCTAATGTGTCAGACAAAATTTGGGCTGATAAGGATCAATTCTTTTAGATGATCATTAATAGTATGATTTGATAAATGGTATGCAATATACTAAACAATAAAAATTATCATTAAAACCTGTCCTGTAGCACTTTTTAAAAATGGTAATTTTTCATAATCTAGTTCGCCTGGTTATTAAACTTTCCCACATAATTCTACGACTAAGCAAGATAGAACAGTATGCAATAAACCAAACCCTTCCATGAAAAATTGTCTAACAGTACGAGTCCCATCAAAATCCATTCACTAGTACTCAAGTTATAAACATCTGAAATAAAAGTCTAATTTGCATTATATATATATATATATATACATATATATATATATATATATATATATATATATATATATATATATATATATATATATATATATATAGCACATAAAAATTAACTTTTTAAAATTATAGTAATTGACTACTGATAATTGTACATTGGATCTAAAACTTGTTTGAATACTTAGATATTGAGAACTAAAATAACTTCTTAAAACACCATAAAAACTTTAAATTGCGCTAGGCCTAAAGACGTGCGTCTACTATGAAAGCAGCAGCAAGACTTAGTCTTGCTGCTGCTTTCATAGTAGACGCACGTCTTTTTGCGCCTGACGAAGAAAGATTCAGATCTTTCGAAAGGCCTAAAGATCTGAGTCTTTCTTCGTCAGGCGCAAAAAGACGTGCGTCTACTATGAAAGCAGCAGCAAGACTGACACAGTCTTGCTGCTGCTTTCATAGTAGACGCACGTCTTTTTGCGCCTGACGAAGAAAGACTCAGATCTTTCGAAAGGCCTAGCGCATTTTAAAGTTTTTATGGTGTTTTAAGAAGTTATTTTAGTTCTTAGTGTTTCACACCAGTTTCAACTTATTTTATATACTTAGATATTGGTTAAAATGCTAATTCACTATTCAATACATTTTTTGAGCCTTTGATTCCTTATGATAGAATTAGTCTTAATTATCATTTCAAACACCTTCCTTTCGACATATATACAAAATAATATAAAAATATGTCAAATAGTATATACTTTAATAGTATTATACTTTTGCAACATTTCCATCTCTAAAATCATGCATGAATATTTCATTTTCTTTCTTTGATGGCCTCTCGAAACCAGTTGGAAACAGGAAACTTCCTATGAACTCATCATCAATACAGTAAAATGTGCCAAGAGAGAATCTTGAATGTTCTCATTTTCAGACAGATTTTTATCTCAGTAGGTACACATTATTTTCTTTTCATTGGAACCATATTTCTTTTTTCCTTTTAAGAAAATTTTTGTAAGAAAAAATATACAAAATAGATGTTTATACTAAGAATTTATATGATCAATAATATTTTTAATCACATATGCAAGAGAATCTAAAAAAAGATAAAGAAAACACTTCAAGTTCTGCAGATTTATTTTATCATGTTAGAAATTAAAAATTCAATAATCCCTTCTAAAATAAAGCACTAGTACGGAGAATGCACAGTGCTAACCCTTTTTAAGTGTACTGTACATTAAAAGTACCATGAAAATGAATTCATATGTAAAATTTGTGTCATAAATTTCATCCCAGCCCTTTAAAAATTTTTGCATTAAAACTTGAAACGCAAAATTTGAAACTAGAAACTTTGTTAAAAGTTTCAAAAATCTAATATCGCAGAAATTAAGTCAAATTTAAAAATTCTGAGAACTTGTATGACATCCTCGGATCCATTAAGAAATGCAAAATATGAATGGGTTGTAATAGAAAATAGAGTCTGAACATATGTACCGGGTTTATCCCCAGTGTGAATTCCACTATACAGCATTTCATATTCTAGGAGTAGTTGTGAAATAAGGGCAGATAGTTAAATTTTAATATATCGTAAAATCCTGATTGTTAGCCCTCTTTTTCAAAAGCAAACCAGTTAATTACTGTTCGTTTCAATATTTTAGCCTTATTTTGTGAAATTTCATTTTGCAAGTTATGCAAAACTGTAATTTCCTGTTCAGAAATGAAAGACTGTTTTAATTGCTGTTTAATCTGTAGTTCAGAGAAAGGCAAGGATAAAACAGAAAATCCGATCAAATTAATTCAAGCAAAGGAAGAAAAATGTTTTTGTAAAAAAAGGAAAGAGAAAGTTATTTTGCTACCAACTTTTTTCAAAATCATAACTATAAATTTCATTGCTTACATTCAAATATGCAAAGGGGATTAAAGAGAGTTGACTGTAATACTATTCTGAGTTTCAGGCTTTGAACTGTATGATAAAAATTCAGACCATTAAAATTATTTTTTTTATTGTAATTCCTAGTTGTGATATCAGCTTAATTTCTGTATTGGTTCAAATGAAGATTTGACAATAGTTTCTATGATCCCTTATTCTATCAAAGATCATAAACAACTGTGATGCATCAAATGTGTAAAATTTCTGTTCCAGCAATGAATATTCACTTAAAATATGAAAAAAGAATTTCTGAAATTCAACAGAAATGTGTAGATATAATTTACGTTAAACTATTATTGTAATAGAATACAAATAAGTAGATGTATTTGTTTTTCTCTGGCATCTAAAGCTTGTTTTAAAAGTTAAAAATGAAATTGATGTAATAATTACAATTTTCTAGTCTGATTAATATTTTTTTTATTTCAGGCAAAAGGGGACTGACATATTTATGAGTAATGAATATTAAAGATTTTCTTAGAAACAATGTATACAATTACTTTATTACACGAAAGCCCATAAAAAGTTTTTTATATATTTTTTAAAATTAATAGTTTTTGTAAATATTAATTTGCTGACTCATTTTCACACTGATACAATCTTTTTTTCCTTTCAAAGCATGTTCTAAGATTCTTTCAAAATAGAAAGCAAAAGAAACTAGAAAAACAAAACTTCAACATCATACAAATCTTAAATATTTACTTTAAAAATTTTATAATTTTGAAGCATGTCTGAAAAGATTGTTGATCAGGAACGCCCTACAAAAGATCTCCTTTCAACCCGTAGTGTAGAAGAGCCTTTTATTGGTGATAATTGCTTTTTAAATTATTCTGCATGTGATAAACAACCAGATCATCTTCCTATAGAAGAAAAGCCATTCATTTGTGATGTATGCTCTAAAGAGTTTGTTAAAAAGGGTGCACTGAAACAGCACCTTAGCATTCATACAGGAAAAAAAACATTTTTTTGTGACGTATGCTCTAAAACATTTGCTCATAAGGCAAGTCTAAGTGGACATCGTCGCCCACATACAGGAGAAAATCCATTCATTTGTAGAGTATGTTCTAAAGGATTTTCTCAAAGTTCAAGCCTAAATCAACATATTCGCACCCACACAAGAGAAAGGCCATTTATCTGTAAATTATGTTCAAAAGGATTTCTCAAAAAGAGTGATCTACAGAGACATATGCATACTCATACTGGAGAAAAGCCATTTAAATGTGAAGTATGTTCTAAAACATTTACTCACACAGGGAGCCTAACCATACATCATCGCACACATACAGGAGAAAAACCATTCGTTTGTGGAGTATGTTCTAAAGGATTTTCTCAAAGCTCAATACTAAATCAACATGTCCGCACCCACACAGGAGAAAGGCCATTTATCTGTAAATTATGTTCAAAAGGATTTCTCATAAAGTGTGATCTACAGAGACATATGCGTACTCATACTGGAGAAAAGCTTTTTAAATGTGAAGTATGTTCAAAAACATTTGCTCACAAAGGGAGTCTAACCACACATCTCCACATTCATACAGATGAAAAATCCTTTGTCTGTGATGTATGCTCTAAAGGATTTTGTAAGAGTGGTAATCTAAAGCGACATCTTAAAATTCATGCAAAAGAAAAATCATTTAGTTGAGAAATGTAGGATTTTCTCTAAATGTGTGTCTAAATATTAGATTTCATACTGATAAAGAGAAAATACTTTTTACTTTGGGAGTGTTATTGTAAAAGATTGTGTCACAGGTAAGGTATGAAAATACAACTTCATACTAATAAAATTGTTTTGAGATGCAACCTGTTTTAATGTATTTTCTAAAATTGAGTTTTTTTTTTAAAAAAGGTCTTTAAACTCATTTGCGAAGTTAGATTCAAAATATTTTTTGAACATTTTAACATAAATGTTCATTTTGCATTAAAAAATCTTGTGTTCATGAAACATTCATTATAATAATTTACTAAAAGATTTTGCTGTAGTTTTACTGAAAAAAAAAGTGTTTTTACTCTAGCAAGAAGGTTTAGCAAAATATAATATAACATCTTACGAGTTAGCCACTATTCAAAAAGTGTCTCTTTATCTTTACAAACTTCAGAAACTAATAGATTTTTGAGATTTAATGAAGTATTTCTGTAAAAAAAGGTTCCTTTTGTTACATGTAATTTTTAGAAATGTTTTCAAGTAGTTTCTACAGTATATTGATTAGTTTTCTCCACCCAGAATATAGATTCTTTGAATACTATTAGTTCTCAAGTAAACTTTTTCAGATACATAACAGATTTTATGCATACCTACAAACAAATGCTTCCAAAAATTACAGGCAGTAAAAGGCACTTTTGTTTCCAAAATACTTCTTTAAATCTTGGAAATTATTAATTTATGAAGTTTCTGAAGATAAAGGGTGAGTTTCAGAATTGTTGGTTACTTGGAATAGAGTCTATTATTTATTTTTTTAAATTCTTGATAAATCAAAATACACTTTTTTCTTATAATGTACGATATTTTCATATAAAATCTTTAAAAATATGCATGTTTTCTCTAAATATGTTTTGCATGTATTTATTTTCAGTCTTTTTAGTAGAGAAGTCCCAAGAGAGCTGATCCAAAGCAAGTTTTTGCCTACTTTTACTTATGCTGTTATCTGAAACTTATTTTTTTTGTTTCAAGATACTATCCATTCTAATTTTGTATTTATAACATTTTCAGGGCAAAATTTATGTTTTGTTCAGCAACATATAAATAATTTAAATTTGAAGTATCAAAGTAAATTTTTTTGTAATAATGTTGACGACATAATTAACATGTTTGTCTGTTGAACATTTAAATACGTACTTGAGAATTGAAAGCATCCAAAAAACTGATATACTTTGAGAAAGGTGATTAATAAAAACTACTTACAAATGTTTCCAAATACTATCTCTAATACCATAGTCAAGAAAATGGATTTTTAATAAATTTGAAAGAATCATAATTTGTTGTTTTGAGGAGTTTAGTCTGAAAAAGCTTCTTTATACAGGGTGTGTCAGTACCTTCACTGAGACACCTCTCATATATAAGAAAAAATAAATTTATAAATAAGAAAAATTAAAAATACCAAATGTGTAATACCCGGTTCAGATCAGATATTTAACATATCTTAGACCGCCGAACTCACTGAGGGAGTTTGAACTTTCTATTGCTAGATACAGCCAGTACCACTCACTCTGATTGGCTGTTGAGGTTGCCTTTAACATATGAGCATGCACACATTCTCTGTTTGTTCGGATCTCGGACACAGTGATGTTCAGTCAGTTATCTTAGATGAGTTTTGCAGTGTGGACAGTTATTCAATTCCAGGAGGTTTGGAAACGGTTCCAGAACCGGTTTTGAAAGTGAAAGTAACTTTATTAAAAGTAACTGCAGTTGAAATTGAAAAAGTAAAAAATAGCCATATTAGGGATTGACCTCAGCTATCTTATGCAAAAAAATTGTCTAAAAATATTCAAATTTAAATAAGAAATTCGAAAACAACCTGGCCATAGGTTTAATATTAGCGAGTGGGTGTTTTCAAATAAGTGAAGACTCCCCTTAAGTATTATCTGTTGCACAAAGATGCATCACAGAAAGAGAGTGCCAGTCACCAATCGTGTTCAAAAAAGTAATTTAATGTATCTTTATTAAATACTTTCCATCATTGAAAATGGTAGATTATATAAAAGTAAAGTAAGCAAAATGGAATTAAAATAAATATATAACATTATGTTGATGGCTTTTCATGATAAAAGTTATTTAGGATGGCACTTTTATGAATATAATTTATGTGTTCAAATCCTATGCTAATTGAGAAAGTTGGTTCCTTGCAAACAGTCTATGCCACCCATACACAACCTGCCGTATGTGGCCCGGTAACTTTTTATTTGTGGCACCAGACACAATTATTAATCCATATTTATAAAATCTTGGAGATGTGCATAAAAGATTTTTAAGACCTTCACTGTTGTTTTATACATTTTCATAAAAAGACAAAATTTGTCCTGTTATAAATAATAAGAGTTTTAATTATACAAAGAGAAGCAAGATTTAACAACTTAGAATTTTGTATAGATTAAACAGGCTGCAGTCCAACACTGACTGGTGTATCTTCAAATTTATTTTGTACAAAATAAAAAGAAATATTTACAAACATATTCAGCTAATTATACAAAACCAGTATCACACAAAATTTGTTACTTACAAAAGAACTAGTAAATCAAATTACAAGACAGACACTAGTAAGTTTTGTATACATCTATGTATGTATGTACTGTGTGTATGAATACAAAGAAATAAAGTGGATCATTATTTGTTAACTTTTATCATAACTGGACTAAAGTTTATCATTTTGACTACCAATCCATTTCAGTATATAGTAATGGTGTAATTGTAACTAAAACAGGGAATATATGCAATAGGCAAATGATATACACTAGAGATTATACCCTATGGTTATGGAAGACATCTTTAAAAAATCTAGAAGATATATACTCAAAATTTATTCAATTTAAACTAGTAATCTTTCCTCATCTACATTAACAGATTTTATACTAAATACATCAATAATATTTGCGTTAACTGAAAATCACAAACAGTAAATTGCTGTTGCAGTTGATTAAAAGCTACCGATAAACTATTTCACCAAAATTTAAAGAGATTTGAAACATAGTTTTATATGAAATAATGAGAAATTGATTAATCAATAATACGTATCAGTATTTATTTTTATTGTTATATTTTCAGATTGTTTTAAAACAATGGCAATACTCTCAGTTACTCTTCATCAGTTAAAAGAAAAACCATAAATTTAAAAATAATGCATTATATATATGCCTTGTAGCCTTCGGTAAATCTCCAATGAAAAGTAACACTCCCCTATCTGCAAAAATTCTACTCTGCTATACTACTACATCAAGTTGATCGCTGTGCCGGCTCTTTTCTACCAGTTTCAGCGATCCTTCTACAGCAGAATTTAATATGCATACCATTCACACTTTTCATTTAAAATAGATAAATAAAAAATTATATCATAAATCAAAACATTTGATTTCAAAATCAAAGTATCATTTCTAATTTGCACACATGAAGAATAAAAGCTGATATTGGCACTTTTAAAAATGCTATTGGCAAGATTTGCTCCCAAGTAACATAAAAGTATTTAATGATGTTATGTATTTTATAAATGTATATTAAATTACTGTTTTGAATGCGATTGGTCATTAACAAAGGTAAATATGATTTGCAATTAAGAATAATTTTAGGTGATCTCTCTTCTTGCCATGTATAATACATAAATATCAAATTAACTGACAATTCGTTTCGAAATTTGATTCATTAAATATTATTACATGAGTTGTATTTGTTTAGATCCAACTTCATCAAGAAAAGATTCAGAAGGAAGTTAAGTTGTATAGCACTTCAGCAAACAGATCATGTATTCTGATAGCAAAAATGATTTTTTTTGTAATGAAGTAGCATCTTCATTAAATTCAAAATCATAGCAATTATAATAATATTTTAATTTTCTTAATTTTTAATATTTCTATATTATAACCATCATATATGTGCGCATGTAATTTTCGATCACATTTTTTCGAATCAAAAATGCACATCATACACTGGAATATTCGGTACGCGGAAAGAACATCATTTCAGACTTTATGTAAAAGAACCAAATATTGCATAAGATAAATTGTATTTCAATAATTACAAATATTGCACATTTGAGCAGTATAAATTCCATTCTGGTATTATTGATTATGAGTTAACTCAATGAGTAATATTATGTTAATATACTCAAACTCCAACTATCTGAATTGAGTTCTGGAAGTAATCCGGATAAGCAGGAATTAGAGTAATCATCGAAATATTTTATGTTGTGAAAATAAATTCCAAAAAGAAATGCAGCAAAGGAGTATCATGTGAAACGCCGTGCTCCACGAATTCTGTGATAGTTATGTATATATATTTCACAGAATACTGTGAGGCCTGTAAACTGAAGATTCATTATCGCATTCACACAGGTGAAAGGTCATTTCATTGTGAATATATTTTGAAACGTTTTCGAGTAAAGGAGGTAAACGACCATTATCTTACTCATACAAATGAAAAGCCATTCACATGTGATATATGATTAAAAAAAATTAAATATTAATTTAAAAACACATTATCACTCTCATACAAATGAAAAACCATTTATTTGTGAAGTATGCTGCAAAGGCTTTTCTAAGCATACAAATCTAAAGAAACATAGTAAAATTCATGTAAAATAAAAGATATTTATTTGTAAAACATAAGATTTAAAAAAAATCTTATTTCACATTTATATAGACAGAAATAATGCTTTTATATATGTTCTTTTAAAAAGTATTCTTAAAATATTTTTCTGAAAGAATGATGCTACATCTCTAAGAGAAAAATTTATCTTTTTTTACAGAATTTAACAAATGCTTTTAAGATTTTGTAGTGATTTGCATTAAAACTTTAAAAAATAAGTATTATCTGTACAATGTCATTTAAATCTTTATTTCGTAATGGGACACTGTAAAATGTTATAATATAAAAATAATCTTATTTGATTCTGTCTTTGCCCAATTTTATTTATAGTTTTATTTATCATTTAAAAATTATTAAATAAATAGAAGTACAGTAGAAGATCTTTATAACGCAAACCTAAAAACATGAGGTTGGGCGTTATATAGAATTTTGCATTATATAGATCACATTTCACACATCATTAAATTTAGCTTGCAAAACATGGCCAAATATGTGTGAAACATACCAAAATACATTAGAGTATCTTTATTACTAGGAGTTGTGTAGATTATAAGTTTTTGTATAATATAGATCATTCCACATATTGTTAAATTTACTTTATAAACATCGTCCAAACATACCTGTATCAAATCATAGCAATTTTTTCAGTAACAAGCTCTGAATTAAGAAGATAAAGTTGAATTAATGTATCAAATTTAGTCCTCTAGAGAATAACTATTTATAATGTGGGAATGCAGGTGTTTCATAACTGTAAAATTCATTGTTTACATCTGAGAAGTTGTGCATTGTATGGAGAATTGCGTTATAAAGATCTTCTACTGTATATACCCTACCGATGTTACTTGTGCCATGCTTCTTAGAACAGAATTTGTATTTGTTCAGAAAAATTAAGCTATTTTGTTTCAATTTGTAAGGGTTTATGACTGCATTTGTACACAATAAAAGTGAATAGTTTCAAGGGTAATTAATTGAAAGTGTTAACATATACCATTTTGCAAATGTGGAAATTTCTTGTTTTATTTTTGGTTCAAGCCTGAAATAGAAAATTATTTTAATTTGATACATATGTGGTTTTAGTGGACAGAATTATAATAATTAAAAATAAAAGTCTGTTACAAAGTAGTAATTAAAGTTTTACGTCTTCAAAAATAAGATCCTCATTGCAACAATGTGCTTGTTACAGTGATTTTTTAGACATATAAAATGTACAATTGTGATATATAACAGAATATTCCTTCATAAATTTTATAATCAAATATGGGAGAGTCCTACACAATGTGACATTTTATTCTGTGCATTAGAGAATCATTTTAAAATGAAGTTTGTGTTCATACTGCTAGATGTTACACTGTTCAGTGATTCTGAAGTGTTTGCCAACTAAATTTCAAGTGTAAATATTATTGAATGAAGGTAATTTTTAAACCTGAAAGTTACTCATTTATATGTGTTACAGATTATATACCTTCAGTCTGATTCTATACAGTATTTTAGTTTGAATATAATACATATGCTGCATTATTTCTTCACTTAATAACAAGGTATGATTATACGAATAGTAATTTTCCAACTGGACGAAAAATGTCCGGGCCAGGATTCGAAAATTTACCAATTTGAAATAATTGTGTTAAAATTAATCTAAGGTATGATTATGTTCAATAAATTAACAGTTGCATACTTTCTCCTAAGAAGTAGTACATAACTATTTTTTTCAAAAAATCTATATAACATACGTTGGTCATTGAAACATTAGTCATTGAAAATTGGTACAGTCAAGCAGACCGTTATTGTGTACCATTACAATTCCAATAGACCTCAATAGTTATTTGTGACCCTGTCTAATTGAGACAGCAACTTAATTAGAACAAAATGTCATCAACAAAATCAAAAAATATCATTAACTTTATTCCTGATAATTGCGACAGCCACTTAATTGGGACAAATCATGTTAGGATTGATATGGCCCAATGAACTGAAATCAGAATATTTATCGAAGTCACTTATTTAGAACTTGGAACAGATATCTCAAACTATTATACATGCATGGATGAAATGACTTCCTGTAGGAGAGAAATGTTCATTCCAAACTCCATTTATTACACATTTAAGATTAAGAGGCATATATAAGAATAACCTTAACAGCATTCTCAAATTGACTATTTTTTCCTCTCAACAATGAAGCTTTCTGACACATTATTATTATTTTTTTAGCATGTAAATGCAGCACTTTTAAGATATTACTATTTTAATTCCTAAAAAACAAATAGCGTTTTTCATTTTCCTGCATGTGATATTTATCTTGATTTATAATCGATTGCTCTCTGATGACATTCTTGGCCTGTCACATCCTGAAAACCTCAAGCCAATTTTCAGGACTCTTAAGGCCGTTTTCTACAAGGTTCTCTGCCTTTATGACAAAATGGAAAATGCTATTTGATTTCTGAATATCTAAAGAGCAATAGGTGCACATTTTATGCATTTACAAATGAAGAAGGTTTTGTGAATGTATCAGAAAATAGACAGTCTAGATTGTAGAACTAACATCTTTTAAGAATGCTTTCTACGTGTGCTTAATTTTGTCATTTTATTTTCTTTCTTTGCATTTTATAGCATGAATGTTTATTATTACAGTTAGGAAAACCTAAGATTTGAAAAGAGCAATTTTCAAACCTAAATCCATTACAAGTTAACAATTTTTTATGAATGAAAAGCAGGAAAATGTCTTGGTTAACTATAAAACAAGCATGTTTCATATTTATAGGTAATTAAGATAAAACTTTGCACTCATTTATTTAAATCGGAAACAGGGCATATGAAAAATTTATGTGTAGAGATAACAAAGCTTCCAACCTTCTGTTGTCTTTTTTTCAAGTCAAAAAAGCTTATTTTGAATTAGAAAATTTGTATAATGAAATGTATCTTGTTTCAATGTGGCAAATATTTCAGGGATGAAAATTTTCTGCAAATCCACAAAATTTATTGTTTTTATAAAATCTTCTTTCTTCCCCTTTTTTGATAATTCTTTTGCAGTTTTTTCTAAGAATTTTCTCCTGTGAAACGAATTGGCAGAAAAGATGCCACGCTTATTGATTTTGACAGATGTCTGTTTTTCAGACTAACTCCTGACTAGGTGCTTCACAATCTAGTATATTTCTCACAATTTTTTATTAATCCTAAAGAAATTTTAAATTATTCCTAAAGAAATTTTAAATTTCCCTAAGATCTGTTGCCAAAAGCTGTACTATATTCAATCCTTCTCCATCCACTATAAATGTTAGCATTTGTGTTATACTTCAGTAAAATTTAAAGTCTAAAAATAACAAAAAATGCAATATTTTGGATATATCAGTTTTTATTGTGATACGAAAAGGAAGATAAATTTCATTAATACACTCTTCACTCTGTTCTTTATCGAGTAATTTTGATTAAACATGGAAGATTTCTGAAAGTGAAGAGAATAAATGCAATCTGGGGTGTTTATTCTGCCATCTTAAAAAAATATTAATAAATAAAAATGAACATGTATATTTTGCTTTTTAATAGTATTTGCTTAAACTTTCCTTATTTTCTTCTTTATCTGAGCACTTGCTCTTTTCATACCTGTTATTAGATTTCATGTATTCAATAAAATTTCTGTTTCAAAATACAAGGGTGTTCATAAATTCCCAGGATTTCTTACATCATAACTTTTAAGAATGTGACAAAAAATACTAAATATTCGGAAATTACATACAACTGAATTTTTAAAAAAAATAACACAAAGAAAGTTACACATGGGTAAAAGTTGCAACTCAAAACGCTATTAATCAAATAACGATTATAATCAAATAATAATTAATACTAAAATTTTAGCTGTTAATAAATTATGAGTAATTACATAATTTATTAAAATTAAATAAATTCGATAAAATTTTACTACTAATTATCTTTTGATTATAATCGTTATTTGCTTAATAACATTTTCAGATACAACATTACGCATATATAACTTGAATTGTGTTATTAAAAAATCTTTTTGAGTTGTCATTTACGAATATTTATTAATATTTTTGTCCCATTCTTAAATCAAAAGCTATGAGATAAGGCAACCGGAACAATCATTTAGGGACACCCTGCATTTGCTTCACTTAAAATAACTGCAATATTAGATGCTATGGAATGAACACTATTGCAAAGAAATGTTTTCTTAAAATTACGTTTTTCAATAAAAAACATATTTAAGACTATAAACTATTGAAAATTAATGGAGACTGAAAATAAACAAAAGCATGCAGATATTAACAATCTTTGCCACAAATAAATTGCACTGCCATATATTGTTATTTTAAAAAAACACAAAATCATTGATAAAAATGCAAAACTGACACTCCCTGGCATAAATTTACCATGTTTTTGTTCACTTGCAGTCTCTCTTGATCTTGAATGATTTACAGTCTACAAAATGTTCTCATTTTTTCCAAGCTCAACAACACAAAACTTTTTGACACATCCATGAACTAATTTTAGGATTATTTGAAATAGAAGATTGTATTATTGAAGTGTTTAACAATCGGAGAGTGTTTTTCATTTTCCTATAAAAGAGATTTATCTTCATTTGTAGTGTGTTACTGCCTGATGAAGACCATTTCTATGTCTGTGCATTCCCGAAATTCTACTTAAAACACTAACTTTACATGTTTTAAAAAATTCTTTTCCTTTATAGAAAAAATGGAAACACTATTTGATTTCTTGATATCAAAAGATATAAATAATAATAAAGCAAATATTATGCATTTATGAATGAAACTACCTCTGTGAAATTTAGAATAGTATCCAGTTTGGATGTTTGAACAGACTTAAATAAGTTTTGTGAAGCATTTTTAAAGAGTACACCAAAACCTGATCAGCACCTATATGTGCCAAAGTCTAAATGAATAGGATGTTTAATGAAATCATATTCTATAGATGCCAGGATTAAAAATCAGAAAAATTGTAAAACAAACACAACATAGCAGTGCCATCTGTTGAGCTATATACACCCAAGCATAATAAGTGTGAATTTATGTCAAGATCTCACAGAAAATGACATATGATAAATTTGATGCATTATTTTTAGAGATAGAGCACCCATAAAAATTTATATCATGTACATACAGACAGACAAACTTTTTCCAATATGATTCTTATGAATAGATACATTGTAAAATGGCATTGTTTACTGAAAAATCTTTGATAGTGGAAGACACTTTCATTTTATTGGGATGTCTCCCCAATGCAGGCCTTCCTCTGTTTATATTTTTTTCTGCTATATATCTTTCAAAATTTCATCGTCTTGTGAAAATACTTTAAATTGAGGGTGACAGTTATTAAAAAGCATTACTTCGTCACTGGATGTCTAGTTTTTCTTGGTTAAAACTATATTTCTGTAATAATATCTGATGATGATTTGTAAAGACTTTATTATCTATAAAGTATATTAGGTATCTGGTTTATTGGCACATTTACAAACTTGCATGTAATACACATGTATGCATACAATTTGCAGATATTCTCATTCAAGTTCCTAACAATTAAAAATTTTACATCTCTCTTAATATATTTAAACTAAATATTTTGGAAGATGCTTTTAAATTTTCTGTTTTAAAATTATTTTAAAACCTGAACATTGCATAAAGGAAATCATCAATAAGTAATCTTCTATAACTGAATGTGTAAAAAACATTTGTAAAAGAAGAGAAAAATCTACTTTAATTTTTTGGCCTGTGAGTAATATCTAAAAATTTTATGCACACAGGAATAAAAATAGTTTTGATAGAAAATTCATATTTTTTCTATAAGCAATTTTTAGCTTAATAGATGTGATTGCTTCCACATTTAGAAGATTCATTAAAGAAAATAGAAAAACGTTAATGTACATAATTTAATGACATGAAAGTTTATTTAGAACACAGTTCCACAGATACAAAATTTCAGACTATATCATATACTTGAATAATCAATTTTTTTGATGGATGTAACAACAATCAATAATTTTTACTATTCCTAACTTACATTTATTGGCAATAACAAAAGGATGTGCAGCATAAGATGCTGCCAGATCTTTATCAACATAAACATTTTGCAAGGACCGACATGACTGAATGAGGGAAACAACACTATCACATGTCACATTCAAATATCTAAAGCAGATTGTTTCTAGGTTAGGAAACACTGAATTATCAAAAATTAAATCATTGTCTTTCAAAGTTGCAAAACACAAGTATAATTTTTTCAAATTAAGTGCATGATTCCGTATTGCTTGAAATGTTCTGGAGTGAATCCGTGTCTCTCCCATATCCAGAACTTCTAGATGTTTCAAAAAAGAAATGTCAACTTCAAACCAGGAATAGTCTACATTTGTATTAGTTAAATATAATTGTTTCAAATGTATCATTCTTGAAAATGGGGGCTTACTGAAATCTCCCAGAAAAGAATTAGAGAGATCTAAAATTTCGATTTTTGAAGTTCCATCCCATTTACATCTTGCAGAACAGTTGGCGAATTCCGAATTCCGAAATGTCAGTATTTGAACATTTTGTAAAAATTGAGCACCTAAATCTATAACCGAGGGCAGACTAATTGATAATTTAGCCCAAACCAAAGTTAACATTTTGAGATGGGGACACCTTTCTTGCAGCTTTACACAAAGTTCCTCAAAATGCAATAATTCAGCCCAATATCTACGACCTATAAAATCTAATTTGATGCAAGTAACAGAAGGTGGTAAAAGATTCACAAAACAATTTGCTACAGTATTTTGGGATCCACGAGATGGGGACAATTTCACATTCACTCGTTTCCATAAAACTGCATTTCTTATTGACACATGCCATCTTCTGCACACTCTGTAATAAGAAGAAAAATGTAAACATAAAGATTCCTGCTTGTATGTGCACTTGATACCATAAATTAAGTTTTAGATTGCACTATTTTCAAAATCAAAGAAATAAACAATATTTATATTTCATATATTCATTTTCTTAAGATATCTGAAAAAATAATGCTATTTTAAAATCTATGTATTTCACATCATTTTCTTTATGATAGCAATAAAATGGCACTGGTATTTAATTCTTTATTTATAAGACCTTGCATCTATTTTAGAGAATATAAATCCTTTTAATAATTGAACTTTTTTTTTTTAAATTAAAGAATGCAGAACAGTACATACAAAAATTTTATGTGTTTGAGAGTACAGCTGACACAACTTCACTGTCAAATGCAATGCTGTAGTTGGGTGGGAACGCATGGGAACGCTGTTCCCAGAAATATTTGGTTTGTTAATGTAAAAAAAAAATTATCACGTAGGAGTGCAAGCCTGGGTTTTTTTTCTCCAGACTGTAAAAACTATACTCATTTCAATGTCTGAATGCAAAAGAGCATTCAGCTGTATGAATAACATCATGACCAATGCGAAAAATTCACTCCTTATTGAAAGAGCCAGTTTACTTATATTCATAAGCCGTGTAAGGACCTCTCTTAAAAGAATTTTGTCCTGAATCATACGTAAAATACTGGTTGTGATCAGGAAAAAGATTATCAGACGAGACAGCTTGTTGTAAATCAGAGAGCACAGAAAACACCTCTCATTATCGTTCTTTATAGAAACTTCTAGGCTAGATGTGCCAATAGGTTATATATGGATTTATTTCTGTTGTTTTAATTAAATTTTGATTCAGAATGGAAAATGCTACTGTGAGATCGATTAAATATTGCTTTTAGACGAATGCTATACAAATGCAATACTATAAAAACTAGAATATAATAATTATAACTGCTAACTAAAAAAAAGACGCATTTCTTTGGGTACTTCTTAGGCTTTTGGCTCAATGTTTTAAATTGGCTTTTGGCTTAGCAAAAATCCGGTAGCATCAACATCTACTCAAGGTGAGTTCCCACAAATATTTTTTTCCAACTACAGCACGGGTCAAATGCATACAATGTAATGTATCCTACATACTGTATAATGCAATCTGCTATATCATATAACTATATAATATACTTTATAGAGATAAATATCCATATTACAATGTATTTTTACAATAGTTACAAATGAAGGTTTTCTATAAAACAGTTCAAAATACTAGACATCATAGTCAGGTACATTTATAGAGAAAGAGTTTGAAGTAACAGAATATAGAAATCAGAAGTTGGTATCAAAAATCAATGTAAAATAATTCTTTTTTTAGTGCATAGTAATTTTCAACCAAAGTTAATTTTGCTATTAAAATTCATAAAAATTATTTCAAGAGAAATTTAATTTAATTGATACAGAGGAAAAGAATTTCTTTTGAACAATCCATACTTAACTACATGTCAGAGAAATTTAAGTAATGTTTTACAAACTGTTGTTCCATTGGTAAAATTATCTATCTATTAACTCTAAAAAAGATTTTTGTGAAATTTTTTCAATTCATGGAAAAACTCTACCCACTTTTTGCTTTATGGAATAATTTATAAATGAAGTTTAAAAAAGCAAAATAAAAATGATCCCTTAATACCAGTACAGACACACACAAACATAAATAAAAATGTGTGTGTATGAGTATATAGAGAAAAGGGGTATAATATAAAACAAGAACGAAAAATCATGCATCAAGTATTGATTATGAAACACTTTCCAACACAGCTAGAAAACTGCAACGAAACCTCAATGTTAAATAAGGTGAAAGAAGATATGTAAGTAAACAGTTTAGAAAACATATCAGACATTAAAAAATACAGTTTTTGAAATTACCTTCTAGTGTCAAAAATGTAGTTGAATTATTTTGTGCAGCCCTGTACATGATCAATAGATGTGGATATATAGCATGATAAATGTTAGTTCACTTACAATATTCACATTTAGCAATTTTTTCTGATCGATGGAAATGCACTCGAAATCCTTTGTACAGCCCTTTATATTATCTGAAAACTTCTATACACACCACATATTAAGCTAAAAGGCACCTTAAAACTCACTTGCAGCAAATACCAACCATAAACGACAATGTATCTTTTACTTTGAGTAGCCATGTATATGAATTTATTTATATACCACAAACTTAAATTAGTATACTAAATATACTATAGTTCAGCAAGAAAATGCATAACACAATTAAAAAGTACCCTTAAACAATTCACTCCCATAGTCTGTAATACTTAAGGCTTCCCTTGTGTAGCCCTGTATATGAACAACTGAGTTTATAAGCACACATATACTATGAAAAAATTTAGTTAAACTTAACGCAAACCAAAGTGGAAAACGCACATATCACACATACACTGTAAATATCGCACATGTACTGTAACCAATATCTTTTGTGTGTCCCTGTAAATAAACGTAACATGCACCACACTTTTAAGAGAGCAATTTATAGAGAACCTCAGTAATGAATGTAATTTTCATTATGCTTGAAATAATGAAATATCGCTAAATTACACTGCAAATGATTTTCCCTCATAGAACAATGTGTAACAGAATTCTTTTGTTTGACCCTGTAAATGAATAATGAATGCTTTGCACCCCTTCTCCTATAAAAAGCATGTTTTAATGCGCTTCATAATTATATATCAATTTCACAGTGTTTTAAATGTTGTAGCATCATCAAAATGCACTTGAAATGATTATTTCCCATAGACTGTAATGTAATGGAATACATTTGACGGTCCTTGTAAAAAAAACTATAAATGCTACACACTTCAGTTGAAATAGGGAACATGCTATAGTAAACAACAATAACATACAAAAATTTCAGGGTGATCTGAGTATATTTATGTGAGTTAGAGCACGGACAGACAGACAGTCAAACCAAAGTCATAAAGACTTTTCAACTAGGTTAGAAAGTGCTAAAAAGCTTTATTTTCAATGCATATTAGAGAACTGAATCGTGTCATGTTATCTGATTTTATCCTAACTCGACACGTGGTTCGGGTGCGGTCGGCACTATACTGTTTCATTGCAGGTCAGGTTTCAATTCTTAACACTGATATATTTATATCCTCTGAATACCTTTGAATAGTAGACATGATGTGTGTATGTGTGTACATAAACTATCACAATTAAGATATATATGTGTTTGTCTGTATCATAAATGAAAAGTTGGTAATATTTTTTGAAGGAAAAAGGATTCTTAAATGTACCATAAAGAAAGAATAATCTATGATCACATTTCTTACATTATATTTTTCATTCAGTAAATAAAATATATTTTTTTTCTTATTCATATTCAAATATGTATTTATTTTCATCTGAAACATAGTTCTGCTCAAATAGTTTTGGAAAATCAAAACAACGTAACCTGGAAAAGCATAAATCTGACTCACAAGAAATATTCCAGAGTGAACTCGGCCAGCAGAAAGGAAATTAGACTCACTACAACTAAAAAAAGACATTAGGAACGACCCAATGCAGGACCTTATTCAATAATCCCAAGATATCCACCATTCAGAAGTTTTACTATATAAAACAATATAGATATGTCCATTTTCTGTATAAAAGATAAAATTAGTATTAGAGATATAAATGAAGATTACTATTTTAAAGTTTCATTAAAATATTAATCGATTTCATTTCATTTTGGGTTGCAGATTGGATTCGTTTTGAAGTATTTCGGCTTACGGGTTAGGTTTGAAAGAAATATGTCATGTTCAGGTTGGGTTGCAGGTCGACAAAAATTATTTTAGTCAGGTTCAGGTTGGGATGCAAGTTTTTGAAAATGTTTTTTCAGGTTCAGGTTGGATTGACTTCAAATAGAATTTTTGGGTTTGGCTGGGTTGAACTTGACTTGTGCAGGACTCTAATGCATATCTTTATGTATGCCTTAATAGAAAAATAATTCGGTGCTCAAAGATTCAGCAGTCATCAAAAATATTAAATGTCCTGGCCTCTCAAACCTATTGCCCGATGCATTAAAATTGTGGATTTTAGCATTTAATTTTTTAAAGTGGTAACTTCCATGATTAGGCTACCATACTAGTCAGTGTTGAAAAAGAAGTGACCTCTGATGGGTACATATTCACTAGAGGTCCCTACCTTTTCAACACTACCTCAGAGCAGTAGCAGCAGACCAATTCTCAAAAGATCCTACTGGTAAAAATTAAAAGCTAGATGTGATGATACAAATACATCAACCAGTGGAATTCTGGCGGTGGTGTGTTTAATACTTTTGACGATCAATTATTTCACTTCAAGATCATTATAGTATTAAAACGATGACAAAAATAAATAAACTACACAATAACAAACAACCAACCTCAAAAATTTTCAATGAAACTAATATATAAATGGTATTAAGAGTCCTTGAGCCACATAAACATAAGAATTTATCAGTAGAATATACAAGAATGAATGTGCCCAAGTACAAAAATGTGTAAATGAAATATTGCTTTACTGAAGCATGTCTGTTTCAAATGTTCCATATTAAAATAGAATATTAGTAATATAGTGTTTTTTCTGTTTTAAAGTAAATGTGTTGTAAAAGAAATATATAAAATGAAATACCATAAAATTGTATTCCTTCTCTAAATAATAATACTAAAGCCATATTTTAAATATTATGTTACATATAAAGTGTTTAGAAAAACATATTAAATTTCTTTTAGCTTTAAAATTTTTTTACTTTAAATGGGTCCCATAAAACATTCGTATGGATTTATATTAAAAAAATAAAATAATAAACTTAATAGAAATTTGCTCTGAATACAAGGGTGACAGGTTACAATTGCAGCATTATTTGTTGGAATTTTTACAATATTTTTATATACCTTATTTAAATTTTATGTACAGTCATCCAAAAAAAACCTCATATATTTTAATCACCAAATTGTTAATGAAACAGAGTGAAAAATCTATTCAACTGAAAATTATGTCTTCTTTAAATTTATGTTTAAAAAATATGGTTAAGGGATGTCTTCAATGTCAAACTCTGAGATTCCCAATACGAACAGCTTAATTTGACATCATATTTATCTTTTTTTTCTGTAAATTTTACATTCAGATACGAAACGGGAAGTCATTAGGTGAAGTAGCTTATGAACTATCAAAGTGTAAAATAAAGATCTAATGTCATTTGTTATGATTGTACAACAGATTGCAATGCGTGTAGTTTTTTAAACATAAATCAAAAACTATTTGACAAAATGAGCTATAATTTTGGATTTGCATATTTAAAACTTCTAAAAATCAATTTCTGTTTAAAAATTCATTGATTAGAATTAATAATTTTTTCTGAAATTTATGTAATATTTTTTTAAAATAAATTTTTAAAACAAGTAGGTAATATTATATTCAAATTCTGTAATCGTCAAATATGAAATCACAGCTCATTTCGCTAAGTAATTATTAAGTTATGCTTAAAGAAACAGATGGATTGCAATATGTTTTGCAATGATCACTAAAGTAATTAACATTAAAAGATCCAAACTTTAAACCTTGATAATTTCTAAACCATCTGAATGAATGACTTCCCATTTGATATCCATACATAAAATGTACCGAAAAACTGAAATAGGAAGTCAAGAAAAAGTGTTCACATTGAAAATTTCAGAGTATGGTACAATTTCACTATGAAGACAACTCCCCAGGTTTCTTTTTTTAAACATACATATAAAGAGTACATAATTTCCAGTTAAATGTTGTTGGGTTTTTTGTTGCTTTTGGGGTAAATTAGGGATAAAAATGTATTGGTGTTCCTTTTTTCCAGCTGACTCTACTTGATATTAAGCTTGAAATAAATTTTCTGGTTTAAGTTAATTAAAGGAAATCTTTTTTGAATACCCATTTTAAGAATAATGTTTGAGTAAGACCATTTGAAATGAATTTTATATACCTTGCAATTTGTCCAAGTTCATTCTGCGACAGATATCTAAAAATTTTGATCAATATTTCTTCTGGTAGTGAATTAATATTCCAAGCTGCACCATCCAATCCCTCAACCTAGAAATAAAAATATAGGATCATGCATGAAGTATGGATACACATACTTGCATTTTCTATAACTACATGAAGATTCTAAAAGAAATAAAAATGTTACTGAAAAAAGCTTTTGAAAGTGGTGCATTTAGAAAAACATGGCTTTAAACTCATTTAATTAAAAAAGTCTTTAAAAAAATGTCAAAGAAATCTAGAAAATTATTTTCAACCCAGAATACAGTTCATCTTTTCCTCCTTCTGACATTGTTTTTATTAAATTCAGGTTGGCACTTTACGATAAAATATTTAGAATTTTCATAATAATAGTAGGAAGTTATTTTACATGCTTATTAATTTAGATTGTTTTCCAGTGTTTGCATGTTTTAGTGATTTTTAACGCATCAATGACAAAAAATTTAGTAAAAATAACACTGTTCAAACTATGAATTCACCTTTTCTTTTATCAAACTAGTATACAGTTTAAAAAATGTGGTTCTCACCCCATATGTGCCAACTACTAATATTTCTTTGATTTTACCTCAATCAACACCTTCATTAAATGTATTGCATTTAGTAGAGGCAGTTCTTTGAATTTCTTACTATTCCCTATTATAATACTTTTATCTTTGAATGCACTATATTTCTTAAGAGATATAGTAGGTGATACTGATACAAATCACTATTCCATAGAAATGGCGGTTCTTAAAATGTAAATTAGGCTTTTTTATGTTCAAATCAACTGCTGAATTGCATTCAAATCTGTGGCATGACAAGATCGAATTAACCTTTTGAGGACTGGTGCATTACAAATTGAGTAGGAGTCATTCATTTTTAATTAACACTAACTAATCTTAAAATACATCAAGAGCTTCCATCACTGACAATTATTGTTAATCATACCACCCTAATGCACAAGTTAACAATAACTATTGGAGGAAGAATGTTTGGTGGATTTTAAAATCATTACAGTCTTTTATGAAAGAATATCCTGCTAATATTTAGTTCAACCATCCTGAAAAGATTAATATATAAAAAGTAGAGTCTGATTTTCATGTAAGCCTGACTCAAGCCTCTTGAGTTTTGGACTCTTGAATTTCAGAAGGACCCAAATAATAATTTTATGATTATTTATATGTGTATATATTCAATATATATCAATAGACATATTACATAACACCGCTCTACATAGAGGACCTTAGACTATTTATGCCTAGGGGTCACAAATTTTCTAAATCGGGCTCTAATAGAAAGAAAAAACATTTAAAGGATGGAAGTGATTATGGTCAATATTCTTTCAGACAAAAAATAAATTAGTGACATAATTACAATGATATAAAAAATTTAACTAAATTAAAGATATGAATCTGAAATTAAAAAAAATAATCTGAGATTTTGGAAATTTTAATTCGATTTTGTTTTCCTGACTTAATTATTTCACTTTTTAATATTCGAAGGTTTATACTGTACGATTTCAAAGATATTTTTTGCATTTTGTTTGTTTTTATATAACTTACACAAGCTCGAAGTTCGTATTATTTGTAGTTTTTGATGAAAAATACACAATTTCTCCTTTTTTACCTCAATATTTAATATATTTTTTAATATTTTACTATGAGCGCAGCTTTGCAACACTTTTATTTTTACATATATTGTACATTTTGATGTATTTTATAATATATGTAAAGAAGAAAGTGTTGCACGATTGTGCTCATATAAATAATTGAGGTAAAAGTAGGAGAAATTGCATATGTTTCATAAAAAACTACGAATAATATGAACTTTGAGCTTGTGTAAGTCATATAAATCCAAACAAAATGCAAAAACTTTTGTTGAAATCATACAGGATAAACCTTCTAATATTAAAAAGTAAAAAAAATTATGTCAGTATAACAAAATCGAGTTTTAGTCTATTTCATGGGCCAAAAACATGGCTTATGGACCCTGATCCTTTGTATGACAGATATTAATTCAGTTACATAGCCAATTATAACATACAGCATCCAGCAAGAGTAATGTACTTTACATTTTGTTTTTAGTGAATTGATTTGTAAAAGCAGTTGATTCTATTAAGGAGTGACCTGTGAAATTGCATGCATTATAAAATTTTACAGAGAAATTGTTAAAGTTAAAAAATAGTAGTTGCGACTTGCCACTTGGTGATTTAATGTTAAAAAAATGTGATTAAAAACTTGCAATTGGTGGCCACTGTACTGGTGCATTATTTAAAAAATTTATGCTTATCAGTTTCTTACCATTTTATTTATGAAGAATGTGCATCTGCTACAAGCCTCATCGCAAAATTGCAGTGACTTATTTATTACTATGAAATAATTATAAACAAATTATCAACCATCCAAATGCTTATCTTTCGCTCAAAATTTTTGCTTCCTTAAGTTGCCCCCACCCCTTTCAGACACACAAGTTTAAAAATATTTAAAATTCTTTAATATTTTATTTTAAAGTTTGTTTGTTTTATTTGTTATTTTGCAATAATAATAAATAAATAATCAATTATATTTTTGATGATTTACTGTGTTTTCATGCTAAAAAACAGAAGTAAGCGAAGTAAAAAAAGTTTGAGAAATTTCATTTTCTTTGTGGTCTAGTTGCCATTAACTTAAAAATGTGGCCACTAACCAAGTTTCCTAACTTTTACGTTTATTTGGATACTCAATAGTTATGCCAAATCACATTATTTCAGTGCATTACTCATTACAAAAGAACATTTTTAAGATCCTAGAGTAGCTAAATTTAATATTATATTACTGTCAAAAAAAAAATATTAAATTTTACACATGTCACTAATTTTATTTTGAAAATTTATGCTGTTGTTTTCGAATATTTTAATCTGAAGCAAAAATTGTTATTTTAATAAATGCATTTCTTTCACATTTTATTTTTGAATGTCAATATTATTAACTAAAGAAAGTTTATGCTCATAATTCGTGTCAGGATGATGATGATGTATAGACTTTTATTGAGACATTTCTGATGGCAAAAAATATTATCATATCTTATGAATTAAGAGTATTTTTAATATACCATTAATTTTAAATTAAGCTTTGTAATTTCGTTTTGTGAAATTTAAAGAAATTCAAGGAGGTAGTAAAACTGGAACTTATTTCATACCAGAGAGTCCATGTTGAGTAAAAATCCACACTAGTAGCAGCTATATTTCTAGAATGAACTGAAATGACAAAAATTCAGCATGAAAAGAAGCAATATTCAACAAAGAAAAAAACTGTCACATTAAATAATATGAGAATAACATTTACAATTCCTTTTAACTCATTATACCATCTTGGAAGAAGTAGTGGTATTTAAAATGCCACAGTCTGAAGTAGATAACCTCCAAACATGATTATTTTTTTAATTTAAAGTAAGATATTTTTGAAACTGAAAAAATGTACTTTTAGTCCACTTATGAGAATTTTAAGTTAATATACATTCGTATGGAATAAATAATTGAAATTTAAACAGAACATATCTTATTTGTTTCGCATATTCAAAGAATCTTGTAGATTTTTAACCAATTCCGAATAACTTTATAAAATATTCATAATTCATTTTTAAGAACTTTTTTTCCCAAAGACTAATACTTTCACTTCAAGAGGACCTCCCATGTTTGCTTTGTTTTATTGGCTTTGTGTGCCGCATGCTTATGGATTGTGTGTGTGTTTTCAAACTATTGAACTACATATTGAAAATCAAATCCCAGAAACAACACTAAAATTGGAAAATAATTGATATAATAATTAATTAATAAATAAAATCCTAATAAATTGAGTCATTTTAATAAAATATTTATTATTTACTGAAAAATAGAAAAACATGTTAAAATGAAGCTTTTTTTAACAGAATCCTGTCTATTCTATAATGTATAATCTTTGTGGCTATATTGAAAATTCAGACTGAAAATAATAATTTATATTTTTTAATGGAAGTTTATTACAGATTAAAAATAGAACTTTAAAACATTGTTACAGAAATGTAAAATTGGGAGATAGGTAAAGGAAAAAAATGAGAGAGAGAGCTTGGGCTTAAAAAATAAAAAGAAACGAAGAAAGAACAAAACAGTTAGTAGTTCTGGGTTTGGTGAAAAATCTGTTTTCTACCAAAATAGCAGCAATGGAAGAAAAGTCTCTTTTCTGATTTTTCTCAAAATAATCGGCTTTGATGTGTTTGGCGTAAAACAGTAGCCACATTTATCTGATGCTGAAAATGTTCTTATAATCTAAAATCACTTTTAATAGCATTTTAGGTGCAAATGGCAGCCTTATTATTGATTTTTAAGCAATGCTACTTTTAACATTTTCCTTCACGTTTCACTAACATAATTTTTTATTATTTCACACATAAAATAAACAAAGATTCCGGGTTCCATTGGAGCCAATATATTTTTTAAGAAATTTGAAACCAGTCTTGCTTATTGTTATTTTGTTGCAAAGTCTGAAGCATAATTTGCTAATAATTTTTTTACCCGCCAAGTAAGAGATAAACTGCAAAATAATGTAACATGAGCGATCTTCTGCACATGTGGAACAAATTCAGGTAGGGAGCCAGTACTAAAACCTCAATATTTAAAGTTAAGAATATACACATGAAATAAATGTAACTAGTACCAAATTTTGTCAGTCATACTGTGAACTTTAGAAGAGAACTTTTTAACATATCAATGTATAATGTAACAAATAAGAAATATTAAAAATTCAAAAGTAATCTTCTTCTTATTTTCAAAATAATAAATAGAAATTATTATCTTTTTCATAAGGTGATGGGGCTAACAAGAAATCTTCAATTTATTTTTTCCTTACTGTTTGTACATTTTACGTTTCCTGAAAATAATAAATTTTATTTTATTTTGTCACAATCAGAGAAAAGAAAACTTAGTTAATAAAATTTAGAAATCCAGTGAAGGAAAATTTCTCTCCCTTGCAGACACGCATAACAAGAGCCAGTTCCTACTTCATAATACTACAGACCCGAATATACCTTTAAAAGTACATTCTATGATGTAAAAAGAAAACAAAATTAGAATATCATCTGCAAAATAGAAAGATTTGATCATCATTTGAATATTTATTAAATACAGAAATTATATACTTGAAGATTTATTTTACTTGAAGAATCATTAATTTTATTTCGTTACCTTTATCAAAAAAATAGGCTATTTAAATCTAAAGATCTGCTAACTTGAAACTGGGTGATTAATATAAGGGACCAACCCTTTTCCAAATTCAATCGAAATAATTTGTCTTCTCAACAATGATAAAAATAAATAATCAAAATTTTACTTATTTGTCTACATGTATAAAACAAATAAAACAGCATTAATACAATATCAAGATTCATAAATATAAAACATAAAATACCACAACCTACTACATAAAAGAAAATGGCGAAGTTAACTTTTATTTCGATTATTGATTCGATTCAGTTCAAATCATTATTCATTTCATTATATATAGAACTTCATTGAAATGTTTTAGCAACTTACTTTTTGAGTATTGCAAATCATGCAATATTAGATTAGTTCCAGAAGAAGCACTTAACAAACCAGTAGATAAAATTCTATCTAGACAAAATATGGCAGCATGAATCATTAGAAATCGAACGTTGAATTTTAATCGAAGTATGTTCAGGCGTCATTTTGCTATTTTCCTAAGAGTAAGAGTAAAAAAGAAGTAGTGTGTGGTAAGTTATGTAATCTATTCAATAAATCTAAGAATTACGTTGGTATGCAGACAAATAGACAAGAATTTGATTATTAATTATTTTTATTGTGAAGATGAGTTATTTTGGCTCTATTATAAAAATATATGGGTCTCCATATTGTTTGCATTTAGACTAGGATTTAGTAATTCTAATCCCTAGATTTTTGTTTAAATCTCTTGTATTTGAGTCTAAATTAATAAAGTACAGATTTTCAGAGAATTTCTTTAGAATTTAATTTTTGAAATCTGATTTAATTTTTCTTACATGTTATATGTAATGTGTATTCAGGATTTGCCCAACAGGGAGGGGGGTTGCCGTATCTCACCAACAGAGGAAGGAACCAAATTTGTAATAATAAATATAAATAATATATATATATATATATATATATATACATATATATGGATTAAACTCCTACGTAGGTAGAATTATACTCGATAATTTTATGTTTACCCGACAAAAAAAATTTCCTCAACCCCTAACCCGACCGAAACAGCACAATTTTAACCCAAAACCAACCTGAACCTGAAATGAAAGGAAAATAATTCATATTTTAATGCAACTGTGGAAAAGTAGTCTAAATTTATATCTCCCAGTTTCAATTTCAGTTTTTAAGTAGGAATAATATTCAAATAGGATATAGTTTTTTATTTGAAAAAATATTCCGAACGGTACTTCTCCATTATCCCGTCGACCACTTTCATAACAAAAACAAATCCCCAAACTGTAATGCCAAATAAACAAATGAAAGAATGTTGCCATTGGAATCTCAAAAAAAAAAAAAAATAAAATAAATAAATGCAGGCAGTTCAGAAAAAACCCACTCACCAATGTGTCAACTTAGTAAGCTTAAGCAACAAAATTTGCAACATATTAATGAAAACAGAAGAAAATAATCTTGGATATTTATTTACATTATTTTTCTTAATTATCCTTTGGACTGGTGAATAAATGTTTGTGACGTCAGTTGAAACTGATCTATTGTACGTGACTATACATTGCAACATTTTTACAATGCTTTTTCTCTTTTTATATCATGGCTAGGCCATTTAATAATGCAATTGTTATTTTAATTGCCAAAATAACTAATAAATCAGTAAAATATAATGAAAAATACAGGTAAATGTTGAAGTAAAAGCCAATTGATGACATAGTAAACACATGTAACGCTTCTGACGTCAAGTGAATGAGTTGCCACGATCATGCATTTTTGGTCTTAAAACCGACAATTTGGTGATCGTTTTTTCTTATGAAAAGTGATCAATGGGATAATGGACAAGTACCTTCTGAACTTTCTTTTGAAAATTCTGGTCAACCCAAATCTGACCTGAAAGAGTCAAATTGCAACCCAAAATGTTTAAAGACAACCTGACTCACATCGAATTAAATTAGTGACAACCCAACCTGGAACGAAATCTGGATTATATAGAAATTCTTGAAAATCGAGTTACCCTACTCTATACAAGACTTTATCTGTGATTAATCATTTGTCTGTGTACGTTCAAATAAACACACAGACAAACTGATACACACTCACTAAAATCCTGCATTGGTTCGGGTAAAACGATTTAACCCAACATGCAGTTCAGGTCAGGTTGATTTATATTTTTTCACTGTGAGGAGACAGGTGTACTTCAATGGTTTCAGATTCGGGTGAGGTTTTGTCACTTGCAGGTCAGTTATGGGTTGGAGCGATTTCTCAAAATAATCTGCAAAATACTTTTTCAGATGGAAAAATATATATTTGAATAACTGAGCAGCCTGGTATTGCCCAGGCCAGTGATAATAACCTTCAATGAACCTCAAATTCGTATGATTTTTATATCTTTAATCTGATTTTGGACGAATTTATATTTGTAAATGAAAAAATCATGAAAACATATTGGATATTTTGTGCTAAAAGCTCCCATAAGAAGATATTTTCTTGTTGTTTCGTATAGCGTCATTTCATAGTTAAAGAAAATAGTTGTTGTTGTCCTAAATTTGTGAAATTTTTATCGGTTATAAATATAATGGTTTTGCAGCCCAAGTAAAAATTTACTTTTTCCATCATTGCATCACAATATAGGTTAATTGTCTGTCATTTCTGTTTTGGGTTGGGTTGAGGTTGACGAAAATTATTTTCATAGGTTTGGGTCAGATTGTAGATCAACTAATTATTTTTGTCTAATTCAGAACTGTTTTCAAGTTGACTTGATATAAAATTTTCTGGTGTGGATTCAGCATAATCCGAACCACACACATCTCTAATACTCATTTTGTTATTCAAATAAGATATGAATTGTAGGAGTCTAAACGATTTTTATTTGAAGCATAAATTTTGCAGCTTATCCAAAGAATATTGTTGAGAAATGGCATAAAAAAATCTTTTTACAAAGGTTATTTTGAAATACCTCACTGATCACCTAATCTTTATTAATGGGCAAACACAGAAAGGAAAAAACACACAATTTTGAATGTTTTTCAGGATGGCAAATCTCTGCTTTGTGTTCTTCTTCCACCTAACATCCTCCCATTAAGCGGTCATTCAAGATTACAAACCTTACAGCCATATATATGGCATATCATGAGAGACAGTAGTTTCTCGAGTGACGCAGCAAAAAAACGAAGATTTCCGTCACTCTTACATATACAGCTAGTTTGAGTTCAAAGGAAAATCGAAACGCCGACACTTAATATCTCAGCAAATATGAGGGATGTTGTTCTGATTTTTTCACAGCTGTCTTATATCTCTGGTCTATAACTCTATCCTGAAATTTATACATTTCTACATGCAGTAGATATCCAATTCTCTTAATGTGTTAATTGTAATGAGTTTTGTTGAGAGTTAATTACAATTCTCGAATTGTAAGACTAGAGAATTACAGAACTATTAATAAATCTGTTAATAAAGTAATTCCAAATTAAGAAACCTGGCATTAATACATGAAGACGTAATAATGCAAAATAAAACAAGTGTTGCCAGCAAGAAAATGACTTTTTTTGATGGGTCAGTACTTAGTTTTACCAAAATAAGTGTCCATGAAAATCCATGACTTCATCTGATGTGCTTTTAAATACTGCAACTGATATTTGCAAATGATTGTACAGTACACATTTTTCACAAATGAAGCAAATTAAAATCATATGATTTATAAAATGGCACATTTCCTTCTCTCTTGAAATAGTGTTAAAAGTTGTGTCAATACTCGCTACAAACTACTGGTTTTTTGTATCACACTACTCACTTCAAAATGTAGTGCACTACACTACAAATTACCATAAAAAGTAGCAACTACTGTAGTTTCTCTACTTGTAGCATGTTAGTTCTGATCACTGAAAGTATAATAATTGGGTAATTTTTTACGATAAAAGAATGGGATTTTTTAAAATAAAAGAATGGGAATATTTTGACATATATTTTTTCAGTTTCATTATGATGACAATTTTCTAAATATAATTCAAAGGAAGATTTTATATTTTACTTTGCATGTACAATTCTTTGTAAAACAAATGCGATATCTAATTTTGATCATTTGATTCTATTCATATGCATTTGCATTAAAATTGTTTCAAATGTACTGCAAAAAATAGTTTTTTGGTGTAGTAATAGTTTAGAGTGCATTCTTTGTACTGTTTTAAAAATAACAGTTCAACTTTAATTATAGTGTAAGCTAATTATGTATTCGATTTTTAAGCTAATTAATAACTGTTGTTCTTGAAGTTTGTTTTAAAAAAATCTGATTTCAGTTTTAAAATATTCATTAACCTTGTTAAAAATACTTATTAATAGTAATATATATATTTTTTCAGATATTAAAGGCAAAGGCGACTGACAGTCTTTCTTAGTAAAGAATGCAATGGGATTCCTCTAAAACAAAATATATAAGTATTGTGTTATATATTTACCGATAAAAAACTACCTTAACTTAAATTATTTTTGGTGAGCAAAGTTTTTGTTGACTGATCTTCCCACTGTTGCAAACAAAGAATTTTTTTTTCAAGCTTCTTTTGAGATTCCTTCAAACAAGAAACTGAACTGAAAAAAACAGACTGCAAAACTAATTGTTCACACAAATCTTAAGAAATATATTTGAAAAATCCTCTTTTTGTGAAGCATGTCTGAAAAGAGTTTCACTAAGGAGTATTCCACTAAAGAAAAACTCTCCACTCATAGTGAGAAAATGGTTTTAAATACTGATGCTTGCTCTTTAAAATATTCGTCACATGCTTTGCCAAATGATACAGAAGGAAATGCATTCATTTGTGATGTGTGTTCCAAAAGATTTTCTCGCAAAGATATTCTAAAGCGACATTTAAGAAATCATTCTGAGGAAAAGCAATTTAGATGTTATGTGTGCTCTAAGAAATTTTTTCGCAAGGATCTTCTAAATAACCATCTTCTCATTCATACTGAAGAAAAGTCATTCATTTGTGAAGTATGTTGTAAAGGATTTTCTAATAGTAGTAATTTAAAGAGACATGCTAGGATTCATACTGGTGAAAAGCCATTTATTTGTGAATTTTGTTCTAGAAGGTTTTCTGATAAGAGAGTTCTTAAGATACATCTGCGTACCCATACGGGGGAAAAACCATTTATTTGTGAAGTGTGTTCTAAAGGATTTTCTCGACAGGAAGATCTTAAGAGACATTTTCCCACCCATACTGGTGAAAAGCCATTTATTTGTGAACTGTGTTTTAGAGGATTTTCTCAAAAAGGAAATCTAAATGAACATTATCGCTCTCATACTGGAGAAAAGCCATATATTTGTGAAGTGTGTTCTAAAAGATTTTTAAAGAAAAGCATTCTAAATGTTCATCTTCGTACCCACATAGAGGAAAAGCAGTACAAATGTGAGGTATGTGCCAAAGAATTTTCTCATAAAAGAAGTCTAAGTAGACATTGTCTTATACATACAGGAGATAAACCCTTCATTTGCGATGTGTGCTCAAAGGGATTTGTTGATAGTCACAATCTAAAAAAACATTTCAAAACTCATCCAAAAGAGAGGCAATTTATATGCGAAATATAGAAATTTCTTAATATATTTTGTAAATGTTGCTATACATTCATATAGATAGTAGAAATGTTTTTCTATTAGAGAGGCATGCTCTTTAAAATATTCTTCACAGGATGATCTACCAAATCAATGGAGGGAAACATATTTATTTGTGAGGTATGCTTCAAAGGGTTTACTAATATGGATAATCTCAAAAAACAGAATTTGTGCAGGAGAAAAGCAATTTATGTGTTAAGTGTGTTCTAGAGGATTTCCTGAAAAGAGTAAACTTAAGACACATCGATCCACTTATATTTGAGAAAAGCCATTTATCTATGTTGTTTTCTAGAGGATTTTCCCAAAAGGGAGATATAAGAGACATCTGTGCAGCCGTACTGGTGAAAAACCATAAATTTGTGAAGTGTGTTCTGAAAGATTTTTAAAGAAAGCATTCTAAATGTACATGTTTACATCCACATAGAGGAAAAGCAATACAAATGTGAGGTATGCTCCAAAGTATTTTCTCAGAAGAGAAGCCTAAGTAAACATTGTCTTATACATACAAGTGAAAAACATTTGAAAACTCATGCAGAGAAGGGGAAATTTATTTGTGAATAATAGGACTTTCTCAAGATATCTTATAAATATTACTCTACATTCATATAGATAATATAATGTTTCTTTGTTTGGGGAGTATGTTGATATCAAATTTCTACAGAGGAAAATCTAAATCTATGTGTTTGCAGTAATGTTATTAGAATAAAGTGCATTTGTCAATCTTGCTTCATAGGATTTTCTAGAATTGGGGATCTAAATTAGAATCTTTTTCATTTTCAGAAAAAAAAAATCAAAATAGGCTTTATTATTTTCCTGAATACTGAAACATGACTATCAGAGTTGTATAATGTAGACACACGCCGTGCGCGGAAAATTTTATGCAAAATTCGAAACTTTGCAGAAAAAAAATTACAAATTATTTTTTTTTTCAATATTGAAAAATTATAAATATTCCCCAATTTTATGTAAATTTTTTTTACTGTTTGCACACATTCGAAGTTTAAAGATTCAAAACATTGTTGTGACATCATAGACGCTTTTATTTCTATTTTTCACAGACTAGAGCTTGGCACGGATCAGTTTTCCATCGGCAGCTGCAAGGACTTTTTAGTCTGGCAGCGGCATTTAAATCATATACTTTCGTAGTGTTAGAAAACATTTTAAATTGAATTTCTTTAAAATGATTTTCAAATTTTAATGAACATCAATGACTGACTGGCGGCTAGCCAAAAAAAAAATCTGTGGCTGGAAAATTTTCAAAATAGAAATAAAAATAATAATCGAAAAAAAATATCATAAATGACACAGAAGAAATGATGTATTATTTTTAGGCACATGTTTTTTTTTTGTTGTTGTTTTGTTTTTCTCAAATTAGATTCTGCAGAAAATTGTTTACTTTCGAACGGCAATTCACTACTCTAAACACAGCCAAAGTCGCCACCAGGTTGTTACACATATCTTAGCACACCATCAAACACAAACACGTACAACTCGCTCGAAAGTGGTACTTAGTGTGGCCCATCCGTTCGTTCTGTTGATCTTTAGAATTATTCTTCATTTCTTTTTTTATTTAAAATTAATTTTAAATATATTGTGATAAGAAAAATTACAGTGTACATTTACAACATAAGCACAGTCTGTTGATAAAAGAAGTGCAAATCAAACATCAATATACCCACACAGCACATACGTTCATATTACATCCAGTTTTCATCTACCAAGTTCGAAATACGTCTAAAGATGTATTTTGAACGTAGACCGCCAGCTAAAATATGTCCAGATTTTGTTAAATGTTTGACATTACGTACGCACATAATATCTACAAAATATGGATGTCATTTTATGATGTAAATTGGATGAAAACCGAACATACCCTCGCCATATACCTATGGACGAAATATCTACAAACTATGAACGTCAGTTTAGAACATAAATTGGATGAAAATGCAACTAATCCAATTTTCGTCAGATCCGGAACCAAATCTTAACCAGTTTGTCCCCATTTTCTGTTTTAAGGACGTAAACTAGATGAAAACGGTACTAATCCAATTTTCGTCAAACTGGATGAAAATTGAACGTCTCAGCCGCCATTTTTTTTATGACTGCGAACTTTTCAACTGCTAAACCTAGCAGACTTCTAGAATTTATTTTTATTTATTCTATAAATTTATTTAAACTAGTAGTAAAGCCATCTCCATCATTTTTAAATATATTGCGTTTAGCTCAGCTCCACTTCAGCTAATCAATCAATCAGTTTGCAAGATTGTTTTGTTGATCTTGATGAAACTCGGCACGATGAAAGTTGGTAAGTAAATATTACATTTTGTTTTCTAGATTTATCGTCGTGATATGTGTACTTTACATAAAACATTTCTGTAACAACTCTTTTTTTCTTACTTATTTATACTTATTAATAATAATTTATATGATTTTACAAGTCATACCCCACACAGCACAAACTGGTAGATATGACATCCATATAACGTAAAGTACATCCATACATCATGTCCATAATTCATCCGAGGAGTTCTATATAATATAGTATCTACGTAGATATTACCATCAGATGTCACTCCGTATACATCCGTATAGCGTTCGTTGGGCATCCAAACCCGACAAAATATCTACTTAAATGGATGTCTATGTCCATATACATCATGTCCTAGACATAATATCTATGTATTATGTATGTATATATACATCATATCTATATAATATGGATGTATATAGATGTACATGGACATGGAATATAATGTAAATATGCTCTTACATAGATGTCCATTAGACTTATATGGATGTATATGTATGTCTATTAATCCCTTCTAGATGAACCTATTCCATATTAAACAATGTTGCTACCAAATTTCAGAAATAGTATAATTTGCCTTACTTTTGCTTTATTTAATGTATCACTAAATAGGGCGAATATTGTTATTTCAAAAAACTGGTATCAACCAAGTAATCTAAATCAGCTATTCTTAAACTTTTGATTATCACTTTACAAATTTTCTCTGTCTTTCACACCTCAAGAATTTAAGATTGAAAATCTTTAAAATAGTGAATACATGATACATACATTAATAGAGATATCGGAAGGGGGGGGGGTGTAAAGCAATAGAAAATAGTAAAACTATCTGTGCATTCAATTCAAGAAAAATATATTAAATAAAGCATATATTATAAATTTTTTATTACTATAAATAATGAAAGTCACATTCTTGAAGGAATAAAAATAGGTCATAGAAAAGGTAAATATCATCAAATCCTTAAATGCATTATCATATTGAAAATTAGTCAAACAAAAGCCCCTTTTTTTAAACTTATCAGCAGATTTTATTTATATCCCAGACAAACATAAAAATATTCATTTCATATTATACAATTTTACTCTATCGACAATATTCTCATGATGTCACAGTAGGTAAAATGACGGTATGATTGTTTGTTTACACTGTGAATTCATGAAGGATTTTTTACTATTTCTCTTAGTCACATTATTTTACTGTCATGCATATCAGCTCAAAAATCAAATTAATAAAAACAAAAGCATATTTTTTCATTATTTAATGATGAACAATTTGATAAAAGTACGATTTGCAAAATTTTTCATATAAATTTTCTAAATATAACTATCAGAAATTGTGATATAAAAATATATTTAAGTAAATAAGTTTAATTTACATAATTTATAAATAAACCTCAATTTAAACATTTGAAATTTTACTAATTTTTATAGACATTGGCTTAATATAATTTATTTTAACATTATATTTCTAATACATTCAATAATTAACACTAAATTAATCTGAAATTAAATGAATGTTCCTTATATTATTCAGATCTATCGCATACATTGCTATCATTTCAGTAACAGAATAAAAAATAAGTGAATTATTCAAGAGCAAAATGCTTTCAAATGGTACGATTTTGAATGTTATCCCAAAATGTTGGCTTTTTATAGCCTCAAACTGAAAGGAAGAACATTGTCGATTATTGCATGATGGTCATTTAAAATTATTTTCAGATAAATAATTTTTGTACTTGTATATATTTTTTTATTGTATTCTCATAGTTTGTAGTGTAACATGCTATTTTTTGGTAAACCTAATTTAGCAAGTAATGTAATAAAAAAAAAGACTAGTTTGTAGGGAGCATCAATATTATTTTTGATGTTACTTCAATAAACTTACTTCAGTCTCCTCTTTCAGCATAGCATTGGGACTCCTATTGTATTGCAGATTTTAAAAATATGATTATTCGAGACAAAGATGAATCTCCAATCCTTCCAAAAGTAGAGTGTAGTCCAAAGGCATCAAATTCCACTTGCTTGCAGAAGATCACGCATGGTAGTTGTTTATTATACAATAAAACTACACACTTGTGATCTACTGAGAGCAATCAAACTTCTTTCCAGGTACCAGAAGATCCACCACACACTAATTTCTTTCTTTATTAGTATACTGCTCATAAGTTGAGATTTTATTTATTGCTGGAAGTAACGTCAAAAATAAAATTTGTGCTCCCTAGGAACTAGTTTTTTTTTATTACATTACTCGCTAAATATTTTCTCTAAAAAAAAAATGCATGTTATACTACAAACTATAAGAAAACTAGAGTCTACTGCAGTTTCACTTCTTTTTTTTCTTTTTTTTTTACGGCTTTTCACCACTGCAACAATATATATCAGTATTTGCCTAAAACTTTATAAATATACAATTAAATGGAATAATCTTCCGCAGAGAGCATTCTATAATTTTTTTGGTACTTTTCGGTTAGCCGGGCACCAGTGATATATAGATATATATATACACATATACTATATATATACCAGGGGTCGATGCAAGTTTTTTTTCTTGGAGCCCATTTTGTGAAAAGTGAAGGTTATTTTTGTGAAATTTATTATATTTTTGTGAAAAATAACATTTTGTAACAAAAGTTGAAATCCAGTTATACTCAAATTCGAACTAAGCTTTTATAAACAAAATTTTTTTTTTTAATCCTTTTGCTGAAGTTTTCTTCTCTGGTGAGCTTGTTTGTTTACAAATTACACATTTTAAAACGTCAAAAAATAATAAATAAATAATAAATGGTAAGTTTTTATGGAACAGAATTTTGTGAAAGGACCTATTTTAGTAAAAGGAATTTTGTGAAGGTAACCATTTTATCAAATTGATTTTTGTGAAAGGGCCTTAAATAGGCCCCAAATTTTGCCTGGATCCACCCCTGTATACATATATATATGTATTTATTATGTACATATATCACTGGAGCCCAGCTAATCAAAAAGTACCATTTTTTATAATGAAGGTTTTTCAAAAAAAAGTAATAATAATAAATAAATGCTTTTGAAAAAAAAAATCAAAATTTTTATTTTATTAGTTAATACATTTAAACAGATGACCTATGCTGTAAGATAAATCTATATACTTATAAAATAAACACATCTAAATCACAATTTGAATAAAACTTTATAAATATATAATTCTAATGGAAAATTTCCTACTTTTAGTATTGATACTTTTTCAATAAATGAAAATAACCATTCTATCGCTGTTTTAACTCTAAAATATACTGATAATTATGAACTTTATTTTTGCCAAACCAAAAAAATACTTCAAAAATTTTTTTCAAATCAGACTTTTTTTTTGGTAGTACTATTCGTATTAAATAAAGTGTAGGAGTAGGGGTGTGGGGGAAGGGGAAGAATAAGAAACTAAATACAATCCAGAATCTTTGTAATATTTTATTATACAAAATTCAAATTGATTCTCCGAAAATTTTAAAACTTAAAACTGATGAGTAACCATGTAATATGTAATGAGTATGAACAGTGAAGCAACCAGTGAAGTACAGAGATCGTTATGATCAGTCAAGTTTTTTAAGATAAAGTTAAAAATCGCAATTATTAGAAAATGCACTGAAATAGAATATTAAATAAATAACTGAAAGAAATCAAAGTACTTACTCACATCCAATCCGGCTCGAATAAATAATCCCAAAAAAAATTTCAAAAATAATAACATCATGGGTCAAAAATAAACATCAGCCGTTGTTGTTTAGCCTCACTTGATTACAATAAACATATCTGCATGCTGATTCAACTGTAATTTCTTTACAATAATATTTTATAAAATTAACAATCAGTTAAAAATATCTGTTATAGATGAAATAAAATAAAATAATCACAATCACATGAAGATCGGCTTAATGGCGTCGTCGTCTAGCGTTTCTAACAACAACCAAGTTCATGTTGCCACCAAAAAAAGTGTATCGCAAGTAGTATATTTTAGATCGAATTCACCTCCATATTTTGTTAGTCTATAAATTGTTGAGATATAAATGAATTCTGGATGTAAATTATTCAACGATCCAGTTTACGTCGTAGAATGGACGTCATCTTTATCTCCATATTATGTTTATCTATATTATGTTGGTATATGAACGTTCTATGGATGCCATGTATTGAACAATCCAATTTACGTTTAGAATGGACATCGGTTTGACGTACATGGATGTATTTTGGACGCAAAAAGCTCAAAATGGACGAAATATCTACATATGTGCTGTGTGGGTAGATGAACCTTTTCCATATTACACAATGTTGCTACCAAATTTCAGAAATAGTATAATTTGCCTTACTTTTGCTTTATTTAATGTATCACTAAATAGGGCGAATATTGTTATTTCAAAAAACTGGTATCAACCAAGTAATCTAAATCAGCTATTCTTAAACTTTTGATTATCACTTTACAAATTTTCTCTGTCTTTCACACCTCAAGAATTTAAGATTGAAAATCTTTAAAATAGTGAATACATGATACATACATTAATAGAGATATCGGAAGGGGGGGGGGGGGGTGTAAAGCAATAGAAAATAGTAAAACTATCTGTGCATTCAATTCAAGAAAAATATATTAAATAAAGCATATATTATAAATTTTTTATTACTATAAATAATGAAAGTCACATTCTTGAAGGAATAAAAATAGGTCATAGAAAAGGTAAATATCATCAAATCCTTAAATGCATTATCATATTGAAAATTAGTCAAACAAAAGCCCCTTTTTTTAAACTTATCAGCAGATTTTATTTATATCCCAGACAAACATAAAAATATTCATTTCATATTATACAATTTTACTCTATCGACAATATTCTCATGATGTCACAGTAGGTAAAATGACGATATGATTGTTTGTTTACACTGTGAATTCATGAAGGATTTTTTACTATTTCTCTTAGTCACATTATTTTACTGTCATGCATATCAGCTCAAAAATCAAATTAATAAAAACAAAAGCATATTCTTTCATTAATTAATGATGAACAATTTGATAAAAGTGCGATTTGCAAAATTTTTCATATAAATTTTCTAAATATAACTAACAGAAATCGTGATATAAAAATATATTTAAGTAAATAAGTTTAATTTACATAATTTATAAATAAACCTCAAATTAAACATTTGAAATTTTACTAATTTTTATAGACATTGGCTTAATATAATTTATTTTAACATTATATTTCTAATACATTCAATAATTAACACTAAATTAATCTGAAATTAAATGAATGTTCCTTATATTATTCAGATCTATCACATACATTGCTATCATTTCAGTAACAGAATAAAAAATAAGTGAATTATTGCATGATGGTTCATTTGAAATTATTTTCAGATAAATAATTTTTGTACTTGTATATTTTTTTATTGTGTTCGCATAGTTTGTAGTGTAACATGCTATTTTTTGGTAAACCTAATTTAGCAAGTAATGTAATAAAAAAAAAAGACTAGTTTGTAGGGAGCATCAATATTATTTTTGACGTTACTTCAATAAACTTACTTCAGTCTCCTCTTTCGGCATAGCATTGGGACTCCTATTGTATTGCAGATTTTAAAAATGTGGTTATTCGAGGCAAAGATGAATCTCCAGTCCTTCCAAAAGTAGAGTGTAGTCCAAAGGCATCAAATTCCACTTGCTTGCAGAAGATCACTCATGGTAGTTGTTTATTATGCAATAAAGCTACACACTTGTGATCTACTGAGAGCAATCAAACTTCTTTCCAGGCACCAGAAGATCTACCATACACTAATCTCTTTCTTTATTAGTATACTGTTCATTAGTTGAGATTTTATTTATTGCTGGAAGTAACGTCAAAAATAAAATTGGTGCTTCCTAGAAACTAGTTTTTTTTTTTTTTTAATTACATTACTCGCTAAGTATTTTCTCTAAAAAAAAAAAAAATGCATGTTATACTACAAACTATAAGAAAACTAGAGTCTACTGCAGTTTCACTTCTTTTTTTTCTTTTTTTTTTACGGCTTTTCACCACTGCAACAATATATATCAGTATTTGCCTAAAACTTTATAAATATACAATTAAATGGAATAATCTTCCGCAGAGAGCATTCTATAATTTTTTTGGTACTTTTCGGTTAGCCGGGCACCAGTGATATATAGATATATATATACACATATACTATATATATACCAGGGGTCGATGCAAGTTTTTTTTCTTGGAGCCCATTTTGTGAAAAGTGAAGGTTATTTTTGTGAAATTTATTATATTTTTGTGAAAAATAACATTTTGTAATGAAAGTTGAAATCCAGTTATACTCAAATTCGAACTAAGCATTTATAAACAAAAAAAAAAAATTTAATCCTTTTGCTGAAGTTTTCTTCTCTGGTGAGCTTGTTTGTTTACAAATTACACATTTTAAAACGTCAAAAAATAATAAATAAATAATAAATGGTAAGTTTTTATGGAACAGAATTTTGTGAAAGGACCTATTTTAGTAAAAGGAATTTTGTGAAGGTAACCATTTTATCAAATTGATTTTTGTGAAGGGGTCCATTTTATTAAATTGATTTTTGTGAAAGGGCCTTAAATAGGCCCCAAATTTTGCCTGGATCCACCCCTGTATACACACACACACACACACACATATATATATATATATTTATTTATTTATTATGTACATATATCACTAGAGCCTAGCTAATCAAAAAGTACCATTTTTTTATAATGAAGGTTTTTCAAAAAAAAGTAATAATAATAAATAAATGCTTTTGAAAAAAAAAAAATATTTTATTAGTTAATACATTTAAACAGATTATCTATGCTGTAAGATAAATCTATATACTTGTAAAATAAACACATTTAAATCACAATTTGAATAAAACTTTATAAATCTATAATTCTAATTGAAAATTTCCTACTTTTAGTATTGATACTTTTTCAATAAATGAAAATAACCATTCTATCGCTGTTTTAACTCTAAAATGTACTGATAATTATGAACTTTATTTTTGCCAAACCAAAAAAATACTTCAAAAAGTTTTTTCAAATCAGACTTTTTTTTGGGGTAGTACTATTCGTATTAAATAAAGTGTAGGAGTAGGGGTGTGGGGGAAGGGGAAGAACAAGAAACTAAATACAATCCAGAATCTTTGTAATATTTTATTATACAAAATTTAAATTGATTCTCCGAAAATTTTAAAACTGATGAGTAACCATGTAATATGTAATGAGTAACCAGTGAAGTACAGAGATCGTTATGATCAGTCAGTTTTTTTAAGATAAATAAAGTTAAAAATCGCAATTATTAGAAAATGCACTGAAATAGAATATTAAATAAATAACTGAAAGAAATCAAAGTACTTACTCACATCCAATCCGGCTCGAATAAATAATCCCAAAGAAAATTTCAAAAATAATACACCATGCGTCAAAAGTAAACATCAGCCGTTGTTGTTTAGCCTAACTTGTTTACAATAAACATATCTGCATCCTGATTCAACTGTAATTTCTTTACAATAATATTTTATAAAATTAACAATCAGTTAAAAATATCTGTTATAGATAAAATAAAATAAAATAATCACAATCACATGAAAATCTGCTTAATGGTGGCGGCGTCTAGCGTTTCTAACAACAACCAAGTTCATGTTGCAACTAAAAAAAGTGTATCGCAAGTAGTATATTTTAGATCGAATTCACCTCCTTATTTTGTTAGTCTATAAATTGTTGAGACATAAATGCATTCTGGATGTAAATTATTCAACGATCCAGTTTACGTCGTAGAATGGACATCATCTTTATCTCCATATTATGTTTATCTATATTATGTTGGTATATGAATGTTCTATGGATGCCATGTATTCAACAATCCAATTTACGTTTAGAATGGACATCGGTTTGACGTACATGGATGTATTTTGGACACAAAAAGCTCAAAATGGACGAAATATCTACATATGTGCTGTGTGGGATGTAAGTGGTAGAGAAATAGATGTTTGTTTTCTTTTGAATAAGAAAATTTTGTAATATATTTTGTATTGTTGTGTATAATGAGTAGAAATGTTATGTTATGAAGTATTATAATTCTTTAATCCAATTAAAAAGAAAGTTTTAATGTTTTTTAAAACACAAAAATCCAGAAGATTGTCAGTTAAAAACAAATCTAGTCTTGTAAAAATGTTTTTATTACCACAGATTTATGCAATATTTAGTTAAGATGCATTTTTTTTGGTATGATTTAAGAAAATATATGATATTTCATGCCTCGAAATTAAATTAATAATATTTTATATGATTTTAGAAACCATAGGTAAACGAAAGAAAAATCAAATCGAAAAAAAAGGCTGTTTTTTTTTGTTTACATTTCAGTAACAAAATTTTGTAATTAGTTTCTACTCTTGTATACACTAAGTAGTAATTAAGTAGAAATAGTATATTAGAAGCCTTTAATCCAATTAAAAATAAAGTTGTATTGTTCTTTAAAACACAAAAATCATAAAAATTATTCATGGTTAATGCTACTTATTACTACAGTTTTATGTAATAAAGTAACCCCTCAATATATCCTGCTACTTGGGAGATAAGGAAAAACATGATATACTAGGGGGGCAGGGACGAGAAGAATGTTTATCAATTAAAAATAAACAGCTCTAAATTTAGTTATGAGGTTTTCGATATAATACTTGTTTAAACAAGCTATGAGTTCAACAAAAAAGAGATGGTAAAACGTTGAAAAAATACAAAACCATACATATACAGTATACATATTTACTTACATTTTATAGTATTTTCTGAAAATAAAAATCCAGAGGGTTTTTTTTTTCTTTTCTTTGATTATCTGCTTGACACTGGAAATTAAAGAACAAAAATGAACTAATTGCATTTCAGTTACTTGCTTAGATTTCAACGTTTCAAAAGTTGGCTATGATGTCATACACTCATGCACAGTTTTTTTTTTTTTTTTGGTTATAAAAAGGAAAAAAGTTGCCAAATTTAGGGGATTTTTTATTTTTACAAATTATACTAACAATATATTTTTTTCATTTACCAATAACAACTTTTATTTTTCACATAGGTAAATTAGAAATGATGGTTACGTATTAAAATAAAATGTTTTGGTTTATAGTATTATTCTTATTACATTGTATTTTAAATGAAATGAGTGAAAGTCATGTTTTTTAAAGAATGTGTTTTAAATTAAAGTTGTGTATTTTAAATGAAACAAGTGAAAAGTTTATATTTCAAAGGTAATGAATACAACATTAATGATAGGAATATTATTTGGTGATCTATCACCTGTGTGCCGCTAACATAACAGTACTCCATTTATTTTGTTGAGTATAAGCTAGCACAGGTGATAAATCGTCAAATATTGTTTGAGATGCTATCGTTGATATTGCAAGCATTTCTTGTCATTCTTCATGTGGTATTCTAACAACTAAATCTTGATTATATGAACAAGATTCGAATATGCTTAATTGTAATGAAAGTTTGGGTAATTCTTACAATGGCTGAACAAGTAAAAAATAAATAAATATTAGTATATCAGTTTTTCCTCCAGTTTAAAAAAAAGGACAGGGTGCTGCTGGTGAGAATAGGGCACTTTTAAGATTCTTAAGGGCAGTTTTTTTTTTTACTTTTAAAGGTATTATTTTGGTTTTTAAAGACACTTTTAATAGTTAAAAGCCTGAGCACTTTTTTCAAGACAACATTGAGTTAATTTTTACTATGAATGCAAAAAGGAGAAAGTACAATTTTTTTACTGAGGGGCAAGAAGTGTGCTAATTTTTTTACTGGAGCACAAGAATGGTGCTAATTTATTTTATGAGGGGCAAGAAGGGTGCCATTTTGTAAACCAAAGGGCAGGCAGGGTGCAGCACCCTTCTGAAACTGTCTGGGGGAAACTTTGACTATATATAGACACACACACATACATATCTATAATAAAAAGACTTTTGCATGTGTAAATTAGAAACTATGCTCTGATGTTGAAATGTAAAATGTTTTTAGTTTATGGTATTACAGTAGAGTACCTCTGATTCGCAAATGTCTGTAATCTGCACATCATATGAGAATGTAAACGAAGAAATTTAATTCTTAAAACCAATATTTATCAATAACATTATTTTTTTTCTCTCCAAATTTAATTTTACTTCTGATATATATTATCACCTTTTATTTAATACTCTTTTTTATAGTTTAAAATGATAATATATATATAAAAGTATTTTAATTAATTAACCATTTATATGTAAAAAAAAAAAAATCCTTTTAAAAATGTATTTGTCTTACACATATATTTTTTTATAATAGTTTGCCAAGGATATCGCAATTACTAAAAAACAAACTTTTGTGATTCAGTAGACAATTATGCCCATTTGTAGGCTGCAAGATACAGTACAAAAACATAAACCAAATGTTTTAATACCAACAACTATTGATGATAGATTTAAAACATATAAATATAGATAAATTATTTTTTAAATAATTTTTACTTTATTTGTGTGTTTTTGTTTATTTTTCAGCATTAACAATCTAAACTCATCCGAAGTAATAAGTTAAAAAAAATGTAAACAAAGATTAAATAGACATGATCTGTAATCCACAAAAAGTCTCAAATATGCAAAACACTCAGAACCAAGCTGTGCAGATTCGTGGTCTTCTACTGTATTTGGTACTTCTGCATTATCCCGATGTTCACTTAAAAAAAAAAAACCTCACCAAACTATGGGATTTAACACTAAAAATGCATGATCGTGATATTTACTTATTAGAAACACATTATTTAATTTTATTGACTCATTTATTTATATATAATGATAAAAGTTTAATACATTTTGATTTTAAAAAACAAGATGTGAACCGCAATTGAATATGATAGCTTAGCCAAAGTTGATACTTTATTCAAACGGGCTTCTTCTTTTTTCTTTTTTTTTAGATTCTATGGACAACATTCTTTTATTTGTTTATAATTGACTGTGTTATAGCTTAGCAATAGTTTTTATGGAAAGTGGTTGATGGGATAATGGAGAAAAGTACCTGTTATTTCTTATTAAACCTTTTTTTTTTCATATTTCAAATGTAATGAGTGAAAAACATTCTTATTTTATTTTATTTATTATTTACAACTCAGTTTAAAGATTTTTTTATATATATCTTATAACATCTTGTCTTATATTCAGTGAAAATTTACATTCTGCCAATGGTTGGCATGATTTTAAAAAAATCGGTAAATTGACATGCTTTCGCATCTTGTATTTTGGGGTTGCAACCTAATATCTAAATATCACAAAATAAATTTTGGGCAGGGGGGCAGGCTATGCCCGCAAATTGTAAAAGTATTAATATTACAGTTAATTATAGGTAAAAATTAACTCCTTTACTCACTGGTCACTGGCCAGTACATGGATTTTTTTACGCAGCAGTTTTTTTAAGCACTGGCCAGTAACAAACTTACATATACTTGATTGAAAAAATTTGAGAAATTCGTCAAATAGTCTCGGGGAAAAAATTGCGATGTTAAGGAAATAATATCGGGGGGTGGGGGGGGGGAATCGCAAAACTCGTGAAACAATCGAGGAACAGAATTGCAAAATTCGTCGAACGACAGCGGAAAACAGTGTGCAATTCGGTGAACATCAGCAGAAAGAAAGTGTGCAATTTGTTGAACATTGATGGGAAAAAAACATAAAATATTGGGAAAGTTTTCAGTTTTGGCTTGAATAGGCTTCTTGCACCCATGTGTTTTCGCCTTTTGTTATTCGGTAAGTTAAATTTGTAAAATTTCCAATTAAGCCATGGAATCGAATTAATGCTGAAATAGTAAAATTCATATACGTATTAGTAAATACTTTTTTTTTTCATATGTCTTCTGTGTATGTATTAACTAAATATGTGTTTTTTTTTTTTTAAATCTTTTTCTCATAGGTGCTGTTAAGACTCATGTTAAGTCGGATAAAACGTCAGAGTGACAAGTCGAAAAAGTTATCACAAATTAGTTGTGGCATGCAAAAGGTCGAATGGATAATAAAAAATAAATAAATAAAGCATTTTTTGTTTGCAAATTTTTATTGTATATATTTTTTAAACAATGATGTAGGCTGAATAATTTTACCCATTGAATATTTTAAAAATTCATTAATTATTATATTAATAAAACTATAAAATAGATTTTAAAATAGATTATTCAAAGAGTAAATTTTTTTAACAATCATGACCTTTAACTATCTACATTACTTGTAAACCCTTAAGCCATTATATTTTTCATAAATTAACAAAATAAATAATTAAAATCATTAATATATATATATATATATTTGCTGTGCAATTAAAAAAATATTTAATTTTTTTTATGTATAATTAAAAATCAAAGATGCTAAAGAAATTTAATAATGGCAAAAATAGATGAAATTGAACTTATGGATTTTTTTATCCCTGCATGTGTAATGAAAGTACAATCTTGTACTCAAGGAATGTATTTAAGAATATTAGGGAATGAGGAGTCAGGTTGAAAAAGTTACCACATGTAAAATACATTTCTTGCATACTTTCCTACAAATTTCAATAGGTAAAATTTTATGCACAATACACAAAATTTGGCCGGAAATATCTCATTTGCCTCCATGAGTTAGCAATATTTGAAAAACTAAAATTTCTTCTTTTTCTTCAATACATTTAGTCATTGTTATTCTTAAGTATAGCCATACTTAAAGGAAAAAATATGATTTTGCCTTCGAAAAAAGCTATTTTAGTGAAAAAGAAAAGTGCAATAGTTTAAAAGCACTGATTTAAACACTGGCAATTTAAATGTGTGTGTGTGTGTGGGGGGGGGGGGAGAATGATTCACCAAATGCAAGACCTTGCAAAATAGTTTAATAATTTAAAAAATAATAAGTATCCAATTACTATTTGTATATATTTGGTATTCTGGAATCTACAAATTTAATTATTATCAGTGAATAAATCAGGAATTTTTTCAACAAAAAGCAAAAAAGAAGTTTTTGAGATGGAAAAAAAAAATTAAGACTGTGACTTCAATTTTCAGCAGAAAATATAGCAGTATGGTGCATCAGCAGTTCCTAAGCTGTGGTCCACAGGGTTCTTCAGGGGATCCATGAAGGTCATGTGTTCAATATAAAAACTTTCATTTTCTGAAATCTGTGACTAATCTAGTGAGTAAAATAAAAGGCAATATAGTAAAACCTGTGAACATGGAATCAGGATAAAATTATTTTTTAGACAGATTTCTGTCTTCACATGTACATTTGTCCAGTGTTTTTCTCATTGGGACCATGGAATTTTTTCGTTTAATTCAGAATTCCGTTAGAGACATGTTCTATTTTCATATGTTTTACTGCGCTAAGAATTTTGTCAAAAATTGTAATACAATTAATTTGCTTATACAGTCGGACCCTGATTTAATGAATTCATCTGGACCAAAATTTTTATTCGTTAAATCAGGGTTCTGTGTAAGGCTCTCTCTCAGAAAAATATAATTCTCAATTTACTATGATTTATATTTTGTATGATTTATTTTTATTTTTGTCTAAATTATTTTTACACGGAGCTCTTGAATCCTAGAGGCCTGATGTATGTGCATCATATAAGACATTTGTGTACCAATTCCAGTACTACAGTAAGATAATATTGTTGCATGTTTTGAGTCAGATAAATAATGTTGTCCTTCATTTGGCCATCCTCTGAAGTGCACTCCTGCTTACTGAAAGGTTAGAGAAACCTGTTCTAAAGAATCAGTATATCCAGTCTTAAATCCTGGGAATCTGTGAAAAAGTGCCTATAGTAAATAAAAAATTAAAAACTGCTGTGATAGATCATATCATCAGATCTAACTGGAAATTTTTACACTAAAAGAATAAATTTGATGTAATTTAAAATGTTTAGACACAAAAATGTTGCATTTGGGTAATTTTTTTCTAATAATGAGTAGAGTACAATACAGCAAAAAGTATACAAAAAAGAAAAATCATGCGTCAAGCATAGATTATGAAACACTTCCAGAATACTTTTACAAAACTTCGCTATTTAATAAGGCAAATAAAATACCTAAGTAATTATTTTAGAAAATGCATAAAACATTTGAAAACCAGATTTCAGCAATTACCACCCATAGACGGAAAGTACTCCAATTCTTTGATACATTTTGTCATTGATTTCTTAAGTATAACCATACTTAAAGGAAAAAATATGATATTGCCATCGAAAAAAGCTATTTTAGTGAAAAAGAAAAGTGCAAAAGTTTTTAAGCAATGATTTTACTGACAATTTAAATGGGAGAAAAAAGGATTTGCCAAATGCAAGACATTGCAAAGGGCAATATTGTCTGTTAATAAATGAATATAATAAATTTTTACAATTGGGCCACCTCTAATTTCTAATGAAAATCTTTGCCATACTTAATGTCAAATATCTGCAATTAAATAAGGCGAAAACTTCCATTTAAAAATAGTGCTGGTTAAAAATCATACCAGCATATTACTAATGAGAATATTATGACAATGATGAGAGAACAAAATGATATGAGAACAAAACCAAAAACAGATTTTTTTTTTTTTTTTTTTTTTTTTAGTAGATAGTAAAATAAAAATGTGAACTGCTGAAGTGCATAGATTTGTAGTAATCGAGAATGGATAAAAGCCAGAAGGTATCTTATAATTTCCATTTCTTATATTTATCATAAAAAGTTATTGTTACCCAATATGAAATCATACTGTCAATTTGAATACATTTACTTAGTTTTAATAAAATGACACAAAGTAATCATATACATGATTTTGGATAGCAAAAGATAAATCATTTTGATGGAAAAGATAAATGTATTGAAATAAATATATTTCTATGCATAATACAAGTTCATTGAAGGCATGATATATTTACTGTGTATTGAAAAATTAAAAATATTGTTTGAATTTGTAAATACATTTTAGAAGACAAAACAAAAGTTTTAATTCAATATTTAAACGAACCTTTTAAAGTCACACAAATTTTGATACACCTTTTAAAGTCTAAATGTTATATATTAAAGCTTATGTCATTTTCTTTTATAACAATAAATAAAATTAATTAAAATAATTATTGTGTTCAGGTGAAGGACACTAACTAAAATAGTTTCTTTAAAGGTCTTACAGAATTAAAAGTAAAGTTAAATAAGTTTTATTAGCAATAATATTTAAAAATATTTATATGCTTTTAATATTTTGAATATATATATACTTTTAAAATATTAAAAGCACAATAAATTTGACTGAAAAATTTTTTAATTTTTATCCTTCCCTATAGGAACCCACATAACACAGATTCGCCCAATTTTGGTTTAAAGTACGTAATTTGGACTTATGGATGTGTCCAATTTTCGTCCAAAAGTAGTCTGTACTTCATCTAAATCTCATCAATTTACGTTCAAATGTCACCACCTTTTACGTAATAAGTACGTCTTTTAGACGAGAAAGTGAACATAAGATGGACATAACACGGACGTCCAAAATTTGTTCATATTACGTCCAAAATTTGTTCATATTACGTCCCTTTTATGTCTTTTAGACGAGAAAATGAACATAAAATGGACGCAATATTAACAAATTTTGGACTTCCGTATTATGTCCATTTTATGTTCATTTTACGTTCATTTTCTCGTCTAAAAGACGTACTTATTACGTAAAAGGTGGTGACATTTGAACGTAAATTGATGAGATTTAGATGAAGTACAGACTACTTTTGGACGAAAATTGGACACATCCATAAGTCCAAATTACGTACTTTAAACCAAAATTGGACGAATCTATGTTAAGTGGGTACCAGTCACTTTACTTGATTTACACTGTCCTTTTTTACACTTTTTAAATTTTATTACTGTTATTAAATATTTTATTTAAGATAGTAATTGCTTAATAATATATTTTATTTCTTAGCTAATTTTAAGGAGTATATTGGTAAGTAATTACAAATATTTTTTAAAATAAATATGTTTAAAAACGTGCAAAAGACATTTAATAAAAAACTATTCTTACTGCTGAAAACAGCATTAAGAATAATGTAGCACCAGTAACACTTGAGTAGGAAGGAGCTTTTCAAAAATTTAATTTGAGAAGTTCTAACTTCATTTTTTATGTTGTTCTCAACTTAGATGTACCAAAATCTCCTTAAATATTTTCACAACCATAATTCTTTTTTCAACATTGAACAACAACATTTTTTCTCAACAGTACCTAAGTAGACCGAGCATAGCTCAGTGTTTTTTTTTTTTTCATGTTGTATTGAAAAAATGTTATTACTTATTTATTATTTAAGTGTATTTATTTCTACATAAAAATGTCACTTCTTGTTTCTGAAAGTAATAAGAAGAAATGCAAGTAATTTGTTCTTTGAGCTTTTTTTGTTTATCTCAGTTTAAAATTGTTTAACACATTTCTGTTTGACAGTAAAAAATTTTAAATTGTTTAGAAATTATAAAATTGGCGATAAAAATGAATTGTTGCCACGGTTGTTATAACATCAATGTTATTCAAGACTATAGTTTTGGCGAGAACTTTGATTACAGGAGATTACGCAAAAAGAAAAATTGTTTAAATCTATTAAAATTCATATTTTTGAAATTAAGATCCAGTTAGATGATTTTCCTAAGCTCGAATTACTATATAATGTTTATGTCATGAAAATCATCCAAACCATTTTTAATGTAGCAACAATTTGAGATCTAATCTGTGTCTATTCTAGCTTGTTAAAGTGAATTTGATCAACTTCAGTATTTAGATTGATTATTTTCTCATGCTTGATTTAGCATAGAAGGCTAATCGTTAGTAGGGCTGGGCGATATATCGATACATCAGCAAATAACGATTCTTATAACATCGTCACAATCGATTTCAAGCTTCCTTAAATATCGATATATTGGCTCTGGTTATATTCATTCATTAGTCAACACAAATTCTTATTTTCCAATTAATCCTAAAGTGTAAAAACGAAAGTGCCAAAAAAATTTGTAATTTTCCCCCTTTGTCTTCCCTTCTCCCATATCTCCATTTGCTGGTGTGCTATTGAAGTGATGTAGAAATGAATAGCATTTTTCAATAAGTGTATTGCATTTTAAGTTATAAGCAAGTGTTATAATGGCCATTTTCAGGCTGTCGCGTTACAAAAAAAGTTCAAAACGATTACTATGACACTATTTGCTGACAGATCCTTTACTTCATTGAAAAATGGAAAATGCTATTTGATTCCACCGATTTTCAATAAGTGCACCTTCCAATTTCATGCGTCTAAGCTTAAGATTGACTTCGCGAATGTGTCAGAAAATTGAGAGACTAGATTTGAGAACTGCCTTAACAATATATTATATATATTTGCCTTAACAATATATTATATATATTTGCCTTAACAATATATTATATATATTTATTTCCTGAATATATAAAATATGATATAATTGTAAATCTTCTGCATCCCCCCCCCCCCCCTCACCAAAAAAAAAAGAACTCATCTTGAATAGAACATTCTTTCATTTTCAAAACTCTGTAAAGAATCAACATCACATTTCTAGCAACATAGATCAGGCATAAGAAATAGTCAATTAAAAAAAAATTATTCTGATTTTTTTAAAAATAAATATCAAGAGCGGTTTTGAAAAAAAGTATTTTTTCACGTGAAACTTTCTGGCAGATTCACGGACTTTTTTAAATGCAAAAGCAAGAAATTACTGTACTAGTGAAGTGATTTTGAAACAAATAGCATGTTTAATTTTTCGATAAATGTATTTTTTTTAAGTTATAAGCAATTGTTGTCTCATTATGGCCGTTTTCGGGCTATCATGTTACGAAAATTGGTTCAAAATTTTTACTTTCGACACCTTTTACTCATAGATCCTCTATTTTATTAAAAAATGGAAAATGCTATTTGATTTCATATCATTTTAATAAGTGCACTTTCTAATTTCGTACATCTAAGCTTGACTTCGCAAATCTGTCAGAAAGTTAGCAGATCGGATTTGAGAACTGACTTAACAATATATTATATATCTATTTCCTGAATTTCTAACATATAATATATTTCTAGATCCTCTGGCCAAAAAAAAAAGACCAAATAAAATCTATTTTTTCTTGAACTGTTTAAGATTTCTGTCATTTTTAAAACTCTATTAAAAAAATTAACATCTCATTCCTAGTGACATACACGGGGTTAAGAAATAGCGTCTTAAAGGTTAGAAAAGCCTCCTTTTTTTTAAAATTCTGTATATATATATATATATTTTTTTAATTATTAAATTCCTAAGCTTAAGAATCTTTCCAAAAAGTATTTTTTTATGCAAAATTTTTTGACCCATTTATGAACATTTCAAAACATAAAAATAAGAAATTAGCATGCCTAAATACAAAAGTTATTTAGAAATGAATAGCATTTTTAATTTTTCAGTAAATATATTACATTTTAAGTTATAAATGGTTGTTGTCTCATAATGACCATTTCCGAGCTGTTGTGTTCTGATAAATGGCTAAAAGAGCCCACTTGACAGCTTTTTTCTTATAAATCCTTTGCTTTATCAAAAAAAGGAAAATGCTATTCAATTTCGCAGTTTTTTAATGTGTACCTTCGAATTTCGTTCATCTAAGCTTAAGATTGATTTCACGAATGTGTCAGAAAACTGCGATTGTATTTGGGAACTGCCTTAACAATATACATATATATAGATATATATATTTCCTGAATTTCTAAAATATAATTTATTTCCAATTTTTCTGCTCCCTACTCTAAAAAAAAAGAATAATATATATATATATATATATATATATATATGTAGAATTTATAAAGTATAATATATATCTATATTTTCTGTGGGAGATTCCCCCTTAACTTGAAAAGTTTAAGATTTATGACATTTTTAAAATTCCACAAAGAAATAACATTGCATTCCTAGTCAGTTGGTTTTATAATCTTAAATAATCAGGTACGTGCACTGAAAGACAAACGTTACATTCATATCGCAATCGTAAATACAATCACAATAGCACCCAGAAGAGAATAAATCAATAAACCGAAATGGGCACTCGCTAGGTCTCACTCACTGCACTCGTCTTATACCGTGATTCTACTCGCGAGTATATTCAAACATTCATGGATATCGATATCAAGCCACACCTGCCGGTCGCTTCAGAGCTGGCATGATATCTATGAATATTTGAATATACTTGCGAGTATAATCGAACATTTTTGGGTGGAAAAAAGATATTCTTGACATTGTCTATATTCACTGAACTCGCCCATTCACAAATCTATTCACGATTTTGATGTATTAAGTGAAACTTGCTCATGTGCTAAGTGGAATTCAATGAATCGATAATTGAATTAAAGGTAGGCACGGGCACCCGGGTCTAACATTTTTACACAGGCTCGGACCAGGCCTTGTCATTACTTTTTCTGGATCAAGCTGGGACAAACTCCTTTTTTCTGGGGCAAGCTGGGCCAGGACTTCATTTGTACAGACCGAAACTTTCAGGCTGAACAAAAATCAGTAAAATGAGGCCCGGCGCTACAATTTTTGCAAAAAATGCAAAGATTTTTAAATGGCCATTATTCTACAATTATTTTTTTTTTTAAACATGCATTTTTAGGCAAAAAAATGAAAGTATAGTAAAACCTGTCAATGACAAAAACATGCTTTAAACAAAAAAAAAATGTTTATCCATGCAAAAGAAAAAAAAAAATACAACAGATATTATTAAATTTTATTATTATTATTTTGTTTTATATTATTATTATTATTATTAATTTGTTTTATTATTATTCCATCTAGTTATTCCGCAATGTGTGCACTCCAGTTAGGATCCTGCCCCCTGGGTCCCTTGAACTTTTTGTGCTCCATGCATTTTTCACCACCCCCTAATTCTGTCACCTTCTCAATGCATAACTTTAAATTTGAGTCTATGGGCTACCACCCTCATATTTTCATTGGGGCCGTAATGCCCTTTTTAAGCATCCCTTTAAAAAATTACTCTAATGATTAATTTATATACTATGCTTAATTTCGACTAATTGAAGATCTAAAGTACTAAGTACTTGGATCTTTTAAAATATTATCCTCTTAGGCCCTGCTCAAAGCTATCAGTTGGCCCCTTTTGGGCCCCCTACTATAGATCTCTTAAAAATCGTCCGATTCACTAGCTTTTTTTCGAACAACTTCTTAGGACTTCCAGCTACTACATGACCAACAAAAAAATTTCTCGGTCAAGACCCAGGTCCCCTGGACCCCTTTAAGTTTTTGTGCCCTAAATAGTTAATAATGTGCCCCCTTTTTATCTGATCTTCTTTGTTTTTGGGGCCTCTTTCTCCATTTAGTTATTGCCCATTTTTATATTCCAGTTAAGATCTTGGCCCCCTGGGGCCCGGTACAGCGCCTCTTGAAGTTTTTGTTCCTTAAATTGTTAATAACTTGCCCCTTAATTCGATCTTCTTCGTTTTGGGGAGCCTTTTTTCTATTTAGTTATTCCCCAATTTCTATATTCCAGTTAGAGCATTGAAGCCTTGAAGCCCTGTCAAGGTCCCTTGAACTTTGTGCACACTATGCATTTTTAATCCCCCTATTTGTGTCACCCTCTCAATGCATAAGTATAAAGTTGAGTCTTGTACTCCTTTTGCCGGACCACCACCCTCATATTTTTATTTGGGTACCCTACTATAGCTCCCTTAAAAATTGTCCGCTTCACTACCGTTTTTTTTCTAACCACTTCTTTGGACTTCCAGATACTACTTAAAAGACAAAAAAATTTCTAGGATCTCAGCTACCACCAATTTTGAATATTAATCTCCTTCTTGGGTCCCTTGGTGAAGCTTCTTTACAAAAAAACATCATACAAACTTGAGTTCTTTTTAAGGTTATCATGGGCCCGGGCAACACCGGGCAGATGAGCTAGTAAACAAATAAAAAAAGAGTATGAATTTTGCATTGTTTCCTTTTATTATTAGTACAGGCTGAAGGAACGTTGATGTGGCATCTTCGGCTCTTTGCATTCTTTTCTCTCTGAAAACACATCTCAATGTCATTTGATACTTCTTGCAGGTGCCTAAGCAGGGAGCGAAGGATTCAGAGAAAGGGTTTAGAATTTTTTTTAAATATACTATAAATTAAATCAGTAATTTTATTACTTTGATCAGTTTCATGCATAACTTGATATTTTACTACTTTGTTCCCATGTCACAATATTGATATATCAGAATATCATGATATAAAGATGCGGATTTATCATGATATTTAATTCCAGACATCGCCCAGCCCTAATCGTTAGTGCTGTCTTCATGATCATCCTTGATTGTGTACAGGATCAATGACCAATAGTATCGGTGAGAATTTTGATTATAGAAGATTATATGATATAAAAACGATTGCTCAAACCAATCAAAATTAATTTTTTGAAGTCAAGACATAGTTGGATGATTTTCTCGCATTCAAATAAGGCTTATTCCATAAAAATCATTGGAATTGTTTTCAATTTATAACACATCTTCAGTACTGACTATGTTTTATGCTGTCAAAATTTTCTCTTTCCAAATTAGGGACCTAGCTAGATTGTTTGAGTTCGTATATGAGCCAAGTTTTGTGAAAATCGTTCGAGCAGTTTTTGAGACACATGATTAAAAAAATGCAAGAATATTATCTAACTTTAGCAGTGATAGCAATACCTACACATCTGAAGGATACACATGTATCTCACAGAGATAGTCAATAGAGTCCTATGATGGAGGTTGTTCATCTCAAAAATTGAACAAAAAACATATAGTAAATTTAATGTTAATTTTTCCTAAGGTTTGGGAATAAGGTATGTGTGGATGGGAGGGGGTATCTCAGGGTCCTCTGTAAGTAAAAGAACCAAAAACCTTACAAACAATTGTAACAAAAGAAGCATGCAAATATTAATTATTTTAAGCAAAATAACTTTGGAAATGGATTTTTATTTTAATGAAAGCTACAAAAATGAAACATTCGAAGGGGCACCTGCGGTCACCACGTTGGACAGCCCTGATCTAGATCATTTTCTCATGCTCAAATTAGTATTTAAACCAAGTTTTCTGAAAATAGTTCAAGCAATTTTCAATATATAGCAGCATTTTCACTGCTCAGGTTTTTTTAACCTGTCAAAATTAATTTTCTTGAATAGGACCTTTTCTCATGACTGATTTGGTATAAGAGGCATGTTTTGTGAAGATCATTCCAGCCATTTTCAATATCCGTAATCAAGAAAATTGCTTGCTCATTTATATATATGATGTGAAGATAATTTTCTCTACATACATAGTTATCTTGAATATGTTACAAAAACTCTTAGGTAGAAACACAGAAAAAAAAATTATATTTTAAATAAATAGCATTTTAAATTCTGTACTTATGTCTTCAGATGTGACAGTTTGTTAAATATGTATTTATTTAAATAAAACATATAAATTATTTTGCTTTAATCAATATGAAAGTAAAAAACAGTTAGTATATAAAAATCTTTTTGAAGGAAAATTGATTTATTCTTTTTTAATGTATGATTTGTAAATATTTAATTACATATAATATTTAAAATGTATAGTATATATGTAATTGTCTGAGTGCAACGAAGACTCATACACAGCGCAGTATTACTTTGCCCCATATATAGCTACGATGGATATTAAAACCTTTCGTCAAGCATAACTCAAAAAATATTTAACGGATTTCGTTCAAATTTTTACAGCAGATACCAATAAAGGTGACAACGACGTCTATTTATTACCAAGAATAAATGTCAAACCGTTTGGAAATTATATTAAAAAAATAGATAAAAAAGCACAATTAAAATACATACGTCATGAAAATTTTGTGCTTATGTCATTTTCACCGGCGGAAGATTTTCGTAGACAATCGGAATTGAAAAGTTCATGGAGTACATGGAGCAAAAAAATATGCATGCACTAATATTCAGCACAATAAAATATATTTCAATTTAGTAGAAATCGAAAATTAATCTGGATTTTTTTTTCTGTTTGAAAGAAAAAACCCACAATAACATGGTAGACTTGGTATTAGAGATTTGGCGCAAATCTCAGCAATAGCAGCTTTTTTTATTTCGCGTGTGTAAATAAATAAATAAAAATTCTTTGGTGTTTAAATAAAGGGTTTCGATTTATGGCATTATTTCTTTTTTTCTCTTTTTAGCATTTTAAATGGGATTAATGAAAGGCATGTATTTTAAATTAAATGACTGAAAGGTTTATATTTAAATGAAATGAATTCAATATGAAAATGTTATAGGAACAATATTTGGCGATTTATCAACTGCGCCAGGATAACATAAAAGTACCAATATATCAAACGGTATGTAGTATGTGAAATGAAACAATTATATTATTCACCCATCGTACAAGAAAAAAAACTAATATTCTGCATTCAGAGGGAAAAATCCATCTCCTGTGCCGTAAGATTTGGCAAGTTCTTTTTTGGTGATAAGTTTTTTGATGTGATTGTTGGGATCTGCAGGATTTGGTTTACTTTTTCTAAATCTTATTTTTTTTGCAGATGTAGTATTATGTAAATATATTTTTTTGCAGATATTTTTCTATTTTGTATATTTGGCATTCTATTTTGTATATTTTCTATTTGGCATTTGGAAAAGAGATTTTACCTTTTTATCTGTGCCTTCGGAAATATTAAAAAACTAGCAAGCTACGCCCGCTGCACTTGTCGGTTTCTACAAATGAACCTTGAATCAAACGAAATATACCGTTTAATTTGACCTTGTATTTGAAAGCAATCTGTACATTTACCTGGAATATCCTTCCACATTACTGAAAAATGACGTCATTCCGATATTATTTTTTCTAATGTGCAGTCAAAATTTTAGCTGGTAAGGACCAACTCTTTTATTTGGTCATTTACAGTTAGGGTTTGCTAAAGAATGATAAAACTATATGAAATATACTAAAACCATCACTAAAAATTATCGAACTAACGATGCAAACAAATTAACTAACAAAATCCATTCAGTAGAAGTTTTTATAAATGCTAATCCTTGATAATCGGGTTCATCTAATTATAGAACTTTTCCACATAATTCTAAAACTAAGAGAACAATATGAAATATACTAAAACCATCCTTACAAATTATCTACTTAACAATGCAAGTCGCAAAAAATACGCCCACTAAAAACTTTTAAAAAGGCTAATCTTTCGGAATCGGGTTCACCTGACTATATAACCTTCACACATAACTGTTTGACTAAGCAACATAGAACAATATGTAGTACACTATAACCATTTCTGAGATAGCATCTAACTAAGTAACAATACAGTTCTCATCAGAATCCAACATATGTGTATATATATACATGTATATATATATCACTGGCTTCCGGCTAACTGAAAAGTAACAAACAAAAAAATACTGGAAAAATGCAGTCGTACACTAAAAAAAACACGTTTTGGCTTAAAATCTCTCATCAAAACTGTTTTTCTTTTCTTTCTTTTTTTAAATAAAATTAGTAATAGTTTTTTCTTTTATTTTTCCAGATGTATAGCCATTTAAATTCTTTCTGCAACAAAAAAAGACACCTTTTGGCTTAAAATAAAATTGTTTGGGGTCAAAAGTAAAATCGAAATTGCCAAAAACAAAAGATACATCGCCAAATATTGTTTCAATATTAAAATCTTGCCCCTTGAATAATTTTTTAAGCATTATGAACTACGAACATTCCCAATCATGTTTAAATTAAATATTTTTGTTTAATAAGATTCTCTCATCATAACTCTTTTTTTTCTTTCTCTTTCTTTCTTTTTTTTAATAAAATTAGTAACAGTTTTGCTTTTATTTTTCGACATGTATAGCCTTTTAATTTCTTTCTGCAACAGTAATGATCGCCAAAAAATCAGCAATGGTAACCTTTTCGACCAAAATAACAGAACTTTCCATCATAATTCTATAACTAATGTACGTATTACGTTGTGTTACATACTAAAACCTTCCCTGAAAAATTATCTATCGAACAACGCAAATTCCATCAAAATCCATTCAGTGGAGCTCGAGTTATAAAGGAACGGAACGAAATTTTCATTTGTGTTTTATATATATAGTAGATAAAAAAAATTTAGGAACTGATGTTTTACACTCATGCAAACATGTAAACAAAAGTTTGGCGACTTTTTGGTTGGCACGATTTTCAAGACTGCGCCAAACGAAAAACTTAATACAATGGCTAGGTTGCCATTAAAGGAAAAAATCCCCTAAATTTGGCGACTTTTTTCCTTTTTTTAACCGATTATTATTTTTTTTTCTGCGTGAATGTAAAGCATCTTAGCCAATATGGAATATATATCAAGCGTATAATGTTATGTTTTGCATTTTTATACAGACCACTTCTCCATATTTAGATTTGAAATGCTATTTATTATTTACTAGCCGTTTATTAATTGTTTACAATTTACCCCCCTGATAATAACAATTATTCATCACAAAAATGCCTCTTAGGTTTGTTAAATAAGTTTGTTTATGTATTTTCATTACTTATTAAAATATCGAATATGGCGATAAAATTTTATTTTAGCATCGTGCTTAAATTTTTAAGATGGTGCAAAAACATGCTTTAATAAACGTAGGTTTGTAAATATTTGAAAAACATGTTTTACCGCTCTCTTGAAAAATTTTGTAAGATGCTAAAACTACCTTTTGGCACCATTTAAATTTTTTTTTGCCAACCGACATAGGATACGAAACTTTTCCCCATTCAGATACACAGGCAAGGCTGGTCTCAAACAAGAGTAAAGCTAGCAACAATATTGTTTTAACTCTATAAGAGTAACAATAATGATATTAAATGCTCCGATTGGCTTTGGGCCCAACTATGAAAGTTTCTCCTAAAAAAACAGTAGAAGAAGCCTATTACATTTGTTTCAAATGAAGCTTGGTCTACAAGGTATTAGTTAATAATACAAACAACACTAATGGCATGGAGTTTAATTTAAATATATACATTTGCAACCCCGCTACCCCCCCTCCCAAAAAAAAAAAAGAAAAGAAAAGAAAGTTACAGTAATGAATTTAAAATGGCGTTAAGCCACGCTTTCTGACATAAGCAATTGGCTGCAAACGCGATAACGAAACTTTCACTTATCTTAATAACATGTAGCTAATATAGCCCTCAGGGTACTTTGCAGTTATACAGACCTTGTGGTTTTTTTAAAAAAGCTTGAGACAATTCAGGTTTAAGAAGTTGAGATTTACTGTCAAATGATATAAACAACTATGAACACAAAAGTGATGAATTATTATTGAGGTTTATGTATGTATTTAAAAAAAATTGCATCTGATTACACTTATTAGATAAATTACTTCCGTTTGCATTTAATAACTGATAAACGGCTTCTGTATATTAAATGAATTGTTTAAATATTGGAAAGAGGTGGAGGGAGGTAGAAAGACGAGTAAACAAACGGTTAGACAGACGGTTAGAGAGACGAGTAGCAACATAGATAGGCTGATGGGTAGCGAAACGAATAGACAGACGGCTAGAGAGAAAGGTAAAAAGAGGGTTGACAGAGGGGTAGCGAGATGGGTAGAGACACCGGTAGACAGGAATGTAGCGAGAAAGGTTGCGAGATGCGTAGCGTGGTAGATAAAGAGATGAGTACAGAGACGAGTTCACTGATGGGTAATGAGATTGGTAGCGAGTTGGGTACAAAAACAGACAGATAGTGAGACGGGTATACAGACGAGTAGAGAGGTAGTAGATGGGTACGGAGATGGGTTAGAAGATAGGTAGAGAGGCATATAGCCAGACGGGTAGAGAGACAGATAGACAAATGGGTAGCGAAGTGGATAGAGACACGGCTAGACATACAAGTAGTTAGACGGATAGACAGACGGTTAGAGAAATAGATTGGCGGGTAGCGTGACCGGTAGAGAAATATAGAGACAGGTAGCGAGAAGTGTAGAGAGATAGATAGTCGGTCAGAGAGACGGGCAGAAGAACGGATTGGTAAACAGACAGATTGTGGAGAGACAGACAGACACGCAAAAGAAAAGTCTTCGGATTGGCACAGTAAAAGCACAGGGGGCAGAGCCTCCTAGAGAATAATCAAGAAGTATCTGTTAAGCTTAACTTTGAAATATATATAATTTTTCAATTTTACCGATATGGAGATTTAATGCAAAAGTTATTTTACAGAAGTCATCGAAAGATTTTTTGTATACTTTAATAGTAATTTAGACTTTAGTTTTGCAATCTGGTTTGTAGCAAAGCATGCTACCAATGTGGTTTGAAGTGTAAGAGTTTCTATAAACAGTTATACAAATAATAGATATATAATCAAGGAAGAAAAATTTTAGATTCACACACAAAAAAAGGTGCAACAATGAAATTAATTTGCGTTAAGCCACGCTTGATAGAATAATCTATTGGCTGCAAATCCAATTACGTAACTTTAAAAATCTTGGCGTTTTAAAAGATCCGGCGTTTTTTTTTTTTTTAAGTTTTGCGCAATACGCACTTAAGAAAATGAGATTATTTGCCACATGTTAAAAAAAATTATGACAACACATCTGATGAACAGTACTTCTTTTCTACTTTTTTAACAGTATATGAATTTATATATCATATTTTGTAATTCTATCATTTAATTTGCTCTTTTACTTTATATTGTAATTGTTAACCCTATGTTCTCAGCAATATCACTCAGACTAATCCCTTTGAGGGAAGTCCTAGTATAAGTTTTCAAACTACACTGTTGGTGTCAAATTTAATGCTTTCTGCTCAATGTGTAACTTAAAAATCTGACAGTAAGACCCCCTTGAAAGTAAACCTACTCCACACTTTTAAGCAAATTTGATTTTCTTTTCCATTTTTCAACTATATGCTCTTCCCAAACATTTTTTTGCTCAAGAATTTGATTTAAGAAGTCCAAGGGACAGAATTTTCTGACTTTTTAGTGAATTTGCTCTTTTGTTTTTATATAATGTTAAGTATGTAATAAAATCATAATAGAGAAAATTACAGCCATAAAGTATCTTTTTTGCATACAAATTTTAATAATTAAAACGTTAAATCGCAAATTCCTTAAAAATTAATTACCTTCTTCTCAAGTTTTTTCAAATTAATCCCCTTGATTTCATGATCTTCCTTTTCTATCACAGGTTGAGGATTGGTGAGACATCCCCCCCCCCCCAGTAATGTAAATCATGCAGCCTGACAGAAGATACTGCAGATTAATTTAACTGCTTAAAAAATTACTTACAAAAATAATTAGTTCTGATAATTTTTTAACATACTTTTAATGAGAGTAAGTAAAGAATATTTGTATACGAGTTTATTTCCTTTTTGTTTCTTTAATACTTAATTGCAAATTCACTTTTAAACTGCAGCAAGTTTTCCTGTGTACAGAACATATTCATGAGATAGTTATAAACGCATAATTTACGTATTATTTTTTACCGTAGGTCAAATGTCATTAGGGTTGCAAATGAATTTTGGTGCTACAGATTGTTACAAAAAATTCTGTTGCTGGGTGGGTCTCTAGTTATGCCTTTTATTAATTTTCTGTTTAAAAGCAACAGAAACTTTTAAACATAACAAAAAAAAATGAGGAAATCTGAATTTATACTTAAAAATACATTTCCGATTGTTTATATTTTAATCGTTTGTAAATTTTAATGATATTGTAGTCCCAGATAGATTAATATCCATCTAGTTAGAATAATTTATTTTCTAGTTTCTGCTTACTCTTTGCCTAACAGTATCGTTGAATTATTGTTTCATAAAATATTTAAATTCAATTGCAGTAATGGAAAAAAAATCTAACTTGTACTAAATATTTATTATGTATTTGATGATTATTTTTAATTTAGAACCTATGTTTTTATTTATATTGCAGGTATACATGTTTGTAAAGTTTGTGGTGAATTGTGAAAACATCTATGAAAACAAATTCTTCTTAAAGACTATAGTATTTTTTTTCCATTTTGTGTAATCTGGGATAAAAGAATTGGTGCTATGAGGATTTTCTGAAACTTCGGAACTAGTTGCCAAAAGCATAATTTTGTTTATTCTTACCTGCAAATTGCTAAATTGAATTAGATTATGTTTACTAGACAACAATTTTTATAGGACTATCAAGTGTTTGAAATTAATTTAGTACTGAGAAAACTTCAAATTTTTTGTACAATATCGTTTATTTAGCATTTTTCCTTATATGTGAGGTCACTTTTTAATACATCAATAAAGAATTATATAAAATATATCATTGTTCCATCTTTGTTTAGCTTTAAAAATATGCTCAGTTCAAAAGTAGTTAAATTTCTGTTGAAAAGAAAAGAACTTTAAATGTATAATGCATAATTAAAAGAATATACATAACTCATTACTATTCATTTCTGAATTTATACAAAAAAATCTTCTATAGCTCACATTTCCAATTTATTTTCATTTTATAGTAAGAAGAAAGTAAATCATTTCTAATAAATAAAGTCCTCTCCAATGCGTGTGATGTAGAATGAAAGATTTTTTTTCTCAAGTCTAATTTAAGTTTGTAAATTTGTTTTAAAACTTTCATTAATAAAGCTTCTGGAAAAACATTTGCTCAGAAATCTAATTTAAAAATGCACCAGCATACTGACAGTGTGGGAAAATATTTATTTTGTGAGATCTGCCATAGAAGATTTTCACAAATCTACTTAAAAAGCATATTTGTATTCACATATAGAATAAATCTTTCACTTGTGAAGTGTGTAACAGAACATTTTCTGTGATGTCTAATTTAGACATGTATAATTATGTTAATAGTAAAGATAAGCCATTCACTTGTGAACTGTGCAGCAAAGAGTTTTCTGAAATATCTCGTTTAAATAGACATATGCGTATCCATACTACAGAGAAACCTTTTATTTGTGAGGTGTGTAACAAAAGGTTTTTCCAAAAATCTGCTTTGACTACCCATAGGTATGTTCATACTAAAGACAAACCGTTCTCTTGTGAGGTGTGCAATAAAAGGTTTTCTCAAAAAACTAATTTGAATAACCACTTGCGAACTCATACTAGTGAGAAACCTTTCTCTTGTGAAGTGTGCAACAAAGGATTTTCTCAACAATCTTCTTTAAATAATCATCTGCGAATTCATACTAGAGTGAAACCTTTTTCTTGTGAAGTGTGTAACAAAGCTTTTTCTGTAAAATCTAATTTAACTGTTCACATGCGAGTTCATACGAAAGTAAAACCTTTCGCTTGTGAAGTGTGTAACAAAGTTTTTTCTTTACAGTCTAATTTAACTGTCCACATGCGAATTCATACTAAAGAGAGACCTTTCATTTGTGATGTGTGTAACAAAGGGTTTTCTCACAAATCTATTTTAAAACCTCACATGTGAGTTCATACCAAAGTGAAACCTTTCATTTGTGAGGTATGTAATAAAGGGTTTTCTCAGATATCGTCTTTGAATGATCACTTACGTATTCATACTAATGAGAAACCTTTCTCTTGTGAGATGTGTAACAAAAGTTTTTTTTCAAAAATCTCATTTGAATGTTCATCTGCGTATACATACTAAAGAAAAATCCTTTTCTTGTGAAATGTGTAACAAAAAATTTTCTGTAAAATCTCATTTAAATTATCACCTGCGTATGCATAATAAAAAGAATCTTTGTACTTGAATCACAGTATTTTAAAAAGGAATTTTTGCAGTTGTGGCCGAATTTCTTTTATCTTCTTTTTAATTCGTTCGATATTAAACTTGAACTTCTCATGGCTGGCGTCTAGGCAGGATGTCCACTTTGTTCTAGTAAACCATCAAAGTGTTCTTATGATGTTAGAAAGTGGCTTCTGCCCAGAATATCCTTTTTAACATCACTTTCCTCGTTCACCAGAAAAAAAGATAGGTATAAATTCGCATCTGTACAAATCCAATCATGAATTGGGTTTATTTTATATATTTATTCATTTTAATTTTGTGCGACCATAGTGAGTGTAGTAAATTCAAAGTCACTAAAAAAGAAAGGCAGTTTCGGCTAAGTATTTTCTTTCCCATGTATTTAAAACACAGTTTGTGTCTAAACTTTACAGTCGTCTATGGTATTACCAAAAAGGTTGGCGATAATCATTAAATTAAAGCTTAATAATAAAGTCCCACGAGACAGGAGGGGCAAACATGTAATTTATGCTTCTCTAGCTTTGCCCAAGTACCGCTACCAAAGAATGTGATTATCTGGGTACCTAACTTAACGTCAAAATCATGTTCGATCTTCTGAAGAAGAAATAACCATGTACAATGTATCATGTTGGAGCTATTTTCTTTATTTCAAGTAATATTTTGGTTTGAGGTTCAGACAACCACAGAAAAACACATAAAAATTTACAAATCAAAATTCAGAACAATGTATATGCAAAAGTGTGAAGAAGGCAGCTGTGACTGTATTACGGTTTATGATTATTATTATGGTTTACTAAAGGCGAAGCCGAAATTTTTACAACATCCTAAAAAAAGAACTAATTGACAAAACTCATTTTATTTGCATACTAGTATATACTATATTTCCAATGATGACCGGACACTTGCGATTTTAGACGTTTTGTTAAATATCTGTAAAGATACAAGAGGAATTATCCTTAAACTTCAGGAGTGTAAACAACATGATAGGCATCATATATTTTCACGAAGATTTTTTCCCAAAACCCCATAAGGGGCCGTCAACAAATTGAAGAAAAACTAATATCTTTTGGATAACCCTGTAAAAACTAATATTGCAAAAGTATTCAAACTGTAGATTATGATTAAGTGGCTTATTGTAATAATTTGGGTTCATTTGTATGAAGATAGCATGTATACTCGAAGAGAAATTCAGGTTTTTATAAAAACAGTCCCAAATTTTACCAAGTTTTTTGCTTATAATTTGCAGAATTTTTAATATAAAAACAAGTTATTTTCAGAAAATATGACAAACAAAATTGTACACAATTCCCTAAAATCAGAATTAAAAAATAATAAAAATTGTATGAAATATTTGCAGGTTTACTAAAGATTGTTTCACTGCGCATGCGCAAATTCAATCAAAATATACTGTGCATAATATATTAGCTAAATGTATAGACCAACTTTTATGAAAGTCTCAAAAACATAGCTTAAAAATTCTGATAGTAATCGTCAATAGAATAAGCCCGAAACTCGCTGTTCCCAAAATGAAGCAAAAAGATGAGGGGTTGTATCAAATATACTAGCGTATGAAAGTTGACATAATAAGAATGAAGTGTTTCTCATTCTATATTTGATACAACCCCTCATCTTTTTGCTTCCTTTTGGGAACAGCGAATTTTGAGCTTATTCTATCGACGATTACTATCAGAATTTTCAAGTTATGTTTTTGAGACTTTCATAAAAGTTGGTCTATACATTTAGCTAATATATTATGCACATTATATTTTGATTGAATTCACGCATGCGCAATGAAACAATATTTAGTAAACCTGCTCATATTTCATACAATTTTTATTATGTTTTAATTCTGATTGCAGGGAATTGTGTACAATTTTGTTTGTCATATTTTCTGAAAATAACTTGTTTTTATATTAAAAACTCTGCAAATTATAAGCAAAAAACTTGGTAAAATTTGGGACTGTTTTTATAAAAACCTGAATTCCTCTTCGAGTATACATGCTATCTTCATACAAATGAACCCAAATTATTACAATAAAATTATTATAATATCATAATCTACAGTTTGATTGCTTTTGCAATATTAGTTTTTACAGAGTTATCCAAAAGATATTCATTTTTCTTCAATTTGTTGACGGCCCCTTATGAGGTTTCGGGAAAAAAATCTTCGCAGAAATATAGGACGTCTATCATGTTGTTTACACTCCTGAAGTTTAAGGATAATTCCTCATGTATCTTTACAGATATTTAACAAAACGTCTAAAATCGCAAGTGACCGGTCATTATTGGAAATATAGTGTATAACCCTCGTCAAAAATGACAGATAGTTGATCTGCACTGCATTTTCATAAGACTTCATACAAACAGCATGAAGATTTTATTATTGAAAGGTATGCATTGTAGAAAAGTGCCTTTTAAAAATGACAAATGATTTCTACAAATACAAATGATGAGGAATTTTTTCTTTACTCAATATTAAAATTTTGAAATAGTTCAATGATTGGACAAAACATTCAAATTAAATATTAAAAAATAATCCATGTGCGAAAGCTTTTGTAAAATAGTGTTATCAATGAGTTTCTAAAGAGCTTGACTCACCACATAGCTCATTTTTTGAATATAAGCAAAATTAAATGGAAATTACTCTGTACTATTTATTCCTTATATTTTAATTACGTTTCATAAGAAAATATCATTTTATTTATGTTGGAAACAAAATTTCCCAATTTGTTTGTACTATCTGCCGGTATATGGCGCCAAAATATTTAAATAAAAGCATAATATAATACTGGATCAATCACTGCAAAGCGTCCCTACGAAAGCTGCCACCGCTATTTCTGAAAAGAAAGTGTTTACAGAAAAGATGTATTACATAAATGTTGATATAGATGTTTCATATGAAAATATGCTGAACAGACATGATTTGAAGCAGAAGAAATTATCATTTAGTTGTCATATGTTAGCATATGTTTTTCATTAAGCCTAACATGGCGTTTCGCTATGCTCGGTTCGCCATGAAAGTTGCAATGTTCGCATCTTCGACTCAGTCTACAATATACTTTCCTACACTTGGATTTGTTGATAGATGACTGCTAAAATAGTTTTTGAAGGTTTTAAACAAAATTAAAATATTTAAAACTTTAATATGCTTTTACAAATATTTTAAGAGCAGAATCAGATGTGAAGCTTTCAAAGAGTCGTTCATTTGAATTTGTGACGCTGAATGGCAACAGTGTTCTTTTTTTTTTTATATCTGGGATTCTGATGTTTAATTAAGAACTTAAAACATTATAATAGGATATGATATACATGCTTTATATGAAAATATGTTGAACAGATGTGATTTCAAGTAGAAGATATTACCTTTTAGCTGTCATATGTTAACATAGCTTTTCAATTAAGCCTAGCATGGCGTTTAACTACGGTCGATTCACAGACCAGTGTGGTAACGCCTGGAATGATTAGCAACACTTTCATCCTTCGGATTTTATAATAAGTAGGTTTTTAACATCCAATGTGTCTTTGCTAATTATATCAGGACAGTATTTGTATTACTTCAGGCAATTTACAGTCAATATTTTCGGAATCCACAATATAAAAATTGAAAAAATGACTTGCTATGTGTACCACAAAGAAGTGGAAGGTAAAGGGTCTAATGACCCTTGTTCAAATCTCAGTCACTATATCAACACCAGAATTCTTCCAGACATTGAAAACCTTCTTATAATTGTTGATAACCGTAAGGACAAAAATAAAAACCACACCCTAATATAGGCCATTTAGCTTTTAAAATGTAGCAGAGAGAGAGAGAGCTCATTTCAGAAATAGTGTATTTAGTGTGCATGCTCTCTATAACCCATATATGCATGGATAAATTGTTATACTTCTATTTTGTCAGCCTTTGTTAAACTTGCATCTATAAAACATGTAAATAAAATGAATGTTCTCGTTTTGAAACTATTAGATGCCTTTACTGTCGGACTTTAATTATTTTTTAGTACGTTACATTTTGCCATCCCTTTGCAGTATGTATAACGCATTTATACCAATAGTTAAATAATTAAGTTAAGCTATTATTACTTACCCATCATACGTAGTATAGGGTAAGTCTTGTAATCGTTTTGAAAATCGAAAAAAAAAATTTGACGGATTTCCACGTTTCAGACACTGGAGATTCCAAAAAACATATTTTTAGAAAAAAAATTTTGCCGTCCGTCTGTGTGTCTGTAAACGCTCTATCTCCCGAAAAAATTGAGACAGAGACTTGCAATTTGGTATGTACTTAGTATGTAATAATGGGAAGAAGCCTATTTCATTTCAATAACCTCAATTAACCGGAACAATTTTTTTCGGACTCTCGAAATATTCGTTCTGATGAAAGGTATATAAAAATTTTCGAAATTGTTTATTTTAAGAAATGAATATAAAAGACAATAAAAAAACATAAATTTTGAATAAAGCATGAAGTCGATCGGATAATTAGTTGCCGAGATATTTGGAATCCTATTTCCCACACTCTTCAATTTTTCATGACCCTGTATTTCATCCAAATTTCACTTCAA